>OX424574.1:2470110-3128957 GCA_949152435.1 Gastracanthus pulcherrimus | reverse complement strand
ACACTGGCATTAGCCGTGAGTGACGGAGTGGCGCGCGGCATCGCTTCTATCGGCTGCTCTCTGGCGAGCGCGTGTTTTCGTGTGTGTGTGTGTGCACGCGCGCGAGCCAGATAGCGCGAGGGAGAGGGACAGAGACTGTGTGCGGACAGCACGGTTAACTGACGCGGCATATTTACATTGCGCACCGGCGCAATTAAGCCTCGTGTCCGGTGTAGGGCGTAGGAAATTCCGTGCGGGCTGACGCCTTCGTACTTGCTTTAACGCTTCTCGGCCGTTTTGCTCGTTTGCTCTCTTGTCGCCTCCTACCCTCTCCTTCTCTCTCTCTCTCTCTTTCTCTCTCTGGCTGCTTTACCCCCTCGTTCTCTCCTGTTGTACTTCTTTCGATCAGTTTCTTATAGCGTTTATCGTTGTGTTTTTATTCGTTCGCATTTTATTTGCTCTGGCAATTTACTGTTTGAGTTGAAACGCAATTTACCAAAAACTATTTTCTTCCTACGGTACATATTTATGGCGCTATCAACGAAATTCCTCTCCCACAGAGGCATACAAAACAAAGGATCTTGAAAATCCCGAGTGCGTAACGCACAGGCGGAAAGAATTCAGCCAGATGTAAACACGTTGCTCGTGAACTTGAGACGGAAGAGCAGCGGGAAAGAGTAACTTCGAAATAGTTCTAAATCGCGAGGGTAATCGCGACGGGGAGGAACGCCGCTCGCGGTAATTTTACACAGCACGCTTTTGAAATTTGACGATGGGAGCTCGAGCGCGAGGCGGTTCGCGCGCGATTCCCAGGTCGTTATGGTGCGAGCTAGCGCGCGAGGGGCACTTTTGCGGCGGCGATTCAGGAAATCCCGGCTCTCGGCGATTGTGTGTCCAACTCCGCACCGGTTGAACGGATTCTTTATATTAGGACCTTGTTCGTTTTATATCGGCTTATCGAAAATCAATAGAGATATACGAAAATCATGCTAGCGCGAGCGCATACATTTTCGATGAGGTTATAACGGATCTACTGTAATATCAATGACACTTTATCCGAGATTCCTTTCCTGCCCGATTTTTGTTTTGTATGAATTTTTACGTACGCTCTCATTCATGCATGAAACGTCAGTCGGCCGCGAACGCGCGCGGACAAAAGGCTGCCGGCCCGCGTATTTAATATTCGATAATTTGACTCGGTGAAATGTTTCTATTTCCAAGTGAGAGCGTGATTCTGGCAAAACAGTGACATATTCCATATTTTTGATTATCCGCAAAATAAACGATTTTTGGTAAGAATCAGTTATAGTTAGTCCACAATGTAGTTTTCTTCACTGCTGCGAGAGAAAGAATTTCTTGAGGTAAATGAATCGAGTACTTGCACAATCGAACTCTCATGTACTTACCACAAATATTACATACATGCATTAACAGTTAAGAACTCGTACTTGAGAAAAGTCCACATGGGTACCAGAAACTCGCAGAGTACGAAAGGTTTTTTGACGCTTTAATAGCTTATAGTAATGCTTTTTAAGTGCTGAAATATAAAATGGGTTCGAAAATGAGCCTATATGTATAGACATAACCGTGACAGCCAAAAAACTCATGTTGTCATGTAAATGTCATATAAATATCATAGTAGTGTAAAAAATTCGGTTAACCTTAAAGTCTGACGGTCAGTCGATAACAAGCAATTGTTTTCATCGGTTCTTAACTATTAAGAACAGAATCCACAAAACTGAGCAGTTAAAAAATATTCTTTGTAGCAAGTGATACTTTCTCTCAGTGTTGGTGAAAGAATTCTTGTTGCCGAAGTACATAAATCATTTATAGCAGCTATTCCAAACTTTGGAAAAAGGTATAGCATCTCGTATTAAATACGCCTATATCTTCGGGTGCAATAATTGCCATAATCGTGTGCACCCGGCACGCAATAATAATTATCCTCTCTTATAGACGCCCACATGAATATACATTCTCACGCATGCACGGATAACGCCAGATCTACATTATATAGGTATTCGAGGTAGCTGTGTATCGCGCCCACTTGCAAGAGAGAGAGAGAGAGAGAGAGAGCCGTCGATTCTCAAAACAATGGCTGAACAGTCGCGACGCGGCTCGGGAGCGAACGAGAGGCAGACACATCCCGCAGCAGATTCGCCATCTTTATCTTCTCCCGGGGTCTATCTCCTCGCTTCTATCTTTTATTAGCATCCCGTAGAAGCTATTCCGTGGCCCTTTCTCTATCGCCTAACCTATCCCCGGTAGTTTCTCCCTAAGAGTCCGCGTTTCGCATAGAGCGAGGGCATGCAGCATCGTCTCTCTCTCTCTCTCTTTCTGAGTGCGCGCGCGCGAGTTCGCGAACACAGCGGGCTTCTAGGTAGGTAGGTAGGTAGAGAGAGATAGAGGGAGAGAGAGAGAGGAGAGGAGAGGAGAGCCTAGCAGAAGTGCGTATTTACGAGCGTTCCCGTCCATAAAGCAACCTCGCGCCTGATTTTGATACATTCTCCATGCCGGGCACTATCTCACGCGCGAATACGACCTACGTAGCCATATACACTCGGGATTTATGGAGATGCTGCGCGCCGCTAGCGAGCGAGCGGGAGCACGAGAGAGAGGGAGCGAGTGAGAGAGACACCAACTGTACTTGCCAGTCTCGTTTCACCCTGGAATTCTGCCCACCCACACTTTTTCTCCCTTCCTTCTCAGTTGCGGCTCGCGCTCTCGCGCTCTCGCTCCTCCGTTGTTCGAGTCGATCGCTCTCTTTATTTGCGCGCGCTTAATTCCGCAACGCGCACCTGGCTAATCCGCAAGAATGCATCCAGGACGCGCTCACGCCAACGAAATGCGCGACTGTAAATCTCACTCGGGGCGCGCTGGACTATGTAATGGCCAAGCCGAGCTGAATGCTTTCTCACGTCTCTCTTTCTCTCTCCTTCACTCTCGCGCGCGCGCACGAGAGCACCCGTACTCTATAATATGCTCTCTCTCTTCTCTTGTTCTTTGCTGTTTATATTGTATACCTTTGACTCGAGTGAATCCGTGAATTTTCGCTCGTGCATTTATGCGCATTGTCCAGCTGCCTGTTTCACGACCGTCTGTGTGTTTACTGCGGCTACCGATGTCTTTGCATTTTATAAATAACTCCATTTATCTTCTACAAAATAATTTAACTTGATGTTTTTTAAGCTAAACCTTTAAGTTACCGTAAACTGGACTGACTTTGACCACGCCAGGGTTACTTTCGACCATTTTTTTAACATGTGCTATCAATTGTATGATAAAGATTTTGAAGTTTGAAAATATCTACTATCTAATAATTTTGAACCACTACTTTCAAAAATTCATCCTCGGTGAAGGATCTTACAGTACTTTCATAAAAGGTCCAAAGTTACCCGGGCAATCAAAGTCACCACAGTTTACGGTTATTAAAATCATGCTATTCCACTATCTTTTCTAATGTTCATAAGTCGCAATTGGGTATTTGCATGAAAAGTTTTTTCGTTGCAGTATCCACGATTTGGATAAAGAACACAAGCCGATGCTTTATTTATTAGGAATTTTCAAAAAAATTGAAATTTGAAAAAGTTATAGCCTAAATACGTTTCTTTGAATAACGTTACACTCATCTACCATCAATAGGTACCGCTATATGAATGTGACGTCATGAGAATATTTAAAGCGCTGTGACTTCAGTAATATGAGGTAAATTATGAAAATCCGAAAAGTTCACAAAGAAAGTAGTATATAATCTATCGAATCGGCAAATAGCCAATTTAACTATAGCTTCATAATTTAAGACCTATCAAAACTTGCTTTGAACTTGTTGTATTTCTTTATTTTAGATTCACGATAAGTGCGCATCAAATTTAATTTCACAATACTTGAGAGTTCGCATAGGAGCCGTAATAGCAAGTCCGATATCCGAAAATATTCACGCTATCGGAGCAATGTAAATACAAAGTCCACGCGGGGAAGAGGGAAAAATTGCTTCTCGGGATGTGCTTCGACCTAAAGAAAAATATTGTGCCTTCGGGAAATTTGTTATTAAAATATACATTAGACGCGAGTAGGAAAAAATATTCACGGCCGCTCGCGCGCGGACGCTTACTTATGCGGGAATAAATGTATGGGAGAAGCCGGGTTGAGCCCGAAAGAGAGAGAGAGAGAGAGGAAGGGGAAGGGAGACGACGACGACGACGACGGGGAGTAGAGTACATGTGTACGAGCGCGAAAGGGGTTATGCAATCGCGGAGATGGAAGATTCAGCCGTCTCTCGGCGCCGAAGCGTGCGTGTACGACGTACGTGTGCGCAAATAGGCATCGGGATGGCCAGCAGCCCGACACCACCGGATAAGGGAAGCCCGTCGATTGCCCCCCCCCCGCTCGTGTGTGTATATATACGTATAAGTATACTTATTGGCGTACGTACGCGAGGGCGTATATGTATCGTAATCACAATATTATGCTGAAATTGGAAGGGCTGGATTTCTCCTTTCTATTTTAATGGCTTCTGGGATTTCGATGCGAGCTACCTCAAGTGTCGCTTTATGCCCCGCGTGCGCTAGCGCTGCGTATCGCGGAACTTTGGTGACCGTTTATCTTTCGCCTTGGTCGATTATTGCGGTCTGAGTGAAAAATAAACTAGGAAGATACCGTCATGGATCCAGTTTTCGGTCAGTTTTCTTTATTCAAAGAATAATGGTAATTTCAATACATTAAGAAACTTATTTATCCGGTAATTAATTTAATGATTTTTCTGAACTTACGTTTGATAAATAAGAAATTTATCCAAATTTTAGTACGATATATTGGCTTCCTCCTAGAGGAAACATTGTAATAGTGAAAAGAAAATTTTCTTAAAAACATGTTAGAAACATGCTTTGGACCATTGGCACTCCAAATACACTATTTTGGCTAAGTTATTTGCCCAGCTCATGAGGACTTTTATTTTTCAAAACATTTGAGGTTATGTTTAAAGAAAAAAAATTTTTAATTCCTTATCTCGAGAATGGCGCGATCATTTTATGGAGCTCAATTTTTTGTTTTTTTATAACGATTTTTTTATTTTACAATATTCTGAAATCAATGAGGTAATATATTTTGGTATTTTAGAAATAATATGATCGCTTTAGTGTAAATGCATGCACTGAGGAACAGTATTGGGTGTCATATCAATACTTTTATATTTATATGATAACTACACCGGTATTGCTCGAGTAACCGTACGTATTGCTAGCGTAGGTATATTATGGTCGCATTGTATTGTATGGTTGTCACAGCAAAATAGTACAGCTGTGAGAGCAATAGAACAAAGTATTGTTACAGCAGCAATACGCAGTTTGGTTCGATCATCCAGAATCTGGATGTTCGAGCAATACATTTTTTATATTGTAAGATGGCTCGATTACTCATGTAGATTTGTTAAATAAATAGACTTTATTGATCGCTACGAGTCATTATTCTTTATTACCCCAACGTTTCGGATGTCTTCAATTCACCCCTTCTTAAGGGCTAAAACATTGAATTAAGATAAATTATAAGAATTATACAATTAAAATTTTCAGAAAATATTCTAATTGTATTTGTCGATTTTAAATTTTTTTTTAACATCTGTCCTACATACACTAATGACAAAACTCACCAAAAAAAAATTATACTGGCGCTTATCGTAGCGTCATCGATGAATATATTTTTTTCAGTGGAATTTGAAAGAGCATACAATTACCTATTACCTATCTTCTCTGACACGAAACTTCTTATAAGCTATATCTTCCTTCTTTTGTTATACACGAAAACGACTTTTTTTTAAACGACGATATTTCGGAATCATTTGCTGGAAAATCTTTAAAAAAAATTGAGCTGGAAAAGGTGGCTTTCTACTATACCTTGGCTGAGCTATTAGCCCAGACTATGAGGTCTTTTATCTTTTAAAATATTTGACGTTATATTTTTTTTTTAATTTTGATCGCTTATATCTCAAGAACGTTGCGGTCATTTTTTATTAAACAATCGAATTCTTATTTTTTATTTTTTTATAAGCATTCGAAATCAGAAAAAATAAAGAACGATTTCTCAATCCTTATTAACTTTTTAAGTTTGTATACAATTCAAATATTTTTTCATAATATAAATTACACTTTTGTATATGTTTAAATGGTAATTTAAAAGTTTAAATTTATCTCGTCATTTATAAAAAAGGACTTGTCGGTTTTACTTGCCAACGTGGAAGTAAATATAACAAATAAATACACATAAGAAATAATTAATAAGGTTGGAGGAAACTAAGTGCCAATGAATTTGCAGCGGTATTTTTCATAACAATTGTAAAAAAATTACACTAGCATACATATGAGAATATTAGATAAGTACTTAAAAATAAAATTGACTAACCTTTAACCCTCCTACTCGTTAATTTCTTTTCAGATATTTAGATTTGATAAAGAGTACATCTGCAACCACATGTGACGGTACAATGATGTGCAACCACAATGAGTAAAAGGGTTAATCACAGTAACTTTTATATGATTATTTATTTAATAACTGATCTAAAATTGAATCCTAATGTAAAACGGAATTAATTAAGTTTATAGTAATCAAAACAACAATACTTATTATCGTTTAAGAAACATTACAGAATTAATGAACCTTCATTATAATATAATAGAAACATTTTTAACAAAATTTTAATGTAAGTAATTCTTTTTCTGTTGTAGGTAAGTTTTCATGGAGTTTTAATGTTTGCTACTTCTATGTGCCATCTATTCGGTAAAGTATGATCGATATAATATTTCAAAAGTCTAACCTATTCGTGGTCATTACTACTTATATTACATAAAGCTGCCATCATACTGCTTATTTACACCTTGTAATATAATTCAAAAAATCACAAATGAACTTTGAATGTACAGGGGAGATGCGGCACGATTAATGCACCTAAGATTGACCACCGTTTATTTAAAATGAAAAAAAATATACATATATATGTATATAAATGAAACTATACGTAATGCTAGTTTAACATGTTTTGTTTCGCAATCAACAGTTGTTGTTTATTTAACATTTATAAATAATAAAATATAAACAAATAAATAAAACAGAAATTTTACACTGTCCAACCCGCTTTCAGCTTGTTTGGTGCACTTTTATTATGGATTCAAATTAAACAAAAAGCATTTCTTTTAAAATGTTGGCATTGAAGTAAGTAATAATAGTGGCTCTAAATTTAAAAAAAGGTCGATTCATTATTTTATCAACATAAAAATATATATAGAATTAATTTCATATAATATAACTTCTATAGGAAATATTCTTGTATAGAAATATTTTTTTGAATTGATATTAATTTGTGTTCTATTGAACAAAATAAGCTCACTTTCGTGTTATACAACGAAAAAGGTATGGCAATAATGGGGTGCGCAAACCAAGCCACTTCTTCCCTAACATTATTAATAAAAGCAATGCTTTACCGGTTTAATATTCACAATGATTAGGTATTCTAATACATTAGAATAATTGCGGAACGTAAAAAACTTTCTTATTTTAATGATATGGTGTAAAAGAATAAAGACACAGTACAAATTAATTTATTATTACTAGTTGCTTAAGTAGTACTTGTCTACAGGCTATTTTACCTTTGGGGAAGTTTGCTCTGCTAAGGTCAAAACTTACTGTACTTGCTAAAGCGGCGAATAGACTGACTGTGAGTGTATGGAACATTCGTGCGAGCTGAAGAAGCGGTGTTTGAACAGCAGGAGAAAGAGAGCTCGTAAAGTTGCCAAAGTTGAAAGCCCGAATTAATACCTGCAAGACGATAACTGATTTCCTTATTTAATTATAATCTACCGTCAAAGCTTATTTTGAAAGTGTTTATGGTTCTTTATTCAGTTGATCTGCAAATCCCTTCATTAAATGTTTAAACTGATAAATTTACTAGTGCAATGTTTAAAATGCAATAATATACATTTTAAATTATTTTCAAGATACTACTGAAGGTACTGAAAATCTTCGAAAACAGTAATGGAGAACAATGAAAAAAATCTCATTTCGTGAAAGTTATGATTACGGAAGTCGTAACCATGTAAATTTTGCAAAAGTATTTTACTGAACTCATAAATATAATTTTAAAATGATTCTTTTTATATTTATTACACGAGTATTTTTCCACGCTCTATTCCCACAGGCAGAAGCAAAAAAAAGAATGCAAATTCGTTCAATTATGCATTTTATTATAACGAAAAAAGCAGAATCGCATAATGTATTACGGAATGACAAATTGTATAAAAGTTATTGCTCGCTTTTTTTTCCGCGATTTTAAATTACGCGATAAAACACAATGGCGACTGGAAAAAAGTTGCTTTTTTTTCGTGAAAAAAAATGTCCTTTCCCACTGCCGTAGGCCATAATTTGCTCAGGCGTCAGTGCAGCGAAATGAAACGCGCAGCAGGGCATAATATATCCGGGGCATCCTTGATCATCGCTGGCGTACCTCATTACACTACTATTGACCTGAATCTTTTATTATCCTCAACGCGCGCGTGCGTCCACGTACATATATATTAACCGGTCGCGATAGTTATCGTTCGTCGCCCTTATTATCTCGTAGAAAACAATCATTACGCTCATTGAACGCGCGCGGTACTCGCTTGCTCTCTTTCTTTCTCCCCCCTCCCCCCCCCTCTTTCTCTCTCTCTCACTCTTTCGCATATCTCTCATTCGCTTGACGCTCGGCGCCGCACGCAATTTTATAATATGTACGATTTCACGAGAGCATTCACGATGCCGATTAACGGCTTAGTCCCCGCACAAAACGCGCATAATGAGTTTCGTGATAAACAATACCAGATAAAAAAAGTATAATTAAAGTAATGATCATTATACGTTGGAAGAGAAAAAAAATATAATAATTATCACAATGGATGTCGGCTGCATGTACTCGACTGAAAATAAATACGAATAATATTTGTAGATGGAGTAAACATTTCTGGTAAAAAAGATAAATTATACATTTTTTTAGTCCGAATGATGGTGATTAATATACTCGGGTACAAAAATGAAATATAAAAAAGCATGTTTATCTGATATTTATAATGATAGTGCGGAATAATAATTCACAGCCCCGATTGTTGTCAATAAAAGACATTTGGATAGAAAATATCTAACGAAGAAAAATGTTCGGAGGCGTCGCAGATAGAAAGATGACTCCTCCCGTATAAAAGTCTAAAAGGAAGGAAGCGAACTAGTCGCGGGGACACAGGTGGAAAAGAGAAGTGCACGAGCGGAATAATCGGCGGCGACCTCCGTGTCGCTGTACGTCGGTTAGACGTTGTCGAGTGAAAAAAAAAAGACGGACAGCCGGCGCGAGCGAGAGAGGGCATCGCAAAAAGGGCAAAAAGAGCGCAAGTAAAATGGAGCGTCCGAGCGGCCGACTGACAGGAATTTACATCCTCTCGAGCGCAATCTGCGTGAGTGAATTGTGTCGTGTTACCGTCGTCCGGAGAATTAGATCCGGAAAATCCGTAATAATTACTCGAGCGACGGTTAGCTCTCTTTCTCCTCTCCCTTTCCCTGCTTCAGGTCCAGCTGCCGGCGTGCTGGTGCTGCGGCTTCGGGGGTGCCAGAATCCGAGCTTCTCTCCCTTTTGCCAGCCCTTTCCCGCACTTTCTCTCCTCCCCCTCCTCTTCTCCACTTCTCCTCGTTTTCACCTTGCACAGAGAGAAAGAGCAGAGAAGCGCCGCCGCCGCCGCTGCTCATTCGCGGCGCGAAATAAACAAGTAAATACACAGAATGCCACGCGGTGTCCCCCCCGACTCCTGTGGTGACGGCAGATCAAATTTTCCCCCGCGTTGGACCTGCGCTCGCGCATTTTTTCTCATCCGAGCGACTAAAAACGAAATTATTGCATTCCTTTGCGCCCTGGCTTTTCCATTCTCTATATACATCTCTCTCTCTCTCTCTCTCTCTCTCGTGCCGGCTTTTCTTCCTTTTTTGAGTAACCGGCTTTTTCATATGTTTTGCGGCTTATTGTTCGGCCGAAATTATACGCGAAATGTGCGCGTGCTTCCTGCTTACTTTTAGATTTATTGCCGCGATGAAAAATGCATTTATTATGAAACGAGCTCCATTGTTGACGAGCTGCGAAATATAAATGTAAATTATAAAAATGAGAACAAAAGTTGGGAGTTAACGCGCAGGCGCTTATAAATTGCGCGCCACATCCAGCGCTGAGAGATATCTTTTAACGTTTCAGTCAACGGGTGAGATCGTTTTAATACAGATGTTTTGCTTCTGGTAAAATTAGTTCGCTTAATGCCCAATGATTTATGCACGCGGCTCGCTAACGTACTCTCTCTCTCTCTCTCTCTCTCTCTCTCTCGCTCTCTTGATTTAGGTTAAACGCACTGAAACACGTGTAGAGGAATGTATCTGCTCTTGCCTGCACGAGCTTTCGTCTTCGGCAGTACTATCGCATTTCATTCGGGAATGCTCTCCTCTATACATTACCTCGTAAGGTAAATTCGTGTAGGCCGTTAGTCACCTCGATATCTTCATTGAAAATATACCTTCTCGGAAAAATAACAATTCAATTCTTGCGTGCGTACAAATTTATTTACGCGCAGTACCATTATCATAAATTGCACGCTCTCATAATAACTTGTAATTCAGTTGCATTAAAGGCATTTTCTTTTATTTGCGAGGGTATTTTAAAATTGCTCCCGCGATCTCTCGTGTAGCCTCGTACGCGTATGCAGTGTACACAGAACAAAAGCAACATACTTAATATCGGGCGCGCGCAGCCAGGCACAATAAAGAGAAAAATGATCAGCGAACAAACGTCAGCCGCCCACGCTCTCTCTCTCTCTCTCTCTCTCTCTCTCTCCCTGCACCTCATCCCTTCCGGTAAGGGTAAATTTTGCGTTTTCGCAATGCACTTGAGGTAGCCGCGAGTCTCCCCGGGGGGATAAAAACTCGAGCTCCCGTATGCCCGGCTGAAAAAAAGCTCGCCCGGTATTGTGGGGGGAGAGAGCCGCCGCCCGTATAGCGAACGGACCGATCGGGCATGGCCCGGCGCATTGTGCGGAGCATATCGAACGTAAAATAAAAACGCGGCTCTCTCTCCAGCCGGCCTGTGTGTGTGTATGTACACACTGACGGAGAGACAGACGCGCGGAGCACGAGCCAGAATGAGAACGGGGGGAGGGGCTCAAAATTAAAACCGTCCGCCAGAAAAATAATCAGATTTTCGCGTATATTATTAACGAAGATATGCAGAGGCGCATACGAATGCGAATGCGCTGTGCGAGCGGGGGGTGCGGCACATGTACGTGTGTGTGTGTGTGTGTGTATGTGCGCCGGGAAAACTATTGACTTCAATCAGACCGCGTCACCCCTTTCTTCTCTCCCACTCGCTCGTGCAGCGCAGCAGCTATATGCCGCCATACTCGCGTCGATCTGGGCCGGAGTCGCTGTGTTTGTTCCCCTTCACACGTGCGATGTGTGTGCGCGCGCGCCTACGAGTGCGAGAGCAAACGCACGGACAATTTCGGAGCTAGACCCCCGAAAGCAGCAGGAGCTTCGCAGCACGCCTGTGAGAACTGACGCTACTCGGCTCTATAGTTCTGTCTGTCTCGCTCTCTCGCCGCTCTCTCAGTAGCTGGATATATGTACAGGGTTAATTCGTCGATGGGGTACATACGTAAAGCACATTACAGTCGGTCTAATGTATTCTGCGCCCTGATCAACATAAATTTTGCGCTTTGCTTTGAAACGCAAACCTTCGATTGCAATGCTTCTGAATAAGGGATCGTTGTATGCTTTTTATCTTAGCAAATCTTTTGTCATTATTTTAATGCATAGTTGGATAAGTAAAGCATTAACATTTTGCTGATAAATAATTACATTGCACCGAGAAAACTATATCGCTGCAACTACACAAATATTACATTGGCAAATTTACGATATGAATATAGTAAAATAACGCGATTGTATTTTACCGTTTAGTGATAAAGTGTGTTACTTTCAAAAAAATGTTATTAGCAATTATATATATTTTTCAATATTGTTTTCTCAATGATATTGATTTAAAAATATTGTCTGATCATTTTGTCTGTATCTACTTGTGAATCAATATTCGGTAACAAATCCAGGAAATTCCTCAAAATAACGATAATCAAAGTTCAGACATAAAAATCTATAAGCACGTAAATGGTAAGACGCGTTAAAGTACGAGTATAAGCTTCCTATTTCAGTACGTGCACTTTCGCCCGCTCGAGATCGCATTATGCATGTGCAGTGCGACGAGAATTGCGTGTCTTGGAAGCCGGAGTTCGGGAGAGCGCGTCGGTTTGTTTGCGCGAAAGCGCGCACGCTCCGCGGCACCCTCCGCCTCGCGGCGCGCACACACTCGCACATTGCCCGGACACACGTGTGCGCGCGATCGAGAGCCGCGGCCGCGCGTAAGCCCGCATTATACGGTTTACGTTTTCGAGCGCTCCACGGCCGCGCGCTGTCCGAAGCAGAAAATTTATAATGCGAAAAAAGTCGATGGCTATGACAACGCGCGTACGTGCCCCGCTCGCGACTGAAAGATAGAGTGGTGGAAGGAGGGGGGAGGGCAGAGAGAAAGAAACAGAGAGTCGAGCATTTTTATATACGCCGCGGCAGCAGGGAGCGAAAAAGAAAAGTTGCGGACGCTACGCGCGCATAAGGTTTTACGTTTTCTAAGTAATGGCTCTTTGGTAATTTCTGCAAGATTTACGGGATTCGATAAAAAAAGCTTAGCTACGGAACTGAATGCTTGAATCGCGCCCCCCCCCCTGCTTTCACGATCCCCCCTTCACCGGCCGAATGCGTGAAGAGGGTGAGCTGGTGATTCGTTAATTGTTTTGCTTCTTTTCCCAGCTGTTAAAATTATTGATTCCCTTGTTATTTAGTGCACTATAAATTTTTGTCAACTTACTTTAAAAGTATTCGCTTTGAAGTAACTTTATTATGCATTAATATCTCAGGGAGAAATTCTCGCGCAACTGTTGTATGCGTTTTTTGTTATGCAAGGAGGTAAGCAACTTTATGAAACCAAAAAGAAAGTCATGAAAATTTTTCTTTGAAAGCATCCATTCTGAAACTATTTTAACTGTAAATACTTGATAATACCTTTACGTTAAGCGGTGTAAAACTTCGAAATCAAAATTTTACGGATTTGAATCTATAGCCATTGTCATTACCTAATTTATTGGAATCTGTACCCCGATGGTTATTTGACTTTTTTTTGACATGCTCTAAAATTTAAAGGGAATTATTTTTCCTTAAATTTATTTTTAATATTCTTTATAAGTCGATTCAGTTTTTCGAAAATTGTTATTTATAATTCTCTCATTATTTCATATAAAAATATTAATCTTGCCCAAAGTCATTAGTATCAAAGAATGCGTTGAAAAATGCATAAGAAATCATCGTATGTGTAATATAAAATTTAAAATAAATTAAGAATTTTAAATTCTTAAATTTTCATCGTGTGTTTATCACTTTTTTTGATTGTTAACAATTTTGGAAGGGATTAATATTTTTATATGTTCTTATAAACCGAATAAATTAAAACTTTTTCCGTTTTTATTTTTACTTACTTTCCAAATAAAAGCATTCTGAAATAGAAATACCATTTTTCACTAGTAAAATTGGTATTTGAGACACAATTGGCTATATCTCGAAAATAGGGTAGCTTAGCTCAAAAGACGTCCATTTTTAGGTAGGAGAAACACCTCTCAAAGCCTCATCAAAATTCATTTTTCGCATGTCATACACTCTCCTTGATAGTTGCATATTATTTTAAATGCAGGATACAATGAATTTATTGAAAGTGTCAAGGCGTTGAAACCCTTTAATGTGGAAAAGAGCATCGCAAGTTATCTCGAGTATTGTCCAGAACTATGGCTGGTAAAGCCTGCGGAGCAGTGGGAACAAAAGTCAACGACCGAAAGCTAGCGGCTGGGCATAGAAGGGAGACTATACGGTCAGTGCGATTCGAGGCTCTCTAATCGAGAATGCAGACACACGGAAGGAAGATGTTCTCTCTTCCTATCGTCACCGCAAGCCTTCGTTCGATCCTTGACGCGCGGCGGCGGCGGCGGCGGTGGCGCAGTCCCGAAACTCGACAGTCGGCCCCCGTAGTATCTCGCGCGTAGAATCGAGCGGGCCAGTAGCAGCAGCAGCGGCACCACAGGCACGATTGTGGACAAATGCTCCTCGACGAGATCCTTCAGGAATCTCGAGGAGTTTCGTGCGCGGGAGCCGCCGCCGCAGAATCCTTCGATCTCTAATTGGCGCATTCAGTTCACGCTTAGCTTAGCTTCTATGCAGTCGAGTTATGCTACAAAGTTCATGTGCCGCATGTAATTTTCACCCGTATTGTGCATGTACACGTATACGGCGCCGCCGCTGCTGCTGCTGCTGCTGCTGCATCTGCGCGAATCGTAATCGATTATCCACCTTACCCCGGCGTAATTGCCTACTCCGCGGACGTTTCAACTGCTTTGCGGCTTCTCGAACAAGGCCACTTATCGTGTTGCTCGTTAAAAAAATTAATTATTCTTCCTTTATAATAATTTGTCGTTTATTGCATTTAAACTTTATTAAGAACTCGCTATAAATAGAAACAATAATACTTAATTATCTGTATCGGTTATAGAGAATTTTTTAATTCTATACATTTATTAGAATACTAATTTATTTAAAATATAAATACATTTTTTGCGGATAATGTACAACAAAAGACAATGTGCGCATCAATTGTCACAATAAAAGCAGCGCCTGTATTGATAGCCACCGATTAAAATATAAGCCGTTCCCCCCTCGCTAGCATGTGACTTGCAATCGCAACAGACACGCAACCCCCGCGGTACACTCGTTTGTATTCATCCGGTTACGTTTGTTGTCTCTTTTCCATTATAATAACTCTCCTGCTCTCTTCCACTCTCTTCATCGCTCTCTCCCTCCCTCTTCCCCTTTCTCTTCTACAAATTGCACTCATTGTTCGTCCTCGTTTTTCCCCGATCTCTCAATAATTTCTCGATTCATCCTCGTCATCTCGTCTCCGTATTCTTTCTCGCAAGTTGTTTCCTCTGCTGTTTCTACATATTCTCTGCTGTGTAAGCTTATCAGCACTCGGCTCTTCAAGAACATATATATGTATATAACGTATAATTTACATTAATTATCTCTTATGCTAATTCTATTCATTTAAAATTATAGACATTTATTTTTGAACAGCTTATTTACGTGTACAAAAATATGCTACAAAAACATAATTTTAAATTTATCTGAAGCGCAAAAAAAGTGTGATAAACTCGTGGCGTCGTGCATTTTCATAAATAATGAAGGCTAGCGCAATTTTTATTTATCACCGCGCGACATCAATTTAAAATTTACACGCGCAACATTAACTCATGAGAATCTAGATGACACGGCAATTCAAACGAATCCCAAACTCCGACATACGTATATTTTTTCCCACGTCCAGAGACAGCATGGCCTCGATGTAGCCTCGTTGTCGTCGGATACGAGCCTGCCTGGCTTGATTTTCTTTTTGTTCCCCGCACTATCCCCATCTCCCTCCTTCCCTTTCTATCCTCATCTACTCGTCTCGGTGGCGCTTTTTTCTTTCCGGAGGGTATACACATCGAGCACCGATCAGCGCGCATAATCTGCGAACTCATTATTACTGGGACTGCAAGGGGGGGACGTGTGCCGCGCCTCTCGTGTACGTGTACACGCGTATATGCGGCGCGTATGCCGCGCGCGTTCATTATGGACGACGATATGGAGCATTGTTTGCACAATGAGAGGGTGAACGCGCGACCCGACGCGTGCCTGTTATAGCTATATGCGCATGTGTGTGTGTGTGTGTGCGTATACACGCCATGCACGGAGAAGAGAGAGAGAGAGAGAGAGAGAGAGAGAGAGCGAGAGAGACTGAGCCTTAATGCGTTACCCCTCTTTCCTGTCGCCTCGCCTCCACCACCTAGCCTATATGTCCCTCGTCTACAGCCGCTGACGAGTTTCAGCCTCCTCCTCCTCCTCCTTTCTCTCTATCTCTATCCTCCTTCGTCCGTCTTTGTCTCTCTGTCCGTGCCTGGTGGCTGGCTCTATATCTCCCTCTCTCTCTCTCTTTGGGCTCGATCCTATCCAGGCTTCCTGAGCGCTGCTCTGCGGCGACACGCGCACGACTAAGCTACTTATCTGCGCGGTGTAAACGCGCCAGATAATCGTCCGCGAACGAACTCGTCCTCCTCACCCCTTCTCCTCCTACTCCTGTGTGTACGCTGGTGTATAGCGCTCGAAGGCCGCTGCGCCGCTGCGTGCATCAAATCGCCCGAACTACGACGACGCCGCCAGACGACGCAGACGACGACGAGCGTGCTCTCACCTATATGCAATCTCGCTCGACCGCACGCCTACTCTCTCTCTCGCCGAAGCATCGAGTATTTACATCGGATACTACAGCTCGAGTACTCTCGTGTTACGCTCTTGCGAGTTTCTACCCTGAACAGACTACGTTTTATTCCTTCTATGCTTGTTTTATCTCGATGCGTGATTTATACGCTTAGGGCTCATGAGAGAAGGATCTTTAATTTAATATCTTTCATTCGACGACGGCTCGTTATTTTAATTTTCGTGAAGCTTTGTTAGGCTGGAAATGATTATATTTCCGTAGATAATACCTTCTCCTCGTTGTGCCTCGGACAAAATGATATGGATCGGTATCCGACTATATTCCTGTGTGCCTCGCCGCGCACAATCGAACGACACGTGCCTCGTTTCTCCCGGAGATCTTCCGTAATGATAAAAAAAGCAAGAGACTCACGTGATGTCTATCCTGGTCTTTTAACGATTTTAATTGACTTTAAAATGTTATACAGCACTGGTTATCGCAAAGCTTCCGCTATTATTAGTCTCCTCAATAGTAAAATAACATTTGTTCAATTTAGGTGACGTTAAACAATAAATTACACATCATCGCTTTATGGCACGATTCTCCAACACAGTTTTTCGTGTTCTTAAACAGTCGAAAATGAATACAAAATGAATACAGATGGCTTTCAGACATGAAATATCAATGTTTCAAAGTTAGCTTCCTTTGGCGCGGCTAGCTTCAGCCTCGTCATAAACAAGCAAGCTGCGCCGCGAGCCCAAAAATAAATCGGCTTTGACTCCGTGGGCAATATTTTATAGCTCACAATCGAAATGTCATTAAAATGTCGAATCAAAGTGGTAATTATGGGGTTTAATTTATCTGCGCGCGTTTATATGGGGTCGTAAGAGCGTAACTGGATGAAACTACTTTTAGAAATGCAGGCTGCCGCTGCCTCTGCCGCTGCTTCCGTATAAGCGCGAGTAAACTGCTCGCTCGCATTACCACCGGTGCCACTGCTGCTAGGCGATGAAAATATGGCATTCATTTCCATGCGTTAGTCGAGTACCGATCGAGCTGATCGGTACACGAGTATGCAATCAAGCAGCGCAATTATCAGTGCCTTTGTCCATGAATAATTAGAAAGAATTGTGGAGGGTGGATTCTCCTCACCCCCACCCCCCCTCCCATTCCTCTCTTATACCTTCCCCCGCGCTTAAACCGCAATCGCAATCGCCTCCGCTGCCGCAACCGCTACTACTACTGCACTCGTTCTTGCAATGCGCCTTTCTCTCGCTATTATTTCCCCCGATCCTCGTCGGCCTGAATGCGCGCGTATATACGCAGCGGCCGCTCGCGCTAAGTACGTTTTATCGTGCGGGTGCCACATGCTATGCTTATATTACGAGCCGAATAATGAAACTATACGTCTGATTTGAATGATTTATGCTTATAATATTAAGGCTATTATTATTATGTCAATTATCTGAGAAGTTACATTGATTAATGAATTATGTTTTATTCGTTATCTTTGTTTTGTTCGAGATTAGTTAGAATGTGAGTTTTGAAAAGCAGCTGAAATAGAAGATATCGCTAATTATGTGTAGTACAGTACTTACCAATATCTTTATGAAATCTTTGTAAAAAAATCCTTTAAAGCGTCATTGGAGAATACTATACAAACGCTCTGCAAAGACAGAGAGAGAGAGAGAGAAAGAGAGTGAGTGCGTGCATGTATTTGTGTACTAGAAGCCTCTGGTATATAGCTCGAGCGACGGGGACTTCGAATTTGCAGTTACAGGGCGACGCTATAGTAGCTGCCGCGGACAATAATGAACGACCCGACTGTATCGCGACGCAATCTGCACATACTTAACGGGAGGAAAATGCATATTCATGCGACTCCGCAAACGCGGACCGCTCGCTATAGCGAGCGCGGCAACGAGGTGCGAGTGACGCGCGTTTTTTCCCCCCCTCCACCCTCCCTCCGCTTCCCCTCCCTTGCGCGTGTGTACGCGTGTACGTGTGTTCTTTTTCCTCCTTTTTTCTTCAATCTCGCCGCCCGCTTCCTGCTATCCCGTATATGACGCCGAGGCACAGGCATGTAACGCGCTGGGCGCACGGGGATCGTCGCTCTTTATTGCCGAACGAGCGCACGGCGACGCTTTTGCTTAGGGGGGAGAAATGAGAATTATCATTTCCGCAGTCGCGAGCTGATGCGGCCGGCGCGAGAGACAATTAAGCTCGAGTCGCGGCTCGATTTTTCAACAAAAAAAAGGATGAAAATGAACGCTGTTCGTGGATTTGGTGTAAATAGTCGAGATGAGCGTATATTTTCTTGTGCTCGCGGGTATTTGTTTAGATTATTTAATCATGAGCTATTGTTTATGGAGCTAACACGAGGTACGATTAAGAGAGCTGTCCGATTTATATGCTCTTTAATTTTATGCTTGATTTGTAGAAGATAATACGAGAATCGAGTGGGAAAGGTTTTTCGTATTATATGTGTACGAGATACACTTACTTATGCGCAAATATAAAAGTGCTTTTAAATTTTAAAATATCGAATTGTGAAAGCGTATGTATGTAAGTATTCCATTATAATTAATTCAATCAATGATTTTCCCCTCGTACAATTATATAAATAAACTGCATATAATGAATATTATATTTAGGTTACATGCTAGCAACAAACATTTGAAGCATCGATTGTACGAGCATTGAAAATCAATACACACGCAGCTTCCTTCTCCGAAAAAAACCTGCTAGTCTCGTTTCGTTAAAAAGGCCAGCGAACGCAAAAAGAAAACGTAAACTCCGTCAGCGTGTAGTCGCAGGTTTAATCGGTCGTCTATAAAGGCGCCGGGTCACCGCTCGCGTAAGAAAGGGACGTCGGCGTCGAGACGCCAGAAATAGTCGAACGAGAGCGCAAGGGAGATGGAGAGTGAGAGAGAGAAAGAGCTTTCGCTCTCGGTGTTCGTACCACTGCGTTGCGCGCGCGCGACGTCGAGCTAGCGAGCTGGCTCTCTCGCCTCTTCTCCCGCCGCCGCCGCCGACCCAACAAGAGAACTTCGCTCGTCGCGGCCAAGTTCAAGTCGTTCGAATAAGATGTAGGCGCGCGCGCACCTTTCTCTCTATATACTTGCTGAGCGTCGCCTCGCGCGCGAGACCGCTGCCACGTGCTTTATTCGCAGATGAACGTGCATGCGGAATTCGAAGTGTAATTCATATTTTCCTCTTTTTTTATAACTAGGTATGAATTCTTGTATTTTAATATGAGGAAGGTACCTATTAATATTACAATTCTATTCGAACCGATTGGATCTTGATGTGATAACATACTATCAAAAAAAAAATTTCGGTTCATTGAAGAAATGCATGTAGAGCAATTCGATAAAGATTTGAACAATGTAAGAGGACCATATTGAATATACGTATACGTAATGTGACCCGCTTTTATAGTATGCCTCATAATAACCATGTATTATATTGTCCGAGAAAGTTAAAAGTAATATAGGTAAATATTTCGAGTAATGTACTTAATTTAATTAATTGAGGTTTAGGCATTTTGGAGTATGCCTGTATGCACGTAGTCACTTCTGCACATGCCGATGTGTATGAAATCACTACCTTGAATACCTAAATGCAGGGAGACACTATTGTCCAAGATTGTATGAATGAAATAACTTATTGCGCACACCTGCATGCACACAGTAATTACTGCGCGGACTTAAGTGCACATTAAGAGTACATGCAATTCCATATGCTATCTCTTTCTTCCCTTTTAACCCCCTCCATGGCCACTACCACCCCCTTTCCCTGCCTCTCCTCATTCCACCCACCTCACCCATTTACCCTATTCCTCCTATGCTTACGCTAATTCCTGTCTTCCTTTCAAAATCCCTCCATTCTCTTTTTCTTTCTCTTCAAACACAATATATATACACATAGTCTACACGTTGTAAATCCAAGTGTATTGTTGACAATTTTCCACGGTCACACGTGCGTTATTTTCTTATATAATATAGATTTAGTAGCCGATGTAAAAATGTGTTATTTTAATACTTTAGTGTGTTAAATTAACACACTTGTATTGACAATACAAGCACCCTTTCTTTGGATTGCGCAATATTTGATATGTGGGAATAGAGGGGGAGGGGGGCATGTTGGATAGACTCACCTTAATTTATGTATTTATCAAAATTAATTCTATCATTCATTTAAAATGAAAAAATAAGAATTTGATTAAATCTTCAGTTGCTCTTAATTATATGAGTAGATTTATTTACAAGAAAGATTTGTTTTTTATGGCGGTTATTAGGGTGGCAAACAAAATGATTAATCGTCGCAATCATTGCCTGTATGCCTAGGAATAATAATTAGGAATGACCCCGTAAAACGTAAACGAAACGTGCAATGGCTAAATAATTTATGTACAAATGAGTCATAGAGTTTATATACTAAGTATAAAAGATACATTTGTTGCATCGGTAATCACAATAAGTTATGTCGTGCCTCCCTCAACGCAGCCGACGCCGCGGTAATTTCCTCGTATTATCGTCTGGCTCGATCGCGGCCGGCTGAAAGAAATACGGCAGATCGTCGCGAGCGCGTGCGCACACACAAAAAAGCCCGGCATTAAATTAATTTAGCAGCCTGATTGCACAAGAGAAATTTAAACCTCGCCATTATTCAAAAGAATCACGTTAATAGAACTTAATTTATATTGCGAAGGCGTACAACTTCGTGTCTATTGATTTTTGCCGTCCCTTGTAATTATCTACATGCAGAGCACATAAGCGTCAGCAACGTTCGCGCACGTGTGTTAGTACGTGTGCACGCTCACGGATACGCTTATGCGCACACGTATAGGTATATATATGTGTATATATACGTATATATTTATTGCGCTGCGATTCTATGACGTGGCACACGTGTGTTAATTCTCCGTCTAGACAAATCCAGGCGAAAGCGGTCAACGAACGTAGGAACATACGTATCGCGTACGCCTGCCTGGCTCTCCGTGTATATACTAGACGCAGCGCAAGGCGTGTAGCGTTACAATGAGGGGCTCATTACAGCTCTAATTCCAAAGTTTTACCCCTCGCTACAGCAGCGCGCGGCCGAGGTCCTTTATCATTAGGAGGCCGCCCTCGCTTTGACATCGGGGCGAGTTCCCCTTCCTTCTCGCTGCCACTTCCTTACTTGCTTTGCACTCGGCGGCCCAGGCCCGATGCTAATCCGCGCCCTTATTTTTCACCTTACCCGTGGCGCGCCGTGCAGCCGGCAAAAAGAGAACTGTTTTCAAATGCGCTTCCCACTTCGTCATTATCGGACCTGTAGCTCGGCGATTAGACACGTAATTCCAGCAGCGGAAAATTTAAGCGCGTGCCACGCCGAATTATGCATCTATATGGACTGTGAGTAGACAGATTTCTCGCCATTTATTAGTAGGTACACCCACTGGGATACAGTATCCTAACTGACGGAATATATCTGTGGCGAACCGGAAAGACAACTTAAGTCCACACTTTTCAATTTTGGGTTTACACTAGATTTCACCATATTATAAGTAACCCCCTTTCACGTGAATGTGGTAAAAATTGCCGTAGCATAGCTGTCATAGCCGAAAATAGTACATTACATAACAACAATGGACAAGTCCATTTAATCAAATTTTTGTTCGACATACGACTTAATTCCATCTGTATGTGGATCGATCAGAGCGTGTATCGGTGATTTTATTTAATTTTAGTACGTAAATAAATGTTATTATATAAACTATAGCGTATACACATAGAACCATATATCGTTTTCAAATAATGATTCAGTTGATTCCCGAAAAAAAGACGTAAGTCCACTTTTTTTCAATATTGGGCTAATTCACATTAAGTATCATTATTATAAATACTCCTTTTTCTCGTAAAAATAACAAAATTTGCCAAAGTATAGCTATATATGTAGTCCAAAACTGCACAATGCATAATGATTTAAGTCGATTTAATAAAATCTTTGCTTAAAGTACGACTTAAATTCATCTTTACAGAGCGCTTGTAGTAGATTTCATTTAATTTATGTTAATTAATTTTACTATACGGTACATACTTACATAGCATTTGCTTTTTATAATGTTTGTACTGTTTGCATTTCAATAGTTACTTATATATGGCAATCATTAAGCTACTTTTATTTTTCATAAGTTTTTATTGATTTTTTTATACGAAAACAGTATAAGAGAATAAACTAATGAACGATATCTAATAAACCAAACGCCACTTACACGCCACCCATTTATTGATTTTTATACTGTTACTAATGACATGACGTTGCAGTATATTTCTAATCGTATATAAAAAATCAAATTTAATAAAATCCCATATCAACTTAAGTTCACATTTCCCGGACTACTTAATCAAGTCTTTTGTAAAGTTACTCGAAAAATAAAACGTATTTCTTATGTGTAATTACTATGATTAGAGTAATATTTAACACTTTATTGAACAGATATAATTTGGCTGCATATCTCTTATGTATCAATCTGGTATATCAGTGCAAACATTAAAACGTTAATATCTCTCGCGAAAAGTGGACTTAAGCCGTTTTTCCGGTTTGCCACAGATATGTAATGGTACACAGTAATGGTTGCACCATGTGTCATAAAAATTAATAATTCCAAATGCGTGTTCCAAGTTTACATTAATTTGAAAATTAAAAATATTAGGAAATTTTTGCAATATTGTTTGTAATAAAATCATACGCGCGTCATTTTATTTATACTTTAGTAATGTACCTATTATTTAACATATTATGTATTATTATTACAGAAAATGAAGAGCTAGGATAATATAAAGAGAAATAAAAAGTTTTTCCGATATTTGTGTTTAAATATATGATTACACAAAAACGCAAATCAGCAGAGAAAAATCCGTGTTTAAAAATATTATTATTTCCCATTTAACATCTTTTCAATAAGAAATAATCTCGTATGTAGGCTGAAATTGACTTTAGGTCGAGCGCACATTTGTATTGTCGAAGCCCAGCCGCCGAATAGCACAAAAAAGAAGCACCAGGTTCTTTTGTTTCGTGGGCGAGCATGCATTCTTCTTTCTTTTTTTTTAATGAGTGCCAGCGAACGAATGCCGTTCGGAAATCAGTCGTTCGCCATGCTCGGGAAAAAAACTGTAAAAGGATTTGTCTGCAGAGAGCGTGCAGCAGCAAACAAAACCGTGCGTCCGCGTAAAAAGCTGTGATGCGGCATTATTATTATTATGCTTATCATTATTATTATTATGATTGTTCTCGCGCCTGGCACGCGAAGTTGAGTTATTAAGAGTACTGCACCCCGGAATTTCAGCTCTGATAATATTTTGGATTTATGCGGATATCTATGCTATTATGAGACCATTTACAGGAAATTGTAGCTCTTTTCTACTGCATGAAAGGTATTCGTTGACGAAAAGAACAATAATAATTCCTGTGAAATATATTTTCGTCATTTATTTCTACGGATAAATACTACTTTACTATTAATAATAACTGGCTTACTTTTTATTAATCTTTTTTTTAATATTAATTTTTAATAATATTTGTGTCAGTTATAACGTAAAAATAAAATTGCTGAACAAGAATCAGCTTTTGAGGAACGCTCGAATCCTCAAAAGAATTTCATTGAACAATTTGATTAAAAAAGTGAAAATCCTAGAAAATTGAACGATTTCTGCTAGCGCAAAAACAATAACGTAAGCAGATCGTATCTCGTAAATCGCAGTTGGCTCAGGGCACTTGGCAATTTAAAATTTTCGAACGCTCACATTTCACCTGCATTTAATCAAATGTTAATTTTTGCGCAAATATAAAAAAAAATCGCCCGACCGGATTCGTTGAAATTGATTCCGACGATTGTATGAAGCCAAACAATCCTTTTGTCTAGCTGATTGGAAAAAATCCTCGCTCGTCTCCGCCCATCCAAAATCCGAGCGTTCCACCGAGCCACACTGGGCTGCACACACACTCGTGCACACTCGCGTATGCATGCAGCGATTCCACGGTGCCGCTCACAACTGCAGCCGACGGCGGAATCGCACAAAGTCGCGCATATCTACGTAAACGCAGGCACAGGGAATCCCGGCAGTGCTATTGCTGCCGCTGCTGCTGGTGCACGGGCGCGAGAATGAGAGAGAATGAGAGAGAGGGGAAGATATAGTGGCCCGGCACGAAAGAGAGAACGCTAGGAAAGAGAAAGGAGCGGAACGAGCCAACAGACGAATCGAAACGAACTGTTCGATTTGGTCGTAGCTCGTATAAATCAGCTGTGCTTATCGGCCTTTCATCATGCCGGAGGTGAACTCATTTCATTCTCTCTAAATACGAACTTTTTTCGGCGCAAAAACCTATTTCGATTAAAATGGCGTTCGACGGTTCTGGCCGCTCGTTCCCTCGCTCGCGTTTCGCCTGCATTCTGCTGGATTATAAAAGGTTGACCGGTCCTCTCTGTCTCTTTCTCTTTTACCCACCTCCATTCTTCTTCCCTCCTTTCTCGCGCTCTTTCTGCGTCCTCTTCTGCTCGGCTCGCCTCCTGCCGTGATCGCGCAATCCTGCTCGCCGCTGCTAATGCATCGTCGTCTTGCTCGGCTTCTTCTCTTTTCCTGCTCGGGCATCAATCGCATGTGTTGCTGGCCCTGCCAAATAGCGTGGGGGCCGAGTGCACAACACGCGATATGCTCTTGTTGTGCAGTATTTCGACGTCGTGCTTTATCGACTCGTTGCTTTTCTTGTTATCCTTGTTTGCTTACGGCAAAAAGCGTGTTGGAAAAATAGGAGATACATTCGTATTAAAAGAAAGAAGAAGGTATAGTTCAGCGGCCGCTGTAGTGATCCGTGGCCGATCTATACCAAGGGACCGGCTAACACCAAGTTTGTTTAACGTATTTTGAAACCTGAAAGTGGTGCCTTTAATTGTTAATTAACAATTTTTATAAACAATTTCAAAAATCGTCTCTCGATCTGGAAAAAAAATTGTTTAGATTCTTTGTAGATAATATTCATCTAATAGGTTAATAACACTAATTTACACTATTGCACACTAATAGTGTATGATTAGATCAACAATTTAAGCCACGTAGAGATAAAATTAAGTCAATGGTCTCCGAGTAATAAGCCGTCAGATTTCTAGAAAATCGCGTTTTTTAAAACTTTGGGTATTTTTAACTCAATAACTAAGCGGTTTAGAAAAAAATCGTTACAACGTTTTCTGTTTAGAATTCTACAAAGAATTTTTAATTGTTTATAAAAATTGTTAATTAACAATTAAAGGCACCACTTTCAGATTTCAGCACCAAGAAATTCAGGTGTTAGCCAGTATCTCAGTTCGGCCACGGATCACTGCAGTGAAATTTTGCAAATCCGACCTCGGATTCGTAATCAGCAACCTCGAAAAACATTATACAATTCCCTGCAAATGTATATTTACCTTCGAAGAAGATCAAGCAGTCGAGAAATTTTTCTTCTAGTTTTTCGTCGGAAAAAGATCTCCGACTACGCATTGTGCTGTAATGCAAGACGTATGCGCCCAATATAGCCTTCTCAAAAGTGTCTGAGACACTATTAAACAGGTGATGGATTTCTCTCGTTCGACATCTTACAACACAACAAACAAGTATATAAAATACTATTATATAATACAAAATCACATGTGCATTGTGACATATCTGAGTCCCAAAAAAAGGGGACACATAACAATTAAATACAAAGAAAAAAGGAAAAATTAAACAATCATATTATTTCTAAAATACAAAAATAATATACCTTATCAATTTCATAATATCGTAAATTATCGTAACATAAAGAAATCATTGTAAAACAACAACGGTTCGATGAATCTCAAAATTTCTTTTCAATTCAGAAATTGCCTGTGGCGCTGGAGCCACCTAAAAAAATATTATTTTAATAGAGTAAAATTACAATTCTATAGTATGGGATATCATTGAAGATACTAATAATTACGTTACTCTTGACGTCAATAAGCAGTTTAATATTTAAAACAGAAAAAATAAAGCTTTATTTATGAAGCACTTAAATTTAATAGAACTTAGAATGTGGATATGGCACTTTTGAAGCAACATAAACAGTAAGTAACAGTAAGTCAAAGTTAAAAAGTTGCGCAGCAGTTTTAACTATTCAAAAGTTGACTTTTCGACAGTTTCGACGAGAGCTAGCTCCTAATGAAATTTTACGCTAACTCGGTATGAATTATGCGAATGCAGATGGGAATACCTTGAGAGAGGGAAAGAGGAAGGGGGAGAGAGAGAGAGAGACGGAGAGATGGATGGAGGGACTGCCTGTTATTGCTAACGAATCGACATGACGTTAAGGCTCCGTGCAGTATTACTAACGAAATTAGTGTGCATTACTGATCGTACCTGCGCGATTAATTGGTAGTCTCTACGCCCGTCGTTCTCTGGAACAAATGAACTTGTGCCGTCGCTGATTACCAGGGGCATCAATCTCGTCGCATCTCGTATTCGGTCCTCGGAAAAAAAGGACGTTTACTCCAGAGACTGGAATATATGCGCAAAACTACTGTACCGTCCGGCTCATTCGATTTATTATTTTTGTCCTTCGTTCTAATTTGTACTCGTTAATCCTACTTCTAACCTGAGAATGTAACATGCTCTCTTTTACAAAATTAAGTTTGTTTAACGATTCAGTAATCAATTCCGATGTACGAGTCTTTACCAACATTTCTGAACGTATAAACTGCAACTTGCAAGAAAAAAATCCGATAAAGAAGCCTTTGATATTTTTGCAATAAAGTCACTTAAGCGCCAAAGCAGCGGCTAAAAAGCACCGAAATCGTTTTATTTTAATGGCGAATGATTACGAAGTTCGATTAAAGTGAAAAGACTCACGTGCAGAACGTGGCGAGCCGTGGCGAGAAAAAGGAGAAAAACGGAGCACGAAAAGCATAAAAGTAAGCGTGCAGAATCGGTTTGTAATGCCACCCCCTCGCTCGCGCTCGGCTCATAGCGCACAGCCCACACGATCCCGTGTGTTAAAGCTCATTCTCTCTCTCTCTCTCTCTCTCAGTCTTTATCGCGCGCGCACGTCACGGCGAACCAATTTCTCGCAAGAATATCATTATAAAATGCCGAGTCACGAAACTGAGCCGCTCCGCGTAGTCGTCCTATTAAAATATTAAAACACCTCGGTCTCTCGCCTCCGGGCGCGGCCGCGCGCACGTCCGAGGGCCGCGAGCGGAGTCCGAGCTCTCGGGGTGTGAAAAAAAATAAATCTACCTTGTCATGCACACCAGCCCCTCTACGTCGCGCGCGCGCTCGTTGTCTGCCCGCTTCTTGCGAACCGCATTAAAACTCGACGGACCCGACTCCTCTCGTGCATCTTTCTATTATTTATGTACGCGGATGCACTCGAATGGACTTCTTTAAACGAGACTCAATGTTGTAATTCAAAATAATGCCTCGTTCGTTTACTTTCCTTTTTGTTCCTTATCGCCGTTTCTGTATACGCGCCTGAAAAATGCTAATGAAATTTTCCCCGAGCTCTCAATTAAACGCAGAGAAATGTATATCCTAAGTAAGCACGAGGGAAACAAATGATTCATTATGCGCAGAATTAAAAATTAAATGTTTCGCATACACTTAGGAGTAGGGGATTAATGGGAGCGGAAATTCACTTTATTTAACTTAAAACGTCAAACGAGCAAATAAGTTGAGAAGCCACGCGGCTCTGACGCCTCTCGGACACCTCTACAAATTCCGTAATATAATTTTAATTACACGCCGACTGATAATACGTTTCTACGAATTCCCTCGGGTTTTTGTGTGTGTGTGTGGCCCGGCAACACAGGGGCCGAGCAAAAGATTCGCCCGACTTTTTGCCGGCCAGAATTCGCGCTTGCTCGTGTAAAAAAAAAGGCCGAGAGCCGGGACGTAGGGGCGAAGACTGCCGCCGCCGCTGCTGCTCGAAGCCATCGTCGTCGCTTCCATGCTATTTCAACCTGGCTGGACTTGTCCGGCCGCTCATCAGTCAGAGTCATTACTGGGATAATTAATTACATTTGCCCCTCGTCTCCTCATTCGCCAACGTGCTTCGTCTCTCTCTCTCTCTCCCTCTCGCCTCCTACTTTGCCCCTTTGCCCCCGCACCTCGCCACGTCTCCCCTTCCCTCCCCTCACCGCCCTCGACTCGCCGTCACCCCGATTCTCTCTCTCACTCTATCGAGTCGAGCTGCTCGCTCTCTGCGAACGCCGGCGAACAAATCAATGGAAAAATATAGGATTAGTTCGGTACATCGGTACAGGGCGAGCGAGCGAATGGATGGAATCGAGAGAGAGATAGAAAGAGCCGCACCTCGTTCGTCGCCAATGTTGTCCAACTACACTGGACACTGCGAGAGAAAAATGAGGAGAAGAGAAAATTTCATCTGGACGAAAATTGTTTCAGTTTTAAATTTTACGCAATAATACAGTCTCGTTCGCGCGACGCAGCCATCGCGAATTAATGCGGAAAATGAGAAGGGAAACCTTTTGCCGCCCACAGCTAAGGGCATTTTTAATTAGTTGACAAATTTTGCGCCGAGCTGTACTGTAAACTCGTCTAGCAATCGTTTTTACTTGAGGTTGAGAGGGCGTTGCGTAATTCAGATTAATTTTTCAAGTTAAACGCTGTTCATGAGCTAGAGCAGTTTATTTTTGTAGTATTGAACCGCAGTCAATTATTTCGCTAACATTTTTTTCTAAATTGTGATATATCTTCTAGAAAATATGTGAACTAAAATATTTTTAACGCGATAATTAAATTTTTTAATTAAAAAGTATGGTTTCGGTTAATTTTGAGTTTTAATTAAAAACTAACAGTTGTTCCGTAGATTTATAACTTTTTCCGAATCCTTTGTAACAATATAAGTTTTGCAGAACGGAGACTTAAACAATTATATGGCATTGTTTATTCCATGTTATTCTTTTTTTGGTATCAAAGAAATAATTACTGAAACAGAGTAAGTCTTTGTGGAAAACAATTAGACCCGCGAAATTGAATTCTCAAAAAGTCTTATGTGCTACGCTCATTTCTTCGCTCATTAGGAACAGCGGGAAAAGTAGTCGCAGATATTGTTACTAATTACTGAACGCAAAGCCCCGAGATGAAACCATTACCTCTAAAAAATGTTTTCGTCTCTTATTTCATCTCATTTTACTTTACGTGCTACCCATTTTTCCACTAGTAAACAAATTTAATGTAGTTAACGTGGTTTTTTAATGTTATCAAAAATTTAAACGTTTATTAAGTAATACATGTTTTTGCTGATATATTGTCTTCTGATAACACATGTACGTTATTAGTCTTTTTTTTTCTAAAATGAGTCTTTTAATTAATATGCATTGTTTTTAAGAAATGATTCGTCCATAAGTATTCGTCTCAGTAACTTACGCCCGTGCGGGTATCCGTGTATAATCCTATATAATTATTATTTAAGGTGACTCCATCGCGTAGTCGTGTATCTACGCGGGGCCCCGTTGGCCACACAATTCTTTTTTCTAATAAACAACGAAATTTTAATAAAAATGATTCAAAATCAATTGTCAGACTTATTGACCTAAATATATCTTATAATACATCAGAAATGACAATAATACGCATATATATGCATACAAAAATATAATAATATATAATCATTCTACTTATTTATTAAATGTTTTCGTTAAGAAATCGGAATCCATAATTAAAAGATACAATCTCCCGGTTGTTTTATAAAGAAATCGTGAGTTTTCTCGTAGTTACAGGCATAAATGCATATTTCGCCATAAGAGCCCATGTTATAAGTTCTATTTTCAAACATTTTTTTCTCTTCAGTTTACCTGGCAACCCCACCCAACAAAAATTTCAACAGAATGTATAAAACGCACACTTTCAGTGGGATTTTTATTTTCTTGTTAACGGTAGATTTTGAAAAAAATGACGGAGCCACCTAAAAAATAGATACAGTGACATTAAGCTTTTTCTGAAACAATATTTTGTTAAATGTTAATCAAACGAAGTCTCGTGAAATGTAAAAGACCTCCTATCAGGCCGTGTTGGTAATTAGGTAATAATAAAGTTCATTCTACAAAATGACTAGCTCTGAATATTTGATAATCAATTGACTCGTATAGATAATTGAAAAAAAATTAGCCTCCAAATTTAGCGGTTGATCGGTAAAGCAGCGTCAAACGGGAGATCGGCAAAGAAAGAATCGCAAGTGCGAGAAGCGAGGCTCATGCAAATACATTTAGAAATCTGGCTATAAAAATAGGGTGAAATCCGTGGCGCTCGCGCGTTGTAACGTAAATAAGGCTAAAAGGTTTTGCGCGAGTAGCAGACAGGCGGGCAGGCGGGCGGACAGGCAGCCAGGCAGCCGGCTCTCGAAATAAAACAAGGGAAATTATGAAAACAGCGTCAATCTCCTACGGCCACGGCGACGCGGCTCGTCCCATTCTCCCGTGTTTCTCCCTCTTTCTCCCGCCGTCCCGAATTCATCCTCGGCAATTTTCGGCGAGCTCCTGCTGTTGCCCGCGCGCGAGCGGCTCCCGAATCGAGAGATGAGCGATGGAAAATAAGAGCCCGCGCCGTGGCTATCCTACTGCAGTACGCGCACGACAACGCGTACGAACGCAGCGGTGGAGGAAAATTGTATACACATCGACGCGCGGCGATACTCTCCTTTCGGCTGTAATTTTTTATCAGCGGCAGCACCAGCAGCGCATCGGGGGCTATATTTCATACGCTTTGACCGAGCTCCCTCCCGCCGCTCCGCTCTATTATCACCCCCTCTCGCGATCGTGCCTCGCTCTCGCTCTTCATACGCGATATACCTCTTCGTTATGTCTCTCTTTTGCTCTTCGCATCTCGTCGTTCCCTCTAAAAATTCGCGTATACACTGGCCGCACACTGTCGCGCGCGCACACACAGACACGTGCGCATACACGCGCGCATATACGCCCAATCTCGCCGGTAGCGAGTATCGATGCTCAATCACATTTGTGATGCATTTTTTTCATAAAGCTGGATTATAATTGCATCGCGATTGCGAGAACGCGGCGACCGGTCTATTTCTCTCTCGCTCGCTCGCTCGCTCGGTAAAAAAAATCAAGTTCCGCGGGGCGCGCCGAGGGGTGCGGCAAGAGAGAGAGATATAGAGAGAGAGAGAGAGAGAGGAAACAAGAGACGCAGGGTGAAAGATAGATAGAGAAAGAGAGAGAGAAAGAGTGGGTGGCAAAGGAGGGGATGGAAAAACTGATGAGGTTTCGAGCCGCTTGATTGGTAGGTACGTGCCTACTCCATCACAAATCTCTATTTCTCTTTTTTTTTTCGTCATTTGGTTTTTTTCTCCACCTGCCTCTCTCTCTCTCTCTCTCTCTCTCTCTCTCACTTACACCCCCGCCCATCGCTCTTTCATTATTCGTTGTTATCGCAAGTATGGAATCATTCCGGAAATCCGTTCTGCCAATCAACACAATGGAATAAACGTGAAAAAAATGAGCGAATCAAAAACGCGCGCATTATAAAGTGAAAACGCATCAATAGATCGAGCCCTCCACAGCGAGTTGGAATATGCACGAGCGGCCAGATAAATTCAGACCGAATGAAAATCGGACGATTTTAGGTCTCGTTCGAGCACCAAAGTTATCTATGTTATTAGTAGTGTAGGTAGAGTTCGAAAAATCAAAGGAAAAGTTGTTAAACATCAGTGTGGAGTTGAGTGCTATTTAATCTCGAATTCATATATAGCTATCGGCAAATAAACTTGATTATTCCAAACTATATTATTCGCTGCTTTTGATTTTACGTCAAGTCTGACAAATGAAGTTACGAAAGTATTAAACTCGAATAATTTTTCTTTAAAATCAGTTAATTTTTTGCATTCTCATTTTTAAACAAATTTCCACGGCAGCGTCGAAAAAGCGAACGTAATGGCCGGGCTGAAAGTTAATTTCTGTGACGAGTCCGTTTGTAAAAAAATGGACTGAAAAATTCGATGCATGAAGGTCGATAATAAAGCTTTTGTCAGCATGTTACACGAGAGAATTGCAGTGAGTAAAAGAGAGGGAGTGCGAAAGAGAGAGAGAGAGAGAGAGAGACAGAGTCTGATTTCTCCTGATGGAATAAAAGTCCAAATTAGAACATTTGACGCGGGAAATTTCGCGCGTCCGGCGCGTTAATTCGACGTCAATAAAGCCGCCTCTGAACAAAAAGGAAATAAATAATTTGTCCAAATTTGAGGACGCTTTGAAGGCTCGCGCGCGTTATATACATGCAAGCGCGGCCGGCGCCCAAAAATTCGGTAAATCGGCCTTTTCGCCCGAACATTACTGCGTCTCCCTCCCCTCCGACGCACACGGGCTCAGCTATATACGCGGAGCAGGGGGCTGGCGAGCGAAAAAAACTGCGCGAGAGCGAAAAAAAGCGAGTGTCCGAGAAGGGTTAGGGGGAGGGGGGAGGCGCAGGGGGGGTGGGTGGATTGTCGGGCGGTTCCGAGGGGGGTGACAGGGTGGAGCACGAGCGGGAGAAGAGAGAGGGGGGGTGCGTATGCGGCCCGAAAAAAATCCATACAATCCGATCGCGACAATGTATTCGTGCGAATGCGCGATTGTTCGTGCGCGCATTTTTACCCTCTGCTCGCCGGGACGCGCACACACACACATATACACACACATATATATGTACGCTCGCATCCACGCGTTACACAAGTAAGCCAGATTCCCGAGCTGGCGCGTGATAAATACAAAAATATTTCAGCCATGATTTGCCGTCTTTTGCTGTCTCGCCTATTTTTTTTCGGCCCCGGCGTCGATTTTCGTTGTCGAACAGCGCCGGCACCGGCAGCAGCGACACTAGTGGTGGTATCGCGCACGCGATATCGCGTCTGTCGTTTAAAACAATGAAAAAAAGAGAGGCGCAGTGCAGAGGAAAAGAGAAAAAAGAAAGGCCGAGAAACCCTTGACGAGCAATAATTCTGCATTAAATTCGGTACGCTGCGTGGATTAACAACGGGGCGACGTCGATGTATTATTGGTGATGGAGGTGAGGGGGGAGGGAGCTTTGTCTTCGGGATGGCTTCTGTGTGCATGCCTCGCGGGCGTGTATCGCCGCCACCAATGCTGCCTAGTAATTGCCGCGCTCTCGATTCATAACGATTTCACGTCATTGTCTTTCATAAAACGTCCGTAGATGTCATTAAAGCGAAAGCCGGCAAAAGAATGTTGCTCGATGCCTCATTCATTTTTTCCTCTGTCTCTCTGCTGTTCTCGTTGCCGCGTGGCATGTGTGACATACGTGCGCCTGCCGTGTATATAATAACAAAATCTGTCGTCGGGTTTTGATGTGCGTGTGCGCTTATCGCCAACCGATCGGCCAAATCAAAGCAGAGTACACACAATGCGTATTGTAATATTGATTTTATCCTATAATGAAATATACTTGTGTCTTGTTTATCTGATACCGGTTTTTTTCTGGCACTAGCAATTTCGCGTATTAATGATCCGGAATAAAATTAATGTCAGGATTTTTAATGAAAAATTATCCGAAGGTACAAGTTTAAAATAATAGACAGTGAATAAAATGAAATATTTAAAAATGTAAATTTTTTTTTCGATAGTAAAAAAAAAGTTATTTGATAATAGTAAATATTTAGTTAACTAAATATTAAATTTTTAAAATAATGGTTTAAAAGAGCATTTTTTACAGAAAATAAACTAAGAAAACTAAAAAAACTTATATAGAAAAATGTTTTGCACATATTCAAATCTCAAGGCCCAGCAATCATGCTCAATTTTTTTTTTATTTTGTTTATATATAATATATCGTGGCGAGTGCTTTTACATTTTTGGCGCACATATACTTTTTAGCTTTGCATATTTCTAGGGTTAATACCCTCGCAGAATGCTGGGATCAGGTTTGATGACAATCAGCGATTAGTCCGGATAGAATTTTTTGACAACGATTTCTGTGCTGGAGTTAGAGTTAATATTAAAAAAAAACTTTCTTTAATTTAATTTACAAAATATGAATATGTTCTTACTATATTATTAAATTATATATTTTACTATAACCGTTAAAAATATTTACTTAGATATAACGAATTTTGTGTTCAATGTAGAACGTAGATACACAAAACGTAGATGAATCTGCATAAGTTATTATATAATTAAATCGAAGAATAACGCTGTGCTGCTTACGAAAGAGGGAGAAAAAAGCCTCTCGGAATATCGATCGCCTAATGAAATCGATAAGCAAAACAAAGCCGTTCGATTATCAACCGGACGTTTATATTTCTTCTCAACACAATCGCGGTCGTCGCGTCCGACGGGCTATCCACAGCGCGAGCAAAAAAAAGAAGGGGGCGATCCTCGCGCATCCTTTGAATTTGAATTTTCCATTGCGCGGCTCGCGCCATGCATCGCCAACCCTCGCTCTCTTCACCGCCCTCGTCCATTCTTCCATTCTTTTCTTTTTTTTTTCGAAATTTAAAATATACGCAGCGACGCGGCAAGACAGGTCGCGTCTGGTCAGATCGCGCGTCGGATAAATAAATAGGGATCCACCATTATCTGGAGGACCAAACCCTCGCTCTCTATCTCCCGATCCCACCCTCCGAAGCTTCAATGGAATTCATAACGTTAGCGCGCTTGGCGCGAATGCGAGTGAAAAAAGCCGCATCGCGGCCGCTCTGTGTCTGTGTTTTCTCGCGTGTGGACGAGAGGCGGCGGTGGACACAAAACGTGTATGGAGAGTGCGGGAGGGGACGCATCGGGACATTACTCATGCCTCGGCGTTCGCGGCGCAATTTTTACCTCCGAAATAAATCATCATTATTGCGGCTGGAGGGATGCGCATTACCGGTGAGAGAGAGAGAGAGAGAGAGAGAGAGAGAGAGAGAGAGAGAGAGAGAGAAAGGGAGAGGGAGTCCGGGGTAGATTATCATAGGCGGCTGGATATGAGTCGACCCCCTCGGATTGTAATGACGAAACGAACGACGCGGACGAACCTATACGAGCTTGCACGGATCTTCGTTATGCGCGAGTACAGCCGTGGTGGTGGACTGTTTGTAGATTCGTATGCGGCTATGTATATATGTCGACTAGCTGAGCTCTGTTTAAGCGTACTTTATTCATGCGTTAATGCACGAGAAACTTAAATAAAATTGTTCAATTACATAAAATTTTGGAATATTTAACAGTATCTGTATTTCAATTACGTGGAAGCGTATATAAAATAAATACATTTCAAAATCAGCGTTTTGATCAGTACGTTGTTAAAAATTTATTTCATTTGCAGTACAGGCGATGCAATTTCATTAAAATTAAATTAATGAGTAAAAATATCATTAATTTTTTAATACACTCATAACGCTCCAAAGAATCAATACAGCAAGCCATTCGTAAAATTATTTATAGCACACAAAAATTTGAGCTCGTGAAAGGTTTTAATTACGCAGTCGAAAAGTCGAGCGAGCACTCTTGAAAAAATTACTCGACAAAAGATCTGCGTTTGAATATAACATGAAACGCTCCTTATCTAACATATAAATCAATTCTCACTATTAATCTACGTCTGTAATACCGAGCTCCCCCAACTTATATTGTTGCCCTATGTTTCATCATTGTGAAACTCATCCTTATCATAATACCAATCATTGACAGCGCCATCGTTACAAGTGACTCGCTTAACCTCCTCCTCCTCCTCCTCCTCCATCTCATTCTCATTCGCTCTGCTCGCCTCTGCTCGAGCGCGAATTCCATTCCCTCGTGATTCGGTGCGCATATAATTAACGTTCATTAATCGACGTAACTTCTTTGTTCTTGGCTCTCGGCCCTTGGTCTCCCACTCGGCGGTTCGCATTTCAAAAATCATAATTCATGCGAATTCATCAGCTTGAGCGGAGCGAGCATCGTCGCCAAGCAGGGGGCCAAAAGCCCACTCTCTCTCTCTCTCTTTCTCGCTCTCTCGCTACGGGTATTTCTTATTAAGAGACAGATAATTAATTATGGACTGGACACGATGTGGTACCACCACGACGATATTATCGACGCATATATAGAGCCCGGCGCGGGCAGGCAGGCAAGCGGGCGGGTGTTGAGTCGATGTTTGCCAGCTGATTGATGATGTAACATCATCCCGCGCAGTGCTGAAGCTCTCGCACTCCTCTCTCTCTCTCTCTCTACCTCTCTCACTCTCTGTCTCTCTGCTTCGCGTCCAGGCGGGGGCGCTCTGATGCATTCGCTCTTTACCGCGGCACGCATTGGGCTTCTCGCGTGCGCTGCACCTAGCACCGCATGCGAGAATAATAATGCACACAGACCTCGACCGACGCGACGTGCCGCTGCGTTGCACCGCCGCGCTGCTCCTATAGCCTCCTAGCACACATTACCCCCCCGTACGTATAGTGCAGTCCTTTCGTGAATCATGCGAGTGCATCCTAAGCAGCTTAAACGGAAATATGGATGGACTGGGAGAGGGGCTTCTGTTTTTCTGCCTTTGCCAGACAGTTAGACAATTGCATACATTTGAACGTAAGAAAAAGTGTACTTATACTCAACATTTTTATTTACTTGTAGCAGAAATAATTGGGGAGCTTAGTGACCGTCCATCGGAATATTAAACTTTTTGCAAATCCAATCATTATTTATCTGATTTAAAGTTATAATAAAGTTCAACGGAATTTATTTATTTGCATCACCAAGGTTAAAATGTTTGCGTCAATTACCAAAATGTCCGAAGTGGACTTATTTGGTTATGGTTCTGAACGCCTTGATAATCATTTTACAATTAGAACTACTTTTGAATCAGAAGGTGTAAATTAGCGAGGGTGAGATAGTATGCGGGCGCACGTGTGAATGATTTGCAAAGAAATGGATGCCGTCATCACCGGACTTTCTCCATCGCGCTTGAATGGCCACACGGTTACCGCGCGCAAATCTCGTGAGAAAATCTGACGAGGTTCCGAAGCGCTCGGATGCCGCAAAAAGCCGGGGAATCTCTATTTCGACCATTCAGGAGAGCTGGAAGTGATAAATGCGGCTCGATTATATCGAATGCATAAATGAAATTGAGCCTATACCGATGTAAATGCAAAATGAATGTGTTGTTCTCGCGCGTAGCGATGCATGAGATTTATCGATCGTGATGCTCAGTTTTGTATAAGTTTCTGTACTTTTAAATCATTCTTTTTTTTTTCTTTCTTTGTTACAGGTAAGTGATGCTAATCGATACGGCATTGCGCTACTATGGGATCTCCTGATCAATTTCACGGGTAATGTACTGTCTTGAAAATTCGTTTCATTCGAGCACCGTATTTCTTCGTGCATTGATTAACCGAGACAAATGATTAATTCCTCGAATTACTTTACCGATGATTATCACGTTTTTTACACAAACTCATCGAAAAACCCACACGCTACAAGAACATGGCATGTAGATTAAAGAAAGAAATTAAACGCGCAAAAGACATTAATCAATCATCGGTCGTTATTGAAAAAAACTTGGAATGAATAAAAGTGTTTAGGCAGCAGAATTTTTTCGCCTCGCAATTCCCACTGTCGAGCGCATTAAGCGAGTATAATCAGGTCTGAAATCGAATGGTAACAGACGAGGAGTTAAAGGGAAAAAATGGGGAGGGGGGCACGAGCCGTGATGAGCATCGCCATGGGGCTCGTCGAAGCGTCATAATGAAAGTGGCAATTTAGAGCCCCTCCCGCGCCACAAAAGGAATCGCTTTTTTCCACGAGAACTTGACGCTCGCGCGCTCTCGACTCTCGTGTCGGGCATACGTACACAGTGTCGGTGATTGGAGTTGTACGTTCATTACCGAAGTTAACCAGATTCTCCTGACCTGTGAAGTAGCGAGCGAGCGCGAATCTATCGAGTATTAGTAATTGTGCTTGACGATCGATCTTGATCGAGATGCTCATTTCCTGTTTGCCGATCTCGATATGAGAGGAGCTGGAGGAGGAGGAGGCGGAGAGACTCGAGAGAGCGAGAAAGGAAGATAGGCGTCGCGAGCGAGGGAGATAGAGAGAGACAATCCATGCGGTATAGAGCGCGATGCAAATATGAAATCGCTCTGGTAATATTACGTTTCTCTTTCTCTCTCTCTCTCTCTCTCTCTCTCCACGTTCGTATTATGCAGACGGGTAATGTGTGTGAGACTCTGGCGCGTGTCAGTGTGCGCATGTGCGTGAACGAGCAGAAACGGATCCCCGACTGGCCGGCCGCATCATTAACGTGATTAATGTTGAAATAAATCAGCTGCTTCCAATCACTAGTCGATAAATCCAATAATTGCAGGATAATCATAAGTAAATAGGCGGGATCGACGTCGATAACGGCGTTCTAACGATAGCGACGCGCCCCGCATACACGCCACATAACGATTTTAACGATTTGACGTGCAGTAGACTCGCGAGCACGCGCGCCGGCGCTCGATCCCAGATTAATGACGCCGCGCGATTATAAACTCTTCTAGAACCGCGAGCATCGAGCAAATATGTTCCTTGTAATGTTTCTCTGCGCGGCGCGGAGGCGTGTCATATTCTTAAACGATTTCTTTTTAGCTTTCTCGGCTGCACGATTACTCGAAAGTTTCAATCGTGTATTAATATCTGAATTGAATGATATATTGTGAGTAATGAGGATCTTTTCGACAACGTATCATTACTTTTTCATTCTTAGTACTTAATGAAAGGATCTTCATCCAAACTTTATTGCTGCTTCATCTTGTAGGTAATTTAAATATAAATCATGCTAAAACAGTAAAGTCACAGTTATTTCAAATAATCGTAATTTCAAAAGCTCCACTTACTTATGATCAATGTAGGAAAAAAAGAATTCACCTGCAAAGAATTCGCTATATACTGCGTGATGAGAAATGCGGAGGAAGCGAGTGGAACAGGCTCGTTACGGTTTCGCGGGCGTACTTATTGAAATTTACGAAACGGGTCCTCGAATTCCTTGATGGAGCTCGGCTCCCGCGGCTCGCAAAGCGTTTTGCGGCGTGGCCGATGCTCTCAAAAGGCCGAGACGAATTCGCAGCGCGAGAGTTTTGGCGCGCCTTTCATTATACGAACTCCCTTCGTCTCTCTCGTCTCTCTCTCTCTCTCGTGCGCGCGCGCGAAGGATCGAATTAATCGGCCTTGACGAGCGCGCGCGAGCTTCGCGGCACTTGGAAGGACGAAACCTGCAGTACCGGGTCACACAATAAACTACACACACCCCGGTCAAGGACTTTAATTCGCACCGCCCGATAATTACATAGAGGGGAGCTCTAACGTTAATTGATGAACTTTTTACTCGTGTATTCTGCTTTTTCTTTTCGTCGCGCTGAACGTCTCGTAATTACGAAGACTGGACTGAGATATTATCGATCTTGCGGGATATCGATTTTTCGATAAGAATATTTATACGCATAATTTTGAATTTTGAATTAACGAGCGAACGTATATTTACCGTTAAAGTTGTATGCAGGTTAAAAATATTCGTTAACGATGTACATAGGACAGTTTATTTGAAAGTAACTTTTGGAAAATTAATATTAATATTTCGTACGCAATAGTAGCGAAGGAATATTATAAAAAGTCAGATGAATACAGTGATTCACCGTACTGTGCGGCATAACGATTCCAAGCCTCACCCCAGCCACATAAACACGTCGACGGCACTAGAGTCGCAGTGAGCACGCAGAGGCGCACAGTACGTCATTATAAAAAAAGGCTCGAGCGTCGAATATCAATATTCGGCTGAGCGATAACGAAGATAATGATTGTCAGACTTGGTATATAGCAGTACGCCAGCGGCGCGCTCTCTCGCTCTGTCTCTCTCGCGCTCTCGAGCGACTCATGTGTGCGTAATTGCGGCGTGTCGCCGGGCGTGTATTATCCGACGAGTCTCGTGTACTCGTCAACAGGCACAATGGAACTTAACACTGGCAGAGCCGCCGAGAGCGAGGGTCAGCGAGTAACCGTGCCGCGCGTATAACACACGGCTTAAACAACAACCGGTCGAACAATCGCGTCGCGACGCCGGATACATAATAAGCCATCTCTCTCTCTCTCTCTCTCTCTCTCTCTCTCTCTTCTCTCTCTGCCTCCACAGTGTATATAGCCATATACACAAGACCCAAGAGCGAGCGAGCGCGGGAGCTAATGAAGCCCCGCTATTTAGGTGTGACGTTAATTAAATGATATGATCATTAGTCATTATAGCGTCATTGTGTCGGCACATCGGCGCTTGGTGACTTGCGCTGTTGCACTAGCTTCTCTCAGCTTTCTCATCTCGCTGCGGCGGCAGCAGCAGCCATCTGCGTGCTGTCGAAGATATACGAGAGAGAGAGAGAGGGGGCGACGTGCCGCGATCGGCGGATTAGAACACGCCGTGTTACGAGGCGCCTTTCACGCAACTCTCCGCACATGCATGCATGCACCGCGGAGGAGCTGTAACTATACGCGCGATACCATCGACGACATCGTCGCGACGCCGACGCTCGCGCTTCCGATATGAAACCCTCGCCGATTTACCTCCACTTTGGGAAATTTACGAATACTCAGGGATGATATCGGAGTGGGAATACCTAAGTTGGCTGAAATTTCACGTCACGTGGTAAATTGGCTTATATCGCGCGCTGTACGTAAGATTCTAAAAATGGACTGAACAAATTCAAGTGTCGCTGAAATCGTTTCCGTATTTATTCAAACCGTTCAGATTAAGCTCGCACGAGCGCTAATCTTTCTCTCTCTCTCTGCGGACACACATCTGCGTATATATAGATTGCAGGGAGCGATGCTTCAAATCGGCGATGCGAACCGCAGAAACGTGCCGTATCTCTCTCTCTCTTTCTCTTTCCACTATATAACGTTGCAGCAGCAGCAGCAGCTCGCGTCGGACGCTCGCGCCTCGTATATCGCGCGCTTTGCGTTAATGGCCACAATTAGGTGTTTTAATTAGTGCTCTCGCGCGGCAGCAGCAGCAGCAGCGCCGGCAGCAGTGTCAGCTGCTGCTCCCAAATTAGGGCTCTACGAAACAATAACTGCCGATTGAAGAACCTAATTAGCGAGAGTGGCGAGCGAGTGTATAAGCGCGTACGTGCTGCTGCAAGCCCGGCGTAATCTGAAACTTGGCTCGGCCGCCTCTCGCTCGAACGTATAAACGCCGCGGCACGAGACGGAGGCGACAAGAGAAAATGGGAGGCGGGGAGGGAGCGCCTGGAAATGGATTAGTAATTGGCGACGATATCCTATCGGGAATACGAGATCTGGGGAGCGCGAGTAGCCGAGGTATCTGTGTGTGTATGCCGCGCGTAACTCGCGCCGCGGGACGTTGATACAATTATATAGCTTCGCCATAAAGCAGCCCCGTACGTTTCGTGCCGCGCGTATAATATTGAAATAGAAATGAATCGCGCATGGGGATTTAGTGCGCGCGCGTGTGTGTGTGCGTGGCGTGCGCCGCGGGCTCGGGTGCATTAGTCTTAGATCCGCGACGTGATTTCGCGTACACGTGCATTAGCAGGGTTTTTACAATGCAACTGTTGTAATGGACGATCGACGTTTTGCAGCTGCGCTGTGAATATTTTAATGTTTAATTGAGCGAGTCTCGGAGGGACGGCTGAAATGAATTTCCGTGATTGCGTCCATAGATACGCTTTTACATTGTATGACGTACGAATTGGTATCTTTAAATTTTTATAGAAGATAATAAAGTATATTGTACTTCAATTCTCATGCAAATGTCAATAAAATAAGAATTTATATCACTGAGCGTTGTCATTTTAATTAACGATACGGTCGATGACTGCTTTACTAGGTTGACTGTTAATCAAATTAAACAGAATCTAGATTACATTGGCTTCGGAAGATGTATACAACATCACACAGCATAATGCGACGTTGCAATAAATCTTTAAAAAAAGAAACAAACAAGCAGAGCTAATTAAAATAACAAACAATGGTACGATACATAGTTTATTAGGCACAGGTCTTTGCGGAATCGCGAATCTTTGATTAGAACTGTAGCACTGCGGTGGGTAGAGTCGCTCGCGTCGCGGGGGTAGCGGGGGCGTAGTCGACCGGGGAAAGCTCAGCTCGGATAATCCGCTTCGGATAGGTACATTTCGTATAATGCTGCGCTCGCGCTTTGACCCTCCGCAGGTCTGCTGCTGCTGGCGCTGCTCGCTCGCTCCTTCCCACCCAACGGCGCCCCGGCGGTAGCAGCTACGATGGCAACGCACGGTTGCTGGTAATTTAATACATGCACAAGGCGGAGAATGAGCAGCGCCGGCGAGCGAGATGCTATATGTATAATGATTCGTAGGGTTTCGGGCTTAAAATTACGCGGCGACTATCCGAGTTGGTAAAATTCCTAATTCGGCCGGTCTCGGAGCCGGGCCGCCAGCACAATTTCCCGCACGAATGTATATGTGCGCGAGCGTGTACATTTTTCCTGTGATCTTCCGGGGCTTCCTCGCGTCCTCGTCCCCTTGCGCCGTGCGACGCGCCACGGTCCAGGGGAAAGTCGACGGCGCGAGCGCGACTGGACCCGTTCCAAATTAATTTTTGAAAAGACCCAAAGGATAACGCGAGCACTAGCTCGCTGCCGCCCTCGTATTCTCTTTCGCTTTTAATTCGCTCCTCGCCGCAGCCGCCAGTGCCTTTTTCGCGGAAGAGTTAAATGAAAGTTTTAAGCCCGCTAGTGGCTCTTTTTAATAAGACAGGCCCCAAAGTAAGGTAGAACAGTAAATTGTCTGGTCTACGTTTTTCCCCTTGTTCCCTTTTTTGTAATCGGGGATTGTACTGATAAAGCTATGTCAATGTGTATGACGAATATTCGTGTTGATTAAATTACGTTTTGAGTACGGCATTTTATTCGCCCTTTCCTGCCTCGTATTGTTCGGAAGTCATTGTATTTACTGAATAAAAATATGTTACAAGATTTTCTTTTGATCGTGAACATTGAATGGTAGCTTGTAAGAAATATGAGAACAAATTATCTACTTTGATCGGCGCACTTGAGCCCAGCATCAATGGATTACTTGAAAGCACAAGCTCATCATGGCCCGCATATGATCGAGCTTCTCCTTTCCGGAAACTCGTAAGGACGTAATCCGCATACGGGTGAAATCGACACGCTAACGAAAGGATGAGTGCCCTTCTCTTGCATGTAAAGACGTGATAAATTTCATTATTTAGTTTAATGATTCAGTAAAATACAGAAAAAGACTTGTTCAAGTGCAGTTCACATGTACTATACCTACACAGATACAATTTTCTGATAAAAATGACCGTGAAAATCATTATAAACCTGGAACATCTTGACTTCATACAAAAAATTATTTCGATAAATGGTAAAAATTAATGTTATTGATTATAATGTTTACCGAGCAGTATAGTAAATTTTACTACGAACCAAGGTAATATTTAAACAAAATGATCTCTGCGGATGCTGGACATTAGTAGTACACAGAGAGAATTTTCTGATAAAAATTACCGTAAAAATCATTGTAAACTTGGGATATTCTGACTTCTACTAACTAAAATTTATAATGAATAACGTTAATTTTTACCGTTCAGTAGGGTAATTTCCCCCCTGAAGACAGAATATCCCACGTTTACAATGATTTTCACGGTAATTTTTATCAGAAAATTCTCTCTGTGTAGATGACACGCCTTTGGTGGCCACAGTGAAGGAAATTCTCCACATTACTTTAACTAAAATGAATACCTGCTCTCCTATCATCAATAGAAACCTGCTTTACCGTTTACAAAAAATGTGAAAAATTGGCTAGACATGCGTCAGTCTCAAACCGGAGCTCAAAAGAACACTACTCCAAGTTTCGTCAAAGAGCTTTTGCTAACCTGAGTCTCGGCGACGTGGGCCTTGATCACCTCTTGTCGCTCTTCTCGTTCACATCAAGAGCGAGAGTCTCGAGATACGAAACGTGCGGCACAGACGAGGAGGATACAAATGTGCAACCGGTCAGTCGGTACTCAAGGCAATGGGCATTACGAAGCCCCTAGAGCACGCGCACATAGCTACGCAGGGGGGGCTATGGCACGCCCTGGTCGCCGCTAGTAGCCGGGTAGTTTCATTGTCTAAGGTTTCAATAACCCAATGAACTTCAACGCATAGACCGAACCTACTCAGCGCTTCTGTTGCTGCTCACTGATACATATTATAGTTAGCTCTCCTCTCTTCCCTTATCTACATCCCTTATCACATCTACCCTTCCTGATTATTTTACTTATTAGTCAAGAAGAGGACTTCACCTCTTTGTCATTTTTTTATAAGGTTATCTTATAAATTGTTTTATTGCTGATTAGTACTTGTAACTAAATGTCAAGGAAACGTCAAATGATCTTTTTGCTACTAGAGGAATCTTTTGGTTGTTAGAGAAAGTCTATCGATCTTAAGAGGAGTATTCTTTGCATGCAAACTAGCATCGAAATGAAGAGTGCTTAAATTGACAAGAAAAGCAATATTTTTGTACTTATACTTATACGTCGTATCAACAAATTTGTCAGTAGTCGACAAAACATTAAACAAACTAAAAGAGAAATTAAACAATCAATAACACCAAGATTCGAACCCGAGTAGTAGAATTGGAAACTAAGCTTTAGTACACATAACCAAACAAGCCTTTGAAAATATTTATAGAAAACAAATATATGCTAAATTTGTAAATGTCTGCTTTGTCAGAGGAATTATAATCCCGATAATAGGACTCATTCATTACGTCAACGGAATTTTCTTTCATATCAATGACTGACCTACAAATGTTCCTCGCAAATGATCATCCACAAGAACACCAAATACTTGAGTGGCTGCCGGCAGTGGGCTTACATCTCACATACACGTATCTTCCTCTATGGCTTGCCGCAGCGACGCTCGCTTAATTAAATACAAATTAGCCGCACGCACAGGCGGGGGTTGAGAAAAAAGACGGCGCTCGTCCAACTCTGTCCATCGCTCTTGCATTCGTCCTCCTCCTTGCGAACCGCGCGTAGTGACGCAGCTGCGTATATATAATCATCGACCATCGGCTTGTCTGCGTATCGCACGCATCGCGATAAGAATTCCTCCCCGTCCATCAAGGACAATGTAAACCGTCGCCGCGACGCAAGCAGCAAATGTGGAAGTGTGCGCAGAGTGCGCGGTTCACGAGATGCGGCCTGAGTAGAATCAAGGATGAACTCGAGAAGATTAATGCGATTTATTACTATCTTGCATGCGTGATTGATATGTACGCGTGTTTTCTGCGACTCGAATGGTTTTTCTACGCTTGTATATCAATACTTTATTATGAATTAGTTTTTGATTATTTTTCTTAGGTGTTTATATGTTTAATTTCATTTATTGCATATGTTTATATAATAGTTTACGAAAATGGATTTTGCATCTATTTTTTTTATCATAATTTAATAAAAAGATTTTTGTGTAGAAAACCGTTGAGCATATCTTATCAATTAGTATGATAGGCCTAATCCCCTTTATCCATCCACAGCTGTACATTCGAATAGCGCAATCATTGTATAGCATCCAACTTCCTCATAATCAGCTCGTAGGAGTTGTATAGGTCTATGGGAAATCAATAAATGATCCAAATAGAAGACGCAGCTGTTTACTCAGTACAAGGGACAAATGTGATACGTAAATTCAAATACGCTTGAATTTATGGACAAAATGTAAATATAAAATACTGCAGCAGTTCAAAGTAAATGCATTTTATTCGCGCTCTGAAATTAATGCTTATCAAGAGTAGCTATAAAAGCATAATGAATTCAAAAGAGGTATACTGGACTCGGTAAAGACAGGCAAACAAAAAAGCAAAGAAAAAAGTAATGAAGCCTGGCTTTTAAAGTAACGAAAGTTGTACGCGTCCAAGCTCGAGCATTGGCTCCTCTGAATTTCATTTGACAATCAGTGCCGGTACACGGGTTTCGCGCTTAAAAGAGTGCCAGCTCGAAAGAGAGAAGGAGAGAATGAGCCCCAGCTCCCCCACTTTTAACCTGCACTGTCGTGTCGCATAATACTCTCGCGGGCTGCTCGATCTGCATGCTTATCTGCTCGGAAATTCGCGTAATTAAACAGGCACTCCCCGCTCTTCCTCTCCTTCGCTCCTTCTCTCCTCTTTCTTTCTCGTTTCTCGCACCTGTGTGTATAGCGCGTGCGCGAGGCGTATATACAACCGGCCGTGAATGAATAAATACACGCGGAGATTCCCTCGGCCGGGAGAATTATGTACGCATATGCTCGCTCGCGTCTTTCCTTGAAACGAGAGAAGGGGTCGCGATCAGAATAAGGGTAAAGCGAGTGGAATGAAGTTGCCCGATAATCGCTCAACTCGTCGTCGTCGTTGCTGGATCGAATTAAGAGGTAGAGGAGTGGCGACGATGTCCGAGAACGGACGGACAGACGGAGAAAGCTGCCTCACCCACGTGTGTGTGTATTAGTGGGGGCCGATGTAAGGCGCGTCATTAGCGGATAGCGATTAAATTAAAATATTTAATTAGCGAACGCTGCGAGCTCGGGCTCCTCGTTCTTTCTCTCGCCTACTGCTGCGCTCCTCCTCGTATAGCATCTTGAAGGGTTGAACGAGCGCCAAGTGTCCGGCGCGTATGTATATTGTATATGCATGTGTGTTGGCTGCGAAGAGCAGCCCAAATTTGAAATGCTAAACAGCAAATACGCCTAATGAACACGTATGCTTGCCCCGTGTCCGCAGGTATGTTTGTATCACACGGCCCGACATTACTGTCGACGTATTTGCTGCTGCTGCTAGGCTGTCCCTTTCTCAAGGACCATCTGCGCCACGACTACTTCCTGTGTCCTCCCTTTTTCGCAGCTCCTCTTCTCTCTAGCACTTTATTCGGTCTGTGTTTCCCCGGACGCACGGCTCGCTTCTTTATCGATATCCACTCACTCACGCTTATCGACGTCATTTTTCTTGGCTCATTCTTGGGGAACCACTTGCTTAGATGAAGAGATCAGTGCCTGATTAAGGCAAGTGTGAGGGAAAACATTATGTGAATAATGAAGCAACGAGTTTCTCGCTCTCGCAGATTTAAGAACTCTTGTGAATCAATTACCGATAGAAAAGTGATTAACTGGAGGTTAGATTAACCCTTTAAGACGCAGCCTTATTCCAGTCAGAAGTACATTGCTTTTCTTTCAAATGGGTAATTCAAAGATGGTTCGGAACTTTAATAGTTGAAGAAAAATCTTGTTCCGGATATGATTTTTAGAGGTGAATCTTAAAAACGATTATTGATAATACTGTTTTTGAATTCATTAAAAGTTAATAACTAGCATGATAATTTATTAGCTTCAGTATTCTTATACAAGTATGTAACGATAGAATTGAAAAAGAAAATAATTTTTTTTATTTTTTGAGAAAAAATCAGCAGCGTCATACGCATTACTTTTTCCCGTACAAATGAAGTCAACTAGATTTTTTTAATACAACGGTTCCAGCAGTTTTGTCTGCATCCAAACCATCGAGTCACATGTTTTAGAAACAATTCTTTATGTATTATTACAATTATGTGCGTACTTGAAAGTGGATAAAACATATACGTTACTCTGGACTTTTAAGGATCAAACAATTTTTAGACTACTGACAAGTAACTGAGACCTGTTTTTATATATAAATGGCTAGATTCTAATCTAAAAAGCAATCAAAAATAGTTTGATTTAAATGAGTGTCATAATGATCTTATTTATGCAAACATTGTTTACTTTACTGCTTTTTATAATAATACACGTATAATGTGTGATAATCATTACTAATTAAACATTATTGTAGCTAGCGAGCCGCGGGGCTCTAGATTTGCGAAAGTCTTGCTGTTTCTTTCTATCCGTCTATTTCTGTCTGTCTGCGTTTGCCCCCACCTCTGCGCCGTCCGCCAGTGACCCTCTCGCTCGCGGGATAATAGATTCATCCTTCACGCTTCTTAATTAGGAGTTAAGTTTTATTGGCCTTTAGCGCGCGCTCTAGCTCGCTCTCCTCTCTCGCTCTCTCTCTCTCTCTCTCTCGCTCTCATACTCTCTCTCTTTGTTTCGCATTCACGCTCGCTCGTCTGGCTGTGGCTTTACGTAACAATACGCAGAGCAGCCGAGAGTTCGCTCGATGCCGTCGCAGTTAATTTGAGGAGCCGAGCTATCAGTGGAATGAGACTTTAAGAAGCTTCTGAGGCTGATTTAAAGAGTGTGGAATGCTACTAAAGAAGACTATGTTTTTAATGACTGCGCAAAACTTATAAGCCATGTTAAATTTATTCTTTCTTTGAAAAACTTATTTTTTCTTATCACTTTTCAAAGAGATTAAGACAGGTGGATTAAATTGATCAAAGTTTATTTTGATAGGTAGTGCGTTATCTGATTATAGCATCATTGTTGTATTTCTCCATGTATTTTTATTGACTACTAGGTAAAGAGAATCGATAACTGTGTAATAATAAAATTACTGATCACGCAGTTGAAAAGCGATGTTAATAGTTTGATGCTAGTTGTAGTCTAACATTACACAATAATATCATATGAGAAAATACATCTGTTGAAGGGCTGGATGCAATAAGAGGATTAGTGCTCGAAAACGCGTAAAAGTATTGTCCGAGGAGAGAATTTTGCTGGAAATACATACAGGAAATTTTATTCAGCATCTTTTTTTATTAAAACAAAATTTTGATCTTCTTGTGTTTTCTAATTATTTAAGAATAAAGCAATTTTTAGCTTGAAAAAAATCAATACATTTTTCTCTTCAATTCGTTGTAACTTCGCGTTGTTTTAATATTGTTTATTCAAATTTTAACATAATGATATTCAACATATTCTACATGTGTTGGAACATTTAAAAAAATTTAAGCATTTTAGATACTTATAGTAAATTCTTTTAAATATTACTTTCAAAATCTGCCATTAATAGAATGAATCACAAAAGTTGTGTTACAAAATTACGAATCGTAAAAACTTTCAGCGAGAAAAATGTTCATTATATGCCGAGGAAGTTTATTGGAAAGTTTCAAACCTTGATTGATAATGGTGATAAATTATGAGCGATTTACAAATTGCATCCGATTTCGGCGCTCGACGTAACCGGCGCGTCTTGCCGCAATCGAGTATTATTCTCTCTATTATGCTTATTTCAACATATTATTTCGCTCATACATTCTTACCATTATCAATCAAGGTTTGAAACTTTCCAATAAACTTCCTCGACATATAAATAACAATTTTCTCACTGAAAGTTTTTATAAATTGAAATTTTGCAACACAACTTTTTTATTTATTGTATCATTGGCAGATTATGACAGTAATATAAAAAAATTTACTATATGACTCTAAAATGTAAACACTCGTAGAATATGTTGAAGATTCTGCGGTTAAAATTTTAATAAAGAATATTAAAACCACCCAAAGTTACAACGTGTTGAAGAGAAAAATATATTGAATTTTTTTCAAGCTAAAAATTACGTATTTCTTAAATAATTAGAAAACAATACAGAACAAAATTTTGTTTTAATACAAACAGATGCCCAATAAAACTTCCTATGTGTATCAATTTTCAAAATTTCAATTTGATCAATTTTCCGGCCTTTCTATTGTACTTGATTGCACACTGAGAAAACCATATCGTAAGTGTCATATCGTAAAATTATGATATCGTAAATTTTTCGATTCATGTATTGTAGATCAAATTCCTTTCGATCCAATATTGTAAAATCATGAGCATGGAATCTGCACATAATATTTCGCCTATTAAGAAAAATTAAACTTTTTAAAATGGTATTATTAATGTAGAAATTAAGATTTCAAATTGATAATTTTACGATATCATATCGAATCTAACGCTGAATAATTACGATATCGATACGTAAATTTTTACGATATGATGTTGCGGGAGTTACGATATATATTGTATGAGTTACGATATAGGTTTCTCAGTGCATGACGTTACAAGCGAGAACTATAGTCCTCACGTGCGTTATGTATACTAAATCGATGAATCGTAATCATCCATTCGCTGTAACAACACATTCATTTTTAAAAAATCACTTAACTATGTAACATTACAGCTATCTGCTACTACATTGAAAAACTAACCCGAGAACAGTCCATTATCTAAAACAATCGAACTGATTCATGTATCTGAGAATGAAGAAAATATTCGCCGCATTTGAAAATCAATCGCATTACATTTAGACGACAGTGCAATTTCCAATATCCCGTTATAGGTGTAGGACAAGATAACCGGCTGAGCCGAGCAAATAGAGTAGCAGCGCGCGGGGCGAGGGCTGCGGTGCTCGGAAAATTATCCCACGCGCTAAATTACCGGTTTCGCGTTACAAGAAACTTCGCGCAGGATGTCAACTTGTCGTCGCTTCTTTTTGCGCGTGCCCCTCTGCCCCCCCTTCCCTCGCAAAAGTGGTGATTTACCTTCGCGCGATTAATTACGCGCGCTCGAGGGCTGAGTTATCACCGCGAGGTAGCGAGTAGCCGGCCCGCGGAGGACTAAACCGTCTCCGTCGTCGTCGCGGCTGCGGCTCTAGCCCGGAATATTAAACGTCACTGTTTTCTCCTCTGCTTGCTGCTGCTTCTTTATACTCCTCGTACAATTACTTTTCCGTTCGGGTTTCACTTACGCCCCGACGCGCCCGCGCCACCCACTTCGTCTTTTGCGTGGCTCCCTCTCTCGCTCTCTTTTTCTTTGCTGTTTTAATTAATTAATGAGTTGCGCGCGCGAGCCGCGGCGCTCGGGCAACGCGGTTCTTCCCCCTTTTTTTCTGCTTCTCAAAAGCCATGTAATGTAATTAGGACCAGAATGGCCACTGCAATAAAAAAGTATTTTCCAACGTGCGCAGCTTGACTTAATTAAATGCCATACATCAACATTTAAAGTGCATGCATTTTTTATAGGACTGCGAGCACGGCGTCAATCTATTATTTTTAATTTATGAATTTTTAGTAATTCGTCATATTGCTGTATATTTCTCTTTGTACGCGAAATTTCAACGCGAATATGATTATTTTACGATTACAGCTTGTTGCATTATCGCTCGCTAACTCTGTCCTTAAAAATAATAATTTTATTCCCGACTGAGTCGTACTGACCACTTTATTGACTTTTAAAAGCAAGACAAAAGTAGCATATGATTCCCGAACATCTACTTTTTCCCGCAAATTTACTTTTTCCCGCAAATTTACTTTTTTCCCGCATATGTATTTTTATTAATTATTTTTCTTTGTATTAATATACATTGTCAATAAATTCTAGTTCTTACCGGAAGTCCCTCTTTTTAAGTCAATAAAGTGGCCACAGATTAGGAGGATCCATCGAACGAGAGCTAAAGACAGATGCATATGAAACTTTACATCTTGAAAGAAAATTACCTAAGCTTTTCAATTAAAAAAAATATAGTGGGGGATAAACGACCAAAATAAAGAAAAGTTAATGATAAAACAAAAGTTTTTTTCACACTTGGTCTTTCGGCACATTGATTACTGACACGATCATAATTCTAATAACTTATAATATATAAGACAGCTGTCATTGGACAAACATGATGTTAAAGAGTTTGAAGTGTAGAAGATGAGTTTGTAAGAAAAGTAATAGATTAACTATGAAAATTCGGAGATAATCAACAAAAATGTAAAATATGACCGTATAAAACACTGTACGCAAAATAGACGCTTCATGAAGCACATTTTTTATTTAATATTCGTTTGTCAAATAAGAAAATATTTCTTTTGGCATCAATAATATTAAGTTTCAAGATCGTTCAAGATGGATCCTCATTAAGGGGATACCGGATACCGACATTGCAGTTTTTCGTTTTATTCAATGAATAAATGAGTTTTTCAAATTTCGCGAACGTACGCACATTCTAATTATCACTAAGAATGTGTGTACGTTCGTAAAATTTAGTTAAAGCAAAAATTGACTGCGTAAAATGAAAAATCGATAATGTTGGTAACTGGGTGTAAGATATAGGACCCCGACCTCCCCTTAAGTCGGCAATAAAGTTCTATACGCAACACGGGAATAAATTCCCTCGTTACATAATGTACTATTACATTCTGAATTTGTTTGATATTTAAATTTGTACTTGGTGTAACGAACACATGGAAGCTCGCACCGAGGCATGACAAAAACTGTATATACCCAAGCACTCGCAGCGCAGCTCGGCGTCGCGAGCGCATTTTCACAATTAAAAGCTACGCGTAAAAAGTCGAGCTCTCTCGCTGGAGCCCGCGCGGCTAGAGAGAGAGAGAGAGAGCAGTGGCCGCTCGTGCACACAGTAGCGAGAAATACCGAAGGAGCCGCTGCTGCTGCTCGTCGGCAATGATAAAAACGTAATCCGTCAGTGTCTTCGTGCTGATTTTTCATGAGCCCGCAATTTCTCACCCCTCCCCCTCGCCGCGCCGTGGTTCCCGACAGCTTGGCTCGCGCCTGCTTGCTCGCGCGGCGGCCGCGATGCTTTGCATTTTGTTCGTCTCGACCCCGGGCTTTCGTTTTTGCAGGAAGCATCAATATTTATATTGCATAATGCATTCGTAATTGCCACGTGCACACTCTATTTGTTCCGATCTTGTAATGCCATGAAAATGTATGAAGCCATAGCTATTATTAGGAGCTAGATGCAAAGCTAAGGCCGCACCGGGCGAGCGAGCGAGTTCTATATAGATAGAGAGTGAGAGAGAGAAGGCTCGTTTACCGCAAGGAGGCGCCCGGTGGAGTAGCCCTTCTGAGCGCCTGCACACCGGCTCGGCGCTCTTGATAATTTTCCTCAAATCGATGCAGCGCGAATTTACAAAAAAGAAGAAGAAGGCCGCAGGATCTTGATAACCTTTCTTGTGAAAGTGCAGGGCGGCTATTGCATAATAACATAATTGCACTTGAGCTCGGATAGCATTTTGATACTCTTCGTTCGTAGATTAGATCTTAATAATAATTTTATTCCATTATTTCCTGCTTTTCTTTCGAAACTTATAAAGCCTTTTTGCGCTAAATTAATGCATCGACGCGAAAATGTTTTTGTTTAGAATGCTAGAGAGACTAAAAGCTTCCGCTCCTCGAAATCTCTTTCCAATAAAAGGGTGAAAGGTTTATTTACGCATCGGACATTAAGCCTTCCGCTGACCGACGTTTCCCAAGATGTCCGTTATTCTTTCGTCCGGCGCGGCGCGGAGCCGCTGCCAAAAGCCAAAGTCTATCCATCAGCGTACTTTGGCTAGCGCGATGACCACTTCCTCTCCGCTCCTAAAAATCACCGAGAGCCGAGACGAGTGGCCAAGCCAAAAAGCGCACATCGCGCTCTTTTATCGACAACCTGTATAACATGCTAAACTCCTCGCTTTCTGCTCGATGCATCTATACGCCAACTTCTTCCCTGATGGTCAAGATGTGTTCATTTGTTTGCCCGAGATACGCCGCGCGTATATATATGAATGAATCGTGTTCGCGATAATAGATACAAAATAGCTTTTTAATGAACGTCATTAGAATTTATTGCTTTGGCACATTTTTCCCAAAAATACCTTGTATCTAGATATTTGCGTGGAATCGACTCGAAAATTTTCATATAATTTTAGAATCGCGCTCAATTGGCCTGATGCAATGCGACATAAAATCTACCTTCTGGCCGCTGATATTCTTCATGCTCGTGGACTTGTAGCGGGCGGCATCTCATAAATTATGCGGAAATCATTCAGACGCATCATGCGTTCGCTTGCTGCAGTGCACTAAATTTTCGCGAATCTATATCAACGCTTTTTCAGTAGAAACATGTCAGGCTTTAGTCGGATATTAATTTTATTAATCTGATTCATTTAACTTTATCATTTTTAACAAAATTTATCATAGCTAACGAAAGATTTTATCGCATTAAATTAGTATATGTATTTCGAATACAATTTAATAAGTAGAAACATGACAGGCTTTGATCAGACATTGCAATATATTTAACGCTACATTAAATTTTAGTTTAAAAGAAATGTCTGCATACGTCGATGACGCTGTTATTAATTGTGAAAAAAAAAAAAGTTTCCTCGATCCCAAAAGGAAGCCTCATTACACAGTCATATATTCCTCCGAATAAGGAAAATAAATGTAAGAATCTGCATATGAAATCGGAACGGTATTTCAGCATGACATGAATAAAAGTGGCTCTCCCCCGACGGGCTGCCGCGGCGTGGCGTCTAGCCCTGTCTAACGGCGAGCGCCGAGCCGAGGCGAATAAGGAGTAATGGGCCGCACGTCGTTCATTTCGAGAGACTAGCCCCCGCGCTGCCCGCCTGCTACGGAAGTACAGCCAAGTCGAAGGAGTAGGGTAAACGCTTCGGGTGAACTAAGAGGGCGAGGAGGAGGCGGAGGAGAAGCAGCAGCAGTAGCAAGGGGAGAATAAGATGACCGGTACTGCTGCTGCTGCTGCTGCTGCTGCTGCTGCTTCTCGAGCTAATATGCGTTCGAGGGCGGCCGCGGGGTGAGGAGGGAGGCAGCCAGCAGGCCGAGCTCCGGAATAAGTTATCTGCAACTAACAACCCTTTGCTAAGTGGACGCTTCTCAATTTCAAGTGAATCGCTCGCCGACCGTAATAAATCGTGCTCTCGCGCTCGCTCGCGCGGCCTCCGAATGTAAAATCACTTTGCTCTTGCTGCGGCAATTATTAGGAACTTCGGGGAGGGCCTTTGTCTTGCACGACGAAAAAGCAAACTTTAATTGTCCGCGTGCCCGCGAGTTTTCTTTTACTTCGCCGCGTAATTGCCGTGCCTGAAACTTTGGGGGATTGGGCTTTTCTTGCTTCAAGAAATATACCGTTGATATTTTATTGATTTTCTTGTCGGTTTGTGGACACGAAGCATTAGTTTTTGTAACCTTTAATTTTCGTTTGTTTTTCTAAAATAATTTCACGAGCTTGAAATAGGTACCGGTTACTTTGACGAACTGTACGAAAATATATCTTTTAATTCTGCTGAATTAATATTTAAGTGGAAGAAGTCTATTATCTTGCCTGTAACTACTTTTAAACTGGAAACTTTATTATTTCACAAACTCGAAAAGTTCAATTTGATTTTCTGGAAGGCAAACATATAATTTCGTTAAAGTTCTTAGTATAAAACTGAATCTATCGATCAATCGAATTCGTGTATTTCCATTAATTAAGACAACTTCTCATTCAATATTAAAATATTATTAATTCAGCTGAATTTCAATTTCTTATAGTATTTCATATCAAACTTAATACAATTAGAACAAAGACACGTAATTATAACATTCAATCGATAAATTACTCAACTTGCAACTAAAACCAATTCTAACGACAGACTCATTACAAATTTACAATTAATCTTGCACTGAACGAACTACGTTATAACTGCTATTAAATCAACTGTTTTTCTTAGAGAAATTAATATAACTCAAGATTCCGTATTGATTAATCAAAAATTTAATAATAAATTCCAAAACTAATCATAATTTAAAGGCGAAACTTGCCCAAGTATAATTATAATTCATCTACCTATTGTTTGACAAAGTCGGCCCAGCCGGTCTAGTTTTTCAAGCACCGAGCCCGCAGTTTTCAGGCCAACTTGCCAACCAACCTGAACTTGATTCAACGTCGCTCGCGCAGGTCCAGGCGTACCGGGCAAGTACAGTCAGCGCGCAACTTTGTCGAGTCGGGCGGCGGCGGCCGCCTCGTAATCATAATGGCAAAGTCCTCTCGACACTTTAATCGCACGGAAGGAGCGCCGCCGCCGCCGCCACGTCCTAGAAGGCGTCCGGCAAGTAGCAGCAGCGAACCCTACTCCCAAGAGAGAGCGAGAGAGAGAGAGAAGTACACATGCACATAGGCCCCCCCAGTTCCAGAGCTCCAGCTCCGTCTCGCTCTCGCTCTTGGCGGGGCGCGCAAGTAGAATAAGGAGGAAGAGGTCCGGCGGAGGAGCCTTAACACAGTGGCCACGGCGCTGGTAGTAGTGCTAGTGGCGGTAAAGTAACCCTTGTGTCCGGTGCGGCGGAGGGAGGGCGGCTAGGGGCTGTGGCCAGTCGCTTCGGGTGACGTCGGAGCGAGAAGGAGGACGAGGGGAGGAAAGGACTAGTGCGCTAGCTAGCTCCTGTCTACGCGCCTCTCTCTCTCTCTCTCTCTCTCTCTCTCTCTCTCTCTCGGACTTGAGAGATCAATAAACGACCCTCCAACCTGGCCACTCACTCTCGGCTAGAGGCGCTCATCCCACCTAGAACTGGACGGACGAATCACCTTCGTTATACCGCCCGCCGCCGCCGCTGCTAGTGCTGCGTGCATTAAGCACAGCTGCGTTTGTCAGCTTTGTCGTCTCCGACCTGGCTCTCTGTCTTCGTCCTGACTCTCCCGATGCTTACCTCCTTTGTCCACTGATTCTCTTCGGTTGGCTCATTACCAGTTCGTCTGCGCGGTTTTTTTTTGGCTAGCCGCTGGACTCGTGAGCGCGAGGTGCGCTCTTTTTTCTCGAGAGTGTAAGTTTAGCCATGTGCGTAATTGTTTACGGCTCGCTAGATGATGGGAAATTTGTCTATTCGGTCGGACCGCTGCTAGTTTTTGTCGCTGCGAACAATTTTTTCTCAGAAACGTGCAACGTGGTTTTAACTAACGCCGTATAATAATTTTAAAAAAAGCGCGCGGTCGAAAAATCGCTGGGGGCATAACAGACCCCCGTTGCACAAGACGGGTTGACACGCGTGCTTTATTACGCATGGCTTGATTTTCGTTGTTAATAGAATATACTTTTAATGTACGAGATGTTATCTATTAGTCGATGAGTTTCTACACGCGTTATAAGGTATCTTAGTACTTTCGCGAAGCATAGAAATTAGTTTCGTAATTAGGTGAAAAGTATGTTTTAATTCTAATGAGCGTTCATATGATTGTTAATTACCCTGAATCCTTTCTTAATTAGTTTAGCTGGAGGTTTCAATAAAATTGCTTGCTTTGAAAAGCAAAACAAAAAACTTGTATTTCATGTTTGAAATAGCACGTGCAAGCAAGCGAAAGCTTTAAATTGCCCGACCTTGAACCAGTTAAGCGCCAGGCGATCTCGGCGGGCGCTTCAATTAATAATTCCTCTGCTCTTTTCTAAGCGCCTTTTGTGCCTTCAATAAAAACTGATTTAAAAATCGAACTACGAGTATGACTTTAGTAATATTTTCAACGTGCTTTAAAATTGTCTGTTTTCTTTTCAAATGCAATGGAATAGAACAAATTGTTACTTATAAATAAAGTTAACATTTTTATATAATAGCATATGTTCTATTTGAAAAATACTCGAACTCTTTTTAGTTACAGGAATGGGCTTTAAATACAGCTCATCCCTAAAAATCACGGTTTAAAAGAATGAGACAAATGTAGGAAACTATTTTAACTCAATAATACACTCGTTTGATACGGATAAAATCTAAAAAAAAATATTCATATAACAAGTTGAGTAATAAATAATAAAAATTTCGCGTTATACTGTTTTATCGTATTTCTTATTATATACTGATATTATTGCAACACAAATGTTTTCTATAAATAATAGTGATGAATTATACGCGATATAATAGATTGGTATATAATTTTAATTAGATGTATATATTTTTATAAAAACGAAAATGATTTTTGTATATTTGAAGTTGCTAAATAATTTTATGCAATCTACGAAAGTACTGTGTTACTCTACTTATATCGTTTAACCGCATAGCCCCTTAATTATAAATGAGTAATTTATGAAATGCATCGTTACAAGTTTTCCTCAACTTTAGAAAAAAAAGAAAAAAAAAGAAAAATAAACAATCACACAATGTCGTCAAATGAAACATTGAGAAACAAGGAAACAGTACATAAAGAAAAGTACAAAGCACGGTAGATGCAAGAAAAAAAAGCGAAATGGAGGCGTCGAAAAAAATATAAGAAGCGCGAGGTGGCACGGTGTAAAATTAAATGCGGTAGAAAGAAAAGGAAGCGAGGGGAAAAGAGAGAAAGTGAGCTAGCCAGCAAGCGAGCGAGTGTTTAAGCGGAGAGCAGGGAGTTTGGGACTTTTACGGGCGTAATTCTCTCGCGGCAGGTTTGAGAGAAAGAGAAAGAGGAAGAGCGAGAGCGCGGGAGCGTAGAGTCTGCTGGGATGCCGCCGCGAGCAACTGGTGGCGGAAAAACACCCTCGTTCGCTCTCTCGGCAGTCGCGGCCTGCGCAGTTCTCCCTCCCTCTCTCTCTCTCTCTCTTCCATGACACCCTCCGCTATCGGCATGACCTCTTTGCCTTCTCTCTCTCTCTCTTTCCAACCCCTCCTTCTTCTCTTCCTCTCTTCTTTCTTCCTTCTGTCCTTCTCTGTCGCTCTCCCGTTCCACTTTCGAGGCAGTTCTTCCATGTGCGCAGACAACCCGCTGCTGCTGGCTCAACGCGATTGCGATAGATATGTACTCCGAACTTTATGAACACGTAAACGCTGATAAGTATGCGAGGATATTCACACCGTACGCGCCGGTGAATTCTTCAAGGAAACAAGAGATGGAGAGGTGAAAAAGTTAGTGAGTGAGAGAGTGAGATAAAGCTTTGATATCCAGATGACCGTCTACGCTTGCCTTTGATGCATTCAAGACTCGTGACGTCTTCCGTCTGCGTAATTTCCTTCATGACCTTTTGATTTCCACGATTTACTTTCAAGTGCCGTCGTGCGGTCGGGGAATGATACTAACAACGATTGTGATGTTTCACAGAGACTTTATTTTTATAACAAAGTTTGTTCTCGTACTAAAAATTAGTAAATGTTTGTATTAATTTTTCTAAATCATCGCTGACCCAAGCATTTCGTAATAAATAATACACAATTTTTAAATTTATGTTACAATTATTTCAATAATTAAGGTTGTTATATATTTTTTGTTCTAGGTAAGTTTTCCTGAAGATCTGCAAACTCTTAATCATATCCTTTCTTCGGTAAGATACGCACAAATAATAAATACTGCTATAATGAATTTAAATTAATTAGAACCTTTGCACAAAAAATGGAACAAAAAATAACTATTAGCCTTGGGAAGGTTATCACTGGTGAAAAGAAATGTTAAATATCCATATGGTGGCGAAAATTCGAACTAAAATATTGATGGTACGAAACATTGCAGAGATAGGTAACATGACAATTTTATTTCACTGCACATTATTTTAAGATATTTTTAACGAACGATTATTAATTTAATATTTTCATGGCTACAAAACAGGGTTTTCATAAGGAATATAAGGGCTAAATACTTTAATCATGAAAATGATAAAATTGTCATTTTATCTGTTTTTGTAATTCTTTGTATCATCATTATTCTATTTCAAGCTTTCGTCACATTATGGGAATTTAATATTGCTTTTGACGCTAGTGTTTTCGATCCTAAAGCAAATAAGTATATTTATAAATTTATAGTTAGATTATATAAGAAAAAATCTGGTTTATTATTCATTAAATCGATGCTTATTTCGTTTGTTAATACCGTGACTGCAAAGTTAGAAATTACAAACGACAATACGCACAAAGAGTTGATTCTTATGTTTATTCCCGATTCTATATATTAGTTCCGTTTTTCTTTTTGAGTGCAAAGGAGCTGAGCGCGCATTCGTCGAAAGTGCGCAGCAGCACATAAAATCACCAATATAATTGCTAATTTATAATTCATACGCTTTAAACTTCTCCCTTACAAAAAAGAAGTTCAATTAAAGTCAGACTTTTTGTAAAGAAGCTAGAAATGAGGTCATAAATATGCATCATTAATACGTAATAATCATAGGCTCGGAGGCGCATTTGAAAAGTTTCGCTCATTAAACAATCCTCGGTGCATAATGAGAAAGCGGCGAGCGCTCATCGATCGCGTGCGCTTACCGCTGTATAGTAGCCTCTAAAATAGAAATCTCGAGGGCAAAGATTTCGGCGGTGCGCGCGGCTCGGTTGATTGCTTTTGAATTTCATGACGAATAAATATGCCGCGGTTGTGGCGGGGGGCAAGTATATGGATTACACGGAGCGCTCGCGCGGGGAGAGGGGGCAGCAGCTCTTACTCGGTTTGCCAGGCTTGAAAATCCTGACGAGTGGCACCTATAATTCCAATTCCCCTGGCCCGTTCATTAGACCGTCGAAATATTCATGGTTTAATCCCTTAGATCAGTGGGCGGGCGCCTAAGCCATCATTAAGACTCGAATAATTCAGGTTAACAGCAAGCGGGCTAATCTCAATTTGCATTTGCGCCCGCGCGCTGTGTGTTTGCGTCCGAACGCTCGCTTCTCTCCCTCTCTTAGCTTCGCTTGCTCTCTGCATCTCTCTCGTGGTGCCGTGGCTCAAGAATAAACATTTGGCCACTGGACATATGCCATAGTCTATTTCTCTCTCTCCCTCTCTCCCTCTCTCCCACTGGGCCGCCGACGCAACTGGCTTCGCCGTCTCGTCACCCACCTCCTCTATATATCGGCCGTCAACTGCCTCGAAACCCCAAAGAGCAGCTGCACTCCTTCACAATCGCGCGTTCGTCATATTTCCTCTTCGATTACGCCAATGAACGTCGCACTTGCATAATCTCGGCCCGCGCTCGGTTCACTTTTTTAGCCCGTCATTTCGAAGCGTGTACGTAAGCAATTATGCATAAATAATTCTGGCTTTTCGATAAAACTTTCCATTTATTAAATAGCGTCAATTTTTAATTTCCATTAATAAATTCAAGAACTGGCTCGAGCTGGACATTTGTTTTTCGCATAAAAAATGCAGATATACCCTTAATTACAAAATATTATTAATTAGCGTGCACGCGAGTACTTCTTTTTTTTGCAACAATAAATCCTTTATTCGCTGTTTATTCGCGTCCGGCTAATTATACATTTAATCTCTTTCGTGGCAATGAAATACAAAGGTCTGTAATACAAAATTTAATGAATTTAAAATAAAGGAGATTTTAATAAAATTGAAAAATAAAAGTTGCAGCGAGCCGCCCGTAATTACTGCACGTTCATTTGCATTTTTTATGCAGATCCGCGCGATTTAATAGGATTCGCAAAAGAGGTGGTGGCGGCGGCGGCTGCGGCGAGGGGGTGTAGCACGGGCCGGCGAGCAGCAGAGGGCGGCCGAGAGAGAGAGAGAGAGAGAGAGAGAGAGAGAGAGAGAATCGGCCGCGCGTTACGCCACGACGGCTGACTGATTAACTTCCATTTGCTTTTGATACAGAGAATTGGCAACACGGCGAGTCACTTGGGTGCGAGCGCAAGTTTTTGGCCCCGCGTGTTTTCTCGCGGCCGCGGCCCGCAGCTGCGTGCCGGCGATTGCTCGGCGCAAAAAGTACAAAAAGGGACGCGCGATCGTGAAAAAAAAAAAAATTGCCAAAATTCATTAGCGCGTGCATTTGCTCGTCCTCTTTTACACGCAGCGGCAGGGGGCTATAGCTTTCTCTTGCACAGGCCGTTCGAAATATACAAAAAAGTCAGCCAGCCATGTATATGCAAGCCGGGCGCTCGCGGAGGGTGGGAGACCTCGTATAATGGAAGCCGTCGACCATTCGCGTTAATTTCCCGGAGTATCTGCGCGCAACGTTTTCATCGTGCGCCCCGGCCGCTTTCCAATTCACCCTTACGCTTTGTTAAGCTCACATATTTTAGCCGAGTATCGAGCGCCCTGGGATGCATCTGCAAAAAAATTAATTGTTTTATGCGGTGTCATTGCTGAGCTGCGCGCTTTTTAAAAAGCTTTTTTTTCTGCCTCCCCCCTCGTTAGCTTGGGCTTCGGCTATCGCTTGCGCTCGCGGAATATATTTCGGAATTTATAGCGCGGGCTTTTTCATTAAAGCTAATATTCGTTTAAGAAAATTATACAATCTAGATAGTAAATTGATAAATTACCTTAAAAAATTATAAAATTCATACTCCACGAGACAATGCTGATGGAGAGAAATTCATTTCATCTGCATATAGGTTCTAAAATGGAATCTCATATTTTAAGGATTATTGAGTTATATTTTAGTGCGAATGTTTCTTACTGATAGATATGAAGCTCTCACGTCAATTTAATAAGATTTTCATAGATCTACCAGTTTTAATCGTACATTTTTCATGTAGTAATCTATGTTTCTTGAGCTGCATCGTTCGAGAAATATCGAAAACTAATAAATCATTTTATTTAATCTTGTTCAATTAATATTTTATCCGTTTATTTAATACGAAGAGCATTTTAATAAAATTATGAGATCCTGCATGCACACAAACCCATGAATAATAATCGCGAGATAATTTAAGTCATAATATCGAACAATCTAGTACTACAATTCACAGCTGTAAGAATTCTTCCCTTTTATTCGACTCACAATCGTCCCGTGAAACTCAGGCGAATTAAAAGAGCGAGCGAATAGCATTTCCTCCTCGCAGGGCTGCAGGGAAAATAATGTAAGATCGGGGCACGGTCGGACGATAGGACGAGAGCCGGTAAGGTAATAACGAAAGAAAATTCAGTCCCCCCTTCCTTATACGAGGCACTTTGATCGGCCGTCAAAATGAAGCCGCGCAATATTCGTCGGTCGCGGCTCGCTCCTCCGTACTTACACACATAGAGGTCAAATCGTCCCTTAATTCGCTTCCGGCCTCGCGGAATTGCTTTCTTCGTCTTCGCAGTCGGCTCGGCCCGTCTCGCGTCCCCTCTGGCCGCGAGGGTGTGCGCGTCTTTGAGTCCGGGCCGCAGTAACGGTGTGCGCCGCTGCTCCGCTAGTAGGATAGCCGCTAGTGGTGGTAGAAGTAGAGCTTACCTATGTGCCATTGGGTGGCGAGGCGCGGTGCGGCGGACGGGCAAATACAGGCTATGCATAACAATCGATCTCGCTGGGGAAACTACGGGAGTGGTCAGCGGAAGGATAAAGGAGAGACAGAGGAGCCGAGGAGACGGGGGAGAAGGAGAGGGCGATGCCACGGGCTGGACCACCGCCGCCGCTGCCCGAAGACGAAGGCAAGTCTGAGATAGCCGCCGCCGCCGCTGCTGCTGCTAGCCAACACCCTATCTGCGGTTCGTCTTTCCTTTTCTCACCCTCCTCTCTCTCTCTCTCTCTCTCTCTCTCTCTCTCTCTCTCTCTCTCTCGTCCTCTCTCGAGCAGAGGCTGCTCGTATAGCTGGTCTCCTAAGGCGTCTCTCTGCCCCCGCGCGACATCGGCGTCCTGTATCCCAGCCGGCAGCCGACGCTGCTGCTGCTGCTGCTGGCTCTTCGCATTCGCGGAGCAGTCGAGGAGGAACTCCGTAATCACGTTGACTGCATGCCAAACTGCGATAGTGCGTCTCTCTGCTCGGGGCTCGCTCTCGTCACTACCGCTGTGAGAGGCTTACCATTGCGCCCGGCGATGCTCGGGATGATAAATAAGATGACCGAGGAGTACGTGGACGCTGGTCGGCGCGAAATTCATCATCGTTTCTCGGCGAATCAATTTTCGCTCAGTCTTTTGAAACGAGGGGCGTATATCTTGGCCCGTGCGAGATTATTTTATTAGGACAAAACTTGTTTCACCGTTTCACTTAAATATGGATCGAATGAGTAGTGGATCAACAAAGTCTGATAATTCTACTTTAAAACTGTATTATTTTTCGATGCTTTGATTGTGGCTAAATTTTAAGTATAGTAAAAAATGATACTATAAACATGAATACAATAACGTATTTTTATGAAAAAACACGTAAAGTGGATAAATCCGGTTTTGTTGTCCCCCTCCTAAAATATAATTTGTTAAAGGATAAATCGAATGACCATTGGTAAAACAGATATTACGCGAAAGTATTGAATAATAGTTTTATCGTTTAGTGCTGATCAACTTAAACAAAGCATGTCTCTATCGCAGCGTTCCTAAAGATATACCTCTGTCCCATGAAAGCGCCAATGCATTAAGTAATTTTTATATCCGAACAAATCGCGCGGCTGATCGCTTTCACTGTTATCGGAATGGAAGTCAAACAATATTACGTATAAGAAAGAAACTCGCCATTTAGATTTGTCTCGGCGCCAATCGATTTTTCACGCACGACTCCGCAATACAGCCTCACAAAAGCGAAGGCAGGAATAACGAACTCGATTGTCCGCGATTAACACATTATAGCTCGTGTCGCGTAATAGCTTTAACGCGCGTGTGTAAGTATATATTCGTAAGCGATATCGCGAGCGCGCGCGCGCGCCGAGATAGCCCGGCTTTTTCTCACTGTTCACGCGTACGGATGACACTACGCGATTATCGTCCGGATTGTTTGCATAGTGCCGAAGGGACAACGAGAGGCGCGCGCGCGCACGAGCGCTATCTTATCGCCGCGGATAAACAGGCCTACTTTCTAAACTCGAGGTGTTATCGCCTTTTACCTGGATGAGGGGGAAATCGACAAAAGAATCACCGTTAATATCTCTCAGCCATTTCACTGTTCCGCGGCTACAAAATAGTGTGGAGAAATTTTTCATTTGGTTCGCAACAGACGTTTTAAAAAATATTCATTGTCGGAATTTATTTGATAATTACATTTGAGAAAAATGTAGACTTTATTTTTGCACTCGAGGATTTACGGGTCAAGTAACAATAAGCACATGTTGATACTTTGTCCATAATGACTACGCAAAACGAAAAAAAAAACATTATAAATCTCCTTAAACCGTGCTTTGGTAACTTGTTTCACTTTAATTGACGCTGTTAGTTGTGTAATTTGCATAGTACGATTCTAATTGAAAGAAAAGGAAAATAACGCAAAAGAGCTGTCAGCACGCAATTAACACGTGTAATTAGTAATGGACGAATTTCACTTTACGCTCTCGTTATTTTGCCGCAAATTTGGCAATAAATAAAGGTTGCGTTATTTTCTTATTTCAGTTAGATAATCGACGCTAAACCACATGAAACCATCTGCATTTACTGAATCGTGAAACGTTGTTATTGTACAGCCCGCTGTAATTAAATGAAGTGTACGGACAATCGTGCAATTAATGATCATAATGGCATTTCGCATTATTCCCGCGATGACGCGATCGCATCATTATTGTTACGAAGGACGCATTCCATCGATCTTCCTGACCAATTGCAATTTTTCGCATCAACTCGTCTGCGGCTTCATAAAGTTAATTAACACTTTGTACATTGTTACTAGCTGTCTTGAGAAAGAATTTTGAAATTCACACTACATGCCTAACAAAAACTTAAAGCTTCAAATTACGGTGAAATATAATTCCTCGATAAGAGCGATCTGGCAAGAAGTTTCTCTCAAAAGAAACACACTAGCAGTATTATTTACGAGCGCTCAAAATTACAATGGAGCCCTTGCAGCTACGTAAGAAATCGATTCAATTAAACTCGCTGTTTTCCACTTGTGCACAGGCGCACTCGCTGCAAAAGCCAGTTACTTTTCATTTGGCCTGGGGGAGGCTTAGCATCGGTAATTCGTAGTTCCCCTCGCTCTCTGACCTCTGCCCCCGCGGAACAGTACAACCGTGCAGCGAGGAAAATAAGTAAGTTCCATCTCTTTCAGACGGGCACGTCCAAAAGCTGCGCGCGCGCGCCCGCGACGAGAAAGAGAGGAAGAGCGAGAGGAGCCGCGCGATTAGGCGACGCGACGGACGAAGCCATCGGTCAAGCAGCATTACGGAATTTGCATGTTATTTACTTGCGAGCCACTGAGTACATTTGTTTGGATTATCCCTGGAAATAAACCAGCGTCCACCCGCTCTGCTCTCTCTCTCTCTCTCTCTCTCTCACTCTCTTTCTCCCTCCTCCTCGCGATGGTCAACGTGCGCTACTACTCCGTACGTGCATACATCACACGTGTACGTATATAATACACGGCTCTACTTTGCAAAACGGGGACTCCTAGCAAGCAGGACAGACAAATGATCTCGAACGTTCTTTCTTCTCTCGCTCTGCTACATTGGCTCTTTGTTACACGTACCTATACACACGCGCGCAGGAGCGTGATTTTCAATCTGGCTGTAAGTCAGCATTGCAAACGTCGTCGTTGCCCCGACGATCCCGCGGAGGACTGCGAGAGGGAAAAGCCAGATATTTGCGCAATTTCTCTCCTGGCATTGCGGCCGAGCGCGAGCAGCGCACGTACGAAGGAGAAAAACGGATCGCCAAGATTGATGGCTCGATTTTTAATGAAAATTATTCGGCTACGAGATGTACGCAATATTCAAAGAGCAGCGTAATTAAAGGCCATAAAGCCTTTTTCATAGAAAATTAGCATCGAGAGGATCGATCCTCTCCCGCTCGCTCGCAACGAACAACCTTAACGACATTTGCCCATTTCAATTTCAAATTCGACTTGCTCTCTCTTAATGCCGCGAGCGCTCACGTCTCTCTCTCTCTCTCTCCCTGAGACTACGTTTATATATACACGGGGTTGAGAGAATGCCATTCGCGGGGACTATACAACTGTGTGTCGTGCTCGGAGTCGCGGATGTCTACGTATGCGCCGCAAGAATGACTGATATATACGCGAAATATACCATGCAGCGCTGTTCTGTTGCTGCTGCTGCTGCTGCTGCTGCTTCTGCAAACGAATGGGCGATCGATGCTCTCATGTTTACCGACGACTCATTAAGGCCGATATTACCGAGATAATTTATATTCTAGCTTTATTTATGGCCGTGTGCGCGCTAGGCACCCGCGCATCAACCGTTAAGCCGTTAGAAAGAACCTGCATACGACACACATAGACACTGGCCCCCTGGCTTTGTACATATATAAAGCATCTCGCGTAAGGATCTATATGACTCGTTCCAATTACATTTGCGAGTCCTGACTCTTCGATGCTCTTATGTGTATGCCGTGCTAGCCGGCTGTATGGCCACTGTATGGCCTCTCCGCATGCTAGTTTCCGTACGACTTCTTTTTCTAAATTGCGATTCCCACGGAATACCTAGCGTCTGCCGTATTTGTCAGTGCGCTCGCTGTTGCTACTGATGTGCGCTGTGCGCTGCTTCTTGTCACCCTGCATGCTACTTCCTTATATTGAAATTTATGATTTTTCTATGTAGCTCCGGTAGTCTGGCCTCTATCAACCATTATACTCTTGGATTTGAGAATTATGTTTTACAGTGACTAATTAATTTTGCGTAAACTTTTCGAACTGACATTTGACTGGTTGAAGAGTAGAAGAGAATGTATGTACATTTACTGAGCTGATAATTTCATTTAGATTCAGATAACTGCACCAGAGACTGCATTAAAGTACCGGATTAAAGCACCGTAAACTGTATTTTTATTTTATTTTTTTTATTTTTTTAGAAGATTATAGGAAAAAATTAGGTCGTACTTTTTCTTACTTCTTTCAACTTAAGAAAAGTTAAAAAACATTACCATATAGATAAGTTACGTTATATTATAGCATGTATATGTATAAATGTCTATAAGTTTTATATTCCTTAGTATTGACAAAAAACATATAAATTAGACCTTCTAATGTTTTACGCTATTCTACTTAATATGTATATTAAAATTTAATTTTTATTTTTATGCAATATTCTAATACTGCCACATTAAATTATTTATCAGACTTGCTACGGATAAATCCAAATCAACGCGGAATTTTTGTGCAAAATTGCCCAAATGAAAATAAAATATCTATAAAAGGTATTTTCTAACAAATAGGCGATATTTGAGAGGTAAAAAAAGTTGTTATGTTATGTACTAATTCACAATAATTAATTAAAACTGTGACACAAAATCACCCGACCGACTCAAAGTTACCCCGCTCTTCGGTATATGAAAATGCGTGTAACATGCAATTTCACTTTGTCAGATTTAGATAAAAACTTACATTCAGTTTGTACAGTGAGAGCGATAGCATTAATTCACAAAAATAGTCTAAAAATAATGATGAATCGAAACCCTTATCTTATCTCACTTATTCAGACAGAGATAAGACAGTGCACGCAGCTGCTTACAAATTACCTCCTTATGCTTCCCTTATAATAACGCGCATTTAAAATAATATATTTCAATTAATCGAAGGATGCACCTAAAACGCAAGTTTTCCCCATACGTCAAGAGTTAATTACAGGAGAAAAGTCGCGCTTATCCCTCTACCCTGGCGCCCCTCTTCGTAAAGCCGAAGAAAACGCTTAAAAAAAGAACCAAAATAAAATATAACGATATTCTTTTGTACCCCTCGGTCTTAACGCTCGCTTAAGAGCCCGACGCAGCGGTGGCGGCGGGCGCATATACTCGTCGGAGATATAAAAGCCGCGGCGCGTGCACGAGTATATATACAGCGGCAGCGCGGAGACGCGTATACATCAATTTCACCTGGCCTCGGCCTTTATACCTGTGTACAATAATTCAGCCCGTGTATGCGTAGGCCTGCGGTCTCGCAGTCCCTAAGCTCCCTGCGCGCGCGCATACATACACGCGATATTTGTAAATTTATGGCAATTCCGTCAATTAAGTCGAGTGAGCCGGAGTCATAACATAAATATGTAAACGGGCGACGTGGAGCGCAGCGTCTCAGACTCCCTCTTTCTCTCCCTCGGAGAGGAGCCGGCTGCTGCGCCGCCATATAAAGGCTCGCTTGTCCATCAATGTCTCGAGTAAAGAGAGAGAGAGAGAGAGAGAGAGAGAGAGGGCACATCCTCGGTGCTTCTCGTAAAATGCCTCGCGACAAAGACAGCCACGACGACGACGAAACGGCCAACGGCCTGCTTATCATACACCGCGAACGCGCGGGGCCGTGTTCCGCATAATGCCGGCGCTCCCCTCTTCGTCCACAGGTGGATATCTATGGGCGCGCGTAGGCCTTCGGGAAAATCGCGGAGCGAGCTGCTTACTGCTCGCTGTGCTCCTTTGTGCGACTGCATCGCTGATAGGATTGAGCAACGCGCGTGACGGATAACTTTTAAGAGGCATTTTTATTGTTTTCCCTTTTCTCGGATTCGCGGGGCTGCTGCTGCCAGGCTCTCCGATCTCGGGGAATGCCGGGAATCCCGATGGTTCGTGCGTGCGCGAGATCTTTCCTTTTTTTCCTCGCTGCGGAGGTACACATTCTGCCGAGCCTTCTTTGCCCAGCGAGCGCAATAAATAAGAATTTGCTCTTGTCTTGGGAATAAAGGACAAAATTATTATACGACGCTGAGGCTGCTGCAAGCACGCTGGAAAACGTATAAAATGAGTATTTAAAGGTAATAAACCGAATACGTTAGAATGAAATCAGGCTTTGGAGAGTAACACGATGCATGTCGCGTCGATGATAAAACGCTTTTTAGTGGTGAAATATGCTGTGTCTTGTTAGAATGACTTTTTAGACCGAAATGGTGGTATTGTTGTTTATTCTAATTAGTAAACTTTTATATGTTGTAGCAAGACCATGAAAGAATTTGCCGGCAGTGATAGTTCGGGCCGATTCTGGCTGAATATTGTATGCGAGTAAATTATTTTTCGGCACTGAACCAATAAAGGGATTATATCGTTTTGATAAGAATGGGCTTATAAAAAGAATCGACGTTGGCCCGAAAAACGTCTCAGAGTCGGTGCATTACTTTTTGCCGATATTGAAAGAAAACGAAACATTGCGAAATCGTCAAGCGTAACTTAACCTACTTTTTAGGCTAATTTTTAATAAAATATTAATTTAATGTACGATTACTAAGCTTACGTGAAATTTTCTGCCGTCCAATAGTAATCTGTAGTTATGATTATTACACTAAACTTTGAGTGAAGTGTCTCGTGTGTGCCTAAAAATGTATATTTCTTGTACAGTTTTGAATGTATCAAGAAGAAAAGTGTTGTACTGGCCCGTTCTTATCATCCCCGTTATATCTCAGTGCTGGACCTCTAACATTTGCAAGTACTGGTAGTGCCGGCAACTAATACTCGAACAGTATTCTGCCGAGAGTAAATTCTTCCATGGGGTACGGTCCTTTCTAATTGATAGAAAATGTATTTAATTGTTGTGCCAATTCAGTTTTTCCAATATTTTGAATTATTAATGAAATTACAAAGGGTCAAATTGACTTATTAAATGAACGCTGGTACTGAGTTGCAGCTTAATTAACACGAAAAGAAAGTCTAGAATAAACTTTTGAAATCATAAATTCATCAATACGTTTTTATATTACCATTGACTTTTAAACACACAATGAAAGAAAGTTTTGAATGGTGAAAAAGTAATAAACTTCAATAATAGCATAATCTAGGTCGTAAATTAAAATCTGCGTAACCTCTCGCGAGAAAGGCCCTTTATTTAAGTTTCGTCCATGATACTTTTACTTCAGAGAGAATTTCTCCGCTTCCCCTTTCCTTTCTCTTCTGCTCTCTCACCCCCCCCCCCTCTCTCTTTCTCGGCTCGACGCTTCGCCGAGCTTTGCCCAAACGTAATTAATGTTTAGCATCTACATTATTTGTTTAGTTTCATTTTATTATCTTCGAAGGCGCTGAGCGGGCCACGGATGATTTTATGCAAATGTATACCGGGAACTAGGAGAGAAACGAAGTTTTCAGCGTAACGACAACTCAAACCTCCGTCGGTTTATCGTAAAATTTTCTTTATCTCGCCCGAGTCTCGAGAGCGAAAATTGAAGCAGAAATTTCAAAGGACCCTCTAAATTTACTCGCTGTCTCGCAAACGTCAAGTGCCAAGGGAATATTCATATATATACATATAGCCGCTCATTCACCTCGTCAAACGACGGAAATTATAAATTATTGCTCCGAAATCCTTTTTCATTAAAACCTAAAAACGAAAAACCACGAACGTCCAACTTTTATTTTAAAAGATATCCTCATTCATTTTTCAGTGCGAAATAAGTTGTACCGCTCGCCATTATATATGCAACAAAAACTCGGGTATTCATAATTACCGCTTGTGCCCGACTGCGCGCGTAAAAATATTTGACTAGCGCAATAACCGTCGCGTCGCTCGCTCGCCCGCGCGTTAATGAGTCACATTTTACAAAGTTTGCCGGGGAAAATTAGCCGCCGAATCCTGGCTTTTCTTCCGCCTCTTCTTCTCCTCGCTCTTCGTCTGCTCTCCCCTCGCCGATATAACGCTCACCAAGACGCTTGTCTCGCGCCTTCTATCCGCGATCTGTCCGGGATTAAGCTCGCAGACACTTGCCCGCATCTGCGTATCGAAATCGGTGCCAAGTGCCATAAGTGCGGCTGGCCATAGCCGCTTGCGAGCGCGCGCGACCAAACGCGCTCCCGGCACCTAGCGAATGCACCATTGTCAAAGTGCCCTTTCTTCGCGGCCAGCGGGCTCGTATTAAATGCCCGCTCCGCGCTCGCGCTCGCTCATTAATTAAAGGTTTAAAAATACACGTACAATTTCGCTCGAGGAAACAGAGATACTCCATTATGTTCATTCGGCTTTTTAACGCGTTTTAGATCGTTTCGGAATTAAATGAGCGGAGAAACCACGTTTTCACTGTTATGTCATTTTGCAGTATATTTATAGTAGCAAATAGGTACAATGGAATATTTGGATCGGTACTGTTACTTTAAAAGGTTTTCTTTTGTCTTTTAAAACAAGACTTGATGTGATTTTTCTAAAAGTTTAAGACAAAACAAAGACTGTGGTACATTTATTTCGGTGTTTGAGTGCCATTTTAATAAAATATCAGATAACATCACTCAAAATCTGTAAACGTATTCGTAAATTAGCAATTATTTGTGTAAACATGTGTACACCAAACTATAAGCATAAAGTAATTTCAAAAAGAAAAAAAAACGTTGAAATCTTTAGAGAAAGAAAACATTATTCACATCTATTTGTGCTCATTTATAATACTCGTCTCTCCGAACGCGATAGCGCGCATTAAGGTGGTTTCATGTGTCAATACGTACCTGAATTTAAAAAAATTATATAATAATCTGTTCTTATGTCAGAATATGAGAAACGATATAATATAAAAGATGGACACTTCAAGCCACGAAATAAATTTTTTAAACAAAATTTCCATGTTGCAAAAGTATAAGTATCGTCGAATAGAGAAAGATTTGACAAAGCACTGGATACTTTTTTACTTTCTTGCCGATTTTAATTCGAAAGGTTCCATTTTGTTCCTTGAAAGATTCCAGGGGGACTTAGCGATATAAAAATTAAAAATTTGATACGCTTGCAAAGTTACAGCCAATTGTTTATAAGTCAATACTCGTGTTTTTGTAAATTCATAAGTGTACAAGTATAAAATATTGGTTGTAACTTTGCAGATTCATCGGTTTTTTGTAATTTTCATATCACCAAGCCCCCCTGAAATCTTTCAAGGAACAAAATGAGACCTTCAGAATTAAAATCGGGTAGAAAGTAAAAAAGTCTCCAGTGTTTTGTTCAATCTTTCTCAAGTCGACGATATTTATACTTTTGCAATATGGAAATTGTGTTGAAAAAATTTATTTTCGTCACTTAAAGTGACTTCTTTTCTATTATATCGTTTATCATATTGTAATAAGAAAACAATGTATCATATAAATTTGTATATTTCAGGTACGTATACACGCATGAAGCACCTTAAGCGACTCTCGGGTGCGACGGCGTCGACATGAAGCGCGCAACAAAACGCGCGTCTGGCTGCAAAATTATTAATAAACAGCAAGCGCAAAAGGCAGGAGTAAATAAGGAGAAAAAGTCAAAGGGGGAGACGGTGGTAAAAAAAAGGAGGAGAGAACGCACATCACAGTACGCCGGGCAGAGACTGGACGGACGGTAGTGGCGGCGGCTACTCGCGAGCGAACTTTTATCATCCGGCTTTAATTTAAGCGGCGTTAGCCTCTCTCCGTCACGGGGGACTCTACGTGTGAATTAAACGCAGCGCCGCGGCGCGTATCCTCGCTCGCTCTCTCTCTCTCTCTCTCCTTCTCGGGGGCGCGCGAGCGCGAGTATAACAATGCGCGGCGTAATTAAATGTGTGTTTTAACAAACATCATATCGCACGGTCGCGGGGCCGTGTAATGCGCCTGCGCACCGAGCGCCGCGCGAAAACTCACGTAAGCGTGTCCCGCGCGTACATACTCTTTTTGCACACACTCTCTTTCTCTCTCTTGCTGAAGGTACTTTTCTTTTCGTCATTTTTTCAACGCGTGTTGTGTGCCGGTAGGTTTTATAGAGGTTTTCTTCGCTTCTTCGTTCTCTCTTTAACCCGCTTGTCTTTTATTTTCTCTCTCTCTCTCTCGCTCTCGCTCTCTTTCTCTTTCTCTTTCTTGTCCCTCTCGAACGCTTGGAATATTCATTCTCGCGCCGGCAAGGTATATATAGGAGTTACTATTATAAACTCCTCCACCTCTCAAGTTTCTCGCATAATACGTTTGTAGAGCTGATGAAGTTCGTTATTGCCACCACACGCACCGGCCGCTCGCGCGGGGCATTTATATTTGTAGCGCGCTTACAGAATGCGAAAAATGATGCAGGATTTTTAATTTTATACTTTGTTTATTCTCTTTTGCCCGCTCGCTCTCACTTGCTCTCTAATTTCTCTTTGAGCACCGCTTCGCTTAAGTCTCTTTTTCTCGCGCTCGTGCGATGGAATTTTAACGATTTTTAATAATGTGACACTTTCACGCCGCAGCAGCCGACACCCGCGAGAGCTCACGTTATTTTTGCCGCAAAAATTTAAAGTTAAAAATACGCGTTATTTTGGCGCACTTAGCGGCATTTCACGGCCCGTTTGCTTACCGTTGCATTAGCCATGTTTTATTGTGCTCGTTTTCAATGCTTATTTTTAATGATGAATAAATCTTAGATATAAGAAATCTTGACACACGAACAAAACTTATTTAAGGGTACCTAATCACTTTCACATTAGAGATTAGTTCAGTAAGAAGCCATCACATATTACTTGATTTCTGAATAAACTTTAATGTATTATATCTAAATATAATAGAATTTTTGTTTTATAGAAAAAGGTATTTAGCTTTTCTTTTAAATGTCTGCAATGAACATCTGTATTTTTCTTGACGAATCTCAACGTTTAGAGAATTCAAATAATCGGATTAGAAATTTTTAGGTTTTATTTTATTTAAAATACATGTTTAAGTCCAGAATAAGGATTTCTAAAAATATTATCTTAAAAAATTTAACTTTAAATATATCCCGGTTCGGTAGAATCAGGCATACATTCTTCATTGATTTCATCTTACTAGTAATGATGAAAACATAGACGGATCTTCGTGAACTTAGTACTTTATCATTATTGAGTATGAGTTTTTCAAATGCGCAGTTCCTTTTTCTTTAAACTGAAGTATTTGTGCAATATGGCAGCTTATTAATACTTTTCCGACTGAGTAAAAATTCTTCATGCAGTGGCTATTTTACTTATAAAATAGCTACGTTAATTCGAAAATTTTATGTTTTCTTAAACTGAGATTTTTTTGTTCATTGTCCCACATAATTTTGAGTTATTTTATGCCTCAAAACTGTTAGTTGAGTAAAAAATACCAATCATATACAACAAAAAAACACGATAAGCTTCTAACCATATAATAATCATGTTTCACAGTTATTTCTATTTTACAATTATACGAATATTTGTACGTAAAGAATTTAGATAAAATAATAAAGACAAAGTAATGTAGTTTCTAAAAGTTTTTACTATGGCAATTTAAAAAGATCTAATCAACTATAAATTAAAAAAGTAATTATATTTGTTATATTTCGTTAATATAAATATATTCAAATTTATCTAAAAATCAAATAATATATTATGACAAATGAATTACTTTCTATCAGTTAAACTAACAATTATGCTTAATTCGGAAGGTCGTTAAGTTAAGTTTCTTATAACTCAAGATTAAAAAAAGAAAATTGTGGCCGTAAGGGGAAAATGTTAGATCAAAAGTGTTCCTTAGTCATTCACTTAGTAAATGCGAAAATACTTCACACAGCATCTGATTATTTATTATCTTGGAGGGCGTAAGCTGGCATATGCACAGGTGCAGGCACACACGGTTTATATCGTCCGCTAAACTTTTCGTGAAGTGTCTACAGTGCACTTTAGCTTGGGTTTATGCGACGCATGAGCGTGATCAAGGACGAAACACAAGGAGACGGGAGGGTGTGTGTGTGTGTATGTGTTATGTTATATAGCTCTCTCTCCCCCGCCAGACACACTGCCTGCGCGACTCTCGGAATTGCTGATTCTGTGTCATCTAAAATTTATTGACCACTACATCGGAACGTTAATTAGTCCTAATAATCATAGTCGTGCTCCAGTTAAAAGAATTGGATCATATTTATGGTTGTTTAAGAAAGTTGTCCGTAAGATCATTATATACTTCGTCTTTTAGCAGTCCAGCAAAGTTTTATAAAGTATTGTTGCAATTAATAAAAATATAAGTATTATGTTTTAGGTTAATTAATCAACATTATTTTCTTTTTCTTGTTTCAGGTAAGAACACAACGAGGACACGACCATTTCCCCTTTATCCTACCAGCCACCGCAGTGGTAAAGTACAAACTATGATAAAAATTTCATATAATTTTTTATTTTATTGTAATTACAATTTTCCCATAATGAAGCATGAAAGAGAGTACGCATCTGTAAAACTGTAGATAACGTCAGAGCCTAGAGAGTAAATAAAATAAAAGTAAACTTTGATACCACGAAACAATAACAATTCATGTGCTAGCAGCCATGTTCACCTGCGCGATGGAATAAAAATTAATTTAAAAAAACGAGGGAATTCGTCGCAGTGGCAATAAACACAGAGCGGATGGATAAGCATGCGCAATATCTAACAATTATAAAAAATGTTAAAAAAGCTCGCATTTGTTTTTCGTTAAAGGGAGAGGGCGGGTAACTTTTTTTTCCAGGTCAGCGCGAGCAGCGGGCTGGCAGGCAAGCTGCGCGCGAAAGCCTAACATGGTTAAACATAAAAATGTATTTTTCCGCTGGGCGTCTAAAAGCGAGGAGGAGGGCGACGGCGACGGCGGCTCTTCGCAGCCCGCGAGGCGAAGTGAATAAAAAGCACTTTTTATTACAATGAGCTTTAATTAACGCGGCGGCGATGACTGTTCGCGCGGAGGCGCGAGCGAGCGACCGAGCGCGCGCGCGCTCACTTTCCTAACTTTAATTTACAACGTCTGAAAGCGTTGTATTTCCAAGGAGAGCTGCTGCTGCCGCGTCGAGCGAGAGCACGGCTAGCCCGGCCCGGAGACCGCCATTGCGGCCGAGAAAAATGTCCTTAATTTATGTTGCAATTGTATTATACGGTAATTATGGCCAATTGAACCGAATACTCGGCGAGCCCGAGCGCGGCCGCGGTTTATTTTCGATGGAAAGGATTTACGGTATATAGCACGAGTGCCGCTCGTACTGCGCTATTGAACTTTCAAGAAGCGCTTAATGGAATTCAGAAATTATATAATTTTCCCCGCTGATTGAAAGGGTTTGTTTAATGCAATTTTAAACTGAATAACGCTCTAGACTCCTTTTAAAAATTTGCACTTCAAATCTGGAGCTGTTATAGACAAATTGCTATTGAGAATTTTCTTCTAAAAATATTTAATAGAATAAAAGCAAAGTTATTTAATCAAAAGCTATTCATTATTTTGTTGATTTTTCAAAGTTAAACAACAACGATAATGCAATTTAATATAATCATTTGAAGAATAAATATGACATGCTCTTAAAATAATATTTATTAATGCATTATGAGCGATCGGTTTAGCTACTTCTGTAAAGACTTTCTGAATTATGTACTAGTTATAACCGTGCACTGGATTTTTTTTAAGATACAGGTCAGAAGTTCAGTGACGAAGCTCCATCTAAAATGGTACTTTATTTTTAATTTTAAGGAAATCATTTAAAGTAAGATATCTTGCTTGGATTTCTTAAATGAAAATATGTTGTTTATTAAAAACACATTGAGTAATATAAAATGTCATATTAGTTATTAAATGGACACTTAATTGGCTTTAAGAAATGATGTCCTTGACAGGTAAGACACAAGTTAATGTTTAAAATTATGTTGATTCAGTGTGTTTTAATATAATTATTACTTAATTTTAAACAAGTTCAACACATGATTAATTAGCACATATTGTAAAATAAAAACCACCTAGATCTTCCCGTTTATCTGCAGCTTTAGTAAAATCAATTAAAGTATATTTTTAGGTAGGATAAGTATTCATCTTTAAAAATGTACATAGCCCGAATTAAAGGAAAACTTAACGAGCTTTCGCTCTTTTATTCGTCATTATTTCGATTAGAATATTTTGTTTATTTTTGGTATACAACAAGTTTAAGTAAGACTTCTTGAAATTTTTATCAACTTTCGGTAATAATTGCAGGAGATAAAAGCATTTACATTTTTGAATAGCTCAAAAGAACTGGCTATTTTGAAACAAAGTCGCACGTGCTTGAGGCTAATATTCGCCAAAATTCGAGGATTACACTCCACCCTTAAAATGAATTCAATGTATCCACAAACATCGCGTTACGCAACACGCACCCAACAAAACATCGGAAAGCTCGACGAGGCCGGTACGCCGCGCGGCCACCACGCATAAAGGATAGCTTTTGGGGGGTGGGGACGTTCGCGGCAGCCGGAGGGTGAGAGAGCGCGGGCGTCGAATCTTGCCGATCAAACGAATCGTCCCCATAATTATTATCGAGGCGAATCGCGGCGGCTGCGCTCGCGCGCAGAAGTTTATCAGTAGGTAACCGCTTGCGTATGGCTCGTCGCGTTTTGAAGTAATAAATTGCCGGGGCGCCGGTCGATGCCTCGCGTGTCAGGTTATGCGCGAAAGTTGGAATTTATGCCCGGTTGTTTATGATCGCCGAGTGATAAGGGATCCGCGGCCTCCCCGTGCATGACAAATGATACCGTAATGAAAAGTGAAAGATACTGTGCTCGCGGAGAGAGAGAGTGCGCGCGGCTGCATAAATTTCAATGATTTAATGCGTCGCCTCCGCGAGCGCACGCGTCCTCTGTCGACCCGCTGCACCGCCGACCCTTGCCGCTAGACAAAGACGAGCGCCGGGATGTTTTTTCCGATGAGAGGAGACGACGCGGCGCCGAGAGAGGGAAAAAAAACAGCCAATTTTCAAGTATCGGTTCTCGCGGGCGCCGAGCGAACTTCTTTCCAGGAATACGCGCCTCTCGCTCTGTGCCGTTAACTTGAAAGCAGCTGTTACTTCCCTTGCCCTCTAATGCACTCGACGACTATTTTTAACTAGAATTACTTATGTCTCTCGCGTTAAAGAGCTGCGGATTCCAGTAGCAAGGTTAAGTGCACTCAGCCAATTGTCAGTCATTGGAGTATGAAACGTTTCACAGTGTTTTTTTAAAGAATATACAGATCTTAGCGAGTATCCTTCTCGAGTCAATTTGTTTCAACAGGCATGCTTAAATACTAAAGAAATCCATTTTTCAATAAAATGAAATACATCGGAAACGATGGATATTACTTTTGATATACGCGTGATATACATTGTGTAAAAAGAAACTAGTAACGGAAAAATGTAGAAAAAGTAATTAGCGCAATACAAACTCGGCGTCAGCAAATACAGGTGAAAAAAAAATCAGTCCTCTTTCCAAAAGCTGAATTCAATATCGCGCCGTCGATCCGAACGAGAGGAGGCGGAGCGCCGAGCGCGCGGTGTGTCGAATCGTCGCGTCGGCGATTTTTCCTATTTTAATAAAGCCAAGTGTTCGCGCGGGATATCCCCGAGTAAAGTATGTAAGTACCGAAGCAAGCGAATCGGTCACTTGCAACGCCTTTGGAAATCGTCGCGGAAAGTCGATCGATCGTCGAAGAGCAGCCGCGAGAGAGACCGCACGAGCTTACACCGTAGTACAGCGCGCGCAGAATAACGTGGAAACGGCTGGCTGGCTGATGTTAGGTTGGGTGAGGGTGCTTAGGTGTTACAATGATTATCCGAGAGGGACAGCGAAAGGTAATTATGGCCGATAGAATCGGCCGCGGGCGCGAGCGAGACCGAGCTATACTTTACATCGCGCGCGAGCCCCGAGTATACGCGAGAGCTAGAGCGAGACGGCCTGCTTCCTGGCTCCATCTCGCTCTCCTTCTCCAGTCCGCCCACGCGCTCGCTCGCTCCCTCGTTTCCTCTATCCTTCGGCTGTGCGGGCGCCAGAGAAGGACGCGCGATTCTCGTAATTACCTCGAAGTGAGCTGCTTTCGACTTCCAAAGCCGTCGAAACTTCGTAATAAATAGTGTTCGGCTGCAATTGGGTTTTCCGAAAGGTGCCGTTCTCTCTCTCTCTCTCTCACTCTCTCTCTCTCGCTCTCGTCTCGTCCTCCGGCCGCTTGCTACAGTGTGTGCGTCTGCCCCCCTGCTCCTCACCTCCCTCACACTTTGTCAGTATCCTATATAGTGGATATAAGTGTGTGTGTGGCTTATTTGCTGCCTCTGTTTACGTCTGGCCTACGCTCTCAACTGCGATATTGTGATCGTCGATTGTATATAGACAATCTTATTATACAGATCTGATTTCAGTTTCTTTTAATCCACTTCGGCATTTGTAATACAAATGGAAAATTAAATGAAAATTCGAAGCTCTTGACCTCATTTTCTGATACGGGATTTATCCCTCAGGTCACAACTCTAATTTATCTACGTTGATGCAGCACTGAATTTTTGATAAACAATTTCCAAGCTTACGGCGGCTACGCGAGTTCGCGGCTTATAATTTATTAATTAGCATTAAATAATTAGCCTTTGACTTTCGCGATTTTTATCGCCGTAGTTTCTCGAGGAGCATCGCATAATAATGCGCGACTTCATAAAACTTGGCGCACTATAATCCGCGATTCCATTAATACTCCTGGCTCCATAATTAGCCGATGTACTTCCGCGTCTCCGCGGCGACGTCGAGGAGCAGCTCGTTGCTCATAAAATCATTGATACGCGAGATATTTCTGCCTTGAAAGAAAAAAGGGCTCTGCAAAGCCACGAGGATTAAATACCCGATATAGAAGCGTACGTCTTACGGTTAAAACGATCTTAATTAAGGCGAAGCTTGTGCGAATTCTGGAGCGCGACTTATCGAGCATTATGCCGCGAATGCGCGACCTCAAAGACAATGCCATTCCCGGAAAATTTATTTGCGTCCCCGCCTTCTTACTTCTGCCTGCTGCGTGAGGGGAAATGGCGAAGGAGAGAGAGAGAGAGAGAGAGAGAGAGAGAGAGAGAGAGAGAGAGAGAGAGAGAGAGAGAGAGAGAGAGAGAGAGAGAGAGAGAGAGAGAGAGAGAGAGAGAGAGAGAGAGAGAGAGAGAGAGAGAGAGAGATAGATAGACAGATAGATAGATATAATGTTTATTTGTAAATATTACAAAATATGGAGAGAGAAGAGAGATAGAGAGATATATATATATATATATATATACATAGGTAGATACTTTTATTTTTTTGCTTTTATAAAAAAAAGTAATACAATAATTTACATATCACATAAAATTCGTCATATTATAAAATATCACTTCAACTTTGCCAGGTACATGAAATAAAAATTGCATATAAACATTAAAATTCGCACATCAGTCATCGTATAAATCTATCATGTCGAGATATAAAATATTTACAATAATTACATACACATTCACACAATTCGAGTCATTCATCTATGCATACATTATAAATACATTCGTTCTCATGAACTTTAACCAAAAGATAATAAATAGTATAAATCAGGCAAGAATTAGTCAAGCGCAGCGAAAAACGTTTTAACCACCTCTTTTAAGGATGGTAGTGTGCGTATCCCCAAAGGGAGTGAATTCCACAGATGCATACCTTGTACTTGGAAAGATCTTCGTCCTGTCTCAGTGCGCATGCGTGTAATCGAGAGTTCTTTTGCTTCACCTCTTACAGTATGCTTAGATTCATTTTTTTGTAATAGTGATATCAGATAAACAGGTTCTTTAATGTCAATTATTTTGTAGGTGGTGATCGCCATGAAAACCGCGTTTGTAGAGTCTATCCGTGTCCACCCTAATTGTTTCCTGTAAGGGGTGATGTGCTCATCCTTCCAACCACCTATAACGTATCGCACACATGCATTTAGCAGTTTTTGTAGCAGGGTACGTAGTTCTAGTGATGCGTCGAGATACACTCCAGAACAATAGGTGTGGAAAAATAAGAGCCATTGCTAAGTGCTTACGCAGATGCTTTCTCAAAAATCTCAAGTTATATAGTAGTACCCTATTAACCTTTTTTGCGACCGTTTCCCAGATTCGTAACTAGAGGAGTCAAATTAGATATTGGTGTCAACAAAAATTATTTCTCTATAAATTAAACTGGAAAATGTTTTTTAAGGTATCGGAAGCTTAATACCAAAAGTTTGTCACTCTACACCTACCGCGTCATTGTTTATTTAACAAATTAAATTAAAAATTAGTGTTTTTATCAAATAACTCTTTAGTATTCACATTTTTTTTCGACAAATGGATCACGCCAATCGAAAGAGGAGGAAATTTTACATACAAAACATGTATCAAATGTATTAATTTATACAGATTTGCGTGCACTAGAATTTGTTAATTACCGCTGTACACCGGAGCATCGCGGCAAGTGGCTGACGCGCAAAGGCGCAGTGTGAACGCGCGCGCGGCTGACAAAAATGTCTAACTTTTGACTGGAAAAATGAAATAAAAAAAATCAAAATAGGTTTTATGTAAGACAGTAATGCCTAACTATCATATGTGTATACTTTAAAGAGAACGTTTTTTAATTATTCACATTTTAAAGGGGAGTTTATGCAAAGCACTTTCTGTCGCTCTAAATGGTTTTACAGCTATAATTGTTTTTTCATTTGATGAAAATCTTAAATGAGCTATCATTAACGTAAATAAGCTAAAAAGATTAGAAAAATCTTGTTATCAAAATATAGGCCTCCGAAAACAGTGTTTTTAAAAAGCAATCGTACTCAGCTATTAAACATCTAACTTCAAACGTTAATAATATTATTTATAGTTAAGTTTTTTAAAATTTACGAGTGACAAATTTAGAGCTTGAAATGTCTACTTTAATATAGTTTATTTACTTTTACTTAAAAATAATGTTGTAAAAGGAAGTTAACAAAAAATTAATAAAAGATTTGTTTTGCTATGCCCAGACGCAAAACTAACGCGCATATAATGATCAATAATTATAGAAAAGAAGTGTTTAAGCAGTCCGATTCTTGGGTAGCATGAGGAAGCGTTACGGCCGTACCATCTTCCCACCGCCCTCCTTTGGTCATCTGGGAATAAGATAGGTGTGGGGCTCGACTAGATAACATCTCTAGTCAATTCAGTGCAATTTGTTTGTGTTTAATTAAAAATTCGTCTAGGGTTTTAACAAGCCTTGAAAAGGGAAGGAGATATACTCCCAAAACATTGGCTAATAAAAGTCTAAATATACTCGAAAAGGTCATATTTCATTATTCTAAAAGAAGTGTTTATAACTGTATAACCATCTGCAATATGTAACTACATATCATATTTCTTGAAATATGGCTTGGCATTTTTTTTTCACTTAATAATTAACACTATTGATGAAATTATTAAAATTTCATATTAACGTATTTAATTTACGTTAAATGGCGCTGTAAAATACAAAAGTTGATGACGAAAAATGTGAAAAAAAATTCTTTTCCTAGAAGCACTCAACTCGTGTAAAATAAATGAAGCATATGAGTATATCAATATAATAGGTCGTATAGAAAGAGACAGCTGTATAGGTATATTCGAGTCTGTAGTGGGTAGACACTCAGCGCTCCTGTCGGCGCTTCGCTTTACCTATGTACTGAGCCATAATCATCGAGAGTCATTCAAAGTTATAATGATCTTTTTTCTAAGGGATCCCGTCCTACGATTTATGACACATGGTAAATACTGATATATTTCAAATCAGCTGTGTATATCATAGCGTTGAAATGGAAAACAGGCAATTTTTTGTGTTTCTATGTTTAAATAATAAAAGTACTTTGTTCTTTATTATGAATCTGTAAGTATTGTGATCTGAAAGTATTAAAGTTTATTTTTATTGCATTGAATTATAATAAATGCACATAAACTTGTAGTGCTGTGTAAAATAAAGCAAATTACAATGGTTTATGCATCAATTAAATATTAGCGCCTAATTTTCTATAAGTAAACGTTTTCTATGATTCTTTTATAAGGTTTTGCAAAAGACTTCATCCAAATTCATTTAGATATGAATTATTTTTAAATATGACATGTTTTTTGTCTAACTTGACAACACTAAACGGTTTGCGAGAAGGGGACGAAGACGGCGTCTCCCAGACTGATTTCCGGCATACCTTGTGACTCAAAACTATCAATGTACCTACACGAGCCGAAAGCAATGGCTTTTCAGTCTTGGTCTTATGTAGTCTGAGGGTGACACCCTCTGCCCAATCACCCACCGCTCGAGCAGCACGAGATAGAATCTCCACACCAACAGCGATGTTTTCTGGCTCTACTTGAGTATATATGTGTAGATCATCAGCGTATAGTAGGTGTCATATGCGTCTCGAGTCTTCTTCATCTAACACTTTGTTGGGGTCGACGAACAGTTCTTTGATGTCACTGATGCAAAGACAGAACAGCAAGGGTCCCAACACTGATCGCTGGGGCACTCCAAGATTAATTGTCAACCAAGATGACTTGGTGCCATAACGCATTACAAAGGCTTGTTTTCTACCTAATATTTATGATTTTATCCAAATTAAAGCATGACTGGAGAATCTTAGGGCTCGCAGCTTTACTAGAAGCTTGGCTAGCGATATAGTGTGCCTTGCTGTAGTCGAACAGTAAGATTAGAGTTACTAGTCGCTTATTTATTCCTGTCCTTACGTCTTTCGTTAGTCTGAGTAGAGCAATCTGAGTCGAATTATTCTAATTGTAGCCGGACTGTATGGGGCGAACAGTTCAGCTTTGGTCATATACGCCATTATCTGGTTATGCACGATTTTTTCCAAGACCTTTGAGAGAAAGCACAGTAGTGCTATCGGACGAAAATCCAACGCTGACGATGGTGTTGTAGTACACTTGTTCAGCGGCGCCACTCGTGCTCTCTTCTAAAAGAGTTGAACAGATTCACAATATGCAGCCCGATGACTGGCAGTGCTTTCGTAACTACACTCTGCGGGATGTCATACTCGTCCCTCGCTTGCGAGGAGAAGTGCGCGACCGCTAGCACAACATCTGCAGCGATGACTGGTTTGAATTTCAATCCGTCCTCGCTCGCAAATGCAACTAAATTTTCATTCTCAACGGGATCTTCATCTTTTGATATTGACACTCCCATAAAGTGAGTATTGAGCTCCTCTGCTGTAAATCGATGCAACCTCCCTCTAGTTTTAGGAGGGAATCCTAAGTTGCGCAATTCTTTCCAAATATCGCCCTGCTGCTTACCTAGCAGTCTTCTTTGATAATATGCGATACGAGCTTGTTCTGTTTTGGCTAAGGATTTATTCCGCAACCCCAGAAACTCGTTATGAAACCACGTATCACCAGTCCTTTTGTACTGTTTGTAAGCAGCTTCACGTTTCTTGTTTAGCTGCTCAATTTATGCGTCGATCCAGGGTGAGCTGCCCTTACGAGGCTTAACTCGTTTTAATGGTGGTAAGTTGTTAATTGCATCCAGCAAGTTCGCGTTAAGGCAATCCAACGCTGTGTCTAGGTCGATGGAACGTTCGTTAAACATTGACCAATCGTACTCTAGCAAATGGATTATAGTTCTTCCGGTTTGATATCTATGCCACACAAATTTGAAACCAAGATTCTTGGCAATAACTTTCAAACTTTTAAAATCTGTATAAGCACCTTTACTCAACGCATCATTAATAAAAATATTCGTATGACAAAGATTTTTGGTCATTTTTTTGTTCAACCTAGAAGGGTCAATATCGCTGGTGTTGAAGCGCATAATGGCCACCTTTGCACGCATCACTTCATTTCGTTTGGTTGTGCTCGCGAGACGGACGATTAAAGGCGGCAGTGTGTCTGCCCTAGTAGATGACGCAGTGCTGATGCCCCCGGTATCTGTCCTGGAGGTTTTGCCCCTCATCGTAGGGTGAGCGACTTGTATGATACTAATAATATCATCTTTATTGAGAGAAGACGAGAGCAGTGCTGCGAACCACGCAAGCGACCGCAACGGGATAAGTTTCGGCACGAGAGCAGTCGACGATGCCCATGACAATCAACTCAGTGTCCTCATCACCGCTACTGTCTTCTCTCGTTGCATGGTTAGAGCCCTTTCCTCCATGAGCAAGTGCCAGGACATGATTCGATACAGAGTCATTTTTATTATGCGAGCCAGGCGTTCTAGGCTCCGCGTTATGACTCTTATGACTCCGCGTTCGAATTCTGCTGAAAGTAGGTTCTTTCGTAATTGCGTAATCCGAGAAGTCAACGAGTACATCTCTATGGGAGACGAACACGTGACTCATTGGCTTCGAGTTCATCATAGATGGCGTTGTCATTTTTATTTTAATTATGGTTTTGATTATAATTTAGGCTTATGCCATCGACCATACCATACATCTTAGACTCTAATAGTTGAATTTGTTCTTTTAAAAGTTTGTTGTCTTGTAGTAACAATAAATGATCTTCATGCAGATCTGCCAGCTTGGATGACTGTTCGTCAATTTTCCTGTCTAGTGACGAGACCTGAGCTGTCAGTTTGTCAGTCAACCCCTCAGTAGCTGGTACGGCAATTGACGTATTACTGACAGCATCGAGCTTCTTCTTCAAGAGAGAATAAATGGAGTCCATTGATCTTACAAGAATATTGAACTGGTTATTAAATAAGTCCCGCATGATCTATGGCATATTACAGTAACGCGAACAGTTTAGAGTGCTTGAGGCGATGTCATCAGTTTTCTTCTCTTCCGTGGTCGTTTTTAAGAGTTTAGTAGTAGAGGTTCACGCAGTGAGTGGCTCAATCTTTGTATCATTATTAGATGAGAGAGAAAGATAGAGAGAGAGAGAGAGAGAGGGAGGGAGAGAGAGAGTGAGAAAGAGAGAGAGAGGGAGGAAGAGAGACAATATAGGCTCCGACGCTGCCTCGTTCCTTGAGAACGAGCCCGATGAAACTTCTGTCACGTGCAACTTAATTAAGCTAAACGTGGTCCTACCCCAGAAATGCCGGCCATGTGCGATAGGTTTTTTTTCTCTTGCCTAAACCGAATTGTGTGCGGATCCACATGAGAAGTTTATGTAACAATAAACTTGTAATAATAGAGCTGCATGAGTAATTCCGTATTTTTACAATTTTTTATTCAACAATTGTTTTTATAATTTTTATTGGCATAATAAGTTTTTATAACAATAAACTTATAATAACAGAGCTATATGAGTAAATACATATTTTTACAATTAGTTTATTCAACAATTATTTTTATAGTTTTTGTTGTCAAATAAAGTATAAAAAAAGTATATAAAAGTATATAAAATGTATATAAAAATACAGTAAAGTAAATTGAGTGAGAATAGCGAGGGGACAATTTTCTGAGCGTAATTACACATGTCTTAAAAACCTTCCAATCACAATCATACAGTGTTTCTTTTTTCATCAAATCTATAGAACTCGACAATTAACAGCAATTAAGAGAATAATTCTCTTCGCGGAACCTCCACAAGTTCGGAGCGGAAGAAAATTTTAATCGTTCGGACGATTTATCAAAATTGATGCAAAATTGGCCCTGAAAAGAGTATCATCCAAATCCTCACAGCCTACACACACAGCGAATCAATAAGCGCGTTTAAAACATCCTCGAAATGATACTAGGCGTGTTCGCGTATATCGCAGTCGGCGTAGAGCAGCAGCTCGGGCCGCGCGCGCGCGCGCATTACATAGGTAGCGTCGCGGTCATTACGATAGTTACGGTAATTACGCGCTGACGTTTTCCTCGATAAATGCAGGCGCGCGGGGCCAGCGTACGAGAGCCAGTCAGCCACCGTGAAGACTTCCCAGAAGCCTGCAGCCGCTCCGGCGCACCGACCGACCACTCGGACTCGGTGTACATGCACGCGCGCTCGCGCTAAGAGATATATACACTTGCAGCACGTCCGAGGGGAATAAATTATTATTGCGCCATTATAAATCCACTCGGCGTCATCTCGCGCGCATCGTCGCTCCTCTGCGTTTCTCTCTCCGGCAGCTCCGTCGGACAGATTTTAATACGGCGAATTATTGCAACTCTGTATAATGGATGCGTGTATAATGCGCGCACGTGTGTGTGCTCGCACCGTCGGAGCTTAAAAGTCGAATGTCACTTTTACGAGCGAGGCGAGATGGCATGCTACAGTCGCCCCGAGCGCTCGCTGTATGTATAATACACCGATGCTGCTGTATCCTGACGGCTCGTGTATTATAGCGGTTAGACATGCGAAATCGATGTCTCGATGATGCACGGCGCACGGTTAATTAATTGCTCCGATGACGTTTCGTGGCTACTAAGCGCGATGAACAGCACCGATACAACGGCTTACTTGTCGTCTTTCATTAGCGGCCTTTTTCAATCTTCCTTTTCTTATTACGTTTGCTTTGCTTCGTCTCTGTTGTGACATTTCAAGTATTTTTAAGAGAGAGGATTTGATTTATCATTTGCTTTTTCAATTTTAGAATGCGTAATTTAATTTCTGGAAATGGGATTGCGAGTGACTTGGAAATTCTGTAAAAAATTAACACGTGCTAAGTATACTTCCAGCAGTATTATAAAATTGTGTGATCGTAAGTACGAATAACCAATGTTCGAGGATATTTAAAATTCTATTTAATAAGAACAGAAGGATAGGAGTAAGTTGATCTATATTATCTTTAGTGATTTACAAATTATTCATATTAAAGAATTATTATCTTGTACAGCTGACTTGATTTAAATATAAATAGTAATGTTAAATAATTTTAGTACATCGAAGCAAAAACTATTATTATATCGTTGATTAATTGAATAGTAATTTATACTGTTGTAAGTTTCGAAATCTAACTAATTAGGTATTCAAGATATTTTCTCAGTCCACAGGTGCGACGGCTGCTGTATTTATTTCAGGAAGTCTTACTATTAGCTTAGCTCGTTTGTAAGCAGACCTTGAGTTATACAATCCCAGAGTCAAGTGAGATAATTAGCAAATGTCTCGATGGTAATAAGCGTAATTCCAGATATTATGATAATTTCGTCTGCACATCAGAGTTTTCATTAGATGTTCTTAAAGCAATAAGCACTACCGAACAAGCTCACAAACTCGTGAAAAACACTTTTTAACTCGATAACGTAAACACGGGAAAAATAGTTTCTAATTTCGGAAAATTTAATTAAACCTCCCACAGTTTTAGTCGATATTATTCTTTCAAATAATATACAAAATATAAAACTGGATTAGTTATAAACAAAACTAGAATTATATTAATGCACATTCAGTAGAGTAAGCTGGCTATGGTAAGACACTTATATTTTATGTTACATAGTTGCGCAACTTTCTCTTAATGCGAGAAATGCCATATTTCTCATAAACGTCCTCTCTTCAAACTTCGCAGAGTATAAATAATATGAAAAGTAGTAAAACAATGGAACACGCAACAGCGGGTAGGCAAAAATATAATAAACGTCCTAAGCCCGAGCCGAAATACATCCAAGGATAATTTATCGTTTAATCCGGCGCGCGGCGCGTTTATCGAAAATTCAAATTCTAATCTCGTTGAGTGCCGGAGTGCACGAGCGACGGAGGTGTCTTGAGTCTTCGGCTGGCGCATTCGCTCCCTTCCCCAGGCGGCGTCGGCGCGAATCACCTCAGCCGGCAATTTTCATCCCTTTGATTTTTGACAGGCCGTATAACTGCCTGCGAGGCGGGCTCCGCTTCTCTTGCCGAAAACAAAAGGCGCGCTCGCTATGGGCCAGAAAAGCAGGCGCGCCACTTTACTCTCGAGGTTACGCAGACGATTTAATAAAGATCCCGTACTCTCCGCTCCTCGTCGCAGGCTCTTAGGCAGGCACTGCATTTAAACTCTTTGAAGCCACTTTGCGCCAGTCGGGGGGCACCGAGCGCGCAACTCTATCTTTTGATTATGGCGCTTGCACGACACGCGTCACTTCGAAGACGAGGCCCCTATCCGTTCCTTCTTGCCTACGAGGAATAATCTTCGGCAGGCCTTCAAAATTTTAAGGCCACGACGCAGCTTTGATTACGTAAGAGACGATTTTGCCGGAGTGTATTAGGTAGTGTCTCTTCGCTAAATTACGTATTGGAATTCAATTATAAATCTACGCCTAGTTGTGTATTTTGGTTCACTGCACAAAATTGATGAAACAAGTCATCATTTAAACATTGGTTAATTATTTATTAAAAATCTTTTAGCAGTGCTTAATACTGAAATTATTTTGCAAAATGTATTATTTAGTGAATATTATAAATAATCTACAAAGTAAATGTTGAACTTTTCACACGCGTTTGATTTTCATTTTAATCAAAACAGACTTAACGAGTTGTAAATTTAGCTGGAAATGGGTATGAAAATTGGATGAAGCATTGTGTAGAAAAGATGCGCATATTTACAAGCCGATCGCATAAATTCGCAACGAAATCATCCAGCAAACGGGTATATAATCGAAAGAAATCAATTGGATCGCAAATGGAAGAGCCGGGCCAAAAGGCTCGCTGGTGGCCAGAGAGGTTGTACTCAGACAGAGATGATCATCGGAGTCAGGCCAGCAACAACGGCATCGCAAATGTGTGAATCGATGCCGAGCGATAATAATTCCTAAGCGTCGATTGCTAATTACGAAAGCCCTAATCCTACATAGGAAGTGGAGTCGGCTGCGCGCACTCGCTCCGGGGATATATATCGGAAGCCGTAGCGGGATAGCAGAATGACACTCTTGGTAATCCGCAATGCCACCCCCGCCCCCTCCCCTCCCGACCTCCTCCACCTCTCTAATTCTCTTCCTCCGACGTTGGCGGCATCAGCTCCTCTCTCGAGCGAGAGAGAGAAATTCAACCGCGCTTCAGCCACGCGCGCCCATATAGCCTCTCGCTCACGTTATCTCGCTGCTATCGATCATTCGGCAGGCTTCATAATTAGCAATTAACTATATCCATTAGTCGCTAATATAATTACCACACGTTACTGGGCTGCCGCCGCCGCTACTGCTGCCATCGTCTGCCTAACCTATCCACCCCCGCCCCCGCCCCCCCCCCTGACCGCTCTCCGCGCGCGAGCGCTTGTTACGGGCGAAGGCATGCTCCTGCGCTGATTTTCCCTGGCATTAGCACAGAGATACATCGGAATGATTAGCCGATGCCGCCGCCGCAGCGTTGAGGGAATCGATTTATTTTCGAGCTAACGTAAAGCAGCGCGGCAAGCCGGTCATCGCTTTCGATCTTCGAGCTTGGCCGCGCCTGCGCCGGCGAGAGCTGCCGGATTGTATTATACACTCTTTGGCCAAGGTCGGCCGCGCCGTGCGCCACCCACGCGCGCGATACAGCGCTTTTTTAGCGAGGATGCCGGCGGATAATACAACTGCCGAGCTTCCCTTGAGATGTGTATATACGTGCACGCGGTGCTGGCAAGTTTTAACGATTTTTCAAGTAGAAAGTTTCGGAAATTATAATTAAACTGGCTGCGGAGTTTTTATTGCAAAATCTTTTGTGTATATAGTAAATACTTCAACAGGTTATTAATATAACAGATAAATGGTCTTCGAAGTAGGGTCATTAATTAGTATAATTTTAGAGGAATAATACAAGTTTTATTGGGATCTATTAATAAGTTAATGGAAATCAAATTAATACGAAGTAGTAAACATGTGGAATTCATTTTTTCTTTATTTATTTTAAGATGACAGAGATTTTAATAGTTTGCATTGGAATTTTGTACGAAAATACAGATATTAATACTTTTTTTACTCTCTTTAATTCGTTTTAACCGTTATATTTACTGGAATGTTATATTTATATTTTTAGCTCAGTACACAAATAGCACTTTTATTGTATGTAAATCATCGCGATAATCAAAGCACTATTAATTTAAGAACAATGCGAAAAAAAAATTCATTATTTTCAATACAAAACGACATTAGCACGAGTATTATTATAACACATGAAAGGAAAACTTTATATTGCGCAATAAAAACATTTTTATTAGCTGCACAACAAAATTGCCTCAATCGAAACACAAGGCGCTAGAGGCATAATGTAAATTATTATCCATTAGCGTGCAGCAGCGCGTCGGCGCGCGTGCAGATATTCTTCTTGAAGCATTCCTAATTAACGTTCAATAACGCAAAGTCCTTTGTTTGGTCGCTGCCATATAGGCTTTGGCTGCATCTCCGCTTAGAGGCCGTTAGCGAATTATACCCATAACTCATTTTTTTCCCCCCTCCTCCTTCGGCCTGCCTCTCCTCCGCAATAATTGACAGCCGATTATCGTCGGAATGACTATCATTAGCATCAGTCATGATCTCCCCCGCTTGTTATCAGCGCGAAGTTCGTTCGTTCGCTCGCTCGCGCTCGCAATCGTTCCGCCATGATCATCGCGAGCCACAATGCGCGCTAGTGAGCTTCTCCCTCCCCCTACACCTTCGGTTCATATATAGCCCCAGCGTCAAAGAGCAAACTTTCGCATAATTATTCTCCCGCGGGGATCGGTTATAGCCGTCGATTATGGCCATTACGAACTGTCGAGTAAATATAAGAAGCTAGTGCGCTGTAGTTGGGAATTGCGAGCGGGCGAGCGCGCGCGGGGTTAGCTCCGCGGCCTAGAACCAACTTGCAGATATCGCTGATCACGGAATTAGGATTTATATGGATCCCCGCACGCGAACCTACCCAGCGGTTCTCAATTTTCAACGACTTTGCCGAACTTCCCTTTCGCGTAATTTACCCTAAATTACCAGGCGAAATTATTGATTCGTTCGCTCGAAAATTATACTAATCGATAATTTAATCTCGACTGAAAGGATAATTCATATATAAATAATATATAGCTACCCCATTCATCGTTAATGCTCGTAGAATGTAAACGACAAATTCATCCTAGGCATAATTCAACGATTGATATTATTTACTTACGAGAGTAGAACGTCAGCTTACCGGAATTATTTAACTGTTGATTGCGCTGTAAAAACGCACGCGTGAAAATAAAGTCAATAAATGCCGGTAGCGCGGCAGCTCGCGCGCGCATAAAGTGAAAATTTCTCATGAAAGCGTAAACGCCATTTGAATTACCGAATGCGCCAAAGGAAAATAATTATGTAACGCGTTAAGCGTCGCGCGGCGCAGGCGCTGTACGCACGGAGCGATAGAAACATCGCGTGTATTCTCATTAAAAATGATCGCAACGTTAATTGTTCCATTAAAGCGTTTATCCCGCGGGCGTTTGAAATATCTCGCGGCCCCGTCTGTAATTTTTGGGCGACGCACACACTCGCGCACACTCGTGGCATCTGCCGCGCCGCCGCCGACGCTCTAACCAACGCGAGCGCCCGAGCTCTGCAATAACTTCTCGTTACAACGAAGCGCTAATTAAATAGGTTAATTCATTTTGCGAGCGCGTGCGTTCCATCTCTCTTTCTCCGTTGCACTGTGTGTGTGTGTGTGTGTGTGTACTGCGCACGCGAGGCCGCGCGTGTGATTCGCTCGCAATTAAGTGGAGACCGAAGCCGCGACTTTAATCGCCATTATTAATATTCGATTTTTCGAAGTTCGACGAGCCCTCGCTCCCTCGCTCACCCTGAAATAGAAAGCAGCGTCCTGCTGATATATGCTGTTGCGGTCGCTGATTTAAGCTCGTTGCGGCGTTACAAACTCCCGTACTGGTTCAAGTGTTAATTTTATTCCGAATCGGTACGTATAATAGAGTTAGTTGTACTTCAAACTGTGCACTACACTACTGCAATGTAGCATGAAACGTAGATAAATAATTTGAAAATCTTTAGAAGACGCTGAAATGGGAAAGTAATACAAACGTATACAGCTATACATATATAGATATATTGACAATATTAGGTACAAACTTTCGATCAGTATATTTTTAAAGTGAGATGACTAGCTATTCTTTTTGTTCTATATAACCCTCGCTTTATGAAGCGGAACGTATTAGTTAGTTACACCAAGAGTAGATTAGACCTTCATAAATTTAACAATTATTTTGTAGATTGTTTAAAATTTTCAATAATGTAAGGAATAACATTTATAATTATTATGTGTACAGGATCAGTTTTCAAAATAAAAGCTCCTAAGAACATAATCAGAAGTTGTACATATATATATGAAACGGTATTATTGATAACTATAAAATTGATATATATAAACGTTTTATACGTGTTAAATTTTGAAACTTATGACCAATATTAGAGTTTAGCGAATACATAGCCCCAACAAAGAATGTTGTATAAGAACTGCGTATTTTTGTCCCCAGAGAACGTAAACTTTTCATCATTTATTAGTATTTTTTATTTCATTCACTCTAATTTTATAGTTTTTCTTCTATACATCAGAAATAATTAAAAAACGCTTACAAAGTAAATTGATTATAATTTTTTTTACATTTTAACAATTTTTCTTGCTTAAATCACAATTTAATATAAGATAAGATAAGACAAGATAAATGTTTATTTTTGTGATCGTCAAAATATAGATTTTCATACTGTAAAAAGAGGAGTTAAGAGGTTATTCAAAAACTGACTTTTTTTACACATCCTTCTCTAACTATACGTTTATAACGTTACTATACTTGGTAAAAATTTGATTTCTAAGAAATTAAAATTTTATTACAGCCACCTTCAAAGCTCGCGAGATATTTAAACATCAATGACGCACCGCTTCGTGGCGATACAGCCCAGCAGTGATTTATGCGTCTGAGGGGTATTCCAGTAAATTAACCAAAAATCAATTTATTTCTTTTTTTTATATAATTAAGTAAAACTGTTCATAATTTTAACTATAGAGCTCGTTTTGTTTTTATTGTTTTTTCATGTTTATATACATTCCAAACAGCTCCATATAAACTTCCAACATTGACGATGAGTATGGTGCATGTTAGATTGACATTAAGTTTAGCTACAATCTTGCGAAACTCGTAAAACTTGTTGTAAGTAGATAACGACCGAGCTTAGTAAGACAATAAATGCTACAAATGCCTTCTGCATTCTATAATTAGCACGGTAATCTTGAATATCGTAAATATCAAATACAAACAGTAATGAATACACAAAAATAACTAAATAATCATCTGTAAATATTGTACACAATAATCCTTGATCCGTTTTTTGCTTCTCCAGCTAAGTATGCGCTATATAATCCAAGAAATCCTCTATAAGACTAAATTCCAGCATCGAGGATCGAATCATTAGCAGCGGCTTAATGCGCAGTACAACTTAGAGGAGAAAGAAGCCCGGCTTAGGTATATATACGCGTATACGACTTGGGACCTCGTGTGGCTAATCCGAGCTGCTCATCTGCTCGCGCTCCCGCACCTTCTGCCCAATTTCGAGATACAGTCGACCTTTCCCTTAACACAATCTCCCCTTCTCTCTCTCTCTCTCTCTCTCTTTACTCGCTAGCACATAACGGGTCAGTCGAGTTGCGCCGAAGGAACGCGAGCGCCACGTGCAATTATGATAATGGTGGCGCGCAGTAGAGAACCGGCGCCGCCTGCACCTTACTCCAAGAGCAGGACAGAGTTAGAGGTAAAGAGAGAGAGAGAGAGAGAGAGAGAGAAGTAGGCGCTCGCGCGTGCGTTAGTTCTGATAGTTCTGATATCGTCTGTGTTTAAACAGCCAGCAGCGCTGCTCGCGTATGGACTCGCGCAGAACTCCGGGAGAGAGAGAGAGGGAGGAGAGAGAGAGAGAGAGAGAGAGCGTGGGTGAGAGAGAAAAGGGGTGACGATATAGGAGGAAGGAGGGGAGGGGAAAGGAAACGGCGACGCGAAGGAGGAACCACGACGGGAAATCTACATAATATAACCAACTATTGTTCAAATAGACGGAGCTCCGCAGATTCAATTACCATTGTGATACAATTAATGTTGGAAATTTCATCGAATTGCGCGAGAGCGGAGCCTAGCTCCGCCGCCGCTCTTACGTATGCATAAGTGAGTGTCCGTAGGACAAAGCTTACCACGTCGTACTGGCGCTCGCCGCGGAGAAAGGCATGCTCGCGCGGCGCTGATTTTCGATTTCCAAGGAAATCCGAAGGCAAACGTAAAGCGATATTCGACGGCACGTCGGAGCGCGACCGCCGCGGCTCTTTCAGCTGGGGAGGACGCTGCCGGAGGACCGGACACTGTTGTCGCAGAGACCTACGAACGTGTCTTTCGTTAATGCCGCGCCGATTCCGAGGATTACGTTTCATTACCATTACGGAATTATCTTTTCACTGCTTTTTTATTTTGTCGATTTTTTTGTGTTTTTCTTCATGAGCTTGGATCTTTTCACTTGAAAAAATAAAATATCTCCCGTAATATAGAGGAGGGTGAAATCTATGAAGTCTCACCATACTAGGGATTTTCTACTTATTTTCGTGAGTTCCGATCCCCTTTTCCTCAACTTAATTTTTCTTTTTAATTCATATTTTGATGAGTTCTAAACAATGGTATACGTTTTAATGTCAAGCTACTTCTACTCGGTATTCGAGTCGTTAGAAATGTAGAAAATTCGAGGTTGATTATCGGTCAATGCATAAGTTCGGTTTAGGGTGCGAGATAGGCGAGATAGGCAGAGAGACAAATCGACTTGTCCGCGCGTGTATCACGTTGGCAGGTTGACACCTGCGCTAATCGTCCCAAGGCGAGAGACTATCCGAGAAGGCGCCTCCGACGTAGGCATGATACTACAGATATATTATACACCTTCACGTATAATAGAAGCCTGCGTATATACTGTCTACGTGGAAGAGCGCCGAGCCACAGGCTAAAGGGTGAGGGTAAGCCTGTGACGGTATTAGGGACGTGTTAGGGTTGTCGAAGGATCCCTCCGGGGACAACAAAAGGACCGCACGCAACGAGACGTACCGATGGACAACGTCATATTGGCCCAGAATCGCTTTAACGCCCGTGCAACCCTGCGTCTATCTCTTCCTCCTGTTTTTTTTCAAATATACCTTCGAAATAGCTTGTATTTTATATTTTTGTTTGTTTTTTATACATATGAATATACATTTATTTACTTTTAATTTTACTTTACTTTTTAATTTTAATTAATTTGGCTGTTCAATCAGTGCCAAAGGTTAGTCTTTTCCTCAAAAGTTACAATAATTAATTATGCAAATAAATTTCTAATTTCTTAGTAGAACTATCAAAAATCGTAATTGAAATACTAGAAACCGTAAACACCATAAATCGTAAAATTGAGGAAGTTTTACTATTTTTGAAGTTTACTGGAAAACCATAATTTATTGCAATGCTATTAATTAAAAAGAAATTATTTTTACTTAAATTTGTCGATACTTTTATTAAAGAAAGAATATAAAAGATAGTTTGCACAATTACGTACTATAATTAATTACTGAAAAGCTAACTATTGGCGTTAATAAAACCAGTACAATCTTAATATTAGTAGATGAAAGAATTTGACTGCATAAAAATGAGCAAACTTGTTCCCGAAAAACCTTCACACAAGCAGCGCATTAACTGGATACATAAGAAGGATCAGCGAGTCCGGCTTGCGTATATACGTTACGATCGTCTGGACCTGTGGGACGTGTGTAGGTGTTTGCGTCTCCGCGAGCCACGCGCATGTGTACAGTAGCTTGGTACGGGGAAAGGAGGCAGAGATCGCAAGAGAAAGAGAGAGAGAGAGAGAGAGAGAGAGAGAGAGAGAGAGAGAGAGATGAGCTCGCTCGCGGCCCGAACTCCATGCAGATTTCGGTAATTTCGGCAACCTCGCAGCCTGCAGCCGACGACGACGTCCATCGCGTAATACTCGAACTTGTGTGTGCGCGCGGAGCTGCCCCCGCGCTGCAGCTCTCTCTCTCTCTCTCTCTCTATCTCTCTCTCCACCTCTGGCCTGGGTATACCGACTAGCTCTCCCTCTCGGTAGACCAGCAGCAGCGGCAGTAGTCGAGAGACGTACATACGTGCGCAGCGGGGCCGGCGCGGCTTCCTCGCTGCTGCTGCTGCTGCTGCTGCGGACTTTGCTCGGTCGAGGCGATGGGCGCTACGCTGCTGCTCCTCCGTCCTCTCTCTCTCTCTCTCTCTCTCTCTCTCTCTAGCCACTGCTGCCGCTACCGCTGCTGCTGCTGCTGCTGAGTTGGTAGCCCTGCAGAGTAGAGCCCAGCCTGCCTGCCTGCCACCACCTCATTTGAATTTCTAATTAGGAAACCTCCATGCAATTATTGGATTAATGTAAATTACGAGAGCTGGCTCGGTCTCCGCGCCACCGCCGCACAAGGGTGGAACTCTCTCTCTATCTCTCTCTCTCGCTCTCTCTCTCTTGCTCGCTCTCTCTCTTTCTTTCTCGCTTTCGCTGCCGCCCTCGCTCTCTCAGTTCGGAGCAGCTCCCTTCCTCTGTTCTCTGCGGGGGGTTGGGGATAATTAAAATCCGTTGATTAATATGTAAATTTAATAAGATTACTGTTCTAGGAATGCTCGATGCAGACGAGAGAGAGAGAGATTGATTGATTGATTGATTGATTTATTTGAGACTAAGGACTCCAGGTCCTACATAGTCTTAGCATAACTACATTTGCAATATACTCGTATAATGAATTAAAACATTTAATCGCAGGCGGGATTACCGCAAAAGCACGCAACGACGACATATATCATACTTAAAATTAATAAAATAAGTAAATAAATAAATAATACATCGTAAAGACTTAGATAACTAATAAAAAAAAAAAAAAAAAAATGTACAATAAAAATAATGATAAAAAAACAACGGTTGACGCAGAGAGAAAAAAAAAACAAAAATATAATAAAATGCTTCTAAAATATCTTACAAAAATTTACAAAGGAGGCTCCCCGAAGGAACGGCGCAGCATATGGTCAAAAAGTCGCTTCTTAAAACTAGGTTGCATGATGCATCGTCTCAAATCGTGAGGTAGCGAGTTCCAAAGACGCGCGGCTCCAACGATAAACGAAAACTTAAAATAGTCAGTCCTTGCCCATAGTAGTTTGAGATCATACTCAGAGCATCTCAAAGACCCTACGCTGTTCACTGGACGAAACTTTAGTCTATTCACGATATAGGAAGGCTGATCGGAGCGAAGAATATTGGCAAGGAGTGACAGACAAAAATAATTCTGACGTTCAGTATAAGGCAATATATCATTGGCTTTATAAGCCGGAGTAATGTGCTCAAATTTCTTTACGCCGGTAGCGAAACGCACGGCCGCATTTTTGCAACGCGAGAGCTTAGTGACAAGCTCAGATGAAAGATCAATAAACAGACCCGCGCAGTAGTCAAAATACGGAAAAACGAGTGATTTGACCAGCAGCATCTTTGTGTTATCGGGAATTAGATCGTTGCATTTTCTTAGACGTGATAAAGCAGCAAAGCTTTTACGAGCAGTCGCGGTGCACTGAGGGGTCCAGGAAAGAGTGCTGTCAAGTGTAACACCTAAAATTTTCACAGACTCACAAACCTGAATGGCCACTCCATTTATAGATGGAGCAGGGACGTTCATAGACTGCAGCCTGCTGATAAAGCCACGAGAACCAAACCAGATGGCGTTGGTTTTACGTGAATTTATCAAAAGACCATTTGCAGCCGCCCAAGAAGTTAGTCTTTCAAGATCGTTGTTGACTGCTTGTAAGATGAGCGGGATGTCCTTAATAGAGCCATGATAGTAGATTTTGAAATCGTCTGCATAAAGATGGTACTTACATTCACGTAAGGCAGAGGGCGCGTCGTTAATAAAAAGCGAAAAGAACGGAGGACCATTGATGCTACCTTGAGGGACGCCTGAATTTCGGATGAGCGGGGTAGAGGTTTCACCAGAAGGGCCGACCACGACTTGCGAGCGATTATCGAGAAAGGATCGAACCCAATTGCATGCTACGTCAGAAAAGCCAAGCGTTTTAAGCTTATCCATCAGCAGAGCGACGTTAACTAGATCAAAAGCGCGAGTATAGTCAATGGCCACAAGCAAGGTGAGCATCTCCTTGTCAATAGCCTCACGAACATCATCGACGACTTTTAACAGAGCAGTGTGAGTACTATGGTGTTTGCGAAAGCCAGATTGTAATGGGTCAAGCAGTTTCTTTCGAAAAACGAAATCAGCCATCTGCTTATGTGCTGCGGCTTCAAGGATTTTTGAGGCCGCGCAAAGAATACTTATAGGTCGAAATTGACCAATTTCAACTGGAGATTTACACTTGGGAATAGGCCGAACAATAGCATGCTTCCAACTAGTTGGAAAACAACCGGATTGTAAAGAGCAGTCAAAAATGTTCAGTAGCGCAGGCAAGATAACTGTCAGACAATCTTTAAGGTGGCTTACTGGAATATCATCCGGGCCACGTGCATTGGAGCGAGCAGTGACAATGGCTATAATAACATCAACAGCATCAACGTGTTGGAAATAAAAGCGGTTGTCTGGAGAAATTCTAGCTGTGGGGCGGTTGTCCTTAAGAGGTAAAGGGTTGGAAACCCCTACAAAAAATTGATTAAAATCGTCAATGGAAGCGGGTAAAGGAGCTGTCTCATGAGACTTCGAGCCTATACCTAATTCATCGACGCACTTCCACATACAGAGAGAGAGAGAGAGAGAGAGAGCGAGGGGCAGGGCGAACGGGGGCAAGTTTAGGACATACAACGCGCGCGCGCGCTATCCGCACCGCCAGCCCTCGCTCGCTCGCACTGGCCTTCAGGAAATTAGGACTACTTTTTTGTTTACGATATGTATGTATGCGCGACCACTCTTGTAACGCCTTGTTCTCACCCGTCCGCGCTCTGACCTGTTCAAGATTTGCTTTTTACGAGCCTATAGTTGTATACTGATTAACCCTTGGCTATACCGAGGTCAAATAAAATTACGTATCGGACTGTATTTGATATAAGCATTATGGTCTCTACTGAACATTTTCAAAAGTTTTAATATTGATTCTTAATATTACCAGAAAATGATAAATTGCTTTGATGTTAGTGGTATACCCAACTCCCACTGTCTTCTCCCCTAGACAACTATAGGGGAAACTATATAGTTTTATTGGAAAAGTACAAGGACTCTCTTTAAAGCTACTAATTATAAATCTTTTTCTTTTTAATAAAGATATAGATACCAAATATAATTTATTTAATATACTACATCTTTTTATATGAGATTGTACACGGGATTTTGGATTTGTAGTATATCTATTTTAAAAATTTCTCGAATATAAAAATACATAGTGTGCTTTGCTATAGCTACGAGTTAAATTAATTTCTTGATTAATACAAACTTTTAATTGATAGTCACGAACTATTTAATAATTAGTTAGAAAAGAGCCACATTAATTATAATATATATATTTTTAAGAATTTATAATCGTTTGATTTTTTTATAAATTGTTATGTTATTTATATTTTCTATTATTTCTTGACGTTTATAATATTAATTATAACCTTGATAATGTACGAAATCAAATCGTTCGAAACATCAACATTTTTTAACTAATTATTTAATGGTTCGTGACGATCTTTTTATTCATCAAAGTTCTACCAACGAACAATCGAGTCCCTCCACTCAAATGAATTTCTTGTTACAGTTTCCGCTTACTTAATTTTTTGTAATAAACAATGTAACTATAAAAACTGTAAATTACTATTACTTATATTTCCATAAAAACTTCCGATTTCCGGTAATTAGATTTTTATTTCAATTTGAAATCGATTTTATTGATTATCGTAAGAGATGCGACGATTAAAAATAATTTCCTCTGGCCTCATAAACGAATGTCAATGACGTTATATCCTTAGCGAGTATATGATCCCACTGATATATGCAGGTTTTTTCATGCAAAGTCCTCCACTCGAATCGCATTAACTCGTTAAATAATTTATTTTCATCGACGGCCCTTATACTCGCGCTCTCGCGCACTTGCAAGAGGAAGAGAGAAAGATAGCCGTGGCGCAATAAATATCGGGCCGATATAAGAAGCTTATAATAGGCGGCGCGCGGAGCAGCCGAGAGCAGGCGGTGATTGGGGGGCGTCTATAAATATGCGCATTTAACGCGAGCTCTCGCCTCTCTCCGCGTTGGGAAATAAAAGCAACGCGCGCGCACCTCGTACACGCTGCGATGCAAACGGAAACAAAACACGCGACTCTCGCGGACCATTGTTTTTTTTTTCCTCACCCCCGGCCTCGACTCTTCTGTCTTTCTCTGCTTTTCGAGCAGACGCGGGCTTTAAAAAAATACGGCTGGCGCTAAAAACACGCGCGCGGGGCTGCAAAAAGGCGGCGTCGAACGCGCAAAATCTCGCTCCATCGGCGGGCCGCGCGCGCCAGCTGGTACAACGCAGGGGCATCCCGGTTTCCTTCGTTCGCTCTCTCTCTCTCTCTCTCTCTCTCTCTCTCTCTCCCGCCCAGAGTCGTAGAAACACAATTTCAAAAGTCCAACACAATACCCGCAATTCGCGGAAAAAATGCAGGCGCGCGAGAAGCTGCAGCGCGCCAGGAGTTGCAGCGGCAGGAGCGCCGGCGCATTGTTCCCCCTTCGGAAATACAATGCCTCCGATTGGCAGGCCCGGATTTTTACGAGGCTGCGAGTGCTGCACTCTCCCCCTCTCTCTCGCTCTGTGCAGCGAAAAAAAAAAATTTTTTTTCCCTCCATCCAGCCGTTCCGCGAACGCCCTCGTATAATCGCCGACGCGTTATCCCGTTACCCGCGATTTGCATACCGCGGGATATGCGAAGAGCTCGCGCGGGGGGAGGTAAAAAAGGGTGTAGGTGTAACGGCTGATTTTACTGTTGCGAACGCTTTTTTTTTACCGACCTGCCTCCCCCCGCGCTTTTCATCTCTCTCCCGCGCATTTTCGACGGACGCGCGCGCGTGTGTGTGTACCGGTCGTTTTCGTTCGCAGCTCCCGAAAAAAGTATCGGACCTGTCGTATCGGGGGTGGGGGAGGGCGCGGGCTACGCGCTTTTTTTTCGCCCCCGTTCTACCTTCTCCGCTGTACCCCTTCTCCGTCCGGTTGCTGCCGAAAAAAATCGATTACACACCCCCCGCGGTGGTCGTTCGACGTGCGAGCGCTTTGCACGCGTGCTGCGTATGTATGCGTGTTGTGCGTGTGGGTTGTGCAGTAGTAGCAGCCGAGCCCTGACGACCGACGCTGGCCCCTGCCGCCGCCACTTCGACCGCGTTAGGTCATTTTTTTACTCGTCTTTCTCTATCTGTTGTCTGCGTAGATGTGTATATATGCGCGGCTATTATCTATGAAATATGATCATTTGTACGAATTTCGCTGGCCATTGCGAAATGCTGAATTTTCAGATTGGGATTTCTTTGGGGTGGGAGGGAAAAGTGTTAGGTTTATCTTATGGATAGAGGTTTTATTATTTTTAGTAATGCGTATCGTCATAACTAACCGTGTCTTCAAGGTACTAACGAGTGAAAATGATATTCTCATATATGAATGTATAAATTTAATAATATTTTGAATAATATATTTGAATCATGCCATAAGGAATATGTGGGTCAATTAAAGTATAATTTTATTAAATTTCTTGAAAGTATGTTTCGGACTTGGATCAATCCAATAAATAATTTCATCAGTCGTGTTGAAATGCAAATTAAAATATCGTCTCTAAAATAATAAATGATCACTTGAATCAGTTCGATAATATTTTTTTCATTCATCTAAAAATGATTGACATCGTTATAAAGGAAATTGGTTCAATGCGATTCTTCGTTCATAACTTTAGACTACTTTGTGACCATTTTACCGCACCCCTTACGTAAAATCTACCGAAAGTCGAAAATTTCTTCCCGCATACAAACAGTCTATACGCACAGCGAAGAAAAAGCGAATACTCATCGAAATCGTGAAAACTTAATCGCCGTTCGGATCATCCACGCGATTATCCACGTAGAATCGTGTCGCCCGCAACAAGAGGCATTAATATAAGATGAAATTGGCTAGGGGCTGTCGTTACATGTTTTTTCTCGGATCCCGGTACATTTTTCGACAGCGAGAGACAGCCAGCGTCGAATTCAATCGATTCGCCCTCGTGTCTCCCGAGGGAGTAGCGTCATCGTCATCCCCTTCAGTGGCCAGCTTATGCACTCTCTCGACGGTGATGCCCCCCCTCAAGCTCGCATCAAGCTGGACACTCTCTCCCTCGCTGTATCTTTCTCTATGAGTGATACCCCCCCCCTGCTCCGCAAAATGCATATCCGTGTATTATTAGCGGGGGAGCGCGAGGAGGAATTGCCGAACGTACTCGCGATACACTGCACTGCACTCGTGCTCGCACACGCACACGTGGACGCCTGCCTCCGACTACTACCGCTAATAAACTCAATAAAAGTAATGCACTTTCATTCGCTCGCGCATTTGCAAATTAACGTCATCATTTCATTTCGGGACGCGGCGCCGCGGCCATTCACGAAAGCTCGGCTCTCCACAAAGAGCAAAAGAGGGAAAGAGCGCGCGCCGCGAGCACAGGGTTGGCTCGTACGAGAGAATTGGCAGGCGGGGGGTAGGCAGGCTAGTTCGTCCGCGATAATAATTATGGATATTGAGAATAGGTATAATTGACGTGCCAGGTTAATGCAGGCTCCTCTCGGCACTCGCGCTCTCGCTCTCGTCCGGCCAGCTGGAGCTAAACAGATTTGCCCGTGTCCATATTCTCCGCTCGCGGACGATGTGGCCTAGACGCGAGTTCCCCGCTTTCTGCCCAAATTTTTGCCGCTCTTTGCGCGTGTGTACGCGCGTTGCGAGCTCGTTTCGACGCCGTGTCAATTATCACGCCGTGTCGATGGAATATCCCGTGGCCGAGGGAAGTCGCGCCGCCCCCCGAATGAAAGCCCATTTTAATTCTCATCTCTCGACGTTGATGAGAATTGCCCGACGCGGCCGGGTTCCTGGCGACAAAAAAAAACTCGCACTGATAAACATAAAGTTTTACGGCCGGTATTGAGACTGTATTTATTGGACGTGGCCGTTAGCGTTAGATTTGGAGGAATGCTGGGCCGTGGACTGTATAGTAAATTCTGGTTATTTTTAGCCGTGGTTAGTTCTGTAGTCTACTTGGAATTTGCATTCCATTGATCCGGGTTCTGTTAGAAACGAAAGATTAGAAACTACTTTCTGAATAGAGAAATGTATTTTGTGAAATGGGGTTTTCTGTGTGCTTGAGTTTACTGCTCTTAAGGTAGGATTCCGGTGTTTATTTGACAAAAATTTTTTTTATTATAGTTGTTTAATCTTTGTAACCGTGAGAATATTTTAAGACCTGACCAGCAAGGGAAAAAGACTGGATGATTTTCTCAACACTTATTTTTCTAACTTTAAAAAGTGGTTGACGCAAGAACTTTTAATGAATCTTTTTGAATCTTTTAGGATAAGTTGTTAAAGTACTTTACAATAAAATTTGGCATTTTTTATAACAGTATTATAAAACAATATATTGTGTTACTATTAAACAATATAAATAAAGTTACATTTTTAAACCATTTATTTTGTTATATTTTTATTTTGGATAAAAGAAATCTTTTAAATTAAAAATCATGCCATGTTTTGCTGGTTAATTTGAAATAATTATGTACACATTTTTTCAGACTATTTGAACAGAATTGTATGCGCCAATCACTTTTTGAAAATAGCATCAAATAAATGCAATAATGGTACACTGTAAGGGTAAAATAAGTTAAAACTCGCTCAAAATGTGTACATTGCATCATATATTTATAGTAAATGGTTCAGCAAAACCTTATTATGTTAAATTGAAAACTGAAGAACTTTTTTTTCACCATAGACCTACCCTAAGGGGAGCACTCCATGTAAACGCTTAAAATCAAGGAAATGTACCAGATTTTTTAATACAAAAACAATTATTAAGAAGCGCTAAAACTTTTTATGTGTATTAGATACATATTTGAAAATATACAACAATGTATTTTTTTTAGGTTTTTTGAAAGCACGTATGGATATATTTGTAGATATATTGGAGATGTTTGTAATTGTTTTGGTATCAGATGTGTGAAATAGCGGGACATGTAACATCCACGCAGATGTCTAAAATTGAAAGACCAAAAATATTTTGTTATTTTATGATAACACTCAGCGACTGAACATATTTTTACAAAAAGAAAGTATAAAATTTGTCAAATGATGGTACTTTGAAAAAAGTTACATTTTTACGAAAAAAATTGCTGTTTCTACTTGTTAAGGAACAGTTAAACCAACTTTTAAAACATTAACAAAATTGCGAAATTTTTCGAAAAAATCACCGGAGAGCCACCTTAACAAAAATAGCTGTTTCTGCAGTTTTTGCTTTTCTTTATTCAAACCATTTCAGGTGCATTAGCTTTTGTCGAAACTTTTTGAAATTAATTTGACATATTCTCTTTAGCATTATCAAGAAATGGGTGCACCGACCATGTGCTGTGCATTGTTTAGATCAAATGAAAAATAATTATTTATTCAAAAAAGGCTATAAATTACGGAAAACACTGTTTTTAAATTTAAATGAAATGATCATATTTTTAATTATTGTTACTTGTCTTCAATTTTTATGAGAATGCCCAAATATTTTCAAAATGTTATAAAAAGTAAATAGGAATTTTTCTAGACTGTATAAAAAATTCTGTGTGCACCAAGAACGTTGGCAGTCTACCTCATTTTTACTAAAAGAATCATGAATTTTTCGCCGTATATAATAATATATATACGGTAAAGTACGCAGAAATTTTACAAAAAACTTTTATTTTTGGTTATATAAACATATGTGAAAATTGAAAAAAAATCATAAGCAAGGGGCAATTTCAGAAAAAATGGTAGGGATCCCCCTTAATTAGGATGATGTATAAAACTAAAATAATTAATTTTTAAGCGTATTAGGTAATATATCGAAAAAGAATGATGTCGTATTATTGTTTTTTTCTTACACCTAACTAAGGAATTTAGTAAAGTAATAGTTTTTTAAAGTTTATGAATTATATAGATATACATGTAGGTATACCACAATACTATGTGAAGCAAATTTAAAAATTTACAATATTACGTCACGCAAATTTAAAAATGCTATCTACCTTAATTTTTACTTAATTAAAAAAAAATACAATGTTTTTTCCTCAGAATCTGTACAAAATGTAAATTTAAAAAATCATGCAACATTCTAATTGTTTCAGTTAGTCTCTAATTTTTCATCAAAGCCTTAAATCAAATGGTTCACCGTGAGAAAACGCGGGTGACTTGAACACTGTGTACTCAGTGGAACGAGAAACTAGAGTTTCTCCGCTAACAATTTGAATATTTCTAGAATATCCGTAATTACCGAGAGTATAACTGTTGTTATACCCCCTCCACTTTACCGCAAATACTTGCGCTCCAGAGAACAGGCTATTTTCAGACACATCGCGCTGAAGCTTCGTATCGTACTTACTTAACCGATTAAGATCAAGACCCTTTGTCGATCAAGAAATTATATTTATTTGGATAGGTAATTCAGAAATTCTTTGCCTTATAGTTTCTATAAAAAGAAATCTGTTTTTATTTTCCTTAGTCTAATATAATCTTTTATAGTTTTTCCAACATATTGTGGTATTAAATTATTCATATGAAAAGAATTTTATCTATATTTTATGTGTGTGCGTAGGATTTCTAAAGTATCTGTATCTCACCCCAAGTATATACAGTTATAAAGTAATATATTATGATAATTTTATTCTGGCGACCACTTTGATTTTTACCATACAACATACGACTATGTAAGAGCTATTTTATATTTCCGATAACTCATTTTTATAGATTTAAATGGGCCCGGGTGCCCCATATTCGACACTGATGTTAATGTTACTACGTATCGTCAGCTTTTCAGTAGCATCGTTTATTTTATTGTCTGACTACGTACTTTTTATCATAAGATAAAGTGCGTCTACAAAGTCATATTACTCAATATGTCCCTTACTGTTGATTAATTTGTGAAAAAAACATATCTAATCATATGTGTTCAAATGATTTATGCATTTTATACGTAATTTATATCCACAGAAATACGCATAGATCTTACTACGACCGACAAAGATGCTTGTATCTGCATAGAATGCCTAAACCTTATTTAAATTAATGACATAAATTACTCTTAGCATTTACCTACATTACATCATTGTTAATCTCATCCCCTTCGGATACGTACAATTACTTTTTATTACTGATTAAAAAATGAAAAATAATGGTGGATCGCAGTACGTATGCGTAAAATTAAATATGTCCCACTAGTTTTCTCTTTTCAAATCTTTATAGAATTGTCTTGTATGCATATTAAAAAACAAAATATTCCTACATTAATTTTTATGTTAGATTTTGGTATCTAACCGGCATGAATACAATTCTTATATTACATTAACTACGATAAAGGCTTAAATTTTAGATGAGCCATATTGGGTACACTCAGTTAATATTAAATTTAAATTACCAAAAAGCTTTTCGTTCAGTTACTCAATATAATGCAGCTATTTCGATTTGTTCTTCAAATTCAATGAAAAAGTATCAACCAATAAATAAATATTTCAATAAATTTCGTTTAATCCTTCGAGCGCATTTATATTACCCTCAGCGTCAACACAAATGCGGCATAAATGAGCAAACATCGATGATTTCCATTGATAACTGATCCCTTCAACGCAAAAGCCCGTAAATGGAATTGAAAATTAATTTGAAAATACACACGCTCAGAAGACAAGTACGAACTATAGGAGGCGGTTTCGTAGCAAAAAGGAAAGTCCGAATGAAATTAACGTTAAAAATGCGCGGGGCGCGTAAAGTATACACGCGTACCAAGAGGAGAGAGTACGAGCGCGCCGGACAACGATTGGCAGTAGGGTGTCGTCGTCGGTATACACACAGTTCACACACGTGGTTGCGGCAGCCGCATATAACGACATTTGAAAGTGGCACCGGCGCGCGCCCGCCCGTTGCATAATGGCCAGGGCCTCGTCTCTCTCATCCTCTCTCTCTCTCTCTCTCTCTCTCTCGCCTGCCACGTCGCTTCTCCACTCTCGCGATATAATAACATTAAGCTTTATTTAGGTGAAGTTTAACTTTAAAACATGACTCGTAGTAATTATGCGAGGAGTGAAACAATGCCCGCGGCTCTCCGCGTCGTACTCGCCCGTGTGATATATTCGCCCGCGCGACTTTTTTGCAAGACAAAGGCGACTTGTATCGCGCGCTTTTCGCCCGCACCCCTTTCGAGAGTCCGACTACCTCCCTTTCCTTTCCCGCTGCACGCAAGTATGCCCGTTTTCTACTTTTGTTAGTGCCCGTGCTATTTTTTCTTTTTCGACTTCTCTCATTTTTTCGCGACAAAAAGAAATTTTGCGCGACTTTGTTCTTTCGGAGAGGGTGGGTTACTCTAAAAAGCATTGAAGATATTTGGAATGTTAATGCTCGGCATGAATGAATTGCGAAAAGTGCGCTCTGAATAATTTTAAATCTCTTGCCTTTCTTCTTCATTATCAAGGCGTGCGAATTATTAATATTTCCAAACTTTTCTGCTTTCAGGTGAGTTATCCAAACGGGCCGCAGTCATCCGATTCTTTACTAAATGGGAAAGACTCAATGGTAAAGTATCATTTTATTAAATACTACCCACCAAACAGCAAAGCATACAGATCCTTTGTTAGTTTTACCAAATTACTCGCGACGAGTATTCTCTTTTTTGTTTTTGCAACATTACCTTCCGCGCCATCAGAAGCACGCGCACACGCGAGAGCCATCGCAAAAAAAAAGTGCGCATCGAGTAGCAGCGGCGCAGCATTAAAATCTTATGGTATCAGTTTACGTTCGGCGCACGCCAAGCGTGAATCGTTGTTCGCGTCGCTTGCACCAGGAGCATTTATTAAAATGATAATTTCGCGCACACGCGGGGGAAAAAAAGCGGTCGAGCGAGCGAGTGGGGGGGAGGGCGAAATAAAGCCCGAAAAAAAAAGCGAGCCGCTCGGGGACGACAATACGAGGCCTCGTTCGCTTTTGCGCGTCTGTGTGCGCGCGCGAGTCTCTCTCGCTCGCTGCAGCATGTTTATGTATGTGCGCGGGGCTCATACGTGCGCTAGCCGAGAGATAGCCAAGCGCGTATCTGTCGGTTACGTGCGGCTGGCTCACGCGAACACGTGTGTATATATACGTGCACGGCCGGCACACTGGATTTTAATAAAGTCGATGTAAGCCCGGGCCCTCCCTCGCGCGTTTGTCTGCGCGTGCGTGCGCGTGTGTGTGTGTGTACGTCGGTGTAGGTTATAGAGTGGCCCTCTCTCTTTGTAGCTATACTTTCCAGGAGAGCGCGCCGATTTTTAAATATAGCGCAGCCCGTACGTTTGGGCGCCAATGAGTTCGTGTATACGTACGCGCGCAACGCCGCAGCAAGAACAACACGGCGCGGCCCGAGGATCGAAGCGAGCGAGGGAACGAGAGGGAGTCAAAGCTTGCCGCAAAAGCTTTGGCTGGCTGATACGCGAAAAAAAGAGCCGAGGCTCTCGCCATCCGTGGAATCTTTTGTTTAGCGAATTTTTTGATCATCCCCGTGCGCGCGCGCGTCTATAATAGTCCAGATATCTCGCGCATCACGAACGTTATAAGCGCCTCTGCCGCTCTTTCTCTCTCTCTCTCTCTCTCTCTGTCTCTCTCGGTACGAAGTGTGGAGGAGTCGAGTGCATTTGAATTTGGTGCGCGCGCGCTCTCACCTCACCCGAGGCCCCCGCGCCGACAATTTTTCTCCGTCCCTCTCTCGGTTCTCTCTTCTTTTTTTTTTGCTGCACAAACGTATACACAACAAGAGAGAGAGAGAGAGAGAGAGCGGCAACAGCAGCAGTAGCAAACCTCTCCCTCGTCCTGCCCTTCCGTGCACGTGAATATCGCTCGGTGGCCAGTGAAACGGAAGCGGAGGTGCTTATGGGCGCCGTGGAAAAAAAATACGTCGGAATAGAAACCGACGGGGGGAGAGAAGCCAGCCGAGTAAAATGGAGAACAAAGAGATGAAGCGCGCGCGCCCGGCGAATCGGCCGCCCAACCAGACCCGGGTGCTACTGCTTCAGTTCGGTGTCGCACACGTATATGCGCCCGCTTTTCTACTCTATATATACACACATATATGTGTACGTTTATCTATTCTCTTTCATCGATTCGATAAAACAGAAAAAAAATTGGTTAGGCCTGGGTGATCGGCCACTGGCTCCTGACACTTTTTTCCCCCCGGTCCTATATTAAACGATGTTCTCGTTGGCGATATAAATTCCGCTCTTTTCACAATTATCTCTCTTTTTCCTCGCGAGGGCAGAGTGCGCGCCTGAGTCTCGATAAGCCCGACGCGACCAATCTTGCAAAACTCATTCGAATCGTCAAAAATTTCAAACATTGAAGTTGCAATTTGTCTCTCGGGTCAGCTGCGGGTCTGCGTCAGTGGTTAAGTAGCTTTAGATAGATAGATTAAGATTTATTTTGCACAAGTCAAAAATATACATCATATATACATAGTTTCGATACATTAAATTAAATTTGTATCCATATCACAGATTCATCGTTAGATTTCATCACATAGGCTTATTATAAATGCATAGTTTATGTCAGTAGTCTTAGCTATCACGTCACAATATAGAACCTTAATTAAATAATTACTTAGCAGTACAACACAGTTAATTTTTATCACACTTTAGAAACCGCGAGCAGCCTAAAAATATGGACTGGATAAATCATTATTATTTATCACTGTTTATTCAAAACAGACAAACGAAGCTTATAAAAAAATTTACTCTCGCTTTAAATATAAAAAGGAAGAAATGATTTCGACTTCTAAGCGGAGCCAGCGTAACCGATATCTTCGCAGAAATCGAATAAAACGTACGAAAATACAGCAAAGCTCTCGGCTCGCGTACGCATTCATCTCCGCGCATTAAAACAAAATTTTCACTCGCAGTCTGGCTGCTGCTGCCGCTGCAGAGGAAGTTCTATTTATAATCGTGCGGAAAAAAATTTCGCAGGACCGCTCGCGCCTCCGCCTCGGCATGCTCGCGTAAGTAATGAAACGTGTTCCCAGCAGCTACCCTCTCCATCTCTCTCTCTCTCTCTCTCTCTCTCTCTCTTGCGCGCGCCGCGTCTTTCGCGCGTTTTTATTGGAAATAAAATTAGACGTCGCCGAAGGCGCGAGCCGCGCTGCTCACCGTTTTAATTGGCTCTCGAAGGCCACATATCGCGAAATGCGATTAACGTTTATACCCTTTCCTCCTACGTTCGCGCGCGTAGATAATTGCGCGGACGCGTCGTCGTCGTCGTCGTCGTCGGCCTCCCTCCTCCACCTTCGGCTGCTCTACGGCTCGTCGCGCTACTGCGGAACGCTACAGTTTGTCATTAAAACAAATTAGACTTTTCGCGCGCGGCCCGCGAGTACGTCCGTAAACGCGCGCGCGCTCGCGTATACGAGCGAATAAATTTAGGGAATGCCGGCTGCAGGAGCGAAATGGAGGGATACACGCGGGAACGGGTAAATGTTTCGGACGTTGGATATATAATGGACGCGAGCCCGTAGCCCGGGCCCTGGGATATAATGAGATTTCGCGCTGCGCATCACATAAAGCATTGGAAATTGCCAGGCCTGGGGTCGGTTGGGTGTACGAATAGGCGCCGGTGAAAAAAGCGCGTCTAAACACATTATTTTCACCGGAGAGCTACGTTGCGCGCGTGCCCGCGCTTTTCGAATCCTCTGGCGCGCACGCCCGCGTATGGCACGATGAGGGTTATCGCGTACGCGTGCTACAGTGTTACACGCCCGAGGTCCTTTTATCACTCGCGTTGTACTTTTGTCAGCCGAATTTTTTGCCATTCGCCCCAGAGAATCCTTTCAATCCGTGGAAGTGCCACTGCTCTCTCGTTATGTTTATATTTTTTTCTGCGCCCGGCTTTGTATGCTGAAACACTTTGCGTGGGGGGAAGAGGGGTTCCTTTATGTTTCAAGCAGCATTGAGTGATTTAATTTAAATGCGCGGTAAATTAAGAAGGATGCGATAGTGTTAATTTCTGTAGCACATGTTCAGCATTTTTTAAAGCCGTATACTTGACCAAAATACAGCGTTTTTTTCTGAAAAAAAGTTTGTTTAAATGAAAGCTTTAAATAAAAGTTTGAGTAACTAGTAAGGTAGAATTCTATGAAAGAAGATTTGTGCAAAAGTTGTATGTCGTTTGTATGTAATTTGGTATACCATTCCAAATATTATAACTTATCTTTGCGGTTAAAATATCAGCGAGTTACATTTGTATCTGCTGAAAAAACTGGGTTTTAAGAAAACCCTTTTTATCTATCCCCTTAATTAAAATTAAATTTAAATGTAAATTTGAAATTAATTTCATCCCTAATATCCCAGATATTAGCTAGATTTTCAAAAACCTGTCAGTTTCTGTTTAACGTTTTCGCTAGAAACCCGTCATGCTTTTAAGCTGTATTAGGTAAAATGGGGCTAATTTTTTATTTTAGATAAAATGTAGATAAAATCAATTTATACCATACTATGAGACTAAAACAGCAATAATTCAATCAAAATTACTTCAAAGTAAATACTAAAAAACCTATTAGGGTTCTTTTATACGTTATAAAGTTGAATTTGATCTAGAAATATTAGAGGTTAGGATGTTTACTTTTCGTACTTTATAGTCAGCATAGCGCGCTTCGTAATTTTAGTATCCACAGATAAATGATAATCGAAGATCTAGTGAAGGTGATCGGGGTGGACGATGACGATGTTAGAGGTAATGCGCTCCGTAATTTTCGGTGTCTATGTATTCTTACCATTTGGACATGTCATTTAATAGGTCGAAGTGGTCGATGATGCTGATGTTTAGATAGGGTACTGCGCTAAGTCGGTAATATATTTTTCGTCAAAGCGAACCATGCCTACATACATTTGATACACGATTATCAAATACGTTGACACGAAAAGCTATCGAAATGCATGACCTACCGAGATTTCGACATCGGCTATACTCCGACCAATTAAATAGAATCTCCAAGCAGTATATGCACCTCGACGTACACCTAAATCTTGAAAAATGCCGAGCGCATAACTAGCTGGTTATAACTAGACCTTATAATCAGCTACTCCGACCACCTTGTCCCGATTATACAAGCATATTGATATTGATAAATAAATCTAAAATGCGTTAGGTATATTATATTCTTAAGTGGTTCTTAGCTGCAGATCATATCTAAAATCTAGCTTATTTTTAGCTAACGAATCTAGTTATCAATTAATAGCTTAACCAGCCAACTAGCTTATTTTTCTACCAGGGTATATTTAAAGGTTTTATAATTGGAGAATAAGTTAATAGAAATTAATAGATGGGGCGGTCGATGGATCAAGTGGTAAACGCGTACCTCTTAAGACAACGGCCGCTCAAGGAGCGCGGTTCGAATCCCTGTCAGTCCGAATTTTTTAGGAACATTTTTAAGAAAATGTTCTTCCGGATTTTTCGGTAGCGAAGATCGGGTCTGCAATCCGGTACCTGGTTAAGGACAGTAATGCCCATATACGTAATTAAGAAAAAAGAAACGATATCTTTCACTAAATGTTATTGTTCTCGTAAACTGAAAAGGCTAAAAATTAAAATTTTGTCTATATATTCTTTTAGATATCTCTAAGTATCTCAAATAGACAAAGAACCCCAGAATTATCTTCTCCATATTACTAATTACCTCAAATTTTTTCAAAGATTTTTTATCATATGTTTCTGAGATATAAGCGTTTATACAAAATATGTCTTTTTCGTGTATAATAAAGAAGAAAAATAGCTCGTTTAAATTTTCCAATTGAAAAAAATAGGTAATTGTATGATACTCTTTCAAATACATCTGCACTGAATCGATATTATTATTTTTAATTTGCCAAAAAAATCAAGAAACGAAAACCTAAAAATAAAAAAAAAACGTGAAAAATGCATTGAAATAAAACAAACAAAACTTATTATTGAGCCCCATTCCAGTAAAAAATAAAGAAAGAAAATAAGCCCTGAAATTCCTGATATCTCAAAACATGTTTCATCCTTCAAACATGAGAACATCGCATGTCGACTTGTCTAATGAAGGTGTCCTTGAGAAGGTGTAATAAGTAAATTTGGTGATCAAGTCGAATTTTGCGTGCGTTTGTGACAGTTGATAATCCCAACCTGGATGGAGGAGCATAAAAAGAATGGAACAATATTCATAATGCCTTTAATTTTTGAAGAATTACATTATTGTATTGCGTGTTTCAACAAAAAGTATTGAAACAACTCGTAATTTAAACTATCAAAACCAATAAAAGCTATTTTCATTAATTGGTAAAAAGACAAACAGATATTTATCTCATTAAAAATACATTTCTGTCACACTGGCACGAACCTCGCTTTTTCAAGCCCATATAGCGGGACTAAAGTGGCCGTTTTCCGAATGGCGGGCCCAAAAGTAAATTTTTGAAAATTCTCTATAAGTGGGTTTAGGCAACCCTAAATATCACGTACCATCCGGATGATACTACGTGTTTAGGTGTGCCTAAATACTCTAGTAGGCTGATTTAACAGTCTAACAAGCGTATGCTTGCACCGTGTCGAAGATCGGCCAAATTTAGTTCCGCTTCATAGGCATAAGAAAACCATGTTATCAATACATGTTTGACAAAAAATGTGGTGTACACCACGGGTTATTGGTTGCACCGTGTCGAAGATCGGCCAAATTTAGTTCCGCTTCATAGGCATAAGAAATCCATATTATCAATACATGTTTGACAAAAAATGTGGTGTGCACCACGGGTTATTGTTTGCACCGTGTCGAAGATCGGCCAAATTTAGTTTCGCTTCATAGGCATAAGAAAACCATGTTATCAATACATGTTTGACAAAAAATGCTGTGTGCACCGTGGGGGAGAGGACTTTTTTTACCCTTGTGTGTTTGCAATACTCGTATTGTAATACAGACACGCGTGGGAACATAGCCTACTTTTCCTCCATGGTACACAATATACTATTAAAATCTTAATTTAAGAAATCAATTATTCTTGTATCTTGTCATTTTTATCCTGAAAATAATTTTTATTAAAATTTGGGTTGGTATAAACACTTTTTACCTACATCATTCTTTGTTGAAAATAGCAAAAAAAAAAAATTTTTCTCTAATTAAAGGTGGTTTAGTGCCCTTAAACCCAAACTTTATTATACTATACATAAACCCATTATACATGTTTTGTTTAAAAATGCTGTGATTTGTATTTTTTATCATTGGAAATTTAATTTTTCTTATTTTTATTAAAAGACAGAATCGATTAACATATAATTTTTCAGAAGTCTATGAAAGTGAACTTTGTTTTTTCTTTCTCAATATAAGATTTTGTACTAAAAATGTAAAGTAAATAAAAATTTGTTAATGAAATTGCTATGCTTTTCTGTTTTTATTGTGCATTACGTATTCCATTGCTACACAAATGAAAGTTCTGAACGATCCCCGTAAGAATTTCAAATAGGAACATCTTAAAAAAAATTCTTCGTTTGCACATGGAGGGCTATATTAAACCACTTTTGATGTTAAATAGTATATTTTGTCAAGGGTGGAAAGTAAGGGCTAGGCCAGCCGAAGGCGAGCCGAGGAATGTCGAGGGCTGTCGAAGACAGGGCTGAAACCAGCACAAGCGTTAATCGCCTTCCGGCCATGGTGCACACGATACTTTTTGCCCTACCTGGACTGAAAAGATGATTTTTTGTGCATATATGAAGCGAGCGGAAAGTGGGTTACTTTTCCGTCGTAGGGCAGAATAGTGTTACTTTATGCCCTAGGGCGGAAAAAGAACTCACTTTCCGCCCGCTTTATATGCACAAGAAAGCATACTTTCGGTGCAGGTAGGACAAAAAAATAATTTTGAGATGATTGCCATATATTTAAACAAAATGTCTCTAAATTTAGTATTTTTTCACAAAAGAAAATCCGTAAAATAAATTAAGGGTTTTATGAAAACATGAAAATAGATTTGTTTTATTCCTTGTATTCACGTACGCACAGGCTGTAATTTTCAGCTGTAAGAAACACACACAGAATTCGACGGTGATCACGATATTTTTCTTATTATACCTCGACGTGGGCACATGTATTAGAAGAATTGAAATGCACTGTTCTCCCTAGAGTTTCTTAAATTCTCAGAATAGTCTGGAAATATAGTCTAGGTTGTTTTGGCAGACTTTTGAGGTAGTCTGAAATGAAAGTCTGGCAAAAAGTCTGGAAAAACCGACTATACGCCAGTCTTTTGCCAGACCAATTTTTTTACACGGGATATCACATAGCTTTCTCTATCAGGAAGCAAAATTTCGCTTTATTTGGTTATAAGTAAGAATAATAAATTTTGGGGAATCTTAATTAAATGTTTAGAGCAAAGTTGAAATTGTTGTGAAGGCGCGCTTAATTAATCCTCGGTGGAACTGCGCGGATCTCATAATTAGGCGTTTCAGCCGAACGTTGGCGGGGGGGCTAAGTCGTACATAAGCAAAGCGCCCGATTTGACAAAGCTACTTAACGTACGCGTAATAGAAAGTCGCCCGTCGCGCGAAGCTCAGAGACGAGGAGTTTGCGAGTTACAAGCTACACCTCTAGGTATATTCGAAGCCATTGACTTTCACGAATAAATTAACGCGTGAGAGAGAGAGAGAGAGAGAGAGACGGAGGGGGGGGGGGCGAGTCGTTGCTTCTGCGAGAGCGAGCAGCAGAATACGCATTTACAGTCTTTGGTAAGCGCGCTTCACGCACAACCGCTCGTCTTGAAATACACACTGATATTCTTGGATTTTCCCCGTGCTGATCTTTATGCATATATAGTTACAAGATATTAAAACAATAGCGCTTTAAGGATACGGAGAATCTTGCGAATTCACTCCATTTCCTCTCTTTTCAAGTAACAATGGTACTGCTTATATCACGCAGCCTTGATGAAACAATTCAACTTTACATAAACGATAATAATTTTAAATTCGTTTAACTTTATAAGAAAATTAGAAAATGCTCGGTAAAACAGTCGTAGAATAGCCGTCGGTGCGCAAACGTTAATGCAGAATGAGACGCGATAAGTGATTCGGAGTGCAGTCAGCCGAGAGGTTAACGAACGTGGCTTTGGTTTGCCAAACATTTTATATACGCGGGGCTCTCTCCCGGCTCCTCTGCGCAGGCTCCTGCTAGACGTGTATATATACGCAGAAGTTAGCACGGCTGCAGAAGCTACTTGTACACAGTAAAATCCAGTAAGGGCATCTCGAATTCCGGCGCGCATAGGAGAGCTGCTGCTGCTGCTACTACGCTAGTACGGGAGAAAGAGAGATGATAGGAGAGAGGCTCAGCTCGTAAAGCACAGGAAGATGCATGCCGGGATATTAAGGCCATTATCGCCGTTGCATATTCATGCTGTATTATAATGAAAATACACTTTATTACCGAAGATTAACAGCTTCTTACGGGACGACGCACAGTTGCCGCGAAGAGCTGTCTGCCTGCCTGCCTGCCTGTAACGCGCGATCCTTTTCCTCCTCGTCCTCGTCCTCGGCGCTCGCGCGCGCGCCTGTCATTTCGCTCTAGCTACTGCATAACTGCGCGCCGCTGAATCGTCTTTCGTTTCTCGCTCGAACTTATATTCGGCCTCTGTCCCGACGCCATTCGTACATTTTCCCTGGCTTTAACGCTTAATGCTCGCGGATCTTTCGCTACTTTCCTTATCAAACCGAGTAATTTCATATACCGCCAGTGTCAAAGTAACCATTAAACATTGTTTCAAATGCTTTATTCGCAATGCTCCCAATATAAACTTGCCACACGCTGAAATAACAAGTACATATATCAATTGATTCATTTATTTTTGAAAATTAAAATTATTTATAACGCTTAATTTTACTTGAAAATTGATCAAGTAGTACGACGTTAAGAATGCTTGCGAAGTCTCGGCATAACGTATATACACGAAGAGGTCGTAAAATCGTTCCTGTTAATCAATATTCTCGTTCTATCGTGTACAAATCACGTGACAAAACTGAAAGTCTACGTGTCGTAAATAAGTGAATAATTCATTCTCCGTACGCTTGTTAACTCTAGTCAAGTAGTAAGAAAAGAAGAGGAAAAAAGGAGGCGAAGAAGCGAGAGGCGGAGGGGGGAGAGAGAGAGAGGCGCGTTTAAAGGACGGCTGCGCGCGCGATAAAGACGAAGAGCGCGAGACAAAAGCGAAGAAACGGCGCGACAGAGACGGAGTGTCGTGGAAGGAGGGAGGAAGAGAGCGAGAAACGCGAGAGTGAGAGAGAGAGAGAGAGAGCCCGGCAAAATCTGCATAATATCGGTAATGCTGAAAATGCCAGTCGCGTAGGTACGACTCTCGGGCTGCTCTTGCTTACAGTGCGCGCCAGCGTCGCGGAAAGCCTCGCGCCTCGCCTCGGCTCCGCGCGTCAACTAAAACTTAATTATAATTAATTAATGCGACTGCTAACTGAGTTGGCCGGACAACTATTGGCCTCCGCGCGAGCTGTGCCTTAACCTCTCCGCACGTCTCTCGCTCCTCTCCGGCGCAGGCGTATCGCGCCCTCGTTTCGTGCACGCCGCAAGGCCCGGCGAGATCGTGAATCGACTGCCGATTCCATATAGTCTGTACACGGACGCGGGTCGGATTCGTTGTACGCGACGGTCCGGTATTGTACGACGACTTACACGCGTAAAAGATTTGCGTAATCAGCCTACTGCTGCTGCTTTTCTTTTTTTCATCGACCAACAAAGTTATACAGAATAGTCATACTTACGAATTATTATTATTTTTAGATTGGAGCTTGATTGAGTCTTGAGGTTAAAAGACTAATACGTTTTAATTTACAGTTGAACTTCGATAATTTGAAACTCAAGGAACCATTGAGAAATTTCGAATAATCAAAGTTATTGCATTAACAAAGTTCATTAAGATATTATACATTTTATTTTAACACAACCTTAGGAGGAACATTGATTTATATTTAAGCCTCGTTGTATAATATGCGTTTTAATATTCTTTCAATTAAATAATAATACATATGAAGAATGTTTTATTTGTTATAAGCATTTATCATAGTTGATGCATAGAAAGAATTTTATTTTGGCTGATTGGATATACAAATATAGCATAAAAAATAATATAAGAAAATTTTTTTTTTTTAAATATATACATAATAGAGCAATTTTGTAAAGTGTTGAAAATAAACAGATATAGGGACCTATTGGGTCTCACGTGTACCCAATTTGACCCCTCATTATTTTTCATTCTTCAATCAGTAATAAAAAGCAGATATATGTATCGGAGGGGTTAAAAATAATAAAATGATATAGATAAATGTTAAAAGTAATACATTTCACTAATTTAAATAATGTTTACTCATTCTGGACAGATACAATCATCTTTGTTGGGCGTAGTTAAATCTAAGCGCATTGTTGAGGACATAAATAACGTTTAAAACGCAAAAATTACTTAAACACATATTATTTATATCTTTTTCACAAATTAATCATCAGTGTAAAAATCTGTTATAACAAATATATATTTTTTATCCTTAAAAAGCTTAAAGATATTCTAAGGGTGGTCATTAAATACAAATCTTGTATGTTTTCGGTTACGAAAGGTATAAAGGCCATGGGCCGCATTAGGTAGAATGAGACCATAGACACATATCCTCTTATACTAAAAAGATATACAGCTAGATGATAAAATAAACTTTGCAACTGAAAAGCTGACTATACGTAGTAATATCCAGGGTAGTGTCGACTTGAACCAACTTCTTTATTTAGTATTATAGTAAATATAATCACTTGGTCAACATTATTGTGGCGAATCCATTAAGCGGTTGTAAGACAAAATACACAGCAGGTTGGTCCCCTTTTGCTTCCTTGAGAGAGTTTTCCGATGAAATAGCTACTGACATCATATACGTAATGCATCAGCTATTTAACAGCTAATGGGTAAGATAGCCATGGTGGACCATATTAGGTACAGTCACCTTAAATGAAAATTTTGATAATCCAATTTGATAATTCATAAAATATCTAAAATTTAAATAGTTTTCCTTTTTTTAATTTCATTTAAAATATCTGCATTTTGTGGCAGATTATATTTCACGATGGCTACATTTTTAATAGTCATTAATGATAATTACAGCTTGTCTAAAGCAAATTATCGTCTCTTTCAAGAATTGAAAGGGCATGAGAAATATATCATTCTTGAATATGGAATGTCAAATCATCGAGATTTTATTTAAATTAAATCGAAGAAGTTTTATTGTTTTTTGAAACATAACATAAGGGTTTTGAATTATAAAGGTTTAAAAAAGTATTTACTTGTATTAGTACTTTGTGATATGAACACATGTTAAAGTGTTTTTTTTAATTGTAAATGATAATGAGAGAAATTGTAAAATTTGTATCTTACACGGAGAAAGAAAATATTAATGGTTACTAACCCGGGGTAGGACTAATTACGAAACTGTCAAGTAAAAAAAAATACTATAAGATTTTTGCCTATAAAATTTGTATTGAGTACTAGACGTCTAGTAATCATTCCCAGTTTATCTAGTAATGAGTACCCAAAACCTATATTGTACCAAATTTACTAGACAGACTAGTATCCGTTAACTTTTTCTCTCCGTGTACGTTATCTTATCTTAATTTTCATGACTGTAAATTTTTTAAATTAATGATATTAAATTAAAAATTACTAAATCCATTACAAACTTTACTTTTTTAATATCTGCTCAAATTTTTACTTGAAATATTATTAAACAAGTCGGTCGCTCAGAGAGCGACGTAACTCGATTTTTTCTTATCTTAAAATGAATCAAAGATCCAGCTCAATACGTTTTTAATTTTTGATGTCTTGCAGAAGGCGCACTTTTGAAACTTTCAGATTTTTGCAGATATATACATTTTAAGCGAACTTTTATATAATGTTTTCAAGCATTTAGATTAAGAATGGTGTATTCTAGAAAATTATGGGAAATGTGTACCTAATCATATCTTATAGCCTGTCTGGATCTGTTTCGAAATTCATTAGATGATACGTGATTTAAAAGTTATGTAAGTAATTAAGTTGTATACATTTATACATACAGTCAGACCTCGCGCACAATAAGTCGGGACCTACGCACCTGGGTACTGTTACTACCGCAGCAGGCAATCAGATTGAATAGCCAGGGTCGTACATATAACAAAATTACAGAAATGTAGGGTGCTTAAAGATTCTTAGAAAATTAGATTTAATAATTCAAATCTTCATAAAATTAATAAATAACAATGAAAACAAGCTTTATTCAATGTATAATGTTAAAATAAATAAAAAATTTTGAAGGGCCCCCGTGAGCCTTATACATTCCTAGACATGGAATTATATTGTAACAGTGTGCAGGTATTCAACCGTAACAGTGCGCGAATTAACAGTGCGCGAGGTCTGACTGTACATATGTTTCATCTACCAAGGTGCTGCTACAGTCCCTACTTATCATAATTATAAAGTAGATGCTCGAGTCATCAAAAAACTGACTATTGTTAATATATTCATTTACATTTTTCTGTAACGATTCAATAGTACAATGAATCGTATGATAAGCTCGACTTTGTAGTTTTCTCATTTTCATATATAAATAAAATAAATTAAAGACGTATTCATAAAATGAAAAAAAAAATTATTTCTTTCGGTTATTTATAAAAATTGTATTTCCTCGGGTGAAATTAGGAGGGGGCGGTGGGCGAGTGGACATAATATCCGCAGTTGCGGCGTCCCCGTGAGCGCTAAGTCTCCGGCTCTCCATGCAGTGCGTAATTAGAAACCTTTGTGCAAAATGAATACTGTTAATTAACGTACCTAAAAAGACATTAAACCCCTACCAGGTGGCGGCGGCGGCAGCAACGGCGGCTGATGCCCGGCTAAGTATGGCCTCCGCCAAGCGCATTACCTCCGCGTTTATACCGTAAATAAGCGATTTCTGCGCGTTTCGCACCCACTCCCTTTCTCTCTCACTCTCTCCCACCATACTATGCATGCACGTACATACTTAGCAAGCTGCTGCTACTGCTTTAACGCGTCGTGCGTTTGTGTTTTATCCACTCGCCGGCTCTACATTTTCACGAGCTTTATTTAGTTTCCCGCTCCGCCTACTTAAACGACGAATTATGCCCGATGTTATACGCGTGTCCTTTGTATTCTCTTTAAGCAAATGACACTGCTACGATGTTTGATAGTTGAGGAGCTGTAATCTGCTATTCCGTTTTAACCTGACTTTGCGTTTTAAATTAGGGGGAAAAAAGCACGTGCTTGGCTACATCGAACGAGCAGCGCAATGTTTCCCTTACGCGGAACAGCCGAGATCTCGCGCAAAAGCCACGCGATTTGTTTTAAAGTTACGCGGGGGCGCTCGCGCGACTCACGGTTTTGTGCGTCTTCGAGGAGAGGCGGAGACGAGAGAAAGAGCGAGAACGAGGCAGAAAGCCCAAAGAGAGTCAGAGTTACAGGCGGGTATTAATTGCGCCTTGATTAATTAATTTATTCGCGTTTCATGGCGGGGGCGCCGGAGCCGCGCGCAGACGCAGAAGCAAAAGATTGTCTCCGCGAGTCCTCGAGTGGAGTTCGGTAGGCAATTACAATATGAAAGGCGCATAAATCAGCGGCTTTAATTAACGCGTTATTATTATCATTATGCCGCCCGCGCGCGCGCGCCAAAACGAATTATAATATTCTGAATGACGAGGCGGCGAGGAGCCCCTCGGCGCAGAAAGAAATCCCGCCCCCGCGCGCGTTGATACTTCTCGAGCGCGAGGCGCAGTCGAGCCGAAAGGTCTTTAACCATTCTGCTCGGCGTCTTTTGCTGCTTGTGCGAGCGCACTGCCACGCACTCCAAATCTCCGAAAATACGATGGCTTATTTATGATTATTTGTATGATTGTTCGTCGAGTCATATTTCTGTAATATAATAAAGGACCCTCGAGAATTTTCTGTATGAAACGAATGTACATGCTTTTGGATCTACTGAAGAGTTCTTGGCAGTTCTAAAGTTTTTGCTTAAACATTTGAAATAATTTTATTGGGGCTCTAAAATTGTTTGCATATTTAAGGTAGCTGTCCATTAGTCTATGCTAATCCATGTAATTTCTTACTTTGTCTTGAAAAATCTACAAATTTCGTTTAATTTTAAACTTTAATTATTAAGGTCAATAAAAATTAAAATATCAATTAAAACGTAAAGCTTACTTCTGAAAAATTTCCTCAATTTGATACGAATGAATGATTCATCAATTGCGGAGTACAGAGGCGGTCTTGGGAGTTTCAGATAATAGAGCATTAAGAGCGATAAAAAGTGCGTCTCGTTGTCGTGCGCAGATCGAGTGTACGTGTAGGTCAAGTAGCCAGGGCATAAGGTACGCGCACTTGTAAGGTTCTCGACTTTTTACGTTGACGGCAAAATCACCGATAACTCGCTTCGAGCAGAAATGGCGAAATAAAGAGAAAACATCGTTTGCAGCCACTTGAAGCTCATAATCATGTAATCGTGGATACGATGCAGGGATATCGAGACAGAAAGGATTGAGAGACTGCGTTGAATGCGCGTGGAAGGAGAAGAAAGATGGAGAAAGGGACGAGGAAAGAGCAACTGCTAACTTTACGCACGTCGTGCGCATCGGTTACCTCCCCAAGAGCCAATGGCACAGTGACTCTCAAATGCGCGATCTTTACACTCGTCCAATCTTTTAATTTCAATATCTTTTGAGGTCTCAGCATTTTTTAATTATAATAGCAATAGTTTGTTCACAATTGTTAATAATTTATATATTTAAATAAAATATGTAGAAGAATAAAATAAGTATTATTCTCAATATATTATTGCAGTAGTTACAGACGAGTTGATAAAACCTGCTTATTAGCATACAAAATCAACTCATATATTAACACCTCTTCAAGTTTTACAATCGGCAAAATAATAATTTATTCGATATCGGCGAGCCTGTCAGGAGTCAATCCTTTCCTCAAACGATAACTCGACGACGACCACACTTAAGTCACAAGACGCATGGTTTCCTTCGAGTCCGCTGCCAACTCGCGCGCAGGCGTGAAAAAAGGGCGACCGGAGGGGTGGGGGATCGAAGAGCCTCACGCAGTATGTATACGCGGCCTCGTTCGAAATATCGCGCGCGCGCGCGCACACGTGACTGAGCGACGCTGTGCCGCGCGCGATATTTTTTAATTAATCGAATTATTGAACTGTATTGCAATTGAATTGAATTAAGTGCCGGGGAGCCATTTGTGTGTGTGTGTGTGTGTGTGTGTGTGTGTATGCCACTGCAGGCTGCGTTCCCGTCATCGTCGAGCGCCTGCGTGCAGTTCGCGCACGGCTTTCTCATTTGTGCAGCCCGCGGATCGCAGCAGCCTATATCTGCCCCCCCCCTCTACCCCCCCCCCTCCGATGCCTCATTGTATTCCTACTTGGCGCTTTACTGCCGATGGCATTTTCGTACCTCTCGTTGGCTAATTCGTTCGTTGTTTTTTTTGTAATTATTTTTCGACATTGCTCTGAAAAAAATGCGGCTTTGTTAGGAATTAATGGCTATTTTTTTGCTTATCAATTAAAAAGAAATGATTTTTATAACGAGTATTTTCGTTCGTTTATTGGGAGCTCGAATGATGCGAATGAGAGAAGCTTTTTATAAGTATGCAAAATATTAATTCTGATTGATTAGTGAAGTATTGGTATCATTTATTTAGCTCTGCTCTACTGACACTAACGAAATTTTAATGTTTTAGAAATATAATTTAAATACTACTTGCAATCAATTATATTAACTTATATAAAATTCGCAATCGTATCTATTCAACTGATATTAGTTATTCATAATACCATATCCCGTGTAGAAATTTTGCCAAGAATCTTACTGGAATCCTATAAGGTTTCCGTAAGTTTGACCAGAATCTCGTAAGAAGAGATCTCATCGGATCCCGACCGGAAAGTGTCCGTCTTTTTACCACGATTCTGATAAGGATTCCTAGTCGGATTCTAACAAGGATTCCTGATGTCCCTCCTCATCAAAGAAAAAAATATTCTCTTTTTCACGCATCCTCTAACATTTATTAATGTTTTTTTAATATATTTATATAATTAATATTAACTGAAATAGAAATAGAAATAATTAATAAATTAAAAAAGTTGGAATGATGCGGGATTTAAAGTCGGATCCTCTGCGTGCCATGCTGATGCCTTAACCACTCGACCACTGTTGCGTTAACGTATCTTAAAACAAAACATATATAAATGTTACTTCAAAGTTTCGATTTATTTATTTATTGAATACGTATATGTGCATTTATTTATAATTTATAAATAGTTACATTTTTTGACAATATTATTTTTGCTATGGGATTCTTACAAATTGAATTATTTTGGACTAATTCATATCTTACCGACTTTTCACTATTATAATTTATTTTTAAGATAGTTAATAAAAAAATATCTTAAAAATTTATTTGGAGATTCCTATGCTGAATTTGAAGGGCATAAGATATTGATTTTTTCCGGCAGTTTTATACCAAATTAATATCGAAAATAGAAATTATAAAAAGGAAAAGCCGATAAGGTAGGAAACGAGTTAGTATATTCCATCGCTTTAAGTTATTGGTAAAGAATTTAATGTTAAATGTTGTAAAACAATGATAAAATTGTTAATACATCATTGTTATACTGAATTAGTTTATTTAATTATTTTATTTATTATTTATTTTTTCATCACTTTCGTACCACGGGTAAACTATCTAAAAATGATTTTTAATTATATTAGATTTACAAATTTGTACAAGAATGAATAATATTTTTTCAATTTGAAATATTTTATTGAAAAATAAATTAGGAAGTAATTATGTTAAAAAAAAAATGTATGTAAACGATAATTATATATGTATATATAATAAAAACATTTATTCTACCGATACATATTCTTATGATACAGTTCAAATATTAATTATATTTAGCATTAGTATGGATATTAATAGAAACATAAAAAATCCTTTATCAGAATCCAGCCTATAACCGGGGACGATGTGGGGACATTTCTACACAGGATATCATTTAAAAATATAAGTAAAATAATTCAACCTACATTTGAAACGAATAAAACCTTGTTATACAATAAAATATTTTATATACGATTTCCAATGTCGATATCCAATGTATTATTCAGATCAACAGTGCTTAAGCTCATCTTAAAATGAAATAAAATTTTTCATCCCTCCATTCGATATCCACTGGAACGTGCACCGACGACGCTTCATTGAAAAATGTCCTCTCGACCCAGCTAATCATTGGCTCGCATCGCACTTGCGGGGTGTGCCATCCAACCTCGGCCTTATGTAAATACACGCACGCACGCGCGCACGCACACAGCAGCAGCGGCGGCAAGTACCGCGCGTGGACAGTATGCAGGTCGTTTTCCGGAAAATGCCCTCTCTCGTGGCGCATAATGCGTCCGCAGCCGCGCGAGACATTCTTCGTTTCACACGCTGCAGGAGGGCGCGCATACACAGGATGCATAAGGGCTAACGAGCGAGTGCGAGAGTCAGGCGCAGCGTCCGAAGTATTCCCAGCGCTCCCCACTATACTCGACGCTACTTGACGTATTTCAATTAACCTTATTGCCCGAGCTCTGGTAGTTACGCCCGCCAAATGTCAAACAAGCCTCGCGCCGATATTACGTGTCTAAACGGGCCGCCACCACCGCCACTGCCCATTGTTCGCGTCAATGGCCCCCCCTCCCGTATATACCGGCCGCGCGCGATGACTGCCCACGCGCGTCCGAGAGCTTTTGCGACCCGTTCCGCGGCCCTTTCTCGCTACTTTGTCCCTCTGTGCCGGCCACGCGTTACTGCAGCTGACCACCTGCACCTGATATTGATTCGCGACGTGAGAACCGACTTTGGGATTTCTCTCGCTAAAATGGGAAAATCGATCTGCGGCCTCGCTCGCTCTCTCGCATTATTATACCTCGTCAAATACTCGCGTATTAAGTCTTGTACATTTTTAAGGCGATTCGTATTAATGCCACTCAATGTAATTCCGCGACTTTCGTCTATAAAATAGATTCGATAAAAATTTACGAGCACTTCGAGTGCTTAAGTAGTAACAGACAGTCGCTCCGGGCTCGTTCCTCACCAAGAAGCTGGAAATATTTTTCGCGTTATTACTGGGAAATTCCGCAGTCCCTCCCGTACACGAGAATCGCGTATTTCGCAATAGTTAGCGTAAACATTCGAAGTTCGTCTAAACGTGAAATCACGTATACGCGCGCGCGGCCGTCGTAAAACTGGAATTACGCGTATAGAGGGAAAATATACGGCGCCGTGCCTGTTAACCCGCGCGCAGCCAGGGCTCACGTTAAGTACCCAGGATTCGAAATCGTCATGCCTTCCTGTTTTCGGTTATAGGGAAGACGGTATACACGCGGAGTCGTGTCCCGCAATCCGCAGGACCAGCAACTAACTACCCACACGCGCATATATACACACGTATACACGGTATATATTCGCGCGAGGAGAGAGAGAGATAGAGAGAGAGAGAGAGAGAGAGAGAGAGCGGGGGGCGAAGGAGAGACGACCATAGAAAACGGTCTAACCAAACTTAATTGAATCCCAGTCCGAATGTATAATATGTAGACTGCTTGCATAATGTCGTGAGCTCTCCGGGGCAGTGGTTCTCATCGGGCCGGCGAGGCGCCCGCGCATCTCCTGCGGGAGCCGGAGCCGTGCGAGCCGGCGAGGACCGCTGCTGGAATTAGATATACAATAATGTAAGCAGAGCGCCGTTGTGGTGTAAGGGTTGGGCGGTAAGGTCATGTATATTCATACATCGGTCGAGTGTCTCTCGCTCGGTTCCACTGCTCGATCCTTTCTGCTCCCCCTCCCTCTCTCTCTCTCGCTCTCTACCCCTTTCGCGACGTTACGGCTGCACACTGCCGTGCTGTGCTCTCCTTTCGAAGGCGGCGGCGCCGACGAGAGCCGCTGGAGGAGACGTATAGCCTATATAAGCCCGAGGAGAGGGTCGGAATAGATTTACGCCGCATTCTCCGAGTTTATGGCTCGTATGCACTGAACGCCTATAAAAATTTTATCGACTGACCCTCCTCTCGCCTGCTCGACTCTCTCTCTCTTCTTCGTCTTCTTCGCGGGGCTCTCTTTGTGTGTACTGCTCGTTCTTCGCCCGCAGTCTACTCCGCGTTTGTGTGTATGCGCGTTTGCTCGCTCAGACACACACGCGAGCAACAGCGAGGGACGACTTTATTAAGCGCGAGAGCGCCTCCGAGGAGCATCTCAATTTGCGGCTTATAGATGAGTCGTTTGTGAACTCTGTTTCATTGTCGTCGCTTTATTGACGCCTGAGACGGCGCACGCCTCATCGAGACTGATTTCTTTTTCACTCGAGCTCCAAGCTGTTTCGCCAAAATCTAAGTGTTGATGGATCGTACTGTGGACTTGAAATCTTACAATTTACAGTAATAGAGTAGTATTCTTTTAACAAATGATGAAACATAATTATTTAAAGTTACGATTTTTATCAATAAGAGTACTGATTGCATTTCACGACGTCTTTTCCCAAAAAGAATAATAAAAACAAAATGGGATATCGAAATATCCAGAGAGATGAATTTACAAGTAAAATTCTTGAGCGCTCGACTTCATTACCAGTGATTTTATCGCGCGCAGCCCGCGCGCCAGGCATTCGTAATGAGCGATGGCCATTAATTTTAATATCCATTAAATGCAAATCCCACGACACAGGGCATTTACTCATATTTCGAGTTATTTTAGCGAGTTTAGTTGTAACCGACGATTGCACTAAATATTACTGCTACAATGTCGCGCTTTATAATATTTTCACATTTTTTTATTTAGTCTTTCGATACTTATATATATACGCGTGGCTTTTTATTAGCTCCATGATTTATTTCAAGCAGTTAAATTTACTTTACTTTAAGAAGATTTAACGTGAAAAATATTCATATTATGATAGATTATTAACCTAGTTACTTCTTAATTATATAGTCTAGAATATATAAGACACATTAATCATTAAGTAGAGAAAGCTCAAAAGTACTCGTATATTAAATAGTACAAATATTGAAACATAGTATCGTGAAACGACATTTCATTTGAGTAGAAAGTTACGACTCTGGATAAAATGTTACTTCTTCAATTTAATTTATAATTCCTAAATTAATATTCTAAATTAATGTCTAACAAAGCAGTGCCTCGCACATCGAAAAACCCGCTGAACCCGCACTAATATCCATCTTGATTACGCAAGCCAGCGAAAGCTAGCTAAGCCAGTGAAAATTCAATCGAAAAATCCCGCTCGGGCCATTCGTCATCGTGCGAGCGGAGCAGAGGTGCACTTAGCGCGCTGCAGTTGGCCATGAATTAGCCCCCGCCTGGTCGCGCGCGCGCGTACAAAACACACGCTGAATACCTCGAAGTCGCGTGATCCGCGGTTCTCAAAATAAGTCGCACTCCACTCTGCTCCGCTGTGGTTCCGAATGCGGAGCCGGCGGTGGCGGTGGGTAACGGTCGAGCAGCCCCCCGCGGCTTATACACCACCACCACCAGCAGCAGCGGCAGCTTCTCCTCCCCGGCTCGCCATTATGCACTCAACATTCCGCAATCTACCCTTTCTATCGCTCCTAATTTATGTTGAGTACGGCCGCCGCCGCCGCCGCCGCGCGCACGTACGTACGTATATATACGTGCGGGGAAGGACCCGGTAATGTTTCAAGTGGCTTGTCGGTTGTTAATTTAGCCCCGGGCGTGCAGGGACTTGACGGGCCGCTGTCTCTCTCCGCGCACACATGCACACGCGCGCGCGCGAGCTCGTTTCGATAAATCGGTCATTATCTGCATAATGTGCGGACACTCGCGCGCGTGCGGCTGCACTGGTCATTAATGCGCCGCGTTGAATCTACGATATTTTAATATTTGATCACGAGTGAGTCGCGACTGGACTGGAGAACCTGATACGCCAGTCCGTTTATAATCGATTTGTAACGAGCTAAGGAATTAAGCGCGTTCAAGTCTATTAAGTTGAAGCGCCGCTACCTCTCTCTCTCTCTCTCTCTGTGAGAGCTCGGACGTGCTGGGTCAACATGGCCGCAGACGCTTATTTAACTGTTCCGACACTTTCAGTTTACTTCGTAAAGGAGGGAACATTTTTGTTTGTACTTTTGCTCGACGAGCCGGACTGTTAACGCTTGAGTAACCAAGGCCTGCGTGCACGTGTACGTGTCTTTAATTAATGCTTAGGCGGCTCTAGTAGTAATTTGTAGAGTTTGATTAGGTAAAAGTTTTCACTCGTAATTAGAATAAAATAGCCTCGGCGCTCTAATTGTGTAAATCAATACAAATATTGTCTTGGCCGATATAGCAGTTATGTAACTTGATACGAGTAAACACGAAGGTATTATTGTACAATAAGTGAAGTAATTAAAAAGCTTGGCTATTTTTTTAAAAACTTTTTCACGATACCGCTTTCTTATCGTGATTTTCCGTAACTGAAATTAGATCTAGACTTTTGAGCGAACGAAGCACGTTAAAAGGGGACGCGAGCAAGCCGTATTTTATTAAATTCCGCTGTGTATACGGTGCGATCCGAGCCGTTTCTCTAGCGCGAGACAATGCGCGATAGAAAAAAAATGTTTAATCGCGGGTAGTAATTTTTATCAAAACGGAAAAAGAAGGTATTAAAAAAGGCAGCCACCAGAGAACACAAAGTATTCAGCGGTTATTATACGAGCTGCTCGCTCGGCTCGCACACGTGGCTGGCTTTTTGATTGCCGTGCATTATCTAAGATGATACGCGCGTAATTAAGTGCATTCGTATAACGAAAAGGCTATATGCTAAATAAAAGCATCAAAGCGCGGCGCGGCATACATGCGGCCGCAGCAGGAACAGCAGCAGCGGAGTGCGAAGGCAGGCGGGCTGCACACAGTTCCGCGACACGCACCGGGAATTCGTTGAAGTAATAAAAGCTTAGATAAAGGCACAAAAGCTACACAAAGCTCTCTCTCTCTCTCTCTCTCTCTCTCTCTCTCTCTCTCTCTCTCTCTCTCTCTCTCTCTCTCTCCCTTCGCTTGCTCGACGTTCGAAATCTCTCGCGTCGCTTCGCCTCGTATAAAGTATTACGCCCGCGCGCGCGCGGCGGAGATTATCATCCGGCGAGCACCTTTTTATTTTTATGACGCTGTTTATCCGTCTGTGCCTCGTTATCCGCCACGGCGACCTTCTCTATTCCGCGCTCGCGCTCTCTCGATCTCTACCTATCTCCTATGGGCGCTTTAATAACGGCGCTTTTAGCTTCCGCGCTGTACTCTGCTTTTTCGGACGATGTGCATTTCAATTTCAAGCTGCACCGCTCTTGATTCCGCAACGTTTACGGCTGCGCGCTCGATCGTTTTCGGTTGCGTGAAGCTATTAAAGTCTTTAGCTACGCAATGATGAGTAGTCAACCGTGCAAATTGTTTGTCAAATGTTGCGGGCCGTTTAGCGGTAGCTGTGATTTTCTGCAGATGCTGAATTAAAGACAAAATTAGTTAATATTTCAAGTATTTCTATAATACCACGAAGATTTCCGCGTTCGTTTAAATGCTCTATTATCTTTTAATGCGGTATGCACATAAGCAAGTCTTTATTTAATATTTCAACACATTATCACCGCAACTCATTAATTTTCAATGAAGACATTTAGTCAATTCAACCATGTTATCAATTTTTTATGCTTCGAATTATAAACGACAAATAATGCTATAATGTAGGTGACCAATCGGGAATAATAAAAATTGCATATAATAAAAACTTCACTTATAATTAACTGACAGCTTAAAAGTAGCCTAAAACAGTTTACCAAGATTGTATTTTTATTTTCTTAATAAATCTTTGTAAAATTAACAAAAGATACGAATAAAAATAAATAACATTATAAAACAGACTTGATTGAAAAATTGAGAACCATTTCTCATCAAAGTTGATCCATTACTAAAGTTCACATTAACACAAAGTTAACTTGTAGAGCGTTCTCTTATTCCTATTTTCATTAAATCCACACGAAAAGTCATACAAATAGAGAGAAAGCGAAGAGAGAAGACTGTTTATATAATTTTTATATTTTATGTTTATATTAGAATTAACTCGTTTTATAGGCGCTAGGTTGTCCAGCACTGAATCGAGGTCGACATCACGCGCATTCAAAATAGATCAGTCACAACCCGATAAGAAATACTGCAGTTCTAAAGGATCGATGCTCCTATAATCTCTGATCGAGAAAGGTTCCTCGCACAGAGTAGGCGCATGTACATTTATGACGATATCAATGACGTTATGTTTGCTAGGCCAAGTTGCATCGCGGTTTGTAAGTTCCGTCTACGTCATTACTGTCTACAAGTATCATGTCAATCCATGTGTGCGTCGTTTTGGTATGATGTATAGCGCCGTGTTGGGCAATTTGAAGTGACAGTTCAGCAGTAAATATGCGAAGAAACTTCGCATCATCACTGTCGGTCAACATATCTGCATTCAAATCTCCCATAATAATTTTGTGACTGTATGCATCATAATATTCTCTCAACTTGTTGACAAAATCTGAATATTTAATAAATACAATGGCAGGGGCTCTATAGATGACCGCGACAAATACAGGCTCTTGTGCACCATACTGTATCTCGCACATGGTGTACTCAGACTTGTTAGCTTTCTCCGGTTCATCAGTGTTTGACTCAGCCAGTATTTTAACGCTATACTTGTCTCGAACGTAAAGTGCACCCCGCCCCCTCCATGTATATTTCTATCACGTTTCAGCCACTCCGAAAAAGATGATAGGATTGGCCTTTGCTAAGAAGTTGACGGATTTGCTTGATACAATGTCTAATAGAATTTGCATTAATAAATCCCGCTCTCATATTCACTCCCTTGTCCGTCTCACGAGTTTTCTCTACATCTAGTCACACTGATTCTGGTAAATTCAGAGTAAGAACTTGACTCTAGATCGTCATTAATAAAAATAGTCGTATGACACAGACTTTTGGCAATCCCCTCGATCAGCCGCGAGGACTCTATGTCACTTGTATTAAAGCGAGTGAGGGTTGCTTTTGCCTGCATCACCTCTTCCCTCTTAGCTGCACTTGTCAGACGAACAGTCAAAGGTGACTGCCTAGCAGGGCCCTCAGTGTCTGCCCTTGGGGTTCTGCCCTTCATCGTAAGGGTATCGGATTGACTTACACTAACAATATCATTCTTACTGAGAGAAGGCAGAATGGTGCTGAGGATCGCATGAGCGAACCTCAACAGAGTCAGTCTTAGTTCGATAACAGTCAACTGTACCTGTGACAGTCAGCTCTGGATCCACGTCATCGCTACTGTATTCTTTCTTATCATGGCTGAATCTGCTTCCTCCATAAACAGGTACTGGGAAACAATTCGATGCAGGGTCGTCCTTATAACGTGAGATAAATTTACAAAGTCCATGATTCTGCGTTTGAATCCTACTTACACTTGAGGAGTTGCTTAGAGACACCAGTATCAGCGACTCATTTTCATATTCATCGCTAAAGTGATGTTTATTGTTGCCACCGAGCATATCTTCGACCTTTGTTATTAAATTGTTAATTTGTTCTTTTAGAACTTTGTTTTCTTGCAACAACAACAGACGATCGTTATGCAGACCCGTCAGCGAGGATGACTACTTATCAATCTTTTGCTCAAGTGACAAAACCTGAGCAGTCAGTTTGTCAGACAACGACTCCGTTGTTGGGACAATAGTAAAAGTAGCAGTGTCACTGACAGCATCAAGTTTCCTCACCACAAGCGATTTAAGATCATCTATTGCTGTTGAAAGAATTAGAAACTGTTTGTCAAACAGATCGAGCATACTCGATGGCATAGTACAGTAATTTATACCACCCATTGCCTGAGATGATAAATCATGAGCTTGTTTTTCCGCTGCATTATGCTTTAACAACGCAATTATGGGGGTGGATACGGTAAGTGTGTCCGTCATGCTGACATTATTCGACAATTTATTATTGTTATTAGAGCTCTCCATAATTGATTTATCCGTAGTGTCTTTACTGCTTAGTATATCAGTATTGTTGGAAGAATTAGGTGTTTTGCTCTTATTACTGGTTTTATTCGCTCTACTAATTTTACAGCCTTGGCAGATAAACCTATCTCTATCTAATGCTATCATACTGTAACATCATGGTATGATTTTAGTCAAACATAAGAATTACGTATAATAGCATTTCTTCTTGTAATCTTTTTACATTTAGAGCAACACGCGTTAGCCATAATGTGAAAGACATATAGTAAGTTTGAGTATAGTCAGCCAAAGTGGGAAAAATCAGTAAAGCAAATCTACGTTTAGTCAGGAATGGTCAACCGCCTTGTGTGAGCGCACCCTCAAACAAAAGAACGAGATGCTGTTGTCCTCTGATGGTCAAAAATGAATAGGCATGTTGCCATCTGGTGGATGATGCAGAAAAATTTTGCTAGGCGGCATTGCCAGATCGACTCAGCAACAATGAAAAGAGAAAGAAGAGAGAAACAGAGAGAGAGAGAGAGAGAGAGAGAGAGAGAGAGAGAGATATTCTAACCTCAAAAAATTATTTTCCTTAACTCTCACATTCCTCCTCCGGTAAAATTTTTCAGCTTATCAGTGCTTAACAAAGTCGGAGAATCTCCTGTGTTCGCTAGACATCCGTCTTGTGCTCGGTGTTGGTATTTATTTAGAAGTTTTAAAGTTATGTTAATAATATTTTGGCGGAACTCCCCTCCAGGCTCATAAAAAGCACAAAAGTGATGTGGTTTTTGGCGTGAGCGTAAGAGTCTTTTGGAGGATCCTTTCCGTTATAAAGAAATCACTCCTCAGAGTGAAAAACGATCAGAATTATCTATGTTTACGTGAGAGGCGTCGTTGTTCTCAACTTACCAGAAAGAGAGCGGAGAGTCAAGAGAGTGTATGTGAGAAAGAGAGAAAGAGTGAGAGAGAGAGAGAGTGAAGTATAGAGTCAGGTCAAAATCCATCGGGGTTGCATGTTCCATTTCCATCTCCACGGCAAAATGACTCACACGTAGCGCGTCACGTGGTCTTTCGTCGGGCTTGCTTTTGTACATCATCGGTGGCACCCCGCGTTATAAGGTTAAGTTGGATCGATGCTCAAACCAACATAATTTCGATGCTCTTGTGTGTGCGAAGCAGTAAAAAGGGTGGGCTATTGCCGCTGCTGCTGCTGCCGCTATTGCGGCCCTATAATGCAAGAAAGGGGCTGCCGGAGTGCGAACGAAACGGCCGTAAGCATATGAGAGCGAGCGGGAGCGAACGAGCGAACCCTTTTCCATGTATTCTCGCGCACCCTTTAGCCGTGCTGCAAAAGCGGTGACGACGGCGTCGGCGGCGGGGGCGGCACGTCGGTCGGTTGGGGCGCGGATTCACTACGAGAGAAGGACAGCGAGAGCTTGCGCGCGGAACATTAATATCGCGAAATGAAGCTCATTTACATATAAATAAGGTAGAGTGAGAAAAGGAGAGGGAGAGAGAGAGAGAGAGAGAGGGAGGGGAGGGGGAAGCAAAATGGACTGGGGTTGGAAAGTGGTGTTGGCTGAATGGGAGAGAGAGACAGAGCGGTAACCATAGAATGTATTTTTTTTGGATATTTATTGAGGTCTGATTATTATTGTGCGCTCCAACGTATTATAACTTAAAACTTTGATGAACAATAATTATCAGACAAGCCCACAGCATTATTAAAATAAACACTTCTTTTATTTTCTCAAAAATTTGTTATTTTTCATGTTTTTTCATTTTATGTATCATTATTTATTAACTCAATAGCGCCATATGCGTTACTGGAGAACATTTTCATTTTCTCGTTTTATGACGCTTTATCATCAATTTCAGAACTAAAATACATTTCTTAATAATTTTCCAAATTTTTTTTCAATTTTTGAGCATCTCGGCGTTAGTAAATTGTTATTTTTAATATTTTAGTCGCTATTTCGTACAATAAGTAAAATTTTCGTTTTTCTTACTTATTTTAAGAATAAAAAGATTCAACAGAAATAAGTAATCTTTTTTGCTGTGCGTTAATAATCTTGGAGTAAAACTAAATGTTTTAGCTCCATTCTATTATACGTAAAACTTTTTTTAATGAATTAAAACAGTACTTTTATTGCCTACTAACGCTCCTATCAGATGAAAAGCTTCCAGTTGCTAGCCATGAAAATTAAATAAAAAAGCTACTCTAAGGCGTAGCAGGAGTTAAGTAGGGGACGGAAATTGAGAAAAGCGAAGAGCGAATTTCTCTATAGAGAGAGACGAAGAGAGAGCGTGATGAAGGCGAACAGCAACCCCCGTTCGAGCCCACCAGAGAAAAGCCCCCCCCCCCCCCCCCCCCCCCCAACTAATTACACTTACAGACAAAGCAGACTAAGCCGAGGGTCGGTCAGTTCTCTCTATCTTTCTTTCCGAACTCCCCTCTACCTCTCCTCTCCTCTCCTTCTCTCTCTTTCTCTCTCTCTCTCTCTCGCAGCGTCCGTCGTCGAGTCCGATAACAGCGGTTGGCAATGACCACGTGATAATTGCGCGTGGGGACCGAGCGGAGTATATACCCACTATATACTCGCGCGCGGCGCGCGAATATCCGCGTTACCGGGATTCCGGTCTCCTGGAAATTCATCGTTTCCTACAGCGTCGCCTCGTCGGCCAGTCGCATTGCTCGACTTGGACGAATTATACGCGGAAGAAGCGGACGCCAGGAGCGACGACCTGACTACCCCTCCCTTACCCCCCGCCGCCGTGCCACCTCGTTCCAAGGTCGCGCTCGCAACTGTATATATGTCTTCCTCCTGCTTCTTCTTTCGGGGCCGGGTGAGGGCCGAGGGGATGCGCAATGGCGGATGACGACTTTGCGAAATGAGCTTTCTGTCCCCTCGCAGTCGCGCGATCGTTTCACTTTCCTCCTTAAATAGCTCTCCGAATTACGGTACATTCCGTCAATTTTTCGTAAAATGTAATCGGCGTGCTTCATTATTTACGGTAAAATTTCAGTTTCGACAAACTGGGAAATCTACAACTCGACGTTAAAACCACACCATTAAGAAATAAAACAAACAAAGCACTCTAAAGACACTCAAATCGTTAGACTAGATTCATGAAAAAATCATCGGCCGAACTTTGAGTAAGCAATTATTAAGGCATTAACCGTATACCTCCGAGAGCTGCCTCCGCACGTCGCGGCGCTTGTGCTTATTAAATAATGCAAAAATGCGCACGCGTAATCCCGTCTACGCGTACAGCTGGCGTAAATCCATAATCAATAACCTGGATGATAAACACGCGCGGAAACGCGGCGCGCGTATCAATGCCTTTGATGGATGAGAAACGGATCTGCAGTCTGCGTCGAGGATTATCGGGGAAAAAATGCGTGCCCGCGCGAGCGTATAGAGTTGGCGATGGTGTTGGCGGCAGTAGCGGTGCGGCGCCCCCCCATTAATGATTCGGGAAAAAATGGCCATTAGTCCAAAGACTAGCTAGCGCGTGCACGTACACACGCGCAGCCCTTTTTCCACCCCCCCCCCCCCTCCGCCTACCTCGCAGTCGCGCAACCCACATATATAGCGCCCCGCACGAATATACAAATGCCGAAGCCCGCGCGCTATACATAACGGCCTCCTCGCTATCGTTTATTAGTGCAAACAGATATTAATGTATTTTTACGCGGGCTGCCGCGGCTCTCGCATATCTATATATACATCAGATATCTACGCGCGGCCGTGTGTGTATATACGGTTTCGCTCTCGTCGGAAAGGCGAAGCCAAATCCAATTACTTTTATTCGGACGAAATGAGTGCAGCTAAGTCATTAATACTAATCAATGGTCCGGCACAGAGAGAAAGAGCGTGAGAGAGAGGGTATACAGGAATTACCCATAACTCCGGGCGAGCGCGTAAATGACTTTATTGCAAAAAACTTGCGTTTTTGCGAGTTCTCTCTCGCTCCACCCTCTGGCCGAAAACGGGAAGCGAACGAAGGGGGAGGAACGCCGTTAAAAATCCGAGTCGATAAGTAATGTTTATTGTTGCATTTCCAGTATTTTTTGCAGCGCGCCAGCGTGCGACCCTACTACCGGCCACCTGACAATACACCCCAGGCGCGCCCGCGCACTTAACCCCCATTTCTCTCTCTTTCTCTCTCGATCTATGTGTAGGTATCTACGCGTCCGCGCTTTTTCGTCCGCGCGCTTCCGGTATTACAGCCCGTGCGATTTTTTATCGTTACCACCCACCTCCACCCCCCGCTGCGGCGATTTGGCGCGCCGATTTTTCTCGTTATTAACGGCTGGCCGCGCCAAGCCCGGATTGACTTTACTGGCCCCCGCTTGCTCGCTCGCTTTTTTTCGCGGATTTATGCGGAGGCTTTAGCTTCATAAGAGGCCTTCGTTATCGTGCGCTCGCGAGCGAAAAATAGTTTTTCTTGTTTAAGGTACGCGCGACGCGCGTTACTTTTTGGCGGGCAATAAAGTTGCTGCGTTGACGCGCGGCGCGAGATTTTAACGGGGATTTAAAAAATTATTGTTACGTGGTAAAATGTTTTTTGTGGCCAAAAGGGTATATACATTAATATCACTTTGTAGTTTAAAATTCTTGATTGTACGAAAAAGGATAAAATATGGTGAATTATTTACAAGACGTGTAAAGATTTTGTAAATTTGTATACGATTTACATGTTTTAAATTCATTATGCATATGATGTTATAAAGGTATTACACTTTATTATAAATTCATGTTATTAAACTTATATACTAATACATCAAATGATAATTTAACAAAAATTTTGTAAAAATAGCATGGCATACAACACATATATACTGTAACAATGATAGAAGCACAATAATTTAAAATATTAATAACAGACCGTTACGTTTAGTATGGTTATATGTTTAAATTTTAAAAATTAATTGAAATTTTAAATCTTAAATAAAACCTTGATATTCCTATCTCCTTTGAAACTTGTTATAAAGAACGTAAAAATTAATTTATATAAATAATTGTTTCATCAAATTTTACATATTTTGATAAATAAAATGCAAAGAAATGTGAGATAATCTATGGTATACATGCACTACGTAGTGCTGAACCTGTTAATTCCGGCAATCGCCTGATTATTCGATCCTCATTGTGAACATAAAACGTTATTCTCCAATTTGAAAATTTTGTTCAAATGGGATTGGCTCACCAGAAGAACAAAACGGGGAGAAAGAGAGATAGAATGAGATAAATGCACGAGCGTCATTTATTAACGAGTGCAGACCCCTCGCGCCCTCGTGATCTTCGTCCATTTTTTATTCATCGCAGGCCGGGCTCGCGCTCTCTGGCTTATATACTGCACTATGAGCGCTGTAATTTCCGATAAAGCAACCAATTTTCTAAAAGCCCTTCACACGCAAAATCTAGTGTTTTATTCTGATTTCATTTATGCGGCCGGCTAACATGAAAAGCCGAGGCAATATCGAATGCGTGTGCATTGATTCTCCTACACACACGTAGCAATACGCCGATTGAAGTTGCAATCTCTGTATGCATCCTGGCGTGTCGTGTTATTCATTTCCTTTATGGCTAATCTTTTTTGTAGGGTGCATAAATAATTTTTTTAACATAATTTCTATCTCAGGTTATGTGGATGTTGATATTTTTCAAATTTGGTTAATAATGAAACTATGTAATTAGTTTTGGTTAAAAACATGCATTTCTGAAATTCATTAAACTCATGTAAAAACTTTAAATGTATAATCGTTTCGCAAAGAAAAGTAAAAGAATTACTCGATTGGGCAAGCTGCTTGGTTCGTGCAAACACACGAAAATCTCAGTTTGTTCCTTAAACGCCGCGGCCTTTATACTGTTTGGATGAAATGAAATCGCCCGGTTACCGGAGGCTCTAAAACTCTTAATCTGTATCCGGCTACGGCACTACATGTCCCGGCATATTTCCATGCCATTATGCAAAGAGGCCGTGCCGGTAACAGTACCAACTTCCCCCTACACCGTCTCACCTTATATACTGGATAATACGTATATTCTCGGCCGTTGATAAAACATCGTCTCAACGAGGCTGAACGTCGCGCGAAAAAACCAATATTAGTTTGTATAATTATACGACAAAGTCACGCACACGATTGGTCTTGACGTTTAATTGGACACTATTTATAACACTAATCTATTTATTTATTTATATAAATCAATAAGTATTTATACGTATTTTTTTTGGATATTGATGTGATCTTTTCGAGTATATGATTCTGAAAAACTTTTATTCGCCAACGTTTCGGGAGTATATTTTCCCTCCCCTTATCAAGGCTTCTGAAATTATTACATACAGTATTTTATTTTGACCAACAACTTACGTGGAAAGAAAACCCAAAACCAATTTTCTAAGACCGAAACCGATTACACTAAGTTGACTAGAGATGTTATTTTATACTTATTTATTGACTGTAAATATGTGAATGATTCACTTTGAAAAGAAAACTCAAAGAAAATGCGATTAAGAAACCATTTACATAAAGAAGATTTGAAATGATTGGAAAGAGGAAAATTTTGTCCAAGAAAATACATTTCTGTAACGTAATATAGAATATAGGTCTGTATCTGAATCGCAAGGGTATATTTTTAGATAACCTCTTTGCCAGCAAAGTAAACCTATCTACATAACAGACGTATAACCTATCGATTTATTATAATTTAGATTGCCTTGGAAGGCCTCGCTCGTATTACGCGTGTTTATATAGGGCTGTATATACGCGTGTAGAGGTGCACGGGCGCGACGTCCGCTAATTATTCCTCGACTATCGTGCAAATGAGCGCGCAAGAGCGAGAGGGAAATTATCTGGCATCGCGGCTCTCTCTCTCTCTCTCTCTCTCTCTCTCTCTCTCTCTCTCTCTCTCTCTCTCTCTCTCTCTCTCTCTCTCTCTCTCGTCTCTCTCTCTCTCTCTCTCTCTCTCTCTCTCTCTCTCCCGCTCGAGTAAGATTGCAGAAGCCCGATAAGGGCGTCTTTTCGTACTTGAGCCGCGTCGGCGGCGCGGGCGGCGGGTGTACATCAGCAGCGGCTGCTCTCGTATCGCCATTAACGGCCGGACGATGATAAATGAGGCAATTCACCTAATTAGCGACTCGATTCGCCGCAATGATAAATACGCGCGAAGCCGAAATCCCGCGGACGATGGTACGCGCGCGTGGTGTGTGTATAGAATATTATTTCGCGATGTCGCGCCTGCGCGCATTGGGTATCGTCCGCCTCTCCCGATGCTCAAAATGAATATCAATCAATTTGTGCGCACCGAGCGGCGTCCGATGCCTCGGCTAAGTTAAAAAGCCCTCTGTGTTGTAAACGCTAGTGTGGCTATTAGCGAATTTTCATAGAGGCTCGCTTGTATTATGCCTTTTTGTAATGCGGCTACATCAAACGCGCGCCGATTATCGATTGCATCGTTCTCCTTTTTTTGGAACTTACTTCATGCGGGGCTAAAAAGGCACTTTTACTTTAATTTAGTTTATGGAGCAGGAAGTAAAAATAGTAACTTTTACTGTTCTTATGGTTTTACATTGGTTTAACTGAATTGATTTCTAAACATCAGGAATATTTGTTTTAATTATACAGTTAAATTTACAATAATTTAACGTTTAATTTTTATACATAAAATGTAATGTAAATACGTTTGTTTGAACAAAATTGTTCTAGGTGATGAACCAATGGACGGAACCTTTTAAAATTTTTCACACTTTAACTTTCCTGCATCATAAATAAAATTGTGTTGCAAATTTAGTTTATATAATAAATTTCAAGAAATACATACTTTTTGTTATGAAAATACAAATTTTTAAAAAATATGCAAAGAAATCATTAGTTACTTCTGCAAAGTTCACCTGAACTTCGACATCGGATAAACAATAACAATATTCATTACAATAACTGTATAAAGGCGCAATAAACTTGTTCGGGAACCACTAAGGAACATTTAATGATAAATATCTAAAATATGCATATTAAGGGAGTACTATCGGTACTCCGCGAGACAAATGCGTGTGTGGTAGTTTTTTACTTCCGTGGTAGACCAAATCGTGTGCGTAAATGATTGAGATATTAAATATATATTTCTGAAAGTTATGTCGAAATCAGAACAGCAGTTTTCATGAATTTCATGATTGCAACTATCGGAAGCGTGAGTTCTCATAAGGATACGTGTTATAAACGTAAAAAACATAAATATAATATTCTTAATATCTTTTTACTGGGTTGGTGTAGCTTTCGAAAAATCTATATGAGTAAGTTTAAGGTAAAAATGTACTAGGTAAAATTTCAGATTTTTTGAGCATTAATTCGAAACCGATAGTACTCCCTTAAATCATAATACATAAAGCTTAAAAAAAGAATATTTTTAAAACTTTTGAGGATTTTCTGTGTAGTCGGAATCCTTAATATCAATAATAGATTTCTTTTATTAAAATGTAAAAGTTTGTTTCGACGACAGACAGTTACCAAAGTCTTTATTCATTATTGATTTGTGCTTTGTTATTGTCTTGATTTAATACAATTATCTGCGAAGACAAAGAATGCATAATTAAATTGAGCGTGGAGCTTTCTGCAGATTAAAGAAACGTCTTTCGATGAAAGACGGCCTGGTTTTCAAGAAACAGCAATCTTTTGCCTCCTAATAAGCACGGCGACAAATCATCATAATTATAAAGCGAGCGACGTGCTTTGCATAAAAATATCGTGCTTCGCGATTCTTTCGTTCTTGGTGGTTGGCTCTTGTTTCATTGTTATTTCTACCGAAATCAGATAAACCGAATGTAGTTAGTTACGCGTTTAATGAGCTTCATTCAATATGAATTAATAATATCTTATAGTCTTCACGTACAATGAAGCGTAATCATCCAAAAACCATCGTAACCATCATAAAATAATTTTTATTTTATTTCATCTCTTTTGTGGAAAGTAATGTTGCTTATTCTACGAAATATTGCACATTCATTGTTATATTAATTAATAAAGCATTATTTAATACATACCTCATTGGATTAAGTTTTCAATGATATTAAAATCTGATTCGAATAATGGAAAGGGGAAAGTATTAAAAGCAATGAAAATATTCACATGATAAAATTTTGTTGAACACTATTACGGATTCAATCGATTTCTCCTTAACATTATCAAGCATTTTTCCGAATATTCAATTTACTAGCATTCGCCCGTCCTTTTTACAAATAAGAGCCAAACAAATGTGCAATCGATAAGCTCGGTGGTTGTTTTGCCATGTTGCAGGACTCGGACAGGAGTAGCAGCGGAAGTCCCGAGCCAGCCTCGGGCTCGCTCCACGAGCACCAGCTGATAATGGAGGGCATGAGGAACTCGCGGAAGAGGCGGCGCAGCCCCTCGCCCAAAAATATGGACCACGCGAAGCGCGCGGCCGTAGCCCAGGCTCATCTCAACGGCACAAGTGCGTATACACCGGTTTATTTTGCGCCCGCTGATATATGCGCGTCCGGCCCCGTTCGCGCTTTCCTTTTTTTTAATCCTAACGCTCCAAATGCACTTGACGTTCTTTGATCGTTTTGCAGTGGCGGGAATGGTGACGCTTCAGAATCTCCAGAATCTGGCGAATCTACAGAATCTGCCGCAGGTCGCGTCCTTCGCAGCTGGCCTCCAGGGCATGTCCTCCGAACTCACCAACAATCAGCTCATTAACACACCTCTCAACCTCACGGTCACCTCGCCGGGTTGGTAGTCGATTTTTTCTTCTTCAACCGAATAGTTATTACCGTTGATATTTTTTGAATCAAGATATTTTAGAGGCGGTTTGCCCATGATCGGATAGCAGCTCAGTGTTGGACTGTAGTGGCAGTTTTCAATATTTCCCAATATGGGATGATATCGATCTTGTGGGCACGTAAATAAAGTTCATTGTTAATAGATGCGCTTTAAAGCGTAGATTCAAAGAGATCAATGTATACAGTAAAATTAATTTTGTTCTCTTTTTTAAATATTAAAATATGCGTTTACTTTATTGAAATTGACGCTAATTTATTGATAAATTCGTCATTTGAAAGAAGTAGCTTTTTTATTAAATCATAAATTTTAATTAACACAGCGCATAGTCTTAATTATTGAGTATTTTTTATCCTGAATATACAAATTTCTATTATATTTAACTAAATGTATAAAAAGTATTAATAAATAATAATAATAATGGAGAAAAATTATTAAGTTAGAGTATTTCAGTGCGGAATTAAACGTGTTGATTTATCAAAAATCTAAGAAAGTATTGCACATTTATTCTTACTACTGGAATTATTTAATTGAACTATGGAGTTAGTATACTTTATTTTAGTAGTGTATTTAGAAATTTGAAAATATCACAAAAAAATAGTTTTTATGTTGAAAAATTTCAAGGTATCCAATACTGGGCAAATCTTTGCCACCAAAATCTGATAGTTGTACCGATCACAATTATTTAGATTAAATACTTACAATTGATAATTACGAATTATATCGTCATTAACATAAAATTTCTCATGAATAAATTTCCTCACTAATGACCGCATTCAAGTCAATCATAAATAAGCAGACACATTGTCTCCAATTATATCTCGCATTTAATCGGAACGCTTGGTTCGCAGCTGGAACGGTCTCGACGACACCCTCCTGCACCACGGCACCGATGGCCACGCTCACCCAGCTCCTGTCGCAGCCCCAGCCGGTGGCGATGCCGCAGTTCATTATGACCTCCGGCCAGCTCGTGCAGGGCATCCAGGGCGCTCAACTTCTTATACCCACGTCGCAAGGTAAGCCACTCGGCCATTTCTACTTATGGAAATATTATTTATACTCATTACCTTGCGCTCAGGAAAATCGTTTATTATACAACACGGCCTTAAGAGTTTTAATCTTGTTTTGCCTCGCTGCGCCTTTATTTCCGTTCTTGTGTTCCTATTATAGTTACAACGTTCTATCTTATTTGACTGTTTGTTCATTTTGGAATTCGGACATTTGCATATATGGAAATTCTATCAAATTGTTAACTAAAATAACTGTAATTGAAGTCTATTCGAAGAAAATTTTATTTCGAATGTTTTAGCTTTCAACAATGACTAAAAATAGTTAATCAAATTAGACAGAAAATTTTCATCCGCAGACGTATTTGAAATACCGTTTATATTATGCACATCATTTTCAAAGCTAAAATAAGGTACGCGAAAATAAGGTGGCAAAGTACGATCGCTTTTGGAACGATTAAAATCAACTCACACACTCATTCATACAAATGCAAATAAATGCCATTGGCGCGATGTATAAATATTTGCGAATAAATGCTTGGCTAGCTCGAAAAGTCAAAATCACAGGGCGCTATCGGCGAATAATATTGCAAGGCGAGAGAGTTGTAGCGTGATAGAGCGAGGCACTAGGCGAGCGTTCCTCTCTCCCCTTGCGCTTGGCCGCGTAGCACCGGCCGCCCGAGCAGCTCGCAATCCCGGCACTGACGTAAGTTCGGATTTCGGTTTGTATCCGGATGAAGCCCTAATCACACTCCGCGGCGGCTGCATAATATCGTACAATCGAGTTTGCGCCGTTATACTAATATCGGCTATCTCTGGTCCGCTCGGACCAGCCACTCTCTCTCTCTCTCTCTCTCTCTCTCTCTCTCTCTCTCTCTCTCTCTCTCTCTCTCTCTCTCTCTCTCTCTCTCTCTCTCTCCTTCTCCAGCTCTGTGTCCCTCGTATTTCTCCTCCCTCTGTCGTTCTCTATCTCGCTCTCTCTTCGCCTTCGTCGTCGCCGCGGCCGCCGCCGCCACCGCCATCGTCGTCCATACATACTTAGCAGGCCGCGCGACGCTGGGCTAGACTCTACTCGAGAGCCCGAGCAGAGGGCAAACTCCCCAACTAATTTCAATGTATAATTAACGTCTCACTAGCAACCCTCTCACCTTCCTCTCTCCCTCCCTCGTGTCCGACCTTCATATATATATATATATATATATATATATATATACATACACGCACACCTCGCTCGCTGGCTCTTGCCCGACCATTTCTTGGAAGCGGCGCGCGGCCGCGCCTACGTTTCGTCTCTCTTTGTCTCTCCGCTCGTCTACAGGCCCTTTGGCGAGCAGCTCCGTTAGCCTCTATTGCCACTCGACGTCTGACTAAATCCTCCGCTTGCCACTTGCCCCCTTCTCGGAGCGCGCGTACCGCACAGCGAGAGAGAGAGAGAGAGAGAGAGAGAGAGAAGAGAGCGATACCGCGCAGCGCGGATTCGGCCACTATATTCCTATTGATCGCTCCTTCTTCCGGCTTAACTTCGTTTCCGTCGATGCATCCGCGTGTACACTTGGACGTGTGCGAGCTCGGGACGCGATTTGCGGACTAAGTGGATTCAAGTCCGGCGAACAGCCGGGAAAGTCTCGGACCGCGTGCAGGGCGCTGATTCCGAGCGCGGATATCTCGTTAGGAGGGGGCAGTTATGGATATTTCGCGCAGAATTGAAAGTCACTCGTGTAATCAATGTCGGTTAACTCAATTCGGGGAGTGTCCGGGACGACGGAGCTCTGGGAGCTCTCGCTCTCATTTGGTCTTATGCTCGAGTTTGCCTTGGCCGCCGCTGCTGAATGCGTCGAGCTTGGCCATTTCTCAAGATGTTCGTCAAAGCGTTTTTAATAATAAACTAGTGAGAATCGGGTCGTAAAGTACACGGATAGAGAATAATAATGACGGTTACTAGCGGGAGATAGGACTGATTACTGAGCTGCCTAGTAAATGAAAATCGTAAGATATGTAGAACCGAGTTCCACAACTACAAGTATTAAATAGCGTTAGGTTGCTTTATCCACAGTATGAATATTAAATATTTATAGAAAATAAACATATACGGTAGCAGTATAGATGCATACAAATCGTTGCTCCTATGATTTTCCGTCATAGCTCATTTGTCTCTTATATTTGGGTGATGAATCCCTAAATTTTACATTGTATCAAATTTACTAGACGTTATTTTTCTCTCCTTTATTAGAAATACTAATACTGACTCAGCTGCATTATGATTTATTCGCATATTAGTAAAGTAATTATACTCCAATTTGCTTTGTGCAATTTTGCAAAATGCTCTGGCGAACTTCCGCGATAAAGTTAGTACTCTCTAAACATGCTTCATACACAGGTACGCACGACCTGAGAGACCTTCTTGAGTGTTCGAACAAACTTCATACAAGGAGTCTTGCGCCGCAGCCAGACAGCTTGATAAATTGAAATTCTTTAATCAACAAATATTTCCTCTGATCCGATTAACGTAAAATAGAAAATTCACGCGTTGTTAAACAATATCGCCGACGGTAAGTACGGCACGCGTCTTGCCAACTTGGCTGCAACTACTTACGCAATTCGTTTCTCCGGTCATGATTCCGCGATAAAAGCGACCTAAGAGAAAGAAACGCCATGACATAAAATGCGCCAGCGATCGAAAGAAATCCAGCGCTCCGGCTGAAGTTTTCGCGGAAGCGCGAAGTTCGCCGGGACACAACAAGTGGTCGAAGTTCCGACTGGCCGCGTGCGCTCCCGGCTCCGCGCGATCGATTGCTGCACACTCTTCGGCTCGCACGCGCTTGTGTAGAGGCTCACACGTACACGCGCAGACTCGTACAGAGACGACCGGGGGATTCCGCAGGCATTCGGCTTATCTCTCGCCACAATGCGCGAAACTTTTATGGCTGTGTGCTGCGGAATACATAGGATTTCCAGGCGCGTTCTCGCGCTTGCGCGCTTATAGACACAATGCAGAGGGTACAGCCAGCTACTCATGATTAGTAATCATATTAAGAGCGTGTACGGGATAATCAGGTTAGCGGAGGTTCGGGGTAATCCCGAAACTATTCTAAATATGATTAGGCGTCCTTCTCCGAAGGTGTACTACTCCTTCTCCCTCCCTCTCTCTCTCTCTCGTGCGCACTTGCTCTTGCTCCTGTCTCTGTGCCGCGGCGCTGTTGCGTTGTGCGGCAGTGCTGCGCCGAGATCAAGAGAGTCCAGGGCCGCCTGAATGTAGGCGCAGCCACTGCTCGGTATTAAGACGGTGATAATAGTTTGCCAACTACGCTGCTCGCGCGCGAGCGCACGAGAGAACGCCAGAGAGGAGGTTACCTGCTCTATGGGATGTCTAATAATCCTTCCGTGAGTCTCGGATAACTTTACTGCGCCGAGCCACTTCGCTCTCACTCTCTCACTCTCTCACTCTCTCACTCTCTCACTCTATACCCCCCCCCCCCTCTCTCTTCTTGCCCTATAGTTCAATCCAGATCAAGTGCCGAGGAGAAGTAATAGACTCCGTCGCCTAAGTCCATCCTGAAATTCTAAGGAGATCAAGTGGACCTTAGCGCTTGCCTGTATTATTGCCCTCCCGCGCTCCGAGTATATTTTGCACTTCAACGCTTCGCTGCTACTCTCTCACTCTCTCCCGTTCTCTCTCTCCCTCGAGCTGCGGCTGCTACTGCTGCTGTACGTGTAAGCGTGTGTATCGGAGTGCGAGCGCGTAAATTATATGAACCCGGGCATGATAAGGTTATATTGCACGTGTATTTAATGTCGCCAGCAATATAATGGGCCTTAGAGCCGTGCAGCCGATAATGCGGCTTGTACGCTCTACATAACTGGCCCGCGACGATTGTTTATATGCTTGCGGATTTGATTTTCTTGAGCGTCAATATATATACACAGAGAGAATTTTCTGATAAAAATTACCGTAAACATCATTGTAAACTTGGGACATTCTTACTTCGGGGAAAAATTACCCTGATGAACGGTAAAAAATAACATTCTTCATTAATTTGTTTAAAGGATTTAAGGACTCGTTTTGTGGTATTTTTGATTGAAAAAACATTCTTCATTATACATTTTAGTATTTAGTACGGTAAATTCCCACGTGAATCAGGGCGATTTTTACCGTTCAGTAATGTAAATGTTACCGATCATCAGGGTGACTTTTTTCCCGAAGTTAGAATGCTCCATGTTTACAATGATTTTTAAGATAATTTTTATCAGAAAATTCTCTCTGTGTATGGATAAACCTTGTGAAGTTGAATGAAATATTTACTCAAATCTTTCTTCGATCTGAAATCCTTAGCATAATTATGTAACAATTTATAATTTGCAAAAAAATGTTGCAGGCATCGCAACGCAAACCATTTTGACCATTCCCGTGAGCCACGTGAGCACCAACAACCAAATAGTGAACCTGGCGCTGAGCAACGGCCAAGTCGTGTCGACGACGCTTGCGAATCTGCAGTCGATCGCGCAGCCCCAAGGCATGATGAACACTCCTGCGAACAACGGTAAATGAATTACAAACGACTCTTGCTTCTAACAGATCGTATTCCACGCTTTATTTATTTCCGTGGCTTCTATACGAGATCTTTTAGTTCGCGCAATTCACGCGTGTACAGCCGATTGATAAGTTTTTCATTTAAGGGGAAAAAGGGTACATTTTAAAATCGTTCCCGAATCCAGTTAATGGATCAAGATTTCTTGAAAATTTAATTATGTAATGTTTATACAAAAAACAAAAGCATAATAAGCTGTTTTTTGTAATTGAAACTTTTTACAGAAAGTTATATTATCGACTTCTTTATATTAAAAATTGTTCTAGATTAATTAAACTTGTTTGAAGAAATCGGCTTGCTATGCCCTCCTAATTTGTATAAGCATACCCTAGTGTGAGAAATCTATTAAATCCTATTCGCCAATACAAAAATAGCATATGCATCCTATTCGGAAATAGGATCTTTTCAAATTTGTAAAAAGGAATTAATAGGATTTAATAGATTTCTCACACTAGGGTACAAATTTCAAATTAAAATTTCAAAAGATTCCGTTATTATTTGCAACTAGAAAACAGTTTAAAATATATTACCTGATAAACAGTACATATGGGACCCTTTCTCACACCCTTACCATAATTATTCATCGTTAAATAAATATCCTCAAGTGTAAATCCTAAAGCACGAATCGTGCATTCTTACCGGCCGACAACGTCGGAGATATTGCGGCGCTCGCACAGTACCATGCACGAAAACTATCCCATCTCGAATCAGCTCGGCCTCCTTCGAGTCTAACCGTCCCGCTGACGAATCTCGTTGTTCTGTTCTGGGGCGCGAGCAGTGCCGACGAGTCCGAGCTTAGCCTCGGGCCTGGGCATAAACCCGGCGGCCCTGCCGCACCTACTGGGCAGCAGCTCGGCCAGCCAGCAGCTCCTGAGCGCCATGCAGCCCCAGCAGCTGCTGCAGGCGGCCCAGGCCGCCCAAGCCGTCCAGGCGCAGGCCCAGGCGGTCCAGGCGGCGGCGGCCCAACAGGCCCAGCAGCAGGCGGCTCAGGCGGCCTCGCAGCAGCAGCAGCAGCAGCAGGTGCAACAGCAGCAGCAGCAACAGCAGCAGCAACAGCAGCCGCTCCTCGCCACCTCGCCACAGCAGCACTCGCACCGGCACGCTTCGCACACGCTCAATCACTACGCGGTGAGTCTTGTTTTGATGGAAGTTCATCTATTTGCTCTATTTGCTCGTACTTTTGTCGACACGCGACGCTCAGGTTTATCGAACGAGGGGTGAATTAGAAAGAAATAAATATTGTATCGGGTCATTGCGAACTCTCCGCGCCGCGAGGCTGCTGGCGCCGATGTTAGATCTTAATCTTAAGTATAAACTATTGGATGTAATTTTGCACGCTTATCGATTTTTTATATTTTTATATCGCTAAGTCCTGAAGTCGTTCAAGGAACAACATAAGGCCTTCACAATTAAAATCGAATAGAAAATAAAGAAGTCTCCAGTGTTTTGTGATCTAATCTTTCTATATTCGACGATATTTATACTTTTGCAATATGGAAAATAGGTTTAGAAACATTTTTTTTCGTCACTTGCAGTGCCCATCTTTTATAAAAAATATTCGGATCATTTGTCCTATCATTCTCTAATTTACGCGATATCTCATTTTGCAATATCGAAATTTTCATACAAAAATTTTTTTTGTCACTTAAAGTATTTTCTTTTGTATCATAACGTTTTTGATATTGTAACACGTAAGCAAATTATTGTATACATTTTTGTTTTTTAAGTCGATTCTCATGAAAGAAGTATCTAAAGGTCTAACATCGGCGCCACCAGCTCACCGCGTGCAGAGTTCACAGTGACCCGGTATCTTTAAATAAAAGCGCCTTATCTCTTATTTGCTAGGTTGGTACTAAACATGATGAAATGTTCACTCTGATGGTAACGTTATTTTAATATCTTGACAGTTAAAACAGGCGCCCTACTTGAAGATATAATCTTTTATCAAATTCGATCCTCGTTCGAAATCACCCCGGTCTCCCCTACTATTCATTATAAAAATTTTACATTACAAAAAAAATATCGAATTGCGAAATTTCGCGATCTTTCAATTTTTCACTGAAATAGAGTTTATGCGAGAGAAGGTCACATTCAGAAGATAATTAGAAGTATAAATTGTTTATATACGCATACATAATCGTTTATTGATATCTCTATCTATAATAATATAATGGATTATATTAATTTAATTAGAGGTTCAATGTCAATAAATTAGCTATAAATTAGAATATGGACCTTTAAATACAACGACTTATAATTGGATTGGCACATCAATTTGAGCATTTGATTTAAAATTTAACTGCAATTACGGAATACCTATTGTCAATTTATCATAAATAATCCTTTCGACTTGTGAAAGTCATACATTGAAATTATACTTGTTGAATTGCAATTATTTGCTTGAAAATGCTTTCTGTATTATTATAAATCATGATATTTGTTTAAAGAATAATTATGTCTACACATATACGAAAGAGAAATGTAATGTGTAATTTATATTTTTGATTACTTAATTGAAAACGTTGTCGATTACACTAGCAAAATGCTTTCACAAAGAGATGTCAATTCGCGGGACATTGTTATTAAAAAAAATATAAATACATTAATCCCTCGTACAAAATAATCAATAAGTCAACCAAATTCGCTGAATGTGTGAATCGTTTCCCACATATTAATAATAAGTATATCATATAAAATTTGGTTAAATTTGTGTACAAACACACACGCACGCATGCACGCACGCACGCACACACACATACACATACAACACACCCATACACACACGCACACATACACACGCATACACGCACGTACGCACGCACACATACACAGACACACGCACACACATACGTGTACTAGTGTTTTTAGGCAAATAATACAACAAAAAATTGTTTGAAATAATGCTTTATTCTAAAAGAGCACAAATATACAGTGAAAATGTACTTTTAAATTTCTAAGCCCATTAGAATTATCACTTGAAAAATGTTAAATCAGAAAGAAAATCCGCCTCCCCAGCCGTCGAGTAATCTCGTTATAAAAGTATTCCCATCCGGCGAATGGCACTTCCCTCGCTAATTAGACCGGCGAATTGCCCTCTGGTCTACGAGGTTCTCAGCTTTATTATTATAAGAATACACAATTGAAAGCCGTGAAGGGTACTTTGACGTGGCAACTGAGATTACACGAGACTCCTCGAAAAACAAAATAATAATAATCACAACAAGTGTCTTCGTAGACAATATGCGTGTGTTCAATTTTGAATATTAGAGTAAACAAATATGTAGGCGTCAGTAGAAGTTGTATCAATTCACTTTCGCAACTACGTAAATGATATGAAAAACTTTAGAAATTGGTTATTTTGATTATTAAAATAATTCAATCCGTTACAAAGTAAGCGTGAAAAGTCATTTAGTAATTGCCTTATTTAACCTAGAAAATACAAATACAGCCTTGTCGTAAACGGAAATCGAAACAGAAATAATTCACTACCGCCCTTATGTAAGTTTTCGTACGATATCTCTGGCTAGTTGATACCACGCGAAATTATCCGCTGACAATGAGCGTTAAATTTACTTGACTCGAGCACGGCCGTTCTTATGCACCCAGCAGCAGCAGCAGCAGCAGCAGCAACAGCAGCAGCAGCAGCAGTCGGAGAAGCTCCACAGAGAGCGGGTGGAGCAGTCGTCGCCGCTGAACGGCTCGGTGGTCTCGGCCGCCTCGGCCCTCAATCGGCTGGCCGCCAGCAACGGCGAGATCACCATCACGACTACGCACGGCCCCGCAATCGCGAACGTCAAGGCCTCACCGAGCAGCGTGCACAGCGTCAAGGATGACGACGACGACCTCCTCAACGATTCATCCAGTGAGTGCCGTACGCATCTTTCACGATTCTTACTCTATTTTACGCCCGAACGTTTGTGGATAAGAGTAGGTAATAGATGATGCGCGTTAGGATGCGTTGCGCTTAGACTAAATATAAGTACAAATATTTCCTGATGGTAAATTGATTTATGATTTTTTTTTGCAATATTAAAGCCGTAACAGAATTAGAGAAGAGCAACTCTAAACTCAAGTTTTATTTCATGAAAAGAAGTTGAATAATAGAAAATAAGTTACAGACTGTTTAAGACATATTTTATGATAAAATTAAATAAAGATTCAATAATGCAGGCTTAAATAGGCTATAACTTTAGTGAATGATTTTGTTTTTCAAATTTCCACACTCATATCCTAATTATACGTATTTTGAACACAATAAAATCTCAAAAACTCCAATTCAATCAGTTTGATACTCAAAACCTTGCGGCAGAGCAAGAAATATACAAGTTTGTATTAAGGCCAAATAGAAAGACCTAACTACCATAAAAAAAATTAAAAGAAAATAATTTCCGTTATACCTATTTTAATAAAATGTTCATATTTACCGAAAAAATAGGTAATATATGATGAATAGTTTATTTGTAATTTTAAGGTGATTAGGTCCTTTTAAAGGGGCAGGCAAAAGAATAATTTTTTTACTAGTTCAGGAAACTTTTTATGTTTAAAAGCAATCATTCTGAAAATCTTTATGCTATAAATACTTAGAAATATCTTATATTTTACCGTTGTAAAGCCACAAAATCTTGGTCTTACACGTCACAATAAATCACTATTTTCAATACCATATTTATTAAAGTTGCTGTGTTTCTCACACAATTTCAGGTGACATGGTGAACGAAAATATTTTTTTCGACGGTTATTCGACTACTTTTGACATGTATTACACAAAGAGCAAAGCACTATTTCGTTAAAGTATTTAAAAAAAAGATAATATAAAATTTTTTCAATCAATCGATTAGGTGTCCGAAAATAAAATAAAAAAAATTTTAACGAAAAAGTGATTTGCTCTTTTTGTACTACATATCAAAAGCAGCCGAATAACTGTCGAAAAAATAATTTCGTTCATCATGTCACTTGCAAGCGTGTGAGGAACATAGTAACTTTAATAAATATGGTACTGAAAATAATGATTTATTGTGACGTGTAGGATTTTGAGGTTTTACAACGATAAAATGTAAGATTTTACTAATAAGGGGAGACCATGGCGTCCGAGTATTGAATTTTGATGAAACTTTGGGGATCGACTTTTGGAACCTAAAAATGAAGCATCGTGCCCGTAGTTTTATCCAATGTGTCTTCAAATCTGAGATAGTGCAAAGAAACATTAGCATTGCTCGTATGGGTAATGCTAAAAATCAAATATATATAGATATATTATAAACGTTAATTAAATATGCCGTATCTACCATACAAAGACCCATTGGATAAAACCACAAGTGTTGGACTTCATTTTTAGGTATCAAAAAACGACCCCTAAAGTTTCATTAAAATCGGTGACCCGGACTCCGTGGTCCCTCCTTGTAAGTATACATATAGCACAAATATTTTCAGAATGATTGGTTTTAAACATAAAAAGTTTCCTGGACTAGTAAAAAAAATTCTATTTTTGGGTTTAACCCACGCCTGCCCTCTTAGTGAATTTACAACCTTAGCAATTAAGCTTAGTTGAAAATAATGTAATGATGATCAACCCGTAACATAAGAGTTAAACTACACCGTACTGTACTCCATGAACAATTAAATTTACCCCTTTTTTCAAATAATGCCGCAGTGTCTATCATACTAAAATAATCGTTAAATTAGTTTTTTGTTATCAGACCTCACGTACTTGTTTATCGAATAACCGTCGATTGCGATTAACTCGAAACGCGGCGCGCTTTCTTCCGACTGAAATATAATTTATTATTTAGATTCATAAAAGACAGTTAAAAGTTGATTGTCGTTTCAAATAAAATTGCAGATCAGCCAACGATTAACGAAGCGACGAACAACGTCGTTGACGGTATTAATTTAGATGATATAAAGGAATTTGCTAAAGCCTTCAAGCTACGTCGATTGTCGCTAGGGCTAACGCAGACTCAAGTCGGGCAGGCTCTCAGTGTAACTGAGGGACCAGCCTACAGCCAAAGTGCCATTTGCAGGTGAGAAAGTCTTTCTGTATTTAGTATTCACACTCTAAAATATGTGATATTTGTTTAAGTGTTATATTTAGATAAGAGTGTATGTATATCAGACATGAGCATACGTAGTTATTGAGTACATTTTTTGGATAAATCAAAGTACATAGATTATATCAAGTTTTGTATGAATAGATAATGAATATTTAATGTACAGTGCTCATTGCTCACGTTTGGCATGTATGTGTCTATCAAGAGTGAACGATAATAAGTACAGTAAAAATAAAAAAAGAATCGTATTTTATACGCCAGGTCACTAAAAATGGCATTTTAAATCAAAACATAGGTTCTCTCATTAAATAGACTATTATAACAGTCAGCTTTTTATACGAAATTAGTCAGCTCAGTATATCAATCTTCTCAATCAGCTCAGTATATCTTGTTATTTTGGTAATAATTTCATAGAATAAAATCAGCAGAGTTGATTCTAAACTAGTATTTAAACTATCACGTATCGAGATTCTGATCGACACGTGGGACTAGAAATTATTTACGAAGCTATAGAACCGAATGGAACGATGACTATATTCTGAATTATTTGAATTTAATATTTAATATCATAATAATAAATGAATGGGTGAAGACTAATGATAGGTTCTTGCTTAGCAATAAGTTATGTAACCAGTTTTAGTCACGGTGGTTCTTGCATTTAAATTTATCTACAGTCAAATTAATCGAGGTACTGCTCTCAGTCTAAATACATAGTTTATGAATGCATCATAAGCACGGAATTTATTTCCGTGCAAAATTATAATAGCTCGAGTCGTGTAGAATCTCATTTTCTATCTTGCGAACCACTGTGAAAAAGCTGGTAACTTTATCGACCAATGTTAGCTTATTACGTTTCGACTAACTGATGCATTGGTGATTTCCCAGTGCCCTGGCTTTCCAGATGTACGCTCAGCAGCAGAAGATGTACGTTTACCCCTTATTCATTATTTAATTTACCTAAATTTCTTAAGACCTGCAGTCATACTCAATATTTACCTAAGAGTAGCTATTCTAGTCTCACGAGTTTCAAATTTTCACAAAAGAGACATCGTTGAATTTCAAAATTTTGTTGCCTAGTTGTTTTCATACTGCTTTATAAAATTCGCCAATTTTTCTTTCTTCCGTCAGGATATAATATTGAGGAAATATATGCATTGGGTATGGCTGCAGTAACTGTCTTACCACTTTCCAATTTTATTCGAAAAGACAAAAAGTGACGTATGACCGAGAAAAGAAGACAGAAAAAATTGCATTGGTTAATTTTACAATAGAATTGCAAAAGGAGCACTTTTGTAATTATTAACTTTCTCCGAGCCAGGGCATTGGCAAGCTTGGGCATGATGTCGCCAACGCGCTAGAGGCTCCGATTTCTCATTTCTCTCATTCCTATGACTCTTGAGCTTCCTAACAATTTTCTTGTTAGCCTATTTTCTTCAATATTTTCTTTACGGATGGGCGGTCTTGTAAAACAACGATGAAATTCGTTTTTTACATCGGGAAGATCGTACGAACAAGTTGGCACATCATAAACCCACAGCATCACCAAGTCAACGCGCATGCACGCATTGTCAATGTCCTGTTATCGAATAATGCATGCTTTTTTTAGTGCTCCTTTAGTCGAAAAATACACAGCAATTATAGCTTTAAGTCGATTTTTGTTTATGATTACATGATATATGAATCTTTAATGATTTGTACAGTAGTAAGAATGATATATTCTAGCTTTATATATGGGTGATTTTCAAAAATTTGGAATATTTTAGGTAATCAGTGTGGTATTTTATATATTTATTTATTTTTTAGTGTATAGTTTAGATTCTGAATATGATATTCCTTAAAAAGTATATCAATCAACCTCACATACAAGTACAAGGTACAAAGGTTCTTTAAAATTAGTGTGAACCTTTAAATTTGCAGTTGATTATAAATATATGCAATAATACTATATGTACACACGATGTTTAGAAAAAATTACGAGACACACTTGCTCACATAAAATGAAGGTGAAATTTACATTTTATAACAATGTCGAATTGATCGATGTTCTGCGTAAGCAAATGTAAGTTGTTTTAATATTTAAATAAAACAAAATGTAAATAATTACAGTTTTATATTTCACAAAATACCTACTATTCGTTTGTACTTTTTGGACACCTACGACTCTTTACATTTAGGGTCGAGATGCTTTGTAATTTGTTTTGTAAATTCCTCTTTGCAAAAATTATATATGGATCATTTTAAGAAATACAAATAGACCACATTGTTAAAAATCACCCATAAGTATATGCAATGATAATATGAAAATCATTCAAGTAATATTTGTGTATCGCAAATTAAAAAATCGACTTCAGCTTAAAACTCTTAAAAAATAAACGCTTTACTTACTCAAAAAGTCTAACTTTCTAATTTGTGCATGTTTCTAACCAAAATTAAAAAAAATCAAGTTAATCATATCGACAAGCCTATAACATTCGATTCTTTACGTTCAGGTTCGAGAAGCTCGACATTACGCCAAAGAGCGCCGTAAAAATCAAGCCTGTCCTGGAGACGTGGATGAAGGAAGCCGAAGATAGGTGAGTCGTGCTTTTCTTCGCATTACTTCCCCCACTCCCATCCCACTCCTCCCTCCACCTACGCGACTTCCACCTTTCTTGCGAGTATTGCCCGCCAGTTTAAACACTCGAGCCAGCTTCGGACGCTGCTCCTTCTCATTCCCTTAAACGATTCGCGAACGCGACAGCGATTGCATAAAAGACAACGTTACGAGAGAGAGCGAAAGAGAGAGAGAGATGGGGCCGCATGCCGATCCGCTTGTCTCGCGCCTGCACAACGTGGATCCGCCGCTGCTGCCGCTTTCTTCTCGGAGCACGACGATGGTCGCAAAAAGCGCGCGCCGATCGTTCTTTCTCAATAAGTAGATTTCTCGGCGCGGGCGCGCAAAAAACTGAAACGCCTCGCCTCCGGCATTATAAATTGATGAATTAATGCTTTTTCCTGGCTCGATTGGTTCGCAATGCTTATCAATCCAGATTGTCATTTTTCTCGCGCCTTTTTTTTTAAGCAACTCGAGATTCTTGTAATTCCTCTCAACGCTGGCGTAAATTACTTGCTACTTTTTATGGCTCGCTAATACTGTTTTTATCAACTCATATATTGTGAAAATTCGAAATTATAGAGGATAATTAATTTTCATTATCCTTTTCTTTTCTCTCTGAACAGGAAACATTCAATAATTACAATAGAATAAGTAAATGAATAAGCGTGAGTTATGTTTCGTGCCTCTCTCGGCTCGATATATTAGCATTAAATCTAAACTTGACAATTCTTATAAGAGAACAAGTCCAATTTCTTTTCAATTAGTCGGAGAAAAATGAAAGAGCGGGCGGTATAAAAGCTTCGCTGCATGCCAGGCCGCTTGATACGCAATCGACGAACAAGATCAACTTTCTGTCCCTGGCGGCCTTCGCGTCGAAGCGCGCGAGCGCGCGAAGGCGTGCGCTTGTTAATTGGTAATTCGCTAATTGAATCCGCTCGATTAATTGCGGATTTGCGGACATCATAAATATTCGGAATGTTGATTATAAGCAGGGGTTGAGCCGAAAAAAGTGTAAGATCATGAGAGGTAGGAAGGGGGGGGGGGGAATGATGAGAATTATTAAGATGAGATAAGGTAGAGAAACTGTGTAAGCCGTGTCTGAGGAGAGCTTTCGCGATAAATTCAAAACTCGACGTAAGCACGCATACACTTTGTATGAAACATTCTTATATTTACAAGCACGCTATAATGTAATCGCTGTACAAACACGATAAAATATGCTTATTTGATTTTAGTGGGTACAAACTCAATTAAGACTAACAGTGTAGTTCAATTTTATCTTGCAACGACGAGGATCCACTTCATAAAACATAAGGAATATTTATAGCCTTCAATTAGCATTAACTGTAAAGTTACACATTTCCAATTCGTTCTACTAAAGCTACCAACTTCCTACAATCTTGTTTCGTTAACAAATTTTTAATCTTTTTCGAATTTACTGCGTATTACATCAAATTAGCAAATTCATTATAGCGATAAAACGTAGAAAAAAAAAAGTGAACGGATCCCTAGCGGACGCAAGATGCTCGCGATAGCGAGCGTAAGAAGAAAGTGCCGCGTTACACTGCGGACCGCATAAAGCGGCGCGATCATGATTCCGACTAGACGGTTAAAAAAAGGCGACACTTAGCTCGGCCGGTATAATCGCGGCGCATTATTTCCAGGCGGATATCTCGCGGCTCCGCGTGTCGAGCTCATCGCAAAACGTGCCGGTCACGCCCGACCCGAGGCCTCCCTCGGCTTTATCAGAGGGTCATGCGGCGCTAACACATTTCCGACCGCGAGACGAGACGACTAGGAGGCGCTGTCCGATGAGGTCGGGGCCCCCCCGGGCCCCTGGCGAAGACGAGTTCCGCGTGCGGGGGCATCGGGTCGATCTAGCGCTACCGATATAAATAAGAGAGATCGAGCTCGCGCCCTCCGGCAGCAACGCGCTCCAATACGTTTTGCTCTTCCTTTTGATGTTTCATAACTGTTTTAGGCGCGCCTCGGTGGCCGACGAGATAGGGGGTGAAATGGAAAATTCGGAAAAAATTATATGTCTACAGCGCTATATGTAAGTCTATGAACATGTCAACAAACAATTGAAGACTCGCGACGCTCGCCGCCACCACCATTTGTCGTATTTGTACGCTAACCTTTGAAGGGTCTGGCTTCATAATATGCTGCGTCGTGATCAGTGACGTGAGCAGTGATGCGAAATCAACGTTATTTTGAAAATAGTCATATTACCTAGAATATGACCGTCATTGTGATCCGTCACGCTTGTGACGTGACCGTTCCAAAATATTAAATGCAGAATGACGGTCAACTTTTTTTTGTCGGTTACGTGACATGTCACAAAAATTGAAAAAATAATTATTTATTTTGGCATATTAAATACTAGTCACAGTTTATAAGTACTATAGCCTGCTGCATTTGTGAACAGTTATGGTAACATTAGTGCTCGGAATTGGGCGATTCTCGGCTATTCCATATAAAAAGTACAATACAAGGCCAATTTCAAGTAATTTTTCCTCGAAAATTTACTCGGCAATCGAGGATTAAGAAAATCCTAAGATATTCTTTGAAGCCTAAAAAGCAATATAAATGTATAGTATTTTCCTAATATTTTCCAATACTTAGGGTTTGAAGAGAACCACCTTGAGGCTAGAGTACACTTGAAGAGGTAAAAAAATCAACTTTTGTTTTCTTCAAAAATTTGTTCCTCCAAGCTCACTTTATACATTAGAAAGCTTCAAATTACATTTTAAAGCATCCTATAAGTTTTTTTTAATATTTTTATTATACTTAATTACGTTGTCTTATAGGTAATTGGTAATCTTCAAAGTCGCTTTTCTTAGCACTTCATTTTTGTCCCTAAAAATGATCCTTGCGCAAATTTGCGCGGTGAAATGATTTGAAACTTCACAGGATTATTGTTTTTTATATTATAAACACAGGGGCAGAGCAATTTTTCATATTACCCCCGTATACAAATTTTATTCGCGTAAATTAAAAAGTAATACATAATTATATTTCATAAATTCGTGTGGAAAATATGTATACGAGGGTTATATGAAAAATTGCTCTGACAATATGTTTATAATATAAAAAAACGATAATCCTGTAAAATTTCAAATTATTTCACCGCGTGCATTGGCGCAAGGAGTATTTTTAAGACCATAAATGAAGTGCTGAGAAAAACGGCTTTAAAGATTGCACATTGCATATAAGCCAATGTAATTTTTAAAGTTCAAAAAAGGATTTATTTATTTCAGGCTATGCATTGAGTCTTTACAGTTTAATAATATTAACATATTCTCATTTACAATAGAAAAACGTTCTTAAATTTATTAAATAGGTTTAGTAAAAAAGGTTTGCACAAGGAACTTTTTAAAAATCACTTCTTTTTTTCACAAAAATGAATTTTCTCCAATTACTTGTAAAAAAATCGATTTTTACGGAGAAAAACAAAATTAAAAGGCTGTCTTATTTTGTAGCTAGTTTTCTTTTCATTATAAACTAGTGACTATTACAAAATAAATAATTTTTAATACACAATATAAAAGGCACTATGCGTTGTTGGTGAATATGCATTGTATGCAGGTTATAAAAAGTTTTGGAATGTTGACAACTCTATGTTTATTTTCGACATATTCGCAATGTAAATAAAAATTAAATAGCTGTATACTTATATAAAGCATACTATATAGTGTATGTTAAAAAAATTTACGTTTTTTGAGGATTAATTTTGGATTTAATTAATGTTGATTATAATGTCAGATAGGGTCAGTGGTAGTAGAAGGGACATTTACAGGACTTTTCAAATTTTCACGTAATATTATCTAAAATTTAACATAAAAAAGCTTATAAAAGCTTTAAGTTTATTAGATTTTTCTGTTTTATGAAAAATTTGAATGGAATAAAAAATGAGCTTAAGGTGGATTTCGATTATCAGAACATCCATTATCCTCCGGTATCTCCATTAAGAATTCCAGAATACAGAACGAACATGATCAAAATTCAAATGTACATAGTATACCGATAGTTCATGGTTCAGAACAGTAAACATCAGAATTTTTATAATCACGAAAGCTGTATTACAGAATATTCAAAAATCAGACACTTGAGGCTATGTAAAATTGAACAAAAAGTTACCAAAACTATAACAGTTTTTTACTGGTTTTCGAATATTCCTATTAATTTTTATTAATTATCGTTAATATGGCATTCGTAACTCTCTAAATTTTGGATGTATTAAAATTAAAGCTTTATATATTATGAACTTCAGAACTTTAAAATAAGTAATTCTATAGAATAGTTACTTTTAAAGGAAATTTTTTTATCGTCTAATAAAAAAAAAGGTCCTTATTTCGAGTTTAACTCAGGCTGGCCCCCTTAAGTGTTGATCTATCACATGGCTCGTTAAGTTTAATTCCGTGGAAAATTTTAATTTACAAACAGAATTACCTACATCAGCTTGTACTCGATATTAGCGCTTCATAAAAAGGCCAGAAAGAATGAAAGAAAGAAAGAAAGAAAGAAACTTAAGCCGCACTCGAGAAGAAACCGTAGCAGCGAGCGCGAACAAGAGCCAGAAAACGCGACGATTGTTCATCCAGCATTCTTCGAATGCGATGCCGCGCGCTTAAGCTTACCCTCCCGTCTATGTACCTGTCGCTGCAGTACGTAGACTAGTGTGCGTGCACAAACACATAGACGCCAACTGCAGCAGCAGCAGCAGCAGCAGCAGCCGGAGGCAACGAAGACTGCCGACGACAAAACTCTCTCTCTCTCTCTCTCTCTCTCTCTCTCCTCTTCGCCGAGGTGCCGCCGCGCCGCACCGCGGAAAAATGAAAGCGGCTGGTTTATGCGGTGCACGTGCACGATTTATCTGCTGAGTAATTAAACTGTGGACTAATTAAAATCAGGTTTCTGATGTGCCTCCCCCTGCCTACTACCTCCGTCACCGCTCCTGCTTCTCTCCCACCTCTTCTTCTCCCACTTCTCCTACTCCTTCTGCTTCTTCTTGTTCTTCTTTTCCTGCTCCTTGCCTCTTCACTCTTCTCCCTCAAAGCGCTTTCTTCCTTTGCTCTTGTGTGCGCGCAGTGTATATCTGCTTTCTGTGGCATTCACCGTGTGAGGCGACGCTTATCTTGCTTTGCTCTTTGTATAGCTATTGTACACATGTTTATTATATATCGCGAGCGCACACGAGAGAAAGATCCAGTCTTTTCGAGGATGCGTTTAATGCTCCGGCATTCGTTGCGCTCTCGAACTTGCTTTAACTTCTATTCTTTGAGAACCGAAATTAAATATTATTTGTAGCTAATATTTATTTACTTAAAAATATTCAAGACTTGCATTCTATCAGAAAACTTGTGAACTTGATTTTTCGCTAAAAATGAGGTTACGATAAATCTATATATTCTTTTTACAGTATTGATTACTATATGCGTATAACATATCGTATATGGTTTCTCATTAAACCGAACACATTTTTCCAACCCGAAACTAAAAACGCAATTTATTTTCAAGCGAAAAAATACAGCGTATCACAATAAATCAATAACATCATGACTGCATTTAATTAAAATATGACCCTCTCAATATCCTCGCATTAATTGCATTACTCCATACATCCGTCACGCATCTTCCTCCATTCCATTGATTTTTCTCTCTCTCTCTCTTTCGGCCACGCACACACACATACACACGTACGCAGCTTGGTTGGCAGCTCATAGCACGCGAAAAGCCAGGACGCGCTAGTATATATTACCGAGCGCTTACTCTTTCCCTTCTTCTCTTTTCCTCCATTAGCATATTGTTTTCGCGGATTCGTCGAAATATCACTGCGTGATGCTAATTTCGCGCTGTGCTTTTTCCCCTGGCGACCGATCGCGCGCTCGCGCGCTTGGCCTCGCGCCCTTGTTCCTCCTCCTACTTCTCCTCTCGCCGCCGCCGCCGCCGCCGCCGCCGCCGCCGCCGCCGCCGCTCGACAGTTGGTCATTCGGAGTTAAATTAAAAACATAAATTTTAACCGGCAAACTACGAGGTGCCGCTGCCGCCGCTGCCACCCCCCGCGTACTCACAACTGCGCGCGTGAGTCGATTCGACGCGCCGACGCGGCGCTGTCAGCGCTATCTATGCCGCTCTCTTTTACAGCGTGGAGATTACGCCGCGCTTAATATTCCGCACTTACGCCGAGCCGCGAGCTTCCGCGCCTCCCCTCTGACCGACAAATCTACATATTTTCGTTATTAAGCACTGACGAGCTGCGCGCGCGCGCGCGAGAGCTCAGATAATATCTGCGGCGTTTGTCACCGCGTTATGTGCGACGGCGACGTTTAACGATTTTTTGCCGTTATTGGAGGAAGAAGAATAATACGCCGCGTATGGAGTGGCGAGAGAGGGATTCGCGTCGAACACATTGGGGGGCTGCGGACTGATAAAATATTTTGTTATGTGTCGATGCGAGTTTTAATGCTGCATCATTGTCGCGAAATAATTTATGTCATCGTTGTGAAATACACTTCGTGCGAGTGTCGCCGAATTTATTTTACCGTTTCCAATTCAATCGGAATATTTGGTTGATCGCGCGTATCGGTGCCAAAAATTTTGATGCGAATTCGCGAGGGAGCTCTCTTTTCAGCGCAAATAAATTGCAAAAATTACGAAATTGCTGGTTTTTGCTTAATTCGTTGATCACGTGGAAGTTAATGCTTAATGCGGGGAGGGGCCAACAAAGCACTGAGCGAAAATTTATTAACGCGGAAAATGATGTAGCAATTATTTGTAAGGTTCTGTCGTTGCGCGGCGTTGTTTATAAATAATCGCGCGTTCCCTCAATTTTCGTAATTGCGCTGCAAAGAAGCAATTATTTCCCAAGTTTATTCACCCGATGAAATTTAACACCGCCGAAGTTGGAAAAAGTAAGCAGCTTTCAACTGAGAGTAGTGCGTATGATTACAGGTATAAGAGCGGTGCCAACCACCTGACGGATTTCATCGGCGTAGAACCTAGCAAAAAGCGGAAGCGGCGAACCTCGTTTACACCCCAAGCCCTAGAGCTGCTTAACGCGCATTTCGACAGAAACACGCATCCTTCCGGTAAGTCAATTAATGCCAATTATCTCTCGCACACTTCTTCATATCTTCGTTTCATGTTTTTCCATATACGAGTCTTGAGCACTTTTTTCATTCACGCGTAATTCTTTTTAACCATTTAAATGTATTTACTTAATACTTTGTATTTGTGCAATTTTTAAAGATCTAAATGAATTCTAGATAAATTATTGAAGCATTAGAAGAACCTGAATTCATGCTAATTCAAATATAATACGTTGGTTTTTCAGGTAATGAGATTACAGCGCTAGCGCAGCAATTAGGCTACGACCGCGAGGTAATTAGGATCTGGTTCTGCAACAAGAGACAGGCCCTGAAGAACACCGTGAGGATGATGTCGAAGAACATATCCTAAGATAACGCCCAAGAATCCACGTGGACTCGACCAATGTTCAATGTTCAAGGGCAAAGCAGCAGCGCGCTTATTACTGCAGCGGATATTGCATTTCACGGGGAGAGCGAATATGCGTACGATTTGCCACATATGACACTGTGAGAATATTATAGCTTTAAAGCTTCGTTGTGATCCGTCAAACGGACCGTCGAGATAGAAAAGAAGAAAGATGGAGATAAGGAGAGAAAGAAAGCGAAAATGTGAGAGAGAATGGATGCATATTATAAACGATATAATGAAAGTTCGTGGTCGAAGCGCTTACACTGAAGTTTCCTTTTTTTTCAGTGGTTTTCTTCTATACTTGTATAACTTACGTAGGCTACATTTTATTACCGGTGTTCCGTTATTTTATATATATATATATATATATATATATATATATAATATATATATATACATAACTATTTTATTATATTATTTACGAGGTATTTAGTTTATCTTCGCGAAGTATTTTAAGAGTAAGAGGATGTTTGTCCGCTGGAAATATGCTACATATTTGCAATTGTTTTGCAAAGGGATTAAAAATGTTTATTTTTAAAGTAAATTTTGTATGTCATAATCAACGTAGGGACACAGTGTTCGTTTCGTCGGTGAAGATTTTTCGTACTTAAGTATAACTTACGAGTCGGCAAACATCGGGAGAGCCTTAATTTATTTATATGTAGCTATAATTATTGAGCATGGAAAAGCACTGGAAAAAGTCATAGACATATACAGCTTCGACCATGATTGAAGGAAACTCATTACTTTGTAAGATACGCGTAACTACGTTAAATGGACTCACGTTGATAATGATTTTTTCGAATTTAGTTCTAGCAGTTTTCGTCCAACCTCGTTCGTTGAGGTGAATTCGAACATGATAAAAAAATAAATAATGACTGACACAGGTGGTACACAATCGAGCGATTTCTCAGATCCAGGCGGAAACAGGGTAAAGGAGACTGCTCGACTTGCACCACTGAGCATTGTGATCGCAAACGTATACGCGTGTATTATCTGTAAATAATTTTTACGTAAATAAGAGAGCTCCATGCAAGAGGGGATAAGAAAAATATGTTCTAAAAATTTTATAAAAATATGTAGTTGAAAATTAATTTATATTCTAATATTATTTGTATTGGCGAACAAAGTAATCTGCATTAGAAATCAAAAAGCGAGAATTACCATTATTATGATTGCACTGCATTTATAAAATATTAGGATACATTTAACTAAAAGTATACAGTGATTGGATCGATTGGTATTCGTTTAACGTAGGCAACGAACGATTTATGTCAAAGTTCCATCTCGTTTCTAAATCCCGGTATTTTTTTGTGTGCTACATATTTTCCACCCATAGCTATAATGGCATAATTAAAGAGCGAAAGAAATGGGAGCTTCTTTGGTTCGAGGATGCAGGAAATCGCTTTAGGATATATAACAAGCAGAGAAATCGACTATATATAAAAGATTGCAAAAAAGGCGCTCGATTTAGCTGGACTCTCTATAGTGGTTACGCACGAATATTTCTATAAGGAATGTTGACATTACTAAGGTATAAAATCGATTGCAATAACTCGTCTTTGAAAGTATACTTATGTACCGACAGGCTGCTTCAAATTTTTCCATAGGGATAAATATCATTTTTGTTTAAGTAAGCTATATAAAAATCTTGTATCGGAATGAAAAAAATAATAAAACCTGATAATCAATACATATAAAATTATCGACAAAAATGTCGCTCAAGATATTTATCTCTATGGATATATTCATAAAAATTAATAAAATTCAAAGTAATTTTGGGATTCTTCTCCTTTACGCTAGTCATGTGTTTGTCTAACGATCACGTTCTTGTTAATATGATTTTATAAAAAGTAATCATACTTTTACGAGTAGGTTTTACAGTAAACATTTTATTTCTCTTCTATTTTCTGTAACATAATAATTTATTTAATTATTTATTCGATCTAGAAAAATTTAGTAAAGAATGTAACTACAAATTTCAAGAATGTCCCTACTAATGAAACATATTGTTTACTCAAATTTGCATCTTTATACCCTTGAAGATCATGTCGCATATATCAAAAAACAGTTGACTCGTTGGACAGACTATGCGCGAAGTATCTTACCTTGTTATAGATAAGATTTACTTACTTAAATTAAAAGAATTTTCAGAATCCAGCAATCCTATATATGTCAGAATCGCTTTTTAAATAACTGAATTAAAAAGTTTTGAGTTGATACTCAATGTATTTTAAGAAACTAAGTAATATAAATTTATGCCTTACTTAGTAAGTTTTTCCATTTGAATCTGTTGTTTGTTGACCAACGGAATGAGCTTCTTGTCGTTAAAAAAGCATAGTTTCGGCTTCCGAGCATAGCCTGTACATAATACTTTAACGAGAATATACATAATTACATGATAATAGGCACTCATAAACGATAAAGTTTACTCCAAACAATTATCACAGCTATGAAATAGCTAGAAAAGAAAGGCGTGCATACAAAGAAAATTTACATGGTTAAAGGTTGACTATGGGAGGGCGACGATATTTTTAGGAATAACGTAACTTTTAAGGAAAAAAACATGATGAGCAAAGTGGTTCGTTCCTAAAAACTGTATTATAAAACGCGAGAGCGCACTCTGTGAGAGGCGGGTCGAACGGAATATTCAAAATTCAAAATTTATATCTCGATAAAGGCGCGTCGGCGAAACGCCATAGTATGTTATGTCCTTTTTGATAAAAAGTAAAAAAAAGTAAGCGAGCGGTCGAAAAAAAACGTTTGTACAGAGATGTTCCGGTTATTAAATTTTGTTATACGGTTGGCGAGAGGAATGAAAAAACGAGTACGCTAAGTGGGAGAAAAAACGAATAAAAGAAAAGAATCATGTATATTTTCTTCGTGAAAATTTCACATCTAAATAGGACATTGCAAAAAATGAACTCTTAATGCTTAGGCTATATATTAAGAGGAAAAAAAGTAACGTGAGTTGTATTCGTGAGTGTCATATTTCTAAGGAAAACGCAGATCCACGGGCTAATGTTTCACAGCAGTTTCTGGCAGAAATGTCAGCGCTCCGCGCAAAAGCAACTTTCTTTCGCGATACCCAATCATCGATGCCGAAATGATCGCATCATTTTTGGATTGCCATTCACCTGTATAAAAATCTCTGTAGTACAAAGCCAACCTTATAAAAAAATTATGGGCAGCAAACTCAAAAACCTTTCGGTAACAATTGGGAGGAAACTGCTCTCGAAACATTGCCCGGTGAAACCAAAGTTCCTACTACATTTTATAAAGTTACTCGACTGTAAAACTGGAATTGTAAATAAGGAAGAGACGCAAGTATTAAAATAGTAGTATTTAAAAATACAATCAGCAATTTCAAGGCTATTCAAAAAAATAAAAAAAAAAGTTCATGAAATGTCAATCGATGGAAATTTTAGCATCGCTTGAGATTACATACGCATGTTGATGAATGTTCTAAAGGAAAGCGGCTAAATGCACGAACGTGACGCAAATCGCGAAATCTTACGTCTGCATTGTCGTTCGTTGATCTATAAGTGGATTTCCTCTATGAAAATGATTCATATACTGACAAACTCATAATAAGTATATGCATATTCATCGTCAGCATTTTTATCGCAACTTTACACCCGAAAGAACAATAGCGAGATGACAAGAAAAAAAGAATAGTCGATAACCGTGAAACTACAGTAAACGTACATACACAGTCGGAAATTAAGCACATGAGTATACAACTAGAGACTAAGCGAGGCAGTAGCTTTAGATTGAATGTTAGCGCTTAGGCACGATGTAACATTACAACTACGTATTTAAAAGAAAAATACAAAATGAAGGAAGGAAATTTAGACCGTAAGCGAATACCTGTGTAAAATCTAGTAGGTGTCCACAAGAATAAAATAAAAACATATATTGTGGTACAAATCAGAGATGAGCATTCTTTATTTAAAAACAGATATCTTTTTATATTTAAGATTTTTTTTATCAACTTTTGTTTTTGTGTTTTATATAAAAAATATGTATAATATACATTTATAGTAGAAAACAATACTTATTGTATATTAAAATAGTAGCAAAAGCTAGTGAAATAAAATACAGTATTAACAATATTATCGTATAAAAAATATAGTACTTATTGTTTTTTATTTAGTAGTATTTCGGTTATTTGATTTCATAAATTTTATCACTTGTATTTATGAGGAATGCGAGGATAATGATGATTTTCCATTTTTTCCTCAATAACTATACATGGCTAATTGTTTGAAGAGTAGTTAAATAATACTAAAATTTTTCTATAGATGCTACTAATTCGAAGTCTGGCTTCACTCGAGTGACAACTTTTTTCACTCCTCCCGTAAATTCTATAACTAAGTAACAAATTATGCCTATGCACAGAATGCCCATGAGAACGTACAGCTTCACACTCGTACAGAGATAAGGACTATATGCATAAGTCATCACAGAACCAGTTGCTTCCCAAAGTTTGAAGTTTGAGTAACCAGATTCCTCTTTGCCTGGGAATAGGAGTCCGCACAATGCTAAAAAATAATAAGATTAATTAATTTTATTTTTACGAATATTCATGGAGAGAATAAAACATAATTATTATTCATGGCCTATTTTTTGGTAAATTAGGCCATTACTAAATATATGAGTATATATATTAGAATTAATTGTGTGATCTAATTTATTGTTCCATCAAAAGACTCGAAGGGAATATCTTTAAGTTTTCGACGAGATTTTTACCACAACTCGAGCACTTTGCTTCGGTAGGTAAGCACCTTGCCCACTGAGTCAAAAACGCTCTTGTATATTCTGTAGATCTATATCATCACAAGTTATGCAGGGAACTACATTTACCGACAATTGAGAATTCAGTTAGGGAATGTCGGTAACTTTCATTTCGCCATTCTGTTATTGGCTATCGGCACCTTACCATTTAGTAATAATCAAATATCAAACAACAAAATTGTTAATAATATCATTGAAACTATTAGTGATTTAAATTCATAATTACAACTGATGTATTTCAAGTTGCGAATAATTAAAACGATTGTTTATTTTATTGTATATAAATATAAAATTAATAAATAATTCTTTTCTAAAATTAGACAGTTTAATATAGTAATTTCGAAAAGCAATTTGAATTTCTAATAACTGTTCTAATACGCTATACGAATATACAGCTGAATAGGTAGTCATACTACGCACATTTTCGAGTTTTAGTTTTAAATTTGCGGCGTCGCATGTACATTCCCACATACTATACATGATTCCATGGAGACCAAGCTCTCAGCATTTTCCCTAGTTCACCAATCCCACCAGTTTGCATTCCCGATGGTGTAGAATATGCTGCGAATACAAACTATAGGCCATAGGAATACCGCACTCTATATTCATGCGTTAGGCAATAAACCAATAAGTATCTGATCAAATAATTGAATTGTATTTCAAATTTCAAATTTTATTCTGCAAAACACCAGGCAATGCCGGTCATAATTTAAACTATAAATAAGTTTAATGGCATCATTTAACTCTTAATTATGATCCCATTCATTACGCTAATAACAAAGTAATTTTCCCTAATGATTTATATAAAATCATAATAAATTACTGAGAGATAGGCTGAGGAGGACGAACAGAGAGAAAGAGATTGATTGATTGATTTCAGTTTATTTGCCAGAGTCGATCTTGACCGTATGGCATAATGTCATACATTTGAATATAACAATATTGTGATTATAATAATGAAAATAATGTTGCAATTTATACATTTTGTAGATAACGTAGAAAGAAAAATATAAAAAATAATATAATAAAAAATATAGTGCCGTTGTTTTACAATAATCAGTATTTTGTAAATATTTGCATCGAAGAACAGCGAAAATGAACGTGAAAATAAAATATAAAAAATACAAATTAATAATAATAAGAATGAAAATAATAAGTAAAAAAATAATAATAATAAAAACTTTACATACAAAAAAATCATTCTTTAAATAGAGCAAAATTTATTATATTTTTGGAAAAATATTTATTTTAAGCAATTATTACTTTTGAGCTAGATTATATTTTAGTATAGGCATAAAGCAATCTTTACTTCAGCATTGTTTTCGTGATGAGGATAAATACTACATAGATAGATCGAGAGTGGTAGAGAAACGCGTGAAGTAAGAAGGGTGGGAGAGAGAGAGGGATAGAGAGAGAAAGAGTGGCCGATCAAGGACAGAGAGTGGCTTAAAGTGGTTTTTGAAATGGAAACATGAAGAACTTTCATATCTCAATATTAAATGTTACATAAAGATTTGTACGTGTATGTAACGTATATAATCAATTATAGACAACATCTTTTAAAAAACGTTTGAAAAGTAAAAGCTAAGCGACAAGAAAAGATATTTCTGTGTTAATATTTGATAACTGGTACAATTTTTTTATATTAATACATACATTTAAAAGAATATACAATCATCATTTAAAAAAAGATTTCTAAAGAAAACATGAATGTTTCATGATAAAAACAGTTTATTTTAATCAAGGAAAAGTCTCGTAAAAAAAGGGTGAGTGCTTTTCAGAGGCGCCCACGCGCGTGCTCGCGGGCTAAAAATATGAAAGAGACGAAAACCTCGATTTCGAATTACGATAAGCTGATGTTTTTCAACAACCTTTTCACTTATTCAAATTATTATACATGGTTTCCCATCTCAATTACAATATATCTAAATACAAATGAAAAACGTATTTAATACATATTAAAGAGAATAATGTATCTTTGGCGCGTAACGCTCCCGCCGCCTACCGTTTTTTTTTCAATTTTGGAATTGAGTATGCAGTGACTCAGCCAAACAGACGTAAAGCACGTCTTTCTTAATTCGCTTTTTAACGAATCCAGAGGGTTATCCATGTAATATAATGGTTGCAATGGTAAAAGCTAGACTTCAACTGCTCAATGCACGCACAATCCCAAGATTGAAAAAACTTAATGACAGGTGACGGTGTTTGCGGTACTTACCAAACGTATATACATGCGGTGCGTTCGCGCTCTACTTTTAGTTGCTTGGCGCATGGAACGCTGCAGCGTTCCCAGATTTTTACACATTTAAAATACTGACTATATACTTACAAACAAGTTAATATGTAGCTACTTTTTACTGCTAATTTTGAAAGAATATTTTCGTAAAAACACTTAAATGAATAAACCTTTGATAAAACATTTTTTCCTTTGCATAAAATGTATTGTGCAATGTGAATATCTTTTCCGGGAATGGAAAATTCGCACGATGTATTTTAAATACCTTTTCAAGTTATATAACCTGCTATTTTTTAATTAACTGAAATTGGATAACATAAATGACTCGCATAATATATCATTAAAGTGCATGCTATTCAAATGCATACTTTTGATTAAATGATTTTTTCTACAGATAAAAAACCGCTGCCAATTCATTGACATGTGATTTCCTAAAAATTATTCAATTGTTTCAATTTGAAAATTGTCGTCTCAATATCGTTATTTAAATTGCTATTTCTGAACAATTAAATAATAATAATTTAATTTTTAATACTTACTTAAAAAACGAACATTTTAAATAAATGTAAATGTAAAATGGTGACCCAAATCTTGAAGATTTTCTAGCTTCATTCTTCTAACTTTCAGAAAATTGCTTAAGGACGTTCACCGGTTTATTGATTTATTATACATTTGCTTTAAATTTTGACACAATGTTATTAATAGTTTTATCTATGCATCCCGAAAAACTGTAAGAACCGTACCGGTACCAAAATGGAAATATTCAATGTCAAAGTTGCGAGTCTTAACACATAAGGTATATATAGGTTAAGCATGTGTTAAAGAGACGTTTTGATTTGTAACTGCAGAAATGAATTATATATTTCCCTGAAATACTAATATGTTGTAAAGAATTACTACCTATATTACGTAAAACAAAAATATCTATAGTTACCGGTCCCCTTACAAACATATGGCTAAGTAAACATTGTTATTTGTGTTATTAGTATGTCTATATTGTGGTATAATATGTAGAAAAGTTTATACCGCACTTTAGTTTTCTGCATTCTTTCAAAACTTTTGCATTACTTTTAATATTAATTTATCAATTCAAGACATGAAGTTCTAAATAATGCCGTTTAATAATGATATGAAATATAAATTAACTTTTCAACCTTATTATCACCGGTGAAATACCTTAAGGTAACGTTATACCTATTTTTCATGAAAAAATCGATATTTTTGGTATTGCATTATAATAATATTTAAACAATGAAAAATTTTCTTTAAACAAGAATTGTTTATTGAAAATGATATTTGTTCAAATTATCAGTCTTTTGACCAAAAAAAATGTTCTTACCATCTTCAGATTTGTATTCATGGCAGTCACCTAAAACCTAGTTTTTTGAGTTTGATAGAAAAAAAATATTTTAACTTGTAAAATCGTTATTTTAATTAATTTTTTTACAAAAAAAATGAAAAATTATTTTCTTATAGGTTCAAACTCAAAAACTTTAAGGTTTTTTTAGATCACTGACATGAATACATATACAAAGAATGTAAAAAATATTTGTTGTTTTTCAATGTTTTTTTGTTTTAAAGCGGTTTTTCGATTTTTGATTTTCAGTTTTTCGGGTATTTTGGTATGTTTGAAATAATATCATCAACGGTAATATCTGGGAAATATAACATGCAAAATGTTTGAAAAAAATGTAGGATGTTAAGAATATGGATGATAATATTGTGTAAAACTTTCACTCCTTTATTATTTTTTTTTCTCGAGAAAAAACAAATTTTGTGAAGAAAATCGTTTTCTTTTGACGAAGAATAACTAGAGTAAAATGTCACTATACTTTCTGAAAATTTTCAGATTAGTATTAGGATAAGTATAGCGTACATACTTTCCCCGTGGACATCGACGAAAAACTAACGGTTTTGTATGAAGATTCGAAATTAAAAAGAAATTTTATGATTTATCAAATTGCTTTTACTTTATAACGATATTTCGATTTTTGAATTTTAGTTTTTCAAGTTTTGGATATGTTAGCAATATTTTGATAAATTTAGTGTAAATTAATTTAAAAAAGCATAAAATGACCTATATTTTATAACCGCAAATCTGAGATTTTAAAAATATCATCGTTATAAATCTTTTAAAGGGATTTTCCCTCTTCGTAAAAAAATAAATGAGCCGTTCTTGATTAAAATTAGTTAAAAAAACTCTGAGAACCTGGTATACTATAGACACAGCCATACAATACACACATACATGTTTGAAAGTAAAAAATTGACAACATCGCATCCGACGCATTAACGTATTAATGCTGCATACTCTGAGGGTTAATCTGTCCGAGAAACTATGAAACTACATACAATTTACTATATTTTCTGTCCAAATAGATTTCAATCGACGTCCGTAACCATACATTTTACTTTATGTTTCTTACACATAAGAATTATACACGTAATTATTGTACACAATTTAGCATTGGTCAAATTATATATAGATATATTTGACCAATGCTAAATTGTGCACAATAATAATATTCTTATGTGTAAGAAACGCACTATGCCCTCAAATTAAAGGTCTCGTTATCAGCTTTTAACTAAAATTATGTACAAATATCCATAAAATAAACTACCAGAAGTAAATTACGTCAAACTATGATATAAGCCATTTAAAATGCTAGAAAAATTGCACAATATCGAGACAGAAGTAGTTTCTATATTTAGATATATTTACGTTTGCCAATTTTTATGTAGATTCTATTCGAAACAAAGAGTCAATAAAATTTTGGGTTTTGAAAAATCATCGATAATTAGAGTCTTGAAAAATGATCAAAGATAGCCCTTTTTTGTTAAAATTTGACGCATATAGCTCTTTACTTGGGAAAATTTTTTATTTGATGGCACGGATGTGATTGACTTTCTATTCTACTGATATGGTAAATTAATAAAAGTTTTTTGCCTCGATTTATACAGTTGTAATAATTTTTTTTACCAAATTTATGAAAAAAGTGCATAAATGCACTAAAAAAACTTTGAAATCGAGTAAGAACCTTTAAATCTTAAAGTCCAGCTCCGGTCTTGCAGGAGAGTTATTTTGTTCACACTTTTAAACTTTCGAAAGGGTTACAAGAAGGAAAATCGGAACTTTGTAAATTTTGGACCACCCTAACCAGCTGTAACCAAAAGTGACATCAGCTGCTATGGAAATACACGTATTTTAATGTATTTCATATGGCAGTAGTTGTCACATTTGAGATCGCTGCATCCTAACGCACATATATGCACACGCGCACATACACATCGACATACGCACACATCCATGTGGAAAGTTTCTAAAAGTATTATTTTTCTATTTCTAGTTATTACAAAGCTTCCTTTTATAAGGAAGCCAAAAGTAGAAAATGAGCATTGAGCCTAACGTACTGAGAAAACCATATAGTAAATTTCATAACGTAAAATTATATCGTAAATTTTTTGATTCATGGACCTGCACACAATATTTCACCTACTAAAAGAAATTAAACTACTTAAAATTGTATTTTTAAGGTAGAAATTAAGATTTCAAATTGCTAATTTTACCATATCATATCACATGTGACGCTGAATAATTGCGGTATCAATATGTAAATTTTTACGATATGATGTTGCGTCTGTTACGATATATATCGCGTGAGTTACAATATAGTTTTCTCAGTGCATGGAACGAGAAATGTGTAGAAGCTAAGTATTCTTGCAACTATATTTTTTTGCAATCATTTACGAAAGAAATATCAGCCATAAACGAGAAACCTCCGTAAAGCATCGATATTCAGAAAGGCAATCGCACCGACTAATCAACGTTCTAAAATATTGCAAAAATATGCGTTATACCTCCGTAATTGCAGGCGCAGTATTATACAATGAATCTGCTTACCGTTAACCTGGACCAGCCAAATTGCGTCGCATATGCCCCACAAGCCGGAGACGAGGAAAAAAATCGATCCCTGCTGGGGTTGCGGCCGCCACAACAGCAGGGCAATCAGAATGGCCATGTGCAGGAAAAAGGCGAATAGCATGACGGGCATCCGTCCGGTGAGTTTGACCACGGAACCGGTCGCCGGTGCCGCGATGGCGTTCACCACGCCGAAGCAGATCATGACGTAGCCGATGTTGCTGATGCCCCAGGCGCAAGAGACGAATGCCTGCCGGACACGAGAATGCCGATTACCTCTATTATGCGATTGAGCTCGTTACGATCATTTTACGTAATGAAAAATTACTTGTTTTGACACTCGCTTGAGCGCGGCTTTGTATAACAAAGCGCGAGCGCGCGCCGTGATTAGCGTGCGCTCGTTTTTACTTTCGATTCGACATGGAGAGCACACACGTTGCTGCTAATCGATACGCGTACTTTGAAACTGCCGTTTTACTTTTTTTCTATTTGTCACAGCTTGACGAATATACCGGATTTTTAATATGAAAAGTAGTTTGAAACATGTGAGCAATATACGTTCCGTGCTGTTACGAATAAGTATAATACTTTTTAATAAATATGCACATTGAATGTCACGTATGACGCGGGTAAATAGTGAGAATTTCGTTGACCTTCTTAGCATACAAAAATAGTACATTTAAGAAATCTGCATTTAAATATCATGCATACAGCAGTCAATCTTAAATCAAAATGTAATCTTACCAAAGCATTATTTAATAGCCTTTTCGACCTTGTAATTTTTTTCTTAATTATTTATTCACATGTGATTCACTTTCACAAATCAGGAATCAAAGATAATACTATTTCTTGTAATACATTGTGAATTTTTGTAATTCACGCAAAATTAACTTCATATTAATCCCATAATAATATTAAATTTCCGTGAAACGAAGAGCAAATCATGAAAATACGAAATTACGTACTAATGCTTACTAATATGCTACGGATAAAGTAATAAATTTCCTATTTCATGAGAGTACCTGACCAATTAATTCGGTCAAATGAATGCTAATAGATTTAATTGGCTTTGCTTAATTAAAAAATAGTTAAGTGCGTCGTGCTTGCAGAAAATTAATTATTTTACCACTGGCGCGGTAGCGCTCAAAGCTCATTAACGTGAATTGCACTTACAGCATTGTAATCAGCGAATAGAAATGCCTGCTCCGCACCAATGAAAATGGTTATTGGTAAAATGAGCAGTTGACTTTTTTCTCCCAGCAATTTCAGCGTAACTGCTAAAAGCTTGAGTCCAGACTTTCCTGTGGCAGATCCTGTCCGTCCTCTATCGTACCTTTAATCACAAGCATCGAACTCATCAATTTATTTTTGCATAAAAGGTTACATTTTAGCACTTACAAGATTCGTCATTGATTTTATATATAGTTTTTGTTTATTTTATAGTCCGACAGTTCATAATGAATTTCTAACATTGAAGAATAGTAATAGGAAAATTGACAAATATCATAAGACTTTATTTTCTAAAAACAAAAAAATATGCAGCATGATTAAATATCTAACTTTAAATACTTCTCTTAAATAATCAAAAAATAATAGTTTAGTCAAAAAGATATAGAGAAAGAATTTTTTGTGTATTCTTAAATTTGCATGCTCATTAAAGATCCCAGCCACGTTTATGACATTTCTTTTTAAGGAAAATATTCAGCATATCTTTGCTAAGTTTCTTGTACATTTTTCTTAATATTTCAATGTGTAGAATACATTTATTTATTGAATAATGGGGCCTACAGTGGCTCAGTCGATAGAGTGTCGGATTCCCACGCTGGTGACCAAGGTTTGATTCCTAGTCTCTGCCAATTGATACTACTTTGATAGTGCTTTGTTTACAAACACACCATAGACCCCCGCCGTCGATTAGCACCATATGGAAGCACATATATGCGCAGACATCCGTCGCAAGTTTGGCTAATTCTTGGAGCCTTTAGATTTTGTTGAATAATTATATAAACCAAATGATTTGCTGTTTTTCATAAAATTATCTCGTAGCTAAACCGTTAATACGTGGAAAAAGTAGAAATGTGAGTAAATGGTGGAACTTTGAGAAAGTCGTGATTTAAAAAAAAATCATTTTATTTGTGCAAAAAAATTGTATAATTTAATGTTTTTCTTTAATTTTGTAGGTTTAACTACGAAATATTGTTATTATAAACATGTACTTGCAAGTTTAATTCTTGAATACTAATAGTTTTTATTTAATCAACTCTGCAAATTTCAATAATGCAATTTTGAGATATATACGTTTAAAGCTTCAAATTTACATTAAACTATATGTTAAATCTTTTACTTCAACAGCTGTAACTTTGTACATGTTTTGTATCTTCACATCTCAAACTGTTGGTAAAGTTACAGACATTGGAAGAGTGCAACTATAAAGAATTCGATAAGTCAATGATGCAGGCTTCCCCCCCTTAACGATGTTTATAAGATTAACCTTGCAGAAAGATTAATTTTCAAAACCAGTTATTACTAATATTACATTCATACGTCGCAATTTACGAGAAGAGAATTGGCCGGCAAATCGAGTTAATGACAGCTTACAGGCGTACAGAATCTAAAAAGAGTTTAAAAAGGTAAGTTCAGAATTTAAGACGGTCCAGGGAAACTTGTTGTAGAGTCGTTGGCGGAACTTTTGCCCACGGTGTGATATCGCGATCGATCCTCCTCGATTTGTCTTCGGTCGGGCGCGAATAAAAGTTTTCCTCTCAGTGGAGTGCAAATGAATACAGAACGACACAGAGCCGCAAAGTCTGCAAAGCTGACGAAAATCAAGGCGAGGCGCGCACAGAGAGATAAAGAGAGAGAGATAGAGAGGAGCATAGAGACGTACATACCTCGAGATGGAATCGACGCCGAAGGCGACGATCAGACAGGCGAGTACCATGCAGCCCAGATAAATGCCGGAAATCAGTTGGATTCTTTCCGGCGGCGGTGGCTCCAAGTTTGGATTCTCCGTCGCCGAGGCGACGCCGCAGAAATTCGCCCCGCACAGCTCGCCGACCAAAGTCGCGTTCAGCGTCACGTTCGCCGCTGCGGCTGCATCCTGCTCCCTGCCGTACGACAGCACTGCAATTGTGTCAAGCATTGCTCTCTGTGTATATACATGCATGTTTCTGGCTGCGTGCAGCGTTATTTTCTTTCTGTCGAATGCAGTGCCGATTGCCGAATCTCCCTTCGTTTACCGTAAGCGGGAAAACTACAGTGGTAGATGCCAGTAGATCATATTCGACTGATTCGCCTGCACTATGCAACTACCAAATGAGCTGTTTTCTACTGCTATGCCCGTCATTAGAATTGCGCATACTACACATACCATGTTTTACATGCGTTCACGTGAACTTTATGTTACAAGGCACAAATAATAATTTCCTTAGTCATCCATTTATTAATGGTTAATTCTATTATTTATTTATTTTTGCATCATCAAAGAGGAAGCTTTGTGATAGTAAAAGAAAGATTAGGAATCAAAATACACTATTTTTAGAAAATGTCTGTATGGATGTGTGTGTATGCGTGTTGTGTGTGTGTGCATGTGTGTATGTGTGTATGTGTGTATGTGCGTGTTATGTGTGTGTATGTGTGAGTATGTGTGTATGTGTGTGTGTGTGTGTGCGTGCGTGACTATGCGTGTGTGTGTGCGTGGGTGTGTGTATGGACGTGGATCAGCATTACTCTGCATATACGTAGTCAAAAATAATGTTGCAGGCTCATTGTTTTTGCTTTTCTTAAAAGAACGCGTCTCAGAAATATTTATTTTGCTTTTGATGTTTTTTAGTTTTTATAACGGTTTCTCGATTTTTGGTTTTTAGTACATTAGAAATAATATCATCGATCTAGCAAAAAAGCATTTGAAAGAGTATAAAATTACCTAACTTTACAGAGCTGAAAGTTTGGATACGGTCGTTCCCTTCTTTTGTTATACACGAAAACGTAATTTTTTGTTTAAATGGTTGAGTCTCGGAAACTTATGACGGAAAATCTTTTGCGAAAAAAAAATTATTTTTTTGACGGTTATTTGACTCTTTTTGATATGTATTACAAAATGAACGAAATACTTCTCGTTAAATTTTTTTTATTATTCTTTTTAGTAAATCCAATAAATTTTTTAAAAAATCTTAAAAAAAATTTTCATAAAATTGATTGGATCTCTATAAAGAAATATTAGAAAAATTTTTCATAAAATTGATTGGATCTCCATAAAAAAATAATAAATAAGGTTTTAAGGAGAAGTGCTCTTTTTGTAACACATGTCAAAAGGAGACGAATAACCATCGAAAAATGAATTTCGTTTATCATGTCACCTGGAATCGTGTGAGGAACCAGTTCCTTTAATAAATATGGTATTGAAAATAATGATTTATTGTGACGCGTAGGATCAAGATTTTGAGGATTTACATCGGTAAAATTTAAGATATTATAGTGTATTGATAACATACAAATTTTCAGAATGATGGCTTTTAAACATAAGAAGTTTTCTAGACTCGTAATAAAAAAGTCTTTTTTTGGGTTTAACCCAGGCCTGCCCTCTTAATTGTTTCTTTGATAAGTGAAATAAATAATTTTATGAATATGCAAGTCAATGAAAAGTTCAATTTTCAGGTTTTGTAAACTTATAACGAATATGCTGAAAAATTGATGAGTAAATATTTTAATAAAACTCGTTGACCCTGTGATGAATTTTACAGAGCGTATATCATATCGTCAATCAACATAAAGTTTATATTTCTGTAAATAAAATATATAATATTCGGAGGGGAATTGCATTTAATTAAAAATGTGTTAAATAAAATAAGAATTTTATTCTGCTTGAATAAATGCGCAAATTCAATGGCAAAATATTACAACTCATAGAATTGTACTTGGAAGGCAATTTCTCTCGACAATCAGGAGATAAAGTTCATGCAAACAATGTTTTTATTGGATTTGATTGCCAGTAATTAAAGACGCATAATATAATTTCCACGCGGTCGGGCTTATTGTATAAATGAAATTCCGTCTATACCTAATTAGGTCTGCGTATAACTCGTCAAGTATGCCATCTAAACTCTTAGCGGAGTGACTATTACTGGATCTGAAGGAGCGAGCGGAAGCCCTTCGCGCCACGTAAAAGTCTAGGAATTAGGTCGCACGGAGCAGCTCGTTAGGGCGCAAAGTAATTTTTTCCGAAACGAAGTAAAAATTAATGACATTGGCACGCGTAATTTTTTTTTCCATTTCCTCGAGAGCCACGGAAACTCGTTACGCAAGCCGGCCGCGCGCATCGGAATGTTTCCCGGAAAATGCGTTTGACGCTGGCCCTGTGTGCACCAGTAGCGTCAGCTCTGTTTGCAATTGTAGCGCGTACAAGCGCGGCGAAGGACGCGCGATCATCCGGTCGCATCTCCAGCGGAGCGACGAGGTTTTATCGCGTCGAGTCGAGTGCTGGGCCGGCCCCTCGCGACTTAAAACTCCGCGCGAACCCTTCGATGTTCTTCCAGTCCTTCGTTCCGCTCTTCTCGCCGAGTTCTTCCGGCGAGTCGCGCGTACGTACGACGTAATACGTATTGTACGTACACACGCCGCTTGTACGCGCGCAGACAGACACAGACACACGATACGGAGAGCCGGTATTGCGGCCGAGGAGAGGCGCTGCACTGCGCGGATAGATAATCCCGTGTGGCTTTTACGCCACGAAATGGAATTATACGCGACGTACCGTCTGCTATACTCGCGCTGCTGCTGCTGCTGCTGCTGCTGCCGCTGCTGCGTTGATTGATAGATATCCGCTCTCTTGCCGACAGCGCGCTCGCGGTATTCTACTGCCAATCAAGTATTACGTTACTAATGTAATACTAACTACATGTAACTACTACATCCTGAGCTGATAAATAACGTAAGCGCTCGCGAGAAGTATATGTAGAATCGCCTATTGCTAGAGAAATTTTATCAATGCTTTGATGTTTCTCGCAACGTGGTAAAGTAGAATTTGGTAATTCCGATCCCTTTAAATTCCACAGATTTGATTTAATGTATAAGATATACTTTATCTCCATATACATATCAGTGGAGACTCAATATGACTTTCAATGTTGAATTACGCTTGTATGCCAACTGTAAACCTACTTTGAGTATCTGGAGTAAATACAGTATGTTTCTCTTCATTTTTAAGAGTTGTTAAGTTTTGTTTGTGTAGATAAGATAAGCGTATTCAATAAGTAAAGTTAAATAGAGATTTTATTGATCCGTATATAGCGTCAGCGCATCAGACTGGACTTAACACACACAGCTTATTCTACTTACTATTATATCGACGCTTAATACGAAGCATATATCATTTTAGTACACTACAAGCTCTATCCTTACCGTTAATCAGAATGATTTCCTGAATTGATCATACTTTCTGAATATGTAAATAAGTACTTGAATACCCCCCTCCGTTTAATCACGTGGTATTAGCGGGAGCATACTGGTTTACGAACGTACAACAAAATTAAAAACCTGTTTTATTGATTTGGCTAGTGCTAAAATTACGAACTACGATACTTTTTGCAGGAAGAAACGTTGAAATTCGATACTCTTCATATCAGGCGTCCCTATATTATAATTGTTATTGTTATTGATATTGTTATTGTTATTGTTGTTGTTTATTCCTGTTCGAAGTTCGAGTCAGCTTTGCAGAGGTAATTTTTTATTGTACGCATTAGACCTGGTTCCCTATAATCATGATGCATTCATTCACTCTTCCTACATTTGGAAATGTATAGTATAAGGTGAAGTGCGTATGCATCATAAGTGGCCCTATAGTTTTAAGTGAAATATAAACAACAAAAGTCGCAATAACAAACATATGAAAAAATCATTTCTGAAAATTTCACGTGTCCGGGATTCGAATCCGAATATACTTTTATACATTTTTGAAAAACCTAAAAGTTGTTGTTTTCTATAGAAATAGAATTACAATGAAAGTATAATCTTGAAATTGAAAAAAAAGGCAGTAAATAAAATCAGTAGTTTTTAGATTATTCTCGTGTGGTCACGCATGAACGATAACATAAAATTTTTTTCGATCGCGTCGGATGCAGAATAGATTCTGGCTTTGCTGTCGTTTGCCACCGAATGCTTTTTTTTTCTTCAACGACTTTTTCTCTTTTTTTCTGTGAGTGCCGACGAACCCACGACGCGCTGCATTATACCGATTTCTTTAGAGCTTCGCAATTCAATAAACGCCTGCACTCTCCGTTAGCTTAATTTGCATTTAGAAAAAAAGACAAGCACAATGCAAACACTCAATTATCTCTCAGAAGAAGATTATAACTTTTAAAATGGGCGTGCGTTTGGGTACTTTATTATACACATCTTATATATAATTATAGGCAAGCGTGCATACAAGATGAAGTCGCTACTCTTTACGAACTTTTCTGGTCCTTTGAAAATCAAAATTCCTTATCCCCTGGATATTATTACGCGAAATTTATGATTTAACGAAGTTGATGAAATGCATATCAAAGTTTTTCCTCTTATTGGTTTACTAAGCTATCTCTTCAAAAGTAATTGAACGAGAGATATCATTAAGTTAAAATATTTTTATGCCCATCTGAACGAAAATGGCCACCTTTTTCCCTGAAAAGCGAGACCAAAATTACACTTTTTGTCCGCAAATCACTTTTTTCCCGCAAATGTGGGAAAACAGTGACTTCACTAGAAACTAGTACCACTTGGTTAGGATACTCCGGCTATTTTAGCAGGAGTAACACAACGAGGAGGATGGTATAGAAAGCGGTACTAGCGATGCACATTCCTCGCAAAGTTTTAATGAATCTCAAGGGGTATTTACATGATTTTCTCGTCAAAGCGATTGATTAGATATTTGGTTATATAAATTTGATAAATTTTAATAATGCAAAAGAACTAGAGCATAATATTCTAACCTCTAAAGTAGTGATTTTAATTAAATTTGAATAAATGAAAGTTAATTATATTTCTTAAATCAATGTATACTTCCCTGGTAGAAATTTATCCCATCCACTTTATAGATCTATGTAGAATAATCTCGCGCTGTGTAGATCTATGTAGGCAAACTAGGTAACGGTCGTCCCTTCTAGTTTCCCATATTATTTGCCCCGATAAAACTAGATAAGCAAAATTATGACAATAACAACCACTTAAAGGTTATGTTTTAAGAAACAGACGCATAATCTATTGAACTTATTATGTATTATTTTGATTTAAAGGTATTTACATGTTATTGTTCACCTATTACCAATGTAAGTAAATGTAAATAACCTCTAAAGTGTAAGGTTATCAAATTTTAGATGCATCGAGTTTTTGTATTTAAGAACTCAATAACAATATTATGTTACACATACATATTAAACAATCAAAATAAGAAAATAATCTGAATATCTAAATAACTATATGAAATGTTAGTGCATATATTTATTTTCTTTATGTAAAATTGATTTCCTTATATTTGATTATGTTCCATCCTAAATACATGCTTGGTTTCAAAACCTGTATGGTTTATGTAAGGAAAATTATTTTCACATACATTTATTATCAACTGATTAATTTTCTATTTTTAAAAAGAAATAATGTATTTGAGTTATTATATATATATATATATATATATATATGTTCTATTTTTGTATTTCCTACTGTGATTAATTTATAATCAAACACTTTCATTTGACATCTATGGCCAGTTAAAACATAGTAATTTGTTACTTATAAAGAAAATTATCGTCTACATGTGTTCGACTAATGTGTTTGTCTTTGAAAATGTTGTCACGGATGAGCAGTTTATGTATTATAAAAACTCACATACGGATACAAAATTATTTGCAATTCTGAAATTAAAATTCTAGTATTTAAATAAAGCATCTCATAAAGTATATATTTGTACATATGATATTATTATTTATATATTACTTTTCAAGAAATAACTACATCAATCAATAACGTTATTTTGAAATCACTGTTTTTCATATGCAAGGAAAATTATTTCTAAAATTTCATTTTTTAGGTTACATATGCTTTCTGACTACTTTTATATGTAAATAGTATGAATAGAACTGTAGATCTTATTATTATAATTAAAAACTTGCATGTTAAACTTTCTTTAACATTAATTTTTATAATAAAAGTTCTGTTCAATAAATAATATATAACCTCACAGATTTTATACGTTCATATTATTATTGAGAAAACTATGTAGATCTGTGTGGATTTATCGAGTTTTGTACAGTCTAGTACTATCTAGTTTGCCTATAAAGGCCATTATAGCGAATGTGGGCGCCACGATAAGATTTCTACCCGGGTTATATCGCAACTTTAGAACCATTAAAATAATGTATTAATACATTTGAAGACTTTGGGATTCTCTAGACTTATTATTGAACAATCAGTCTGCAACAGTATATAAAAATATTATTAAATACCTATGTTTAATACAAATTTAAAAAAACTCGATTTAAATATATTAAGAATACATTTTTAAAAGACTATATATGACCTTTTAGCAAGTAAAATAAGCGAGTTTAAGATAATATAAATAAAATGTAAAAAAAATTATCATTGAACAATTTTATTTTCATACAAAGTCAATGTACATAGTTAAACATTACAAATTATATGGGAAATTTATGTAAATGAAAATTTTAAGATATTTAATTTTTAACTAGAGGTCGCTTAAAAAGTAAGTAACGTTATTTTTGTCAATTTTAGCCTTCTACCCTCCCCCATTTAACGCATTTTCGCTGATTTTCCCATATATGCATTTATACTGAAAAAAATAATTCTTAAATTTTAATAAACGTTTCCTTGAATCGTACTCAGAAAATATTTATTTGAAAATAGTAAATATTTCTTAAATTAATAATTAATAAATATTTATTGAAATTTAGTAACTATTTATTGAATTGATGAATATCAGTTTAAACATAATTAAATATTTACTATTTTCAAATAAATAAAATTGTTCAATTATAATTTGTTTTACATTTTATTTATATTCTTTTAAACTCGCCTATTTTACTTACTAAAAGGTAATATATAGTCTTTTAAAAATTTATTCTTAATGTATTTAAATCGTGTTTTTTAAAATTTGTATTAATCATAGGTACTTAATAATATTTTCATATACTGTTGCAAACTGATTGTTCAATAATACGTTTAGAGAATTCTTAAGTCTTCAAATGTATTATACATTGATTTAAAAAATAAAATTAATTTTCATTTATTCAAATTTAATTAAAATCACTACTTTATAGGTTAGAATATTATGCTCTAGTTCTTTTGCATTATTAAAATTTGTCAAATTTACATAACCTAATATCTAATCAATCGCTTTGACGAGAAAATCATGCAAATACCCCTTGAGATTCATTAAAACTTTGCGAGAATGCGTATCGCTAGTACCGCTTTCTATACCACCTTCTACAATCTTCCGCGCTATGTTACTCCTGCTAAAATAGCCGGAGTAGCCTAGCCAACATGGCGGATCTTTTCTTTTCGTGATATATGGTAACTACTCCAGTATTTGATCGGATACCAATAAATGGCCAAACCGCTGAATATTTATTTATAAAATGAACTCATATCTTAATAATTTATAAATGAAGCCAACAAAATTCTGATTAATTTTAAATGTGTTATAATATTATTTTTAAGTAAATAAATTCTCTGGTCATTCACTAGAAAACGTGGTCATTTACTAGTGAACTTACCCTATACGATAATAAAATTATTATGTTCGAATGCATGATGCGTTTCTATTTGTAATCAATATATACGACGAAACAATTAGCATCACTCATCATAGCATAGCGTTGAAAATTTCAGATCATCGCGCAAGGTCGGCTGCACGATTACAACCGACATGATTTACAGAAAGGACTGCAGGCGCAGGCGCAGGAAAAGCAGCGTGTCCAACAAAGCGAATGACGAAAGTCCCCCGAGGCGCAAGGACACCGCTCCACGCACACCATCATGCATACGGCTCCCGGTCTCTCGCTACTCACCTGCGGAGGAGACGAGATTGCCCCAGACCTGCGCCATCTGGTAGAACATGAAGAAGAGGCCGAAGAACCGGGTGACCAGCACGTCGGCGCTGAGCTCGGACACGGTGGCGTACGCCTCGGCGACGACCGTCAGGTAGGTGCACTTGGCGCACCAGAGCGGCCCGCCGCCCAGGCCCACCGCCAGGCCCGAGGGTATCATCGTGTAGAAGCGCGGATAGAACTGGGCGGCGATGAAGGGCATGTAAGCGACGAACGTCAGGGCGATCGTCCACTTGCAGCCGAGCCAGCTGCAACAGAATGCGTTATTGCGCGCTTATTCGTTGGACAAACAGTCGACAAGCCCGTTCTAATCATTTGCATAGAATAATCAAAGCAGTGTACTGACATAAGATTATTTAGGATATCAACATTCTCATTCTAGATATCTGTATATGTGTATGGGAGAAATATGTCTGCACCGAGCACCTTGATTTTGTGTACATAGTATTCATTAATATCTATAATAATCACAACTGCATACATAAATACAGTCGGATGTAGAATGTAGTAAAATTTTTATAATTTCAAAAATGTATTTATAATATCGGACACCTATGTTTTACATTTAATTGCATTTTTCAGATATGTTTAGTGTAATAAAAAGTAAAGTAAACTTACACACCAAGATGTAATGATACAAACTCTTTAAGGGAATAAATAAGAGTAAACATACAATAAATCCATAAAAACATCAATTTATATTGTCTCAGTAGGTCGTGGGTCAATTATAAATTAACAATTGATTTATAATATCAAATAATCAGCGCAAGATTCACATACATATGGGTGGTTCCATGTCAAGTGAGCAAGTCGAAAAATAAAAATGTCTGAAACTCTACAAAAATGTTGGTATGTGTATCTAAAGTATGTAAAACAAATTACAGACCCTAAGGTGTTATACGTCAAGGGCAATTAATGGTTGAAAAATGTTTTTTTTTTAATATTTTGAGATTTTTCCAACATTGTTTGATTTTGGCTCAAAAACAAGGAACTTTTGAGAAAAAAGTATCAGAACATTCTTTGGTCAAAATAAGGTAAGAAATATAAAAAAAATATTATTCTGATTGTTTGTGATCTCATGCAATGTGATATATTAAGATATTAATATTCTTGGAAATCGCCACAATTTTTTTCAAGATAAAATATCTTAATATTTAGTTTTTCATATTTACTTTAATTCTAGACTTGTTATATGGTCTCAACTTGAATATAATTTTTGCATAATTTTTAAATAGCGCACTTTTTTTTGGTATTTCCATTGTGTGACTGTAATAAAACGTCACCATTTAATAGCTCTGAAGGAATTATATTTAGCTTGAGATCATTTTGCACAAGGTCTAGAATGAAAGCTGATATGAAATATAAAATTTAAAGGTCTTTTGCTTTGAGAAAGGATGGCAATCAGCTAGAATTTGAATATTACATGACAATGCATGGGTTTATAAAGAACAAATACCGAAAAAAAGTGCGCTATTTAAAAATTCTGCAAAAAAAATATTAAGCTCGAGATCATATTCTAACTAATCTAGAATTAAAGGAAATATAAAAAACTAAATTTTAAGATTTCTTATTTTGAAAAAAATTGTTGCGATTTTCTAGAATCTTAATATCACAATATATCACAATGCTAGAGATTACAAAATATCACAATAGCGTCTAATATTTTTTAAAATTTTTCTTACCTTATCTTGACCAAAAAATTTTCTTACACTTTTTATCAGAAGTTCCTAGTTTTTGAATTAAAAATCAAACAATGTTGGCAAAATCTCAAAATATTAAAAAATCGCATTTTTCAACTTTATTTGCCCTTGGCATAGAACACCGTAGGGTCTGAAATTTTTTTTACATACTCTGGGTACACACCAACATTTTTGTAGAGTTTCAGACATTTATATTTTTGGACATGCTCACTTGACATGGAATCACCCATATACATACTCGCTCTTCTTTCTTCTTTTTCTTTCTTTGGCGTCGCTATTCCCTCCGAATTATCATAGAAGATGAAAACTCTGCAACTTTTGAATTCAATCAACTCGCGCCACTCGAGAAAAGAGATCCCAAGGTGTTAACACCTTGATGGTCGGCTTGCTAATGCCCGAGAGATTTTGACAATATCAAGATATGCTTTCAGCTGTTCTATATTTCTCCCACTCTCTCATTGCTCATTCCTTCTTCTGCGATATTTGCTCACAGCGATGGGCTCATTTGGATTTCAGATGACATAATCCCTAGGTCCAAGCGATAAAATTTGACATTGTGGTCAGCTAAGTTCAGATTATTAGCGCGAAATACAGCGGGGTGTTCTCAAACCCATCCGACTCCGCCAGATCACCTAACCTGTTGAATTTCGATTGTTTTGATTTGCTTGCATCTTCTGCAGGTCAAATGGGTTTGAGAACATCCCGCGGCATTTCGCACCAACGATCTGAACTTAGCTGACCACAATGTCAAATTTTATCACTAGGACCTAGGGATTCTGTCATCTGAAATCCAAATGAGCCCAAAGCTGTTTGTGCACCTCTCTTACTCTCTTTGAGGTTAGGAATTACGGTCGGAAATTTAAATGGTTTGACACCTTCTTAAGGGATTATTCTACTTTGGACGCTCAAATAAAGGGCTATTCTTGTGAATTTTTTTAAAGATACTATTATAGATATTGATATAAGATTTGTTTCGCTTAATAAATACACTGTCGAAATACATCAGAAATTTTTTTTTTATTAATTTAAATACTTTTTATACACAAAAATGAAAAGCAAACGTAACTCCTCGAAAAGTAGGTATGTGTGGGCTGTAGACGAATGATCAAAGACGGGCAATCTGAAACAAAAAAATCACACGGTTTTAGATTCAGTATGACTCTGGTTCTATCACATTCTAGGATTGTTTAAATTTATGCAAAATAACAAAATAGCGGACATTAAAAAAAATGTGTTCTTTTTTTTGGAAAAATATCCGTCAGTTTGTTATTGTTACATAAATTTAAACAATCTTAGAATGCGATAGAACCAGAGTCATACTGAATCTAAAACTGTTTGATTTTTTTATTTCAAATTGCCCATCGGGCAATTTGAGTATTCGACTACGGCGCACACATACCTACTTTCCGAGGAATTACGTTTACTTGTCATTTTTGTGTATAAAAAATATTTCGATAGTGTATTTATTAAGCCCAACAAATATTACATCAATATCTATAATATTATCTCTAAAAAAATTCACTAGAATAGTCTTTTTTTTGAGCGTTCAAAGTAGAATGATCCCTTAAGAAGGTGTCAAACCATTTAAATTTCCGGTCGGAATTCCTAACCTCAAATCTTTGACCGAGGTATAAACAATTGATTACAATTAATAAATAAACCGAATTATGAAAAACCAAGACATCATTGCCCTTCCTTTTGTAACACTCTGCTAAGTTTCAAGTAATAATATCATTGCATATATGAATGCTACTAGATCACTCGTTTTGTTCGAGTGAAAAGTATACAGTATAACTCCATTCGAGTGAAGTATACAGAAAAGTCACTTGAAGTTGAGTGATTTAGCTCGTCACTCTTTAAAAGAGTGACAAAATCACTCTTCCAGATTTATAAAGCAGAGTGGTCTTAAACCAGTTTTGATATCTCCAGCGGTAGTGCTGCCTATAACCAGTAAACAATTGAATAACAAAGTCCGATATCAGGGAATTATATTATGTCCGGGAATATTCTATTCTTATTTACTGTTTTGTATTTGAAATTGAGGTAGATCGCTGCATAATAAAATAGATACCTATTTTTTCGAATCCAATATTAAATTTAATTTTTCTGTCTTTAATTAAATGCGGGTACAATATGCGATTAAAAAGTACAATCTTGCTATAGCTTCGCTTTATATTCTTCTTTCTTTTTTCGAAAGCTACTCTGCCATTCAAGACGTTAACGAGAGTCGCGAGCCAACTATTCATCGATCACTAGAGAGCTACGCGCAAAAACACATTACATCGGGCTTTAACGTAATTACCCCCGGTGCGTATAGTACTCTTTTATTATTACGAGCACTGAAAGGATGCGATTACTTTTTATTATTACACTTTCACATTTATTTTCCTTCGAAGACTGCAGTTATCTTCTCTTACATCTTAGTGTAATTACATTAAGAGTAGGATTCATCATTAAATGCTGAATAAGTCAATATTGTCTTTAATTATTATGAAACGCGGAATAGAAGACTATTGAATTGGTTTTTGTTTACATGTTATTAAAAAATCGATAATGATTGTGCTTCTATTTTTTTTATATCAGATGATTAGATTGCTTTTTCAGCGAGAAAGCGTTGTAACGATGATACTTGTAAAATCCAATATTTTAATGAATTTTGATTTTTTGCGGTTGATCCTGGTGAACATTATTTCTGCAATGAAGTTGTAAGAAAGTGTTAAAAAGTGTAAAAAATAGAAAAAAGAGTTAAAAATACAAGAAAATATAAAACAGTGTAAAAAATAAAAAAAGTTAATCGAAAGTGTATACTTAGAAAAATAACTTTTTGCTAAATAAATCATTTTTTCTTAACAAGAATCCGTTTGATTCAAAACGAATTCTCTCAAAACCAAAATCTTTTTCGGCTCAAGCTAGCGGATACATTTTAAATCACATGAATTGTTTGTAATTATAGAGGAATCATTTATCATTAAATGGATTATTATCTTAAGGCATATGTACAAAGAATTGCGCTTGAAGCAAGAGCTTATTTTTCTGAGCATATGAAGTGTATAAACTAATTTCAGACTGCGGCTGTCCGGCTATTGGGCAGCAGTGGTACAAAATAAGACAGGAGTAGTACGACACGCATAGACCCGCACATCTCTCTGTATTTTGTGTAGCAGACGAACTACCTTGGAGTGCTGCCACAAAAACCCCTGTAACGTAGTTGAGCCAGTTCTCGATCACACAAGAAGGTATTGAGGTTATTCTGACAATTGAAAATTATAAAAATCATCAAAATCCAAAACCATTTGCTAATTAGTTAATGTATATCTTAATTTAAATAATAGTAGGTCTAAAATGTTTATATTTGACATAAAACCGTAAAAATCATGTTTAAAAGCCAAAGTTCCAGTAGACCTAATATCAATCAGTGAATTAAAGTCCGGACTAATTGTCGATCAGTACTCCTGGCCCAGTTCTCGATCACAATTACACATGAAAAGTGGGGTTATGTTTAAGGTTATGTTTTTAAAATCAATCTTTTAGTGTACGACTATCTATGATAATGGGTTGATGCTGAGCTAATACATCTTTACAAAAAACGTGACTCCGTACGAAGACGCTATTCGAGGACCAATGACGACAGACTGTGGCGGGAGTATCAGGGCCTTGCAGCTGAAGCTGAATTACGAACGAAGGAAACAAGGGAAAGATTTTTACAAAATAAAATTTCTGAAGCGATTAATAATAAGAAAGATATCTGGAAAGAGCTCAAGGCTCTGGGCCTTCTGCCAAAGACAAGAGAGGAGCTTCATGGTTTCTCACCGGAAGAGCTCAATGCCCACTTTGCAGGGGTGTCGATCTCCCAAAATGAGGGTGATGAAGAACTTGACAACGTCCTGACCACTGCCAGTGATGACGGTTTTGTTTTCCGAGAAGTCAGCTTCTCGGACGTGGTTCTGGCTGTTGCCCACTTCTCATCACAAGCCAGAGGGGAAGACGACATTCCCCAAAGTATAGTGGCTAAGGCTCTTCCGTTTGTGGGAGATCATATTGTTAAGATCTTTAACTCCTCTCTGTCCAGTGGCATTTTTCCGGGAGCTTGGAGGGGAGCTCGGTTGGTGCCTTTGAAGAAGAAACCTGTCCCATCTACGGTGTCAGATTTCCGACCAATTGCCCTGCTGAGCTTCCTTTCTAAGGTCCTTGAAAAAATCGTACACGACCAAATAACCAACTTCTTACGAGAAAATAATACTTTGGACCCGATGCAGACTGGTTTTCGACAGAATCACAGTACACAGACAGCACTACTGAAACTGACGGAGGACATAAGATCAGGCATTGACAACAACAAAAAACTATTGACTATTTTGTTAATGTTTGATTTTAGCAAAGCATTCGACACCATCTCACACACTAAACTGCTGCGTAAGCTGATGCGCATGGGATTCTCCAGGAGTGTTCTCCTGTGGCTTAAGTCATATATCATGGGGAGACGACAGAAAGTCGTCACAATCACAAACGGGGATTCAGGTTGGCTAACCACCAATCTTGGCGTTCCACAGGGCTCAGTCCTGGGACCCCTGCTTTTCAGCCTGTACATAAACGACTTACAAGACGCACTCGACTTAGATGGTGTCGAACACATACTTTACGCTGACGACTTGCAAACCTACACACAAGTGACCCTGAAAGGTCTTCGTGATGGTATCGGTCGCATGTCGGCTGTAGCACAAGCAGTGTCGAACTGGGCAACGTCAGCTGGCCTGCGCCTCAATGTCGGCAAGACAAAGGCGATCATTTTTGGATCTGATCACAACATCAAACAGGTTCAGAGCCTCGACTTGCAAGGCATTGAGATACAGACCGGCGTACACGTTCCCTTTGTCGATACAGTCACCAACCTCGGCGTGGTGATGGACGGAGGGTTGACATGGAAGCCGCAACTGAATGCGGTCAGTAGAAAGGTAAATAGGGCTTTGTATAGCTTAAAACTTTTCCGTTCAAGCACCACAGAGATACTGAGGAAGCAGCTGGCATGTGCACTGGTACTACCTCACTTAGATTATTGCTCAGTGGTTCTTCTTGATGTGTCAGGGGAGCTCCAGACACGACTACAACGTCTGCAGAATGCATGTGTGAGATACATATGTGGTGTTAGGCGGGATGAGCATATCACCGCCTACAGGAAAAAACTGGACTGGTTAGAATTGAAGGTGAGGAGGGAGTATTTTATGGGGCTGCTGCTTTACAAAGCGGTTGTCATGCGGCAGCCACCGTATCTTACTGCCCTCTTTGAAAAAAACCAGGCCAGGACTTCAAGTAGGGGTGGTATGAAAGAGCTCTCGGTTCCGGGGTCGCGCACCGATAAGGGCCTTTTTTCATTCAGAGTTCAAGGTGCGCACCTCTGGAATTCGCTCCCGAGCAGTGTGAGGTGCCTGCCATCTTTTTGTAAATTTAAAACGGCGTTTAGCAGGCACCTTAAACAATTACATGGTGAGGAGTAGGTTTAGAGATAAGAATGAGTCGATTATATATTTAGGCTTTTTATATATTTAAATTATTTATTTATTTAATTTATTTATTTATTAAAACTTATTTATTTAATTTATTTATTTATTAAAATTTATTTATTTATTTATTTAACTTATTTATTTATTTAAATTTATTTATTTATTTATTTAAATTTATTTATTTATTTATTTAATTTAATTATTTATCTTGTTTATTTATGTATTCGACGCATTTATTTATTATTTTATTTATTTATTTATTAAATATTTTCAGTGTTAATTAAGTGTTAATGTATTTAATTATTAATTTGACAAAACAATTTTAAAAAAGTATGCATGTATTTATTAGTATGAATGGAAACGATTGTTAATGTATGTATATAATTTTATTCAAGCGACTGATAGGTATAATAAGTACGATTTAGAAAAAACAAATTTTATAACTGACAACAAAGCGCAATACTTTATATACCTGACTTCACATATGTGCAATTAATTTTAGTTAAGTAACGACGTGATATGTAATTTTAAGAAACTGACAACGTGTGACATTAAAAAATGTAAAAAATGTAAATTATATGTAAACTTTTTGTAAATATTTACAAATAAATATTATATCTATCTATCTATCTATCTATAATAGACGAATAGTAGTGCAGTTTTATTGTAAAATAGTAAATAATTAATGTTATTTCGTTATTATGCCTTAAAAAGTATGTTGCTCGATAAATGGTAGCATACGCAAACCATAAGCCTACCCTCGATTATTAATTAAAATTGTAAAAATAAACTAATTATCGTCTACGCTTCGTTTTTAAATTATTGTCGATCCAAGGTTACTATTAAACCTTTTTACATAACTTGATAAGCAAAAAAATTTGTTAAAACGTCGTATTACTAAACATATGTTCGTTAGCTCAGCACCTAAGAATTCCCCTTTGAATGCATCAACCAGAGACTGCTGTATTAAATAATTTTTTTCTCATAAATAAAATCATTAAATCATTTACACCTTTTGACAATTATTCATATACAAGGCTGCTATTAAAACCAATTTAAGTTTGTACGACATATTTTAAGTAAGATTGCGATAAATCTTATTATTTCTCAAAGTGATTGAGAATTTGTACGTGATCGACAACCAGTTCAACTACCTTACTAATACAAATGGAACTGTTTGACGAGCTGGGGAGGGGAGAGAGAATGGTGAGACAATAAGAATACACACGCGAGTTGTAGTTACTGACTGAGCTGCTGAGTTTTGACGAAAGGTTTTTAATCACATGATTATGCGCTCGAGCGAAATGCACGATCGAGATGAAGCCCGACCGCGGAAGTCGCAACACGTTGCGACTTCTTGCGATGAGCGCGATTATATATGCCGCACTATCTATCTATCTCTCTCTCTCTCTCTCTCTCTCTCTCTCTCCCTCTCTCTCTCTCACTTTCTCTCCCTCCTCTCCCCCTCTTTCTCTCTCTCACACACTTCCTCTCCCTCTCTCTCTCTCTCTCTCTCTCTCTCTCTCACTTTCTCTCCCTCCACTCCCCCTTTCTCTCTCTCTCTCACACACTTTCTCTCCCTCCTCTCCCTCTCTCCCCTCTCTCTCTCCCTCTCCCCCTCCCTCTCTCTAGCGTCGCGATATTATTGCACGATTCTACACTTGATTGTTTTAGTTAACTTCACCGTGAGTAACTGAATAAATTTAATGTTCGCATTCGACCTTGCTACCTTTCAGTACGCATATATGAGTAAGCCGTTGCAGCAGAAGGATATTGCCACCTCCGCGGGCTTACTTGATTAAACAAAACTAGACTTGCGTACGTTATTATTATCTGCTAAATAATAAACATAGTAGAACCGTCGCCTTTGTTGAGTATGGTTACTTTATAGAAAAAAATACTTTTTTTGAAATTAAAGTTCACTAGGTCTGATCCAAAGTTATTAACAATTGATGTCTGAAAATGCACGAAAAATCAATCAATTTAAATGTCTTAATTTCCTCAAATATTCATGCAATTTCAGTTGCCATCTTCAATTATAACTTTTGATTAGAGTAGTATTTTGTACGAAAGAGAGCTTAAATTAAAGCTCTTTGGGCTTAATTATACTAGGTGTTTCTTTCTAGGTACCTTCTTTTATTAAAATAAAGCATATTTGGGGTAAAATACCTCAAACCACCACTACAATGGTGCATTGAACAGTTTCTAGGCTTCGGTTTTGAGTACCGAAAACCACTTCGTAAAGCCGGATAGAAATCTGTTTACAACAGTGAAATTTTCCTTGTAAGAAAATAATTAATTTTAATGTATTTACCAAAGTTTATTTCCAATCTTAAATCTGCTTATTTCAGCCATAAAAATCATACAAAAGTAGTGCTGTTGATGCTACTAACGTAATAATAAATAAATAAATTAATTAATTAATAAATATAAAATATAGCAAATTTGTTCTAGTTACTTATCGTGCAAAGTCCATAAACTTTAGTATACATATATTTGGGTAGTCTATCACTATATATTTCATTTAAAATAATAAACAAATTCTGTTAAGGGAGTTGTAGCCCTATAAATTCTATTTCTGTATTTTTGGCTTTAAAAGAAGAAAGTAAGTAATTAGCGTTTTAAAAACAAAGAATCTGATAAAAATAATACATTTCTTAATCAAATTACCTTCAAACAGACCACAAATCCATTAGCATTCTGAGATATCTGGTTTCGCACATTTTTTGCATTCACGTAACCTCCAGACTCACCCGATCAACCAATTCACGTTTTACAGGGCTAAAATTGTTCGTATTGGATCCTATTTTGACCGTATACTATTTATATTAGTTAAAATTATCAATATCATGTAAGTATTACTGTATAAGTCAAAAAGTACGTATATTTAAAACTTTTTATTGCTTTAAGATCCTCGCAAAAACACAAAGTAGTAAAATTAAATTTTCTGAATAGCTTAAAGTCAAAATAGGATACAAAACAAACAATTTCAGCCCTGTAATACTTAAATTGGTTAATCCGGTGAATCTGTAGGTTACATTAAGTATTTTACTAAATTAAAGTTAAAAATGTACCTTAAATGTGCAGTAGTAATGGAGGTTAGGTTATTTGTTTACATAACGACACGTGCATTTGAAAAGTATCATTTACACAAAAAGTACCAAAGCCCCGAGTAAAATTTAAGTGTCTTTATTAAAGATATCTATGTTATAAATAATAAAATGCATGTAGTCATATAATTACTGTTATTTTAAAAATAACAATAAAAACAGAATAATGTAAGTTATGACGAAATTTTGAGAATTGGTAAACAAATATTTGTAGTTTTACAATGAAGTTTTATTACAAAATTTTATTTTTTACATCAATCACAAAATTTTTGTTGACTAAGTTATGATTGACTAATTTTGGAAAAGGAAATTATTAGTTATCAAATACTTTTAGTATTGCATATACATATTTCTATAATCTCGTAAGTTGTTATTTGTTGATAAAAATATTTATTTTGGCGGCATACTATATTGAACATTCAATAAAGTATAATAATGTATATTTTTAAAAACTAATAACTTTTCAAAACAAAATATAAACAGGTTTGATTTGCAAACAAAATACGTTCTTGCTTAAAGCATAGTCTTAAGCAGATTCTAGCCAGATATTACCTATAATTTGACTTATTAATAGCTTATTAATCTGGCTAATAATTAATAAGTTAACCAGCCATTCTAGCTAACTTTCTACCAGGGTGATTTACCATAAATTAGAATTCATTATTAATTGTTTTATAACTATTTTATAAGATTTTAAAAAAATAATGAAATCAAATGAAAAGCGCATAAACTATTAAACATAAACATATACGAGTTTATTATAATTACACTATATGCTTTTAACATACGTGCCGGCTTTTTTCTTTTATGGTTCAAAGGTAAGAAGCTCTTCGATAATTTGGAGATTGTACACACTGATCAAATTCTAAACAACTCTTATTTTAAAAAATTCTGAGTTAAAAGCAGATGGTGTAATTATAATAAACTCGTACATGTTTATGTTTAATAGTTTACGCGCTTTTCATTTGAATTCATTATTTTTTTAATTCTTATCCAGTTACAAAACAATTAATAATGAATTCTAATTTATCGTGATTCAAATGCAGATTTATTAATAAACTAATATAAATACAAAATAGGAATGATTAAAATAAAATTACACTAGAGCATACTTTCCGAAGTTTTACGTTTTTAAGGTCCTTTTTTTAGAGATTTCACTTCTTATTGTCAAACTATAAACGACGGTCATCATAATTTTTACCGTTTAGAAGAGTAAAAGTAAAAAGCTTTTATCGAGATAACTTTCTTTTGTCAAATTTCCGACCTTAACTATGATTTTTACGGTAATTTTTATCGGAAAATTCTCTCTGTATGTAATTTATAGCTGTTCTGCGTGAATTTAATTGAGAAATTGAGGGTGGTCTAACCTAACCTCACAAAATTCTGCAATACTATTTTCGTTAGGGTTACCTATAACGAAGTTCACGAAGCTAATTCTTTTAAACTTATTCTTATTTCTTACATTTTTTATCGCATCAGGAATTTGTCTTATAATATGTATACCGTAGTCAATATAGTCAAACCAAAACATTGCTCTGTTCTTATAGGTGAAAGTACATTTAAGCTCAAGAAAACATCTTCAAGTTTTGAATAATAGAAATAGCATGATTTGGCGCTCGCGCACCGCGCTCAGAGAGTTGACGAGAAATGCCTCATATATGTCGACATAATAAAAAACAATACACTTGTCATTATTATTTTTTCCCTCAGTATTAAATAGAATAAATAATTTCATATTGGAACATTTTTGAAGTTTGAGGAAGCTAAGTGCCAATAAATAGGCAGCGGTTTTTATATTCTGTATGATGGACCTAATGGATTTTTTCATGCAAGCTCAAAAAGTGCTCTTCTCTTTTTGTAATACATGTCAAAACGAGTCCAATAAACGTTAAAAAAAAATTTTTGTTCATCGTGTCATCCCGAATTGTGTGAGGATCAAAGTTCTTTAAATAAATATAGTATTGAAAACAGTGATTTATTGTGACGTACTGGGTCAAGATTTTGAGGTTTTACAACGGCAAAATTTAAGATATTATTGTGTTTTGAGATCACAAATATTTTTAGAATAATTGCATTTAAACATAGAAAGTTTTCTGGACTCGTAAAAAAAGTCTTTTGTTGGGTTTAACCCAAGCCTGCCCCCGTAAGTATACAATCTAGCGTAAACGCTCGTACTAATTCGCTTACCTCTTAAGTCAAAGGCCGTTCATTTCGAGATTTTCTTGATAGTGAAGATTGAGCTTGCAACTCAATATCTAGGTAAGCGCAGTAATTCCCGTATATACAATAATAAATAAAAAAGACAGAGATAAAGATTTTACCTCAAATTTTTTCACCCTATCACGTTTCCAAGCTATAACTGTTTAAAATAAAGTGCTGTTGTCGCCTATAGTAAAAAAAAGAATTCGCTTATCCAAAATTTTGGATTGTAAAAGGTATTTAATTTGATGCTCGGTCAAATATATTTGCACTGAATCAATTGTATTATTAATATATTTCCTTCAGCAAGGAAGCAAAAAAACCTTTAGCCTGTTTAATCTTATTTTCTTTGTCCAAATCTATAACCTTTTTTCATTGAAGACAAATAAACTTACAAGTATTACTTGCTCTTAATATAATTTCGAATAATTCATTTTATTGAAAATGTTTTAGTTTTTTATTCTATTAGAAATATTTAATATTAAAAAAAGAATTTTTGAATGGATTTTAACTTTTTGAGTAACACCTATAAAGATATTCGAGAAATGAACAAAATTAGATAATTTTATGAAAAAGACATGAAAATTACCTTATCACCAACACTGGTAGAAAAATATTACTGAAGATTAAACTTCCATATATAGCAGCCAGTGTAAACGTTCCTAGAGAGTTGTCAGCATTGACAGAACTTTGGAGATTACTCGCACCCATAAAAGCCGTAAAGTGGATCATGAATGCGAAACCGATCATTAGAATATTTTTTATGATTCGCCATCTTTCTGCCGGCTGAAAACGGTCCGTTTTCACCTCTACAAATTTCGGTGACACCTCCATTTCTAATTTTAATTCTTCGAACTTTTTGTAGATTGGATTTCTGAAAAATTAATAATTACTTTGAGTATTTTGTTGTAATGACAAGACTTATCAGTTTACACGCACTAAGGGTGCGCATTTTTGATAATGGACTTAATATTTGGATTTAAATAATTATCTGCGCAACTATGATTAACTATGTTTTACGTAGGTAGGTAACTCTGTTTTACTTGTGCAATAACTTTAATCGTTTTATCTCCTTTACACTGCGTATTTATGGAATATTGTAAATTAACTATACAGTTAGAGGTGTAAATTTCCACGAATTTAGTGATTTTATGAGCTTGTTAATATGGACTTCTTTCATATCGATGTTCTAAATTGACATTCAAGAATATAAAGTCGATGTTTCTTTTTAAACCTCGCACTATTTTAAGCGCCAGGTGTACGTTTCTACTTTTTAATTTAACTGAAGATGCACTCAGTCGAGAATTTAATAAAAGAATGGATATGCAATTGAAAAAGCTTTATTAAGTTAAAACCCAAAATGAAATTTATACTTTTTCCATAAATCGTTCCACTACTGTGACTTCTTCGATTTGAGATATTTGAAATTAAAATACAAAACTGTTACTATTCTATATTACTGACTTTCATTCATTCTCAATAAATCGGATCACCACAAAAAGGCTTTTTATCATAGTTGGAATACAATTAGTTTATGGGTTTTAAACATTTTAGTGGAATAATAAATTATAAAGTTGAACAAGGATAAGTAAAATCAGCACTTCGCAAGATTATTAGAAGATTTATTTCCTTACAAGCTTGATACTTTCGTAGAATCGAAGTTCAAATTAAAAATAAACTTTCAAGGTATTTTCCTCTATGGTATATTTCTACAATGTTCACAAGCATAAAACATTTATTTTCGATAATAATTATTGATGTGCAATATGGATTTTAATATGAGTTTATTAATTTGCTACAAATAAAACAGGAAATCAAAATATTGCATTTTATATAAAAAATATTAAACTAATTTGTTTATGCAATAAATTATTAAACAGTTTTCGCAAAAATTAAACCTGAGGATCTTTATGAAAGTAGGATGCACTGATATTATAGTATGTAGCATTGTAGCGTATATAAATCATAAAGAATAAAAATGGCAGTTACAAAAATAATTTTAGCACTTTTTTCTTTTACAGATGATACAGAAGGTAAAAAAATTATTTGCGACATTTTATAGAATATTTATTTATTACGCAGCACTGAACCTGTTAACAGACAAAAAGAGAAAGTTATTTTAAAATATTTCACGGTGTAATTTATTAGTGTTAGAATTTTGAAAATGCCAATCATCAAAAAACGTATTGTACACAAAATTGAAATTTTCTACGGACAACAAAAACAAAGCTTCATAATACTGTTAGAATAATTATAACTTATTACGCTTCAATGTGTTTGTTAACGATACACACATACAAGCGGTCTTGGCAGAAGTTAATTACATTAAAAAAACGGTTTTCAACAATTATTATTGTATATCCATGTAAAATTCAAATTAATAAAATAAATATTTTCAGTTTATTTTTTATGAGGGTAGCATCGACCACCGAAACGTCAATGAAAGGGTTTTTTATTTAATACCTTTTGACTACATTAACTAACTCGGAGAGATCGACAGATTCCTGACTTTACATTGTAATTCAACCGAGTGATAGAAGCAACGAAATTACTACTAACTACTAAACATTTATAGCTGCTGGTAAAAGTTACATCATAAAAAGATACCCTAAAATATTAAAGTATGTATGCCATTTTCATAAAAAATATGTTGAAAAATAGAAAAAAGAATGTGTATTTAAATCATTTAAGTTCCATTCTACAAATCTAGAACGTGAAATTTGTATGCAGGATAGAGCTTTATCAAAGAAATTTCAAAAAATTTAAATTTCTATGTACAAAATTTATCAACCACAGAAATGTTTTTCTTGTACTATAAAAGTGGCAATTTTAGGTATGAAAAATTATTGATGAAACGCGGAAAAAGAGCACGACGCGCTTTGAATGTCGAAGCGTTCCCGCGACAACGGCTGAGACTTTGATTTATCCGATATGCAGGCACTATTTGTTGAAGCTGTTACACGCGACACACGTGGTTACTTGTTTTATCCACGCGCGCCTACACATTCGATGTACAGAATATTGCATCAACAAATCTCGATTGATTGCAGTGCACGCGATACCAGTTGCCTTTAAGCGCGCATGACACTCGACTATCCTTGAAAAATATATCTGCACCTTTCACATTAACCAGCGTCGAACGCGCTATTGTGAAGCAAATAAAAGATTAATTAGACTAGATAATTAATTGTGACTTTCTTGCGACGATAAAGAAACGCGTTTTCATTTGAGTAGAGAAATGTCTAATTTATGGCTTATGGAATTAGTTATTTTCCATCAATTACTACAATGATGCTTTTTCATCAGTTTTGAAGCTTTGAATTGTGCAATCATATAAGGATATTAATGCTTGCAAAGGAAACATTGTGACTTTAATCGTGTAATATTAAAAGAGTGTGACCTTATAAAGGTAAAAAATGTTATAAGATATAACAGTCAACATTACATTGCAGGGTATGAATTAATTTTTTCATAAACGTAAAATTATTAATTATGAATCATAATTTAAATAACAATATTCTCGATATACTTCTATGTAAAGGAAAGAAGAAAAGTTGACAAAAGTAAAATTGTAACTTTAAATTTAAAATGTAGGTATTTACATTGGTTAAGGATTTGCACATAAAAAGCTCCAGCTCTGTTATCGTCAGTTTCGATAGCAAGAGGACAAACATGAATTCGACAAGAGACAATTCGTATTGAAATGAGCAAAATATCTTTTATTTTCAGTAGATAAACGGCGTTGAATTTTTTTCTCATAAATTCATTTTTCCCGCGAAAATCCACTATTGTACTTACACAGTGCTAGGGAATAGCAGGAGAAAATGAACAAATCGAGGGAATGCTTTGTTTGGGTTTAGCTTTGGACTTCCGGATTTACGCGCGCCTTTTAAAACACTGCTTTGCATAGTCGCATTTTTAACTAAGTCCTGTTTGTATTTGCTCACATGTTAATTCATGTCGAGATTCATCCTATCATACATTAGATTATAATGTTTAAACAATGCGAAAAATATATTTATTTAATTTATAAAATATATATTTACCAAATAATGAGTACGAAATGACAAGTTAAAGAAAAAGTCACTTATTTCTTAATATCAAGTTTGTACCATGCACACCGACAATAATCACAAATTTCAGATTTTTAAAATATATAACAGCTAAATTTAATTATATTTCCAATCATACAAGAGCTATTGATTATTCATTACTAAACGATCTATAAGATTATGGTTGTTATCGCATGATAGTTCTGAACAACGTTTCTTATCTCAACAAATTTATATTGAGCAAACCAAAAATAATAATAGAATTTCAGATTTTGCTTCCTCATAAAGGAAGCTTTGTGATGGTAAAAAAAAGGTTGTTCTAAAAACATGTTAGAAACATGTTTCGAGACATTAGGAGTCAAAATACACTATTTTTAGAAAAAGTGTGTATGGATGTGTGTGTGTGTGTGTGTGGATGTGTGGGTTTGTGCGTGCGTGCATGTGTGTGTGTGTGCGTGTGTGGACGGATGTGGATCAAGATTACTCTAAACATTCACAGTCAAAATTAATGTTTCAGGGTTCTATGATTTTGTGTTTTTAATGGAAGGGGACTAAAAAGATATTTGTTCTTTTTCGATGTTTATATGTTTCTTTAGCGATTTTGATTTTTGAGTTTTAGTTTCTCAAGTTTTTTGGTATGTTTGAAATAATATCATCGATTCATTTTTTATACATTTGAAAGAGCATAAAATTACCTATCTTTTCCAACTCGAAATTATAAATAAGCTACTTTCTATTTCTATTATACACAAGAAAGTCGTGTTTTATTTAAACGGTGATATCACGGAAAATTTTTTAAATAATTTGAGGTTATTAGAAGTATGGATAAGAATATTTTGTGAAACTTTCAAGCCTTTATCCTTCTTCTTTTTCGAGAAAAAAATAATTTTGTACGAAAAATCTTTTTTTTTTGCAAAGAATAACTTGAGTAAACTGTCATTAATCATTCTGAAAATTTTCAGAAAGGTAGCCTTTCAATATCTCTTGAGACTGTTAGAAGCCTAGATTATAACGACCTTTATATTCAGAGTTATTTGAGGTTGTGTTTTTTAAAATTTCTTTTATCGTTAATATCTCGAGAACGGCTCTGTAATTTTTTGCAAACCGGGGCTCATTTTGTTCATTTTTTAATGAAGATTGTGAATTGAAAATAAATTTTGAGATTCATCGATATGTTTTTATTTTATAATGATTTCTTCATTTTATGATTTTTACGATATTATTAAATAGATAACGTAAATTATTTTTGTATTTTATAAATAATATGATTGTTTAATTCTTCCGTTCTTTCTTTGTATTTAATGGTCATGTATCCCCTATTTTTTCGAACTCAGATATGTCAGAATACATATGTGATTTTGTATTTTACATTTGTATTTTATATACTTGGTTTTTTGTTGTGCGATATTGGTCGAGAGAAATCCATCACCTGCTTACTAGCGTCTCAGACACTTTTGAGGAGGCTGTATGAGCGCATAGTCCTACGTTAAAGCACAATGCGTAGTCGGAGATCGTTTTCTGACGAAAAACTCGAAGGTTTTCGAGGTCGTTGATTACGAATCCGAGGTTGGATTTGTAATCAAACATAAATCAGCACACACTTTTTGAGATTCTAATTAATAAAAGATATAGCAACTTAAAATTAATTTATTAGAATACAAATTTTTATATTAGAAAAATTCATATTGTTTGAGGAAGCTAAGTGCCAATGAATTGGCAGCGGTTTTAATAGGTAACAACTAAATTTAATTATATTTCCAACCATATAAGATTGATTATTCATTACCAAGTAATCTAAAAGATTATAATTGTTACTTCATGATTTTTTGTATAATAAAGGAATGTTTATAATTGAAATAGAAGATTGAACAAAATGGATTGCGTGTTAGGTAAAAATGATGATCTCATGATACAACTGACCAAGCGTAAATTTTATGTCCAGTGAAAAGATACACAGATAGGAACAGAAAGATTAATGTCACGTATGTCGACATAAAAGTGGTATGTTCTATAATTTGTATTTATATAATCTATATTGTGATTATAGAAATAATGACCTTAATTACTGCAAATCTAATGAAACGCACATTACAAAGCTCTACACGAAACTATCTTCATGTCCTACGCGTTTATGTAATTTTTTTTTTATATCTAGTCAACTTGGCTGATTGAAAATTTTAATTGCAAAAAATATCTGTTTGGCGGAAACAGAAATGGATTCTGTGATGGAATCTTTGGTATCCAGATTTTGCTTTACATGCATATACAACGCGATACGACCAACGTAATTGCGTATTGCAAATTAACATAGCGTAAATCCATAATGAAGGTGTTAGGAGAGAATATTAATGATGTGGTATCATAGGTGCAAATGTATCGTTAATGTTCATTTGCGAAATCTGGAATAAAGCTATAGAAGCATTATGTTTTGAATGATTGTACTTATATTCCTATGATAATTATATCATTTTACTAATGAAACAGACCGCTAAATCAATTATGAATATCATAATTTAGACATTTCACGTTAATATTTTAAGAGTTTTCAATATCGCACGTATAAATTCAATTACATTGTAGTACTAGAATTGTAGTAGGTACTCATAATTTATATTATTTATACGTAGTGGGGACGGAGAATACTAATATATTATTGCTTAATCGAAGTTACAAAGTTATAGTTAAAAATTAATAAATCACACTGCGTGAGCTCAATGTTTTATAAATTTAAAAGGCTGTTGAAACATTTGGCAATGAAGCATAATATCATATCAATTTCTAATTTAACGTAGTTAATTGAACAAGCGTTTGTTTATGAAAATTCCTTATTTATGAAACGATTGTTTTATTTTACGTTAATATACATGATAATTATGAATACTTTGACATTCCATTTATATTCGTTTGGTATAATGAATAAATTAATTGACTACTCCAAAAACTTTTACGTAGTCAAAAATTTAATTAACGCTGTGTCAGTCCTTACAACTGAAATTTGATTGTATTGATAGAATCAAACCATGAATAGCAGTATTTTGTCATCTCGAAGTTTCACTGTAACTTTCGGATATATTGTCGAGGATACAAAACATCTGTACATACTGCCAACATATGAGGTAAGAAAAAAGGAATGTTTCTGAAGAAATTGAAATACAAGAGAAATATAGTATGTCTTTCTGTAGCAGGCAAATTCCTCTAGATAGCAGTACAGATTCGTTTTCGTATTTCATAGAAGGAATCTCAAACATCTTTTTGTACAGAAATTGAGAAGGGATACATGTACGATACAACTAAAAGTTAATATCACATGTGTTTGATTTTCTTTACTCTGCTCGGTATTTTACACGTGAACGTTATCGGTTTTCTGATCGAAATATAATTTAAGATTACTAGAGCAAAAAGGGCAAAAATATACCTCACTTACCAGCCAACTTCGGTTATGAAATACGCTTTAGTGGGAACAGAAAGGGTACAACTTTTCTTAAATAGAAAGACATATACGACAGAAAATGTTTTATTTTTATTTTAAAATAGCAGTTTAAAATTGAATGACTTCTTATGTCTATTAATTATTGGCACATCTTAATTTCTTGTCTTGAGTATTTTCTATTTATGTTAATAGCTATTTATTCTAAACGATATCAATTAAACCTGGTGCTTATACCTCAAGGAAGAAAAAGTATCCGCTGCCAATTCATTGGCACTTAGCTTCCTCAAACTAAATAAATTGTTCCAATATGAATTTCTTTATTCTAATTTATTGTTTTATAATTACTATATTTATTTATTATTACAATAGCTCAAAAAGGTGTTTTTCTTTATCATCGATTGTAGTAAAAAAATAAATTACAATAAATTATAAGCTTGTGATCATAGATTGCATTATCGATTACAAAATATTCAGATAGAAAAAACGTTACAAAACAAAAACAAATCGAGGAATCTTTAATTTTTTTTCTGATTTCGTATGTTTATCAAAATAACAATTAAAAATTAGTTTGTTTAAGGTGGGTCGACATGATTTTTTCAAAATCGTTAAACATCCGGAATTTTATTTCAAAATTTTAATATGTTATTAAAAACTAACAAAGAGGAACACATACCAATAATGAGCAATTTTCATTTTCCCAATCCCAATTCATTGAACAAAATGCACTTTTCGGCAATCAAAATAAAGGTTAATTCAAAAAGTTCCTAGCGTATTTAAGTTTCACAATATCAACCTAATAAATTCTCACTAACTTTAGAACCTGTAACAAACAAAAGTTAGTATTTTTTATTATAATTTTCTATTATAAGTAGCTTGAAAAAAATATATCTACATTTTAAATAAATATGTGACAAACAATACCATGGTTTTGTATACATAGTTAAAGGTAAAAAATTTGTATGTACGCGATTGTTGAAAAAAAAATACTAACTTCTTTCAAAATTTCGGGTGGTAAAAGATAGGTAATTTTATGCTTTTTTAAATGTCTTTTCACTGGATTGATGATATTATTTCTAACGTACCAAAAACCCGAATAGCTAAAAGCATTACATTTTAGCGTGGGTTACTCGAGATACCGATGCAAACACACACACACACACACACACACACACACACACACACACACACACACACACACACACACACACACACACACACACACACACACACACACACACACACACACACACACACACACACACTCACACACATACACATATTTCTAACATGTTTTTAAGAATACTTTTTTTTTACTATTACAAAGCTCCGTTTAGGAGGAAGCAATAAACGTACACGGATGTTCCGTTGCTCACACTTTTACATGCACAAATTACCACGTACACACTGCGCACACACACTAGCGCGCGAGCCGCTCATCGGTACTACAATTCAAACTGAAAAATCCATGCCGCGAACACTAATTCACACACTGAAGATTCGAGGGTTCTCAGTCGAGTAAACGTCATAACTTAGCTTACCAATTTCCGCAGTCTTCCGGCAAGTAAGCATTATATCGTCACTGGCTGGTGCAGGCGATATCTACCAGGAGAAAAGTGCGCGCGCTTACTCGTGGGCGGTGAGGGTAGACGGCGCGCCCGCCTTTGGCGCTCGATAGTGAAAAACCGGTAATGTGCCCGCGCTCCGACGATGACAGGCCCACACTGAGTCGATAGCTCAAGATTGCGACCTTCTGCCGGCGCCGCGGTTTGAATCAGCGCGCGCGCTCCCCCCGACTCCCCCACTTCACTCTCGCTTTTTTCCTTCTCCATATGCTTCCTCGAGCGTCCGCGCGCGTGTAAACGCCGCCTGCGGGCTGCAGCCGAAAGAGATATACTCGACAGCGTATTTTCACCTCATTAGCTCGTTAGCGCGCTTATGCCGCTCGCCTCGCGAGCTACACTTTTACCGGTTTAAAGCGCGAGGGTTCGCTCCAATGCACTCGGCAGCATGAAAAAGAGATATAGACCGCCAGCGCGCGGAGAATCGATCTGACGTTCTTGACTTATATTCCTTTCAAAATCCTTCCTTTAAATTATACTTGTAAACGCTGTCGAGCGAGTGTGTCGTACAGTAAGCGTCATTTTTTTCTTACAGTTTTTTTCTGCTGCAGGCTTTAGCATGCTTTTTACACCGGTAACTTGGCATTCAGTTTTCTCATTTTTCTACAAGCTGCAGGAATGAATTCATTGAGTATATTTGAATTCGTCATTGAAAATTTATAGGTGTGTTTTAAAGCCGATTTATTATGCATGATATCATGTATCAATACTATGTATATCACTCAATTTTTTTATGCAATCTGATGTAATACGTAAATCTGCAGTAATGCTTTTGTCAGAGCGAGATAGCAAGTAGGTTATATTTTATTATTTATTTATATATTTATTTACTTACTTATTTATTTATTTATTTATTTATTCATTAATTTATTTATTTATTTAGTAATTTTATATGACTTTATATGCTCTTCCAGTATCAAGAATTACGACGCTGTTATCGTAGATTATTATAGATTATTTAAAAACTAAGTTATATTGTTAGGAAATGATATATTTTTCGATGCATTAGATTTAATAATTTTAGGTAGTTCATTCACGAAGATTTTTAAATACACTTTTCCAGACTTGTATGCGAAATAACCGTTTATACAGATTCATTGCCACTTAGCTTCTTTAAATTTAATTAAACGTTCTAATAGCATCATGACTATAGGGAACCAGGTATAATGCGTAAAGGTAAAAGATTACCTCTGCAGTTCACTCGAACTTTGACCTCGGATAAACAATAATAATAACAATATATAGTTCTGCATTTTTATCTATGTAAAAGATGTGGGAGCAGTTAGTGTTTTAAAAACTAGTCGTATGAAAAACATAATCGTATGGTTAATAAATTCATCCTTAGTCAAACCTAAAATCTTCTTATAACCCGAGACATTTGATTCCGAACAGTTCAATTACTCTTTGTATAAACCAATTTGATCCTAAGCTATTTAAATAATAACATGATATTGTAAGTCGGAAAAGTGACTGAAAAACTCAGTTGTTTTGAGCAACATTGATTCTTAGTAAAAATTGTACATGTATATCTGGTATTTGATCTCTGGTTCTTTAATGAAAATAAAGAGTCGTGGTGGTTAAGGTGATAGAGGCTTGGACCCTGGGAGAGTCCCGGTCTCGATGGTCTCGCCGGTACCTTTGCACTGAATTTATTCAGATCGCATGTACTTATTTTTCACCTCAGCTCCGATAAATCGGAACCCATCTAAAACTGTAGATCCACCTATTTACAGATTCTCTCTCAACTTTGCACTTTGAAATCGGTGATGTAGCAACAGGGGCAGTCTACAAGGCGGTTCATGCCGTTACACCTAATACCGAGCTTCCAATTAGTGGAAAGTAGGGCTTTTATTCGTGAAGGGACCTGCGCTACGTCCAATGTAAATTAAAGTAGGATGGCGATACGGACAGCTTAAAAACCTGAGTGGGCGACTGTCCTGTTGATACACCAGTATGTATCGGGAATCTCCTATACAATGTGTCTGGTATTGATCTGTACCGGATGAAGGGAGGTAAAATAACAGGTAAAAACGCAAGGCAATTAAAAATAAAATAAATGCACGAGAAATATCAAGAAATGGTAACATCAGAGAAGGGAAAAAACTACGGTGAAAGGATGGAATAGCACAATGGGCTTTAGCTTGTGTATTCCGGTTTAGCATGTCCTCGTTAGAGGATGTTTATGGCTATGATATAAAGAAATTAGTTCAACAAGATTATTGAGGCTACTAATTACGAATCTGATATTGATAACTTTAATTAACTTCCATAACTTTTGAAATAAAGACCTAAATGAAAACCTGGCACGTTTGACATCAACACATCGAATGTTGCACAAAATACCCATTTTACAATGAGATGTTTCTCTTTCTGGATAGATCTAAATGTGATACAAAGGTTAATATTTACATTTTTACACTTATTTAATGATAACTACATTATAATGTTAATAATAGCTCGACGCTTAATACGAAAAAATAACGCGTTACAAAGTTGAAGATAAAGAATATCGCGATTCAACTTTCGCGGCTAAGACTAACGTGATTCAGGAACCCAAATCAACCAATCTTCGTAAACACATAAAATAGCTCTTGAACTTGTATTATCCACTAAAAATTTGGTACCATCAGGATGGTATCCGAATGTTTAGAGGGATACACATAAATTTAAAACCTATTTTATGCATTTAGTTAGTGTTATAAACATTTTCGTAAACCTTTGAATGGCGTTACTCTTTGTCGCAAACCTCGGATTCGCGTTACTCTTCATCGGAGGCGTCCGAATCGCGTTACTCTTTGCCGCAAACGCTGAATTGCGATACTCTTCGTAGCAAATTGAAATGCGTTTCTATTCGTATTGGGTGTCGCGCTAATCTAAATAATAGACCTTATCATCTGGACAAATAACTAAGAAGACGAGAATCCTAAACATACTAAAAAGTTACTGTCATGGATATTTTCAAAAGGATTTCCGAATCGTTCCTGTTATCGTGGGCTATTAAGCAATGATAACGGTTTTTAGGATTGAAAATGACGTTTAATTCAAAACACCTGATTTCACCATAAATGATTTTATATGATAGTAGAAAATTATAGTATTTATATCATGATCGAATCCCAATTCTTAACAATTATCGCATAAATTTATGCTGGCTATTATTTTTGAAATAAAACATTAAACGTAGAAAAATAAGTTGTGTTTATGCTACGTTTAGTAATAAAGCATCATAACACAAATGAAGAAACTTGATTGTTCTTCCGTATATAGTTATATAATTTATTGACTGCATTTCATTCCATTAACTAATGTTAAATTTTTACTTTATTTATATTTACATAATTACACTTATTAATCAACGATGCAATCTCATTACTGTTGTATAGCTTCTTTTATACATAGTTAACTTTATAAGTATAGTTGTTAAAAAGCCAAATGATCAATCGGGGAACGAATTATTACATAAGTACCGTTACTTCCTCTAAAATTATTTCTCTCTCTGTCTATCTTTCTCATACTCTATCTCTCCCTAGTGTAATCTGATGCTGCTTATGACCTAGTATAATATACCTATGAATAGATAGGATCGTAAACTGCACCACTTATAATATTGTCAAAAATGACTGGGTTATTTCCATTATACTTACTCAGTTATTAAATACAATTCTTATCATTTAATAATAAGAATTAATTAATTTATATTAATTCTTATTATTCTTATTAAATACATTTCGTTTATACTCTGTTTTTATATTGAGATCAAATTAGTTTTACTACAAACTCTATACTTTTAATTTATAAATGAATTTAATTAATTTATTTATTTTTTAATAAACATAGATGTATAATAAAAAATAAATAAATTAATTAAATTCATTTATAAATTAAAAGTATAGAGTTTGTAGTAAAACTAATTTGATCTCAATATAAAAACAGAGTATAAGCGAAATGTATTTACTAAGAGTAATAAGAATTAATATAAATTAATTAGTTCTTATTATTAAATGATAAGAATTATACGTAATAACTGAGTAAGTACAATATAATAATAAATGGAAATATGATATTAGAATAAACATTCCTCTTTTGAAAGAAAACAGTGGTATTATATTAATTTAATACTGTTGACGAACAAACAAATGATCAGTAAAACACATTTGACAGTATAGTTTAATTGATTCATACACTTTTATTTTTCAAAAATAAATCACTTGGCTTTAAAGGAACAATTCATGATTTATCTGTGACTCGCTTGTCAATAGAAACGAACCTTTTGAACCGGTATCTTTTAGCTCAGAGTGCAATTGCTGTTTTTTTAGTCACAAGCAGAATACCCAAGAATCAATACGCATTACGCACTCCGCGAAAGGTCTTCTTTTCGAAAATCGCGAAGAAAACAAGAGATACGAGTTTGCAAAATAATTGAATCAATAAACAGAAAAATCTAGCTTTCAATTTTATTTTGTATAATATTGCAAAAAATTATTAGTCCAAATTTAAGATAATATGAGTGATACTATTAATAATCAGATACAGAGCTATAAAGTATCTTTACTATAGATCGATGTTTGTTTTCTGTAGAATCATATAAAAAAGTCTAACTCTAATTATTTGGAGTGATTTCTCACTCCAAGTGATCATGAAAACACAGTCACTTATTTTGGAGTGAATCTTAACTTCTTGAAAGAGTAACTACTTAAAAGTGATTGCTTCACTCTATATGAGTGAAAAAATAGCCATATAACAAAAAGTAACTGCCAATTCATTAGCTTCCTTAAACTAAATTAATTGTTCCAATATGTAATTCTTTGTTCTAACAAATTAATATGTGATTGTGTTACTGTGTGTGAGTGTATGTGTGTGTGAGAGGGAGTGTGTGACGGTAATGTGTGGTGTGTGGTGTATGTGCATGTACATGCGTCTGTGTTCGTGTATGTATGTGTGCGTCTGTGCGTGTGTGTGTGAGCATGCCTGCTTGCATGTGTGCATGTATAAGCGTGTGTGCATGTGTATGTGTGTATGTGTGCGGGTATAGAGTGGGTCAGAATTACTCTGCATGTACACGGTGAAAGGTAATGTTTCAGGGCTCATTTCTTTTGCTTTTGTTCGAGGATGGAGTCCACGGTACTCATCGTACTTTTTGCCATACATGCCTGTTCGAAAAGCAGCCTACTAGAGTGTTTAGGCACACCTAAATATGTGGTATTATCCGGATGGTACCCAATGTTTAGGGGTGCCTAGACCCTCTTAGGGCTTAGAAAAATGATTTACTTTTTTGCTAATTTTTGCAAATTAACAATGAAAAACAAAAATGAAATTTTTAACCACATTGGATTTTATATAAAATTTATTTCAAACAACATTTTCCTCTTTCTCTTTTTCGTGGGATCAAAAGGAAAAACGTTATTATTGAAAATGTTAATAAATAATGTCCAATTTTGCACTACTTGTTAAATAAATAATTTAGCGAAGTCCAATTTTGAACAATATTCATTTTATTAACATTTATTTTATAACCATTCTATTTTATTATAGTCATTATTTTATTGACAATTTTATTATTTTCCCCATATTTCATTATGAAACATTTCCAAAGGTTTTATCAAGGTCGCAGCAACCTTATTGAAAATTCTGTCAATTGGACACGTGTAGATGTCGTAAGTATTCAGAGTAAGATGCAATATAATATCGTAAAGTTAGCAATCTAGAATCTTAATTTGTCCATTAAAAATATTTTTTTAAATAACATAATTTCTTCCTGTAGATGAAATATTCTGAGCAGGTCCCATATCTATGTTTTTACGATAATGGATCGAGACAAATTCGCTTTACGATATATATGAATCGGAAAATTTATGATTTCATAATTTTATAATATCAAACTTACGATATTGTTTTCTCAGTGTTGTATACTGGTTTTTTTTTTTTAAAAAATAATAGTAAACACAAAGTAATAAATCCTTTCTGACATTCAGATTCCTTATATAACACTTATCTGATTTCATTTTCATTTTCAAGATAATTCTGCCGTTCACAGCATAAAATATCGTAAGTCTGTTTTGAGCAGTTGAAGATTCATTGTAATGTAATCTGATAAGTAAAAGCTATAAAAAAATTCACGAGTAACAAATAGAAAGCTAAGATTCTGTACTTTATTATGCGCTTTTTAAAATTATTATACGATTATTCTGTTTTAAAAAAAGTTTTAAAAACATACTTACGGTATTTTATGCTGTGGGCGGCAGAATTGTACATCTGTTTATCTTCTATTTACCTGTACTGTCAAAACAAATAACATATATATACTATACTGATAAAAGTAAATGTGGACTTATATATGTCACGACACACCTTCGATAATACAGGTTTAGTCCTATGCGATGATCGCTATGTTCAGATTCAACATGAAGCTCGTGGGAATCATTAAATCGTACTATTAGTAAAATGATGAAGTTTAAGATTTATAACTTTTTATTCTTTTTTAATAGAGTTTAAAATATCATTTTGAAATATTAGGAATCCGTTATACTAGTAATATGTTTAAGTCTTTACGTTTCTTTATTTCCGAGAAAAATGTAATTAAAAAATATAAATTTTTTATGTCCAACGATTACTGAAGTAAAACTGCAGCAATCGGTCTATAACATTGCAGAGAAGTAGTTTTTTCGTGTATGTAGGCAGATCTATTTTCCCAACTTGTTCTTTTTCAACGAAACAAGATCAGTTTTTCCTTGTTATTTGATAAAGATTCGACTTGAAGACGAATTTGAAAGATTCGTTAATTCGTATTTGTTTTATAACTATTTTTCTTATTTATGATATTTTTAAATTGAATATTTAATTTATGAATTTAAACTTTTCTTCGTAACTATAATATATTACAATTAATTAATTGTAAAATTTGTATAAGTGACAGAAGAAAGATATATCACGAAGAATTCATTAAAGTACAAATTGCTCATTAAGGCCTTTCTAAGATTAGCTCACAATGTCATTTATAGGAGTTGAATGTTATAACCCCTCAAGAAGTGTACAAGTTTGTAAGTTAGACAAGAGCCAAAGATGTACTAAGTTCCTGAGCATTCGTTATCCACATTATCTTGACCTTTTTTAGCTCTCTCCCCAGTCTGGTATAAACTTTTACCTGACACCTCTTTTCGCTCCTTTTGCCTTCTTTCATATTTAATTGCCATACTTACAACTTTGAACCAGCTCGCGGTAGGTAAGTAGGTATGTAGGTAGGTAGGTAGATATGAGTAGAGAGAAAAACCGCAGAAGAGAATTTTTCATCAGCACGGCTCGTTGGCCAATAACAACTGCGTCGACACACAGCACACAGACTCTCGCACCGGCCAGATATCTCTGCGTGTACACGGTGAGATTCATATCAGAGCGAGCTCTGAGTTTAATGTCCCGCCGGAGTTTCGCCAACTTGTGTGCGAGAGCGTGTGTATAAGTAATAGGGAGAACAGGGGACGCAGGGAGACGCTTGGCAGGACGAGGGTGGGACGGGTTGCATCGGCACAGACTTCCGGGGATGGTGCGGGGCTCCGCAAGCCATAGCCTCCGGGCTAATTTCAGTTTGTTACCAAGCCATTTACAATCGCCGCCGCGTATAATTCTTTTTCGAGCAAATGAAATGCTCGCAGCAGTTCTGAAACTTCGCGCCATGATTAAACTGAATTATCATAATATAACTCGAAAGCCAGGCCCAACTTCGCAATACGTTTCACAGCCTTCTCCTCAAGCCACTGCTGCCGCTGCATATTAATTACGCCATTACTTCGCCAGACTGTCCAAAAATAGATGTATTATTTCACAGCACTCTTACACGGACGACTTATAGACGTAGACTTTTGCTATGGTGCATCTTATTTGGATGTCATAATACAACACGTTTCGTTGGCTATAGATGGCGAGCACACATAGTCAAAAAACTTTAAAAGTTAAATTAGATATTTTCACTAAGAGTTACTCCTTTTTGTTGACTTCGGAAACAACTTCTTTATATTGTACTAGCGATTTCGACCGCGTACCGCGAGCTTTATCTTTTTGTTTAAGATATATTAGTGGCTGCATCTGGTTTTAAAAATTAAAAATACATTAAACAGAATCATTATACAAGGTTATAAAAAAATATATTTGTGCCACCTAAAATAACATATTCAAAAACCTTTTTATTGCATATGTTAAAAAACTTCATTTTTGAGGTTAGGAATTCTAATATTGCGCTCTTTTTTCTTATGATGTTGAATATATAGCTACTTATACAATATTAGTGACAAAAAAGGGTTAATTACAGGCTCGGACCTTAATCATAAAGTTTGAAAAACTCAATTTTTTCCTGCGGAAAACATGCCAATTTTCGAGATTTTCCGGTTCAAACATATCCGAATCATTGTTAAATTATTCTCTTAACAACGACAGTGTTTTAGGCAAGAGCCATCCATATGAAATAGGAGATTATTTTATTGTAAAGTGCGATGCATAATAAAGGTAGAAGTAACTAAAAATTAAATTATAAAACTTTTATTTCCTCTACAATTATAATAAGGTCACCTAATATGTCCCACCATGCTATCCTACTTATTACGCGATTTAGCCGGTAAATAGCTAACGTAGTATGTATATGATGTCAGTATAAGCTATTTCATCGGAAAAATTTCTCACGGTAACAAAAGGGGACCAACCTGCAGTGTATTTTGTCTTACAGCCACTTAAGTGAATTCGTGACTATAATTTTGAACAAATCATTATATTTACTGGGATACTAAATAAAGAACTCCTTCTGGTCGGGGTGTGGAAATGGACCTCGATTCATGAAGAAACAACCCTCCAATCTCAGCTGGGTGAGGCCTGGTCTTATTCACGTCCGCGTGTGCTCTGGCGGAAGTCGCGCGGGTTACACGCAAGCACCCTGCACAACACTTAGAACACACTCACATATAGCGAAGCATCCTGCGCTCGATGTCCGGTACAGCGCGGCTCTCGGAAGGGTGTCCAATCGGGTCTGCCAGAGGGTACGGCTTAAAAACTGGGATCGACACTCCCAGGCTGCCGGATAGAACAGGGGCCCGGTGACATCTAGTCCATTGATCTGACTGCCCTATCAATCAGCGAAAATTTCCTCGAGTAGAGTAGTGCTAGACGGCGACCAGATAGGACTCTGCTATACCGGGGGAGGGGGAGCTCTGCCGAGGTCATTGCGAGTGCGTTAGACGCCAAGATGAGAGTGCCTGGCTATATCAAAGACTACTGAGTAGCAGTTTGTCTTCCGATCACCACATACTTTATACTTCTCACCGCCTTACCCACCCAATGAAAATGAGCAAGAATGAAAGTGCGAATGAAAATTTTTCACAACAGATCAGGGGCTCCCTAGCCCAAAGCAACAAGGTAGCGATGGCGATAACTCTCGGGCGACTGGCCTGTTATTACAGGTTGGCAATGCCGACGTTATCCCAAACAAGGTAGAACCAGCAATGAAGGAGGCATTGAGTTCTGTAACACCCTCTGACAAGGTAGGGACCACAGGTTGTCAATACCGGAATCGTTAATCCCGCATCCAACAAGGGTGCGCCAGGCTCAAAGCGAGACAGGAAAAAGAACAGGAGGAACCAGTTGAATCAGATGTAAAGAAACAGCACTGGAACGCTGGTAGGGGTGTGGTTAATGGGTCCGAGCCAACGGTTGGTGACTCCACCCCGAATAAAAGACCTCACTTACAAGGGAAGGTCCCCAGGTGATAAGCGCCCGGAAAGGTCTTATTAGGCGGAAAGTGTTCTATGTGGTACCCACATTGAAGATTTGTATATCCTAACCCCTACATTTTCGATATTTTTTAGTGCTGATTTTTGAAAGTTTCTAAAATTTGCTTGATTTACGTGTGAAAAATAGCGTACAAATCGCTAAAATTGGAAACTTTCAACAATCAGCACTAAAAAATATCGAAAAGGTAGGGGTTAGGATAGGCAAATTTTCAATGTGGGTACTACATAGAACACTTTCCGCCTAATAAGACCTCTCCGGGCGCTTATCACCTGGGGACCTTCCCTTGTTAGAGAGCTGAACTCCGATAACTACAAAGAAGGCAAATAAGGAAGAGCCGAAGGAACCTCTGAATTACAGTGAATAACGGCCAACGATATGAAGATGGCGGTCATTCGTGTTGATTGTCCGGAGGTGCGTCTCGATGAGGCACAAGCTGGCAGTGTAGTAGCGGCCGTAGAAAACGCCATCGACAAGTACCAAGGAGTCGTTGTTCCCCTGTTTAGGGATAACTTGCTACTGAGAGATGCGCAGGTGATCCACTCCAATGGACCGGTTGACAAGGAATGGTTGTGCCAGAATGCGCCAAAGTAAGAGTCATGGCAGGGGGCTCGCCCCGAAGTCATCGAGGCGAGCAAACAGCTCAAGCTGACCAAGGCTACGATTTTTGCCCCCGGGAATCACAATTCCGAGGTCATAATGAGACGCTTGGCGAAACAAAATTCCGATCTTAAATTGGCTACGTGGAAGGTTTTCAATACTAAGGTACTTGAGGACGCTAAAAAGAAAAAGACGGACACGACGGTTAACGTTCTCCTAGAAGAATCAGAGGTCGGGCCCTGAAGAAGCTCGACTTTATATCTGTCTGCGGGGCGGTCCACGCACACTATTCGGTGTGGGCGGCTAAGGAGATAAAAAAAGCATGGAAGTGGACGGACCCGAGGACAAAGAAAAACCTTCTGATTCCAATGGCTAAAGGGAGGGGGGGGGGGGGCTTAACGGGCGCGAGGCGTGGTATAGATACAGGTTCGGCCATTCTGGCACGATAGTAAAGGGTAAGAAAAGTTAGATAGAAGAATGACACCGAAACGGTAACATACGACACGTATGATAGTATGCTCATTTACGTATAATACTCAGTAGGATATGTACAAGGTTTTATACGAAACATTGCGTATCATACGTATTTCAGCTAGCTTACAAAGTTAACGTCTGCAACGTTTGTTTATGTGCATACAAGCCATACAAGGTATATCAATATTCCAAATAGAGAAATTTGCATTAGTAAAAATTTGAATAAAAAATCATTATCCTTAAACACTAGATCTTAAATCCAAGTACCCCAAGTGGAGCAAGTTATAATTTGGTTATATTTCGGAAAAATATAGCAATTTAAAATTAATTTATAAGAAAAATGAATTTCATATTGGAATAATTAATTTAGTTTGATGAAACCTGGCTTTCATGTGTTTCATACATATGATATCTGTATGATACATCATACCGTACGAAACCTCCAAACCACGTATCAAACCCAACCCTGATTATTGTGTAGAAAAGTGACTCTTCTAAAGAATGAAATATCTTATCTGATCATTATAATACAAGTATGACACATGTAGACATTTCCATGCACATGTTTACAATGTTACTGAAACAATGACAGTTGTAATGTACTACACCTTCACACTGTGCAGTCGTCTGCTGTTGGGACGTTTTCGTCACGGTCGGTAAGTCAATAACTGCAGGTTGGTATTATTTGTACCAACAGATTTAATAATTAAGCGCACAATTTAAAAACTTTGCAGAGTAATGTTGGAGTATTTGCATATACTTAAATGTGTTTATTCATAATAACTCAAAAAACATCATTCGAAATAAGAAAAATGAAAATTAACAAAATTATCGATTTTCTATGATGTGTTTTATAATCTATAAAGTATCGTGGGATCTCGAAAAAGAAAGTACCACCGAAAATGAACTTGGTATAGGTTTCTATATATACAATTATTTAGTGTTCATCATTTTTATTGTCTTTTCTAAACCTTATAGGAAGACAGAAATAATTTCTTGCTTCCTCAAGGAGGAAGATTTGTGATAGTAAAGAAAAGTTTTGCTAAAATGTGTATGTGTGTGCATGAGTGTGTGCATGCGTGTGTGCGTGCGTGTGTGTGTGTGTATCGACGTGTATCAGCATTACTTTACATATACACGGTGAAACTTAATGTTTCAGGGTTTATTTTTTTTCGTAAAGGAAGGTGCCACAGTAAATTTTTTTTTCATTTTTGATTCGTTATTTATTTTTAACGGTTTTTTGATTTTTGATTTTTAGTTTTTCGGTTTTTTTTACTATCTTAGAAATAATATCATTGATCCAGCGAAAAGGCATTTGAAAGAGCATAAAATTACCTAATTTTCAAACCTGAAAGTTATTTACCTATTATCTCACAAAATTCGTTACAATGTATAAAGTTTTACTACGTCATTTATTGAAGATAAAAACTAATATTTATTTATTTATTTATTTCTACGACCTATAATTTATTGTTACAAGATATTGCTAAAAATTTATGATGACTAATTTAAATATTAATTCACATGTGTTTTAAACCTAGATTCAATTCACGCATAGTTTTAAAAATATAATCATTCGAAATAGACTAGTAAATATAGAGAGGGTATCGGGGAATAAACACAATACTTTACGCTAGGGTATGAGGAAAAAGCGTTTTTACCGTTTTATCGAAAAGTATGATTTTTTACGGTTCCGGTAGATGTTGACAATAATTGTACTATTTGTTAAATATAAGTGTATATAGATATTATTATCAACATTTTATCATTTTGTGTTTGAAAGACTCAAATAGATATTAAAAAAGCCAACAATTTGATACTTCAAACATGTTAACAGGTTAAATCTTATTGGAAATCTGCCACCGATGATAAAAGATTTTATTAAATTGTAGCAGCTCATAAATTTGTAATGTACGTGAGCCATTATCGATAGTTTCGGTGATAAATTATATCGAAGGGATGAATTTTCGATTGAGATGATAAGTCACGTGTCTCGACCGCATTAGCTCGCAAACGAGCTAATGCTTTAAAGATATGTGAGCTGTGAGATGGAGGGTGGAATCTATGTGCCCATCGCAAAGCTGTATCCTCAAAGTAATGAAAATCTTGCTTCACTCTGTGTAAAATAGCTTCTAGTACGCACACAAACACGAAGCTCACGATTACATGAGATTGCGATATACTAGAACTTAAAAACAGCCTCGTTCAGCGTGCGCTACAGCGCGAGCTGACATTCTAACCGTTTGCTACCTGGTATTTCACAGTATTTGCTGCAATATACGCTTGTTCTCTTTTTAATTGGTTCACGATTAAATGTGCGATGCGCAACAATTTTCATTAAACGCTATTTAAATATATTTTTAATTAAAGAGTAGAATTTCTCATAATATTCAAAATAATATATTATGAAAAATGAATTTAAAATAATATTAAACAATGTTTATGTAATAAGAAGAATGAGATTATGACGTGAAAATGTATTCGTTAAAAAATGAATGATTAGTTATTTTATTATTAATAGAATAATAATCCATGGGGTCAGGATATCGGCATTAGGATGTTCGCACTAAAACAAATAACAATGCTCGATATGAAATAATGGATGCGCTTTTTGCAGAAAAAAGCTCTTAAAAATATTTTTTTAATATAATTTATTATTTCACATGTTATGAATTTGTTTTAAAGCTAACAATATTAAATTAACGTGCATATATATATATATATATATATATATATATATATATATATATATATATATATATATATATATATATGGGCGATTGTCAAAAAAATCAGATGCATGATGTTCTATCTATTTAAATACGTTTTAAGAAAATAAAACAGGGCGAAAAGATTTTAGAGTATTTTAATATATTAAATAGAAAATATTTCTTTTGTTTCGAAAGTCTAAACGATTCAATTACCTAAATAAATCATGTTTAATTGCCAAAATTGCCTGTTTTGAAATTTATCTTGTAATATTCGTAGCATATCTAATTTACGAATTTATCAACGTTAACAGAATATTTAGACTTTGGGAACCAACGAGATATCTTCTATTTCATTAGAGTTTTTAATTATAAGGCTGCGGCTAAAAAAGAAAACTATTTTTTTTTCTTCACATCACGTGCATGTTCCTCGCGTCTTATCCTTAATTTTCTTCGACTGGTATCCGTATAGGCAACTGGATAATTTTTTCTGTCAATTTTGAACACTACATTGCATTTGCCAGGTGTATTCAGCTAATATTTTCCAAGCGTTATCATTGTTTTAGCTTATTAATTGTTTTGTTAATACGTGAAATGGTATACTTCTTAAGGATTCGATTAACTTTATCGGTAAAGTATTTAAAGTACGGAAGCACCATTTTGTTTGGTTTTAATACATTGCGTTTATTGTAGTTATTTGTTGCTAGTCTTTCTTTTCAATTATTGTTTTCTAATAGATAATTCGTCAATAACATGATCTCTTCATTATGGAAGAGGTGTGAGAAAATTGTATAAATGTATCGATGATGTTATATATAAAGACTTTTTTCTCTGAATTTGGATGTTGGGAAAAGTAATTGATGTGGCATCCAAAAGTGGTTGTCGTCCGCTACTAATGAGTGATGGTGGGCTGATTTTCATTTATTATTATATCAAGGCCTAAAGAACTTATTTTATTATTTTATTTTTGTCTCTATTTTAAATTGTAAATATTCGTTATAGCTATTAAATGTATTAAGTATCTCGACCAAGTATTGCCAGTCCTTTATCCATTAAAAAAACAATCTTTCTTGTATTAATTATTTATTTAATTGTTATTTTCATTGATGCTATATTTGCGTTGAGTACATACACGTAGCTATGAACTCAACGCTAGCTCCATTCAGACATCGAACCAGACATCAATCTGTAACTTTGAAAACATATTCTCCGCATAAATAAGTTTTTATTTAAGCAATAAATCATTTTTTTAAAAGCGAGAAAGTAGAATATACCTTTATTGTGCTTCCGTTTATAAGCAACCGCCTTCAACTAACTATTGCATTATTAAACAGATCCTACCAAATAATCTTTCACAGAATGCAATGTTTTATAATAATATACTATATTAATATACAACATAATTGTTTCAATAACAGAACAAACGAATAAATAATGATCTAATAGTATTTTAAGAACTATAAACTATGCAAAACGTTCTCGCTTATTTAAATACGAGAAGCATCCTATATTATGAACACGTCATGGCACCTATCATTTTTTACGTTTACGTTATAAAACAGAACATCTTGGAAACATTTATAGTTTCAAACGTAAACATTTATTTTATCTTCTGTTTTACTATTCGTTATTACTCTTGATTATTAACGAAAATAGAAACGGTGTAATCATAATATTTATTAAACAATAATATTAGATTAGTTCAATTTATTGTGGCGTTCGTGTCTCTAAACACGCCTTACTTCACTACTTTACTTATGAACGTCTTTTGGGAATGATATGTGTCTTTTGTTAATAAATCATTTGTCACTGAAATGAGCCATTCAAAAAACTTTATTAATAAATGTATAGATTATATTATTATATTTAATACTATAAATGAATAAATATGTTGTGAATTGTAAATTTTCGTTATAGTTATTGAATGCATTAAGTATCTTATCTACGAATTGTTGAAAAATGTTTGTGCATAACTAATTCTTCAGATTGAAAATGCTACAGACAATGTGGCATAGCGCGTTTCTTACACATAAGAATTATACACGTAATTATTGAACATAATTTAGCATTGGTCAAATTATATATAGATATATTTGACCAACGCTAAATTGTGCACAATAATTACGTGTACAATTCTTATGTGTAAGAAACGCACTATGCCGGCAATGTAATATTTATTGAATTATTTATTTCTCGCATCAATTAACTCCTTACTTTTCTGAGGGCAATGCAATGCAAAGCAAAGATAAACCGGAGCAGAGAAAAAAATCCTAGCCCCGTTTATCAGCCATTAGGTTTGGCGTCAACAGCATCACGCTTGTTTCGTGCTGGGGAATCTCTACCGCCGAAAATCTCAAATTAAACAGAAAAACTTGGTCGATGTACATGAGCAATGTGGTCTTTTATGCGGCGACGACTGCGCGGCGACTCGGCTACCATAGCAGCAGTAGCGCGGCTCTCTTAACTTTCTCAACACAAGGAGCGCGCTGAAGGAAGGAGAAGTAGTATAACCAAAGCCGGAGAAGAAGGGAGACCGAGCGAGGGGCGGCAACGGTGGCGAGGATGGCGGCGGCAACCCAGGGGATGCTGCTCCGCTATATATCGCGACCGCTGGCGCTGGCACGAGCCAGAGACGAAAAGTAGGGGAAGCTTGTGGAATACCGGCGCGCGCTCGCGGTAGCTCGGATCCAGCGGCGGCAGCAGCGGCAGCAGCCGCACAAGTCCTTTCAGTCAAAGCGCGCAGCCACGGCCGAGCGGACTCTGTACAGCTCTGTCTCTTGCTCTCCTCGGTCCGCGCTTTCGCTTCCGCGCGCGATTTCCGAAAATTCAATTGAAACGTCCACTGCGCCGATACGCACACGCTCGAGCGCCATTTGTAACGAGCCCGCAGCGTCGTTACACTTATGGTTTTTCTCCGGTACCATTGGGCCTGGTCTTTGTGCGCGAATGCGCGCCGTGGCCGGCGGTAAGATTTATGGCGCCGCGTCGCAGCAGCACCGAACGCTTTACGGCCTTCGTTGTCGAATGTAATAGAATAAATACGACGGGCTCGTGGCCACGGCGACGCTGCTGGCTCGTGCGAATATCGCGTCCGCGAGGAGGTATGTAGTTTCGTGGGATCGAGACGCACTTCGGCTTACGAGGCCCGGAGGTAAAATGTGAGTTGCTACGCGCGCCGATGTAAACTGTGAGACACTAAAAGTTTATGCTCGCGCGAGGGAGGATTTTCGTAAAAGTAAGTTAGTAGACGTGAATTTCGTTGTGTCATCACTTAAGACTTATTTATTTACGTAGAACCGGCTTGCGTTTATTGTTTACTTATTATTGTCTTTGGACGACGCTCATGCATGGTACATACACTGTTAAAACAATTAGCATACTTTTTTGTGGATGGTGAATAGCGCACGATTGTATGTTACTTTAAAAGAATGCCGTGCCGGGATACGGAGCAGAATTTATGATTCGGAAATATATTCGTTGAATTGTTAACTTTACAAAATTCTAAACGTTGTACCCAATTCTATACAGAACAAACAATTGGAGACAACTTTTCAATAATCGACGAGTAAAGTTAGAAACCGCGAATTTTGTTAAGTACACGCTTACGGAATTCTCTTAAGAAACAAAATGTACATAGATGGTTTATACACAAATGTTTGCTAATTTTCTATGCATAGAAAATTTAAGTGAAAGAGTAGCTCAAAATTAACGGACTAATTTTAAGAGACAACAAAATTACGTATTATGAACTCGTTTTTAACCCTGTGCATTTATCTGTTTATTTACCGTTGCATATTCCATTGTATTTTCAATTAATTTCATACACATGTTGTGGTTGAACATAAATGAGATGCTACTCTCACGTATATTTATATACATCTGAACAGACTGTGCCATAAAATCTCACTGTAAATAAAAGAATAAATATATTTATCCGTAGGTAAAACCCATCTTTTATTTAATGTATTTGTAAAATATTCATAAAATTGTTAGACATTTATTTATATATATGTATACATATGTAAAATATTCATAAAATTGTTAGACATTTATTCAATGAAATTTAATCATATAATTTCATAAAAATCATACATAAAGTTAAGAAAATATTGAAAATATTTGTCTTACATTTAAATGCATTGTACATTTAGATTTCAAATTAACTTTTCAAAATCTACAACTCTAAATCTAACTGAAGTACGATCATTAATTTTTACCTATACTAGCTAGGATCAGTTTTAATAGTAAAAATATGCCGTACACAGAAGTTTTATTGTCGTATTTATAAATTGCGACTGAAACAATTACTATACAAGTCCAGTCCAACTAGGATATTCTGGAAATATTGTTAAAAAGCCACAAAAGTACCATACTAGTGTGTGACAAAACCAATAAATAAATTGTAAATTTTTCTGTTTAAAATGCTTTTAAATTTTTATAAATAACAAAGTCTTATAAATAGTTTTAATTTTTGTATTCATTGTCAAGGTATAACATTTATATCTCCCTTTTTGTTATTACATATTTTGACGCTAGTACAATTATTTATATTTATAATACACATGTAATTATTTGTATATTTCTAAAACATTGTAAATTACATAATACATCTCTACTAAATATACTAATATGATGTAGTATCTTTTACACCTAATAAATATTAAAATACTCAAAGCAAAATTTACAATACACATAATAAAAAATGCTATAGCAAGCTTAGATATATTGTAAATAATACTATATATAGGTGTTGTATATCCCAGTTGAGCAAATCAATTGTACTTTTTACGAAAATAATTTTATAAGTGTATAACGCGTTGATGCACAAATAATTATGATATTTAAACTGTACAAATTATTATACATCTAAAAATATTTTTCAATAGTTATTAATAACTGCTTCACTAATTATTTTTTTAAAGAATTTACTCATATCTATAAAAGAAAAAGTTTTCATAAACAATATCAATTTAATTACAGCAAAAAATACATGCTTTCATTAAAAAATTAATTGTATTTTGAGAATTTAATTTAATTGTTTACTTGTTATAAAAATTCAAAACAAATAAAAATTGATTAATTGGCAATATTCGCGATTCAAATAAATTACTTTTATTGTATGATGTTACAATAAAATTCTATCTATCATTAGCTTACATTCCTTAGAATTTCCTATAAATTTCGTAAAAACAGAAGTTTTCATAAAATGTTGTTGAGTAGAGAAAACCATATTTTTTCATATGAATATACAATGCAGTTTTTAGCATTCAATTTTACTTTATTTGTATTGATTTATTATATTTATATTGATTGGCAACACATTTCAAGCAAACTAGTATTTTGCATAACTTACTTGAGGTTCGATTACCCTTCTTTTTTTTTAATTTCTACGTATCAAGTATAATGAATATTATTTTTAAATCGTTATTTATAAATCAAATAAAACTAAAATTTAAAGTATTGCTAGTTCATATGTTTACGAGTCAATTCTGATAATTAGAGTGGAGTGGAGTGAATATACCGCGAATAGCACGCTTTTGAAATAACATCTAAAATGTAGAGCAAAAACAGTTCTATACCCGACATAAAGCAAACTTTGAATTAACATACATGTTACATTTTAACGTTAGTATACAAACGAGGTCTAAAATAAAATTTTGCTAATGTGAGTAGGCTAATAGATTATACATTTGATGCGTCTACAGAATATATTTCTTTGTACGATGCCGCTAGTAATCAAGCAAATAAAGATTAAGCGGGAGTGTTTAATTCTTATTACTCGGGAAATAAAAAAGAATTTATATTTTATAGAGCGTCGTCGCGGCGCTGAAATAAGTGCGCGAATCTAGTCACCCCGCGCCCTCCGAGCACTGCATATACATCCAGAGGCGAGCGCTGCTCGCTGAATTGCGCTATACCGGTACTTGGGGCTGTACTTTCTGCCCGGTACTTTTCCTCGCCGTGGTAAAACAAAAGCGCCCTACTGCCGTCCGCGTTTTATGGTCCAGCCGGATAGGTAATAATGTTCGACGCAATAGTAATGGCGAGCGATTCTTTGCTGCTCGCGCGCGCGCATACTCGCCTCGAAAAGAGAGAAACAGAGCAGCATCAGTTCAATGCGAGTCGTTGAAAACCAAAAAAAAAACAATTAAGCTCGCCGTCGCTAACGACTTCCCTTCGGAATATGAGCGCTAATCGGCTATCGACTGTGTATATACGAATGAATATGTGTTCGATTGAGTATAGTCCGGTGCTGTGAGCGAAACGCGCGGCGAATATGATGGGTCATAAAAGAGGATGAATTTGAACGTGAAACGTCGTAAAAAAATATAACGATTTCAAACTAGTGTTTACTATTTTACTCACTAGCGGCATTCAGCGATATTGAATTGAGAATTATCAAATTGATAAAATGATTGGAATAAAAAATATGCATATGCATTAGCATGTGTTTCTATTATCGGTTAATTACAGCCACAATGTTTTTATATTTACTATTTTTCTTGTTGAACTTGACCATATGTGGTCATACCTCTAAATAATAACACGTTGGTCTTTGAGAGTTATTTACATTCTAACAATTAAACGGTGTTACCATATCTAGACTGTTAATCTTTTCATGTAAGAAAAACGACTTTGCACGTTTGAAGCAACATACAATCGGAATCAAAGTCTTTTTAAATTGTTAGCTTTTTCCATTCTAAAATAAATCCATGACCCGGTTTGACCTACATATCTCGAAATAAGAAAGTATCTTTTTGTGTCTGAATGGCCTATATGACGCGCTTATAAACGTTGTAATTTGAGTTTCAATATTTATTACGCTTGCCTTCTCCCAATAAACCACTTTTTTCGTCAATATTACTGTTTATTAATTTATTAGTATTTTTATTAAGCAGCTATGTTCATGTTGCACGATACAAGAGAAAAAGAAGCCTTACATGAAATAGGTAAAGGAAAATACGGTATGTACCAGGCGGAGAAAGAGTTCTCCAGACTCATATGATGCTTTGGAGCACGAGTGGGAGTCGAGGGCCCCGAAGGCCCTCGCGCTAAATCATCATCCTCGCATAAGAACCCCGATTTTCCTCCTTTGTTGCACAATGTACACGCTATTTTGACGTATAATGCAATAATAATATATTTGAAACTGTCATTTATTTAGCATGAAGATCTTCTTTGTATTTGTATGAAAACCCTGCTTATAATGTATTATCAAATTTATAAAACTAAATGCCAGGCCTAAATAAAAAGATAAACCAAGCGGGGAGCGGTCGAAATCGCTAGTAAATAAAAATCTAAAAACGATTGAAACAAGTCAATAGTTTACAACATATTTGCTCTACGACCTAATGAAAAGAAAACATTTATCCATATTCTAAATTGCTTCATGAATGTTTAGTGATTTTTTAAGAGAAATTACTAATTCTGAACATGGCATCCATTTAAAGCTGTTGGTATTAACACATGCACCCTGTGTGACAACGGTAGATTACAAAAAAAAAAATCATTGAAGTGACCATTGAATTTTGTCAAGTGACAGGGAAAATAATTGCAATTGGTCGAAGCTGACATACTGTTATTTTCTATTTTTTAAACAAAATGTTTACCTCTCTGATTTTTCTTTTACTTGATAAAGTTGATAACCTTTTTATACTAATCTGCATCTTCAAATTAAGATGTATAATAAAACATTAACAAAACATAACACAGCAATTATGTGCCTTGCTAAGATTTTTCTTTCAGTCAGATACCGATGACAAGTGTTGTTCAGGATTAAATATCGCAGGCGTTATTGCGGTATTAATGTGTTAATGAGAACAAAGAGTAAAAAGCTATTTTTCATCAATATTCGAAAACTAGTACATTATGTAACAAGGGAATAAAGTCGAAGATTATTCCCGAGGACAGTAATCACCCGAGGGAATACTCGACTTTATTCCCGTGTTGCATATAGAACTTTATTCCCAACTTAACTGTGGCCACTTTATTAACTTAAAAAGAAGGACTTCCGGTAAGAACTAGAATTTATTGAAAACGTATATTGATACAGAGAAAAATAATATAAAAAAATGCATTTGCGGGAAAAAAATTCACTTTTTATCTTTTTATTTTATGATGGAATTAAAAAACTGCTATTAGCAAACTTAAATTATAGCGACGTCAAAGGGAGTGTATACTTACTTACCAAGTATATAATCTAGACGAAACTTTTTAATTTTAAACCAGAATTTAGAACTATAGATGTAACACGTGCAAGTATGTGGAATGCATACCTTATTCCCTAATATTTACATGTATTTGGGTGAATGTATGTTTTTATCTGAATGTACCTGGGTATACTGAAATAATAATCATAGTACAATCAATATCGTAAAAATTTCTTAATAAATTTACGTTTATAGGTTGAGGTAAATTTGTATCATGAATTGAATAGGTCTTTTTACGACTTTTTGATTTTATAATATTTGGTATCGTAAATACTACACGGTGAAAATTTTTGATAGGCGTCTTTTTCGTCGTGGACGATGTATATCGTAGACGGTATATTATAGCTATTATATTAAAATATCCTTGTAGTAGATTGACATTCTGAGGGAGCAGTTTCGAATTCCCGACAGTCGAAAATCGTTGGACGATCCGGATTTGTCAGTAGCGAAAGTCGAGTCCAATCCATAAAATTTAATTAAATGTGCGGCAATGCCCGTATAATAATTAAATAAATAATATTTTATACATACTGCTGTATGTTTAAGAGAAATTTACTTTTTATTTATTTATGCACATATGTGGTCGACTACATTAGAAGCGCTCTCATTTACCCCAGATGATGCGGCTGTATAGAAAGTCGAACCATGAAAAGCCTATGCCGTATTAATCTAGTAGGAGAGTCGTCAAAAGAGGATATTCAACGGCGTAGTAAATTACCATCTTCAAAGACAACTGTATGAAACATATAAAGTATTTAGTGAGGTTTAAATAGATTCGGTTAATATAATTAAGCCTACATGACAAAGTCGAGGAGAAAGAAATGTTTACTGTAGAAAGTATTAAAGTTATTTTATTCATTAGTAAATCAGTTTTATCGTTTTAAAGAAGGCGCTAGTTACTGCACCGGCATAAACCATTTTGTTATTTCTTATTACATTTAAATACCGATTCCAAAGAGATGAACCATTTTTAACCTACTAATTAGGGCTTTACATGAAAAAATCCATTAGGTCTGTAATATAGAATATACAAAAATAAAGGACACGTATTTTTTTCGTTTTTTAATAGATGCAAAATAAAAGAGTTACAGAAGTTCAAAGATTACAGATTTTCGATATATATAGATATACTACAACGTTATGTGACGTCACGAACATATATGGGTTCGTGACGTCATGGGTATTGAAAGAGCTGTAACTCTTTTAATTTGTACGTAACGTGGGTGCAGGTAATGTGATCATGCAGGTAATGTGGCCACCCACACGAGATCTTACTGTATGCGATATTCTGGGGCGCCATAACCCCTACAGTATATGTATTGTGGCAATAGATGCTGACAGGCGTAGTGACCCCACCGCTAGCGCCCTCTAATTATAAAATAGTGTCATGATTACGCGTAAAAGCATCAAATCTCTGATTTCAAAAAGAAATCATACGGTACATAAAATTAATAGCTTTTTATACTTACTTTAAGATACGTGTGTCAGTTTTTGCCGTAGAGTTTATTATCAATGCTAAAATTGCAACTTTCGTTGACGTTTATCGGTTGGTAAAGTAACCATACGAATGCATTACAAGGCAAAGGAAATCGACGCCGATAAAACGGCGGGTCCTTCTTAAAAATTCCAAGACCTAGTAATCTCAAAATATCGATACCAAGGCGTATGTTACTAGGCTCCATGTAGTTGATGACACATAAAGTAAATCTCTGCTACGTTAGTCTTGATTTTTTTAAGCACTTACTATACGACTTTACCATAAGAACTGATAGATGTCTACTTTACCAACACTGTTGGTAAAGTAGTTAATTGCTTTTTCAAAGAGAAAGATTTGTGATGGTAAAATTGATTCTTTTGTGCTTTTATAACATATAAACATGTTTTATGCCTTAGGGAGTCCGAATACACTAGTTTTAAAAAACGTCTATGTGAGTGTGTGCGTGTGTGTATCTGCGTGTTTGAGTATCCGTGTGTGCGTGTTTATGTGTGTGAGTATGTGTGTGCGTGTGTGTATGAGAGTGTGTGTGTAGGTGTGTGTATGTGTGTATGTGTGTGTATGTATGTAAGTGTGTGGATGTATGTGTGTGCGTGTGAGTATGTGTGTGTATGTGCATGTGTGTGTGTGTGTGTGGGTTGCAGTGTGTGTGTGCCGCATTGTGTGTGTGTGTGTGTGTGTGTCTGTGTACGTGCGTGTGTGCGTGCGTGCGTGTGTGTGTGCATGTATGTGTGTGGCGTATCACATTCGTTCAATCTGCGGTATAACTTTCCCAAACTTATCACGGATATTTGCTACCAATACCCGGTGGTGCTTAAAAGTTTCAGCCAAAATGGTCAAAAAAAATTTTTTATGGCCATTTTTCAAAATTTGAGAAATTTTAAATATCGGTTTTATTATTTCTTTTTCAATGCAGGAATAATTTTTGAGAACAGAATTTTTTACACAATAGAGTACTGATGAAATCCTTTATTTTAAGACCGTTTTTGTATGACGTTTTTCAGTTGTTATACTGTGTGATAAAATTTATTTTTCGACATTTATTATTCAAAAACTGTACAACAATAATGATTGAAATTTTTACTGAATACTTGTTTCATATATAGGTATATTTTTGTAAATTTGTAGGTAATAAGATGGTTCGTTTTCTGAGAAAAACAATAAAATGTCAAAAAAATGCATTTTTTGGACAACGATAACTTGAGTAATAATTGATGTAATGCCTTGAATATTTCAGAGAATATTTGTTAAGTGTAAGGTTATTTGCGGAATTTTTTAGCCAATTTGGTTCATAATCTTCTGAGATATTAGAGATTATTCAATTTGAACAATACTTTTTCACCCTTATATTACGACATCTCTAAGCTTTATCGTTGTGATTTTTCTTGTAGATATTAAGTATTATTACATATGAGATTTACTATTCTACACTTCTAGCCAACTTTACGTATTATATTACACGAAAAAATCCTAAAACAGGAAAGATAATGTTATGGGTAACTGTAAAAATGTTGGCTCTTTTTAAAAGTGTGATTTTCAAAAATTAAAGTCTTTGAAACCGAAAATAAAAAATATGATGTAATAATATTAATCATATAAATAAAGAAAATTAAAATGGGTGAGATCAAAATTATGTAGTTAAAAACATATTACAATGTTGAAAGTTTCTTATAATCAATTATTTTAAGTTATAAATTAATAGAGAATAACTTTTATTTAATATTGTTTGATATATATTACCTTACATGAAGTATCTCTTGTTTAGCACAAATTAAAGATTGCATCACTTATTACAGAATATGAACAATTATAATCTACGCATAAATAGGTTAAAATATTGTTTATTTACCTATTTGTCGTATTCGATGCTACCGCCTTCGATTGTTTTAGTACATTTAACGTAATTATTGGACTAACGAGACATTTATTCCATACGTTTTTTTTGTAGTTTATTTATTTAAATGCACTAGATGCATGTGAAATTAAGGAAAAAGCAATTCCTCTATCTTTTTAAACGACAAATTCGATTTAAATATTATTTTTCAAACTGAATGCCCCTTTAAAGAATTTTTCACTGGACGTACAAGGTATATAATAAAGGTACGGTAGTAGAAGTGCAACATTCACTAATTATTTGTAGAAAACAATACTAATAAATAAGTATATGTGTTCTTTTTTTACAAAGTGTATATAAGAGTTACAAGTAGGAATCGGTTGCATTTTAATTTGTGAATATTTTAATACAACTTCCTTTTAATAAAGCTCTTGGGACAAGAATTGTTCAACTTTTTAACAAACTCTTATATTAAAAATATTATTATTTAGTGATTTTTAAAAAATGATTTAATAATGACATAATTTATTTCTACAATATTTAATCTGTATCTATCTATAATAGAGTATAGAAAAATTATAATTTTTACACTATTTTGATGATGGATTTTGTAAACTAGTATATGTTAAATAGTAGTAAAATTTTTAAATGAGTGATTTTAAAGAATGATGCGTTTATGTGTTTTATGCATTTATTTGCAATGAAAGAAAAAAATCAATAATTCAATCTTTTGTAGGTATAGATTTCATTTGATTTTATAGATAAAAATAGATTTTAAAATAATTCACACATCGCTGACCAAAGACACCCTGATATATGATATGCTTATTATAAAATATTCATTTTTAATATGGCATAAATCACTAAATGAAAATATTTAGACAGAAAAATAACCATGATGGACGCTACAGAGCAGCTCTCTCCCTTATGTATATAATAATTTTAATTAAATTCGCTTTGAGAAAGCGTAGTGCCAAAGCAGTTGGCAGCGTTTTTTTAACTGCTTAGAACTTCTGTAATTAAAATTCAGAGAGTACATTTTTTTGTAAAAGACTCATGAGGTATTAGAGTTAAATATATATATATATATATATATATATATATATATCTACTGGAAATCGGAAGTTCCTTAAGATGACCAGATTACCTGCACCCCCTTATTAAAAAAAGAAAAAATACGTGTCTTTTATTTCTTTATCTTCTACATTATGGATTTAATGGATTTCTTCACGCAAATTCCGAATTTGTATTGCTAATTTATCTTAGCATAAGTAAATATAAATAATCAGACAAAGATATAAGTCTCTTTCACTTATTTGGAAAAATGCTAGATATTAATGAGAATAAAATGTAGTATATTCAATAAGAAACATATTTTATCTCTATACAAGATACCGGCATAAGTGTGGAAAAAGGTATCAAAAATGAGATAGCCCAGAGGCACAGAGGATAAAATCTCCGGCTCTTCTTTATTTCGGCCGTTACTTCGTGCTTTTATTACTTTCGGTCGCTTAACCATGGCATCGGCGTCGACCTGCATAGATTTATGGCAATCGACCTTGCGGTTTTTTTCTGTTCTCTTTGTTTGAGCAGGCTTCAATTTACCTTCTTTACCCGAGAAGCTACGCTTACTACAATTGCAAAAAATAAGTAAAAGAACGTTACGGTAGCCTGGTTTTCATAGGAAATCCGAAGAATTTCTCATTAAATAAGAATCTTGCAATTGCACATGATTGCACAGTATCTATTTTATTTCAGAGCAATTATACTGAGTTCGTGCTGCGGTACGTATTGATAAAAATTCGGACGATCGATATCGAGATAAGTATGCTTAATCTGAGACTTTTTTCTGACGTCTTAGACGCAGCGTAGTCGGAAATCGTTTGACCTCCTCAGCGATTAATTAATGGCGTATTGTAGGGCAGATGCGTTGAATAACTCACGCTATTCGATCTTCATTTGTCTAGTGGCTGGGCATTGTTGCGGCTAAGGAGGGACTAATTGGAAGCCTCTCTCGTAGGTGTTCTTAAGTTAAATCGAAGTTCCTGTATATAATATGGAATTCAATTAGGTGCGTGGGCTAAATATAAAGGCCGGTATTTCACCTAGGGCTCCGTGATCCTAATTCGAAGATCTATTCACGTAATCGCTTTATGGAATTACACTTAAAAATCAGTTCGAATTTTGCATAAGACATTCAGAATTTTGCTTCCTCGTAGAGGAAGCTTTATAATAGTAAAAAAAAAGTTTTTAAAAAACATGTTAGAAACAGGTTTTGAGACATTTGTAATCAAAATACACTAATTTTAGAAAATGTCCATATGGATGTGTGTGCGTGTATGTGTGTGTGTGCCATAACTCTTCAAGGGAAGCACGTTACTAGTTGAAACTTTGAAGACATATTAGGCATGTCTCAACTTATAACTGATAAGATTTTGGAGCTGATTGGATCATCAAAAGTATATTTTTAAATAAAAATATTAATATTAGAAAACTTGTAAAAATAGGACAGAAATTTTATTTTGTCATTTTTTTCGTTAAATATTTTAAATGTATGTACGTTTTCAAGTAGACAACATTTTCTTTCAAATGATATATGTAACAATTACTTTAAAGCTACTTTTGTGAAAGAGAAATAAAAATATTAACCCTGGTAGAAAATAAGTCAATTCGTCTGGTTGACGTATTAATTTATAGCTACATTTTTTACCTAAAGTGTCATGGTAACCAAAAAAAAACCTATAAGTTAGGGCTGTTTTCGATAAATACTTGTACTATAAGCATTAATACATTGTTCTTAGTTATTCTTGAACACAAATCAAATAATTATAATTCAATTTTAATATTGACTAAGTTACACTAGTAACCTAAGCGAAGCGAGGGCAGTATCACCCGAGGGAAAAATCGACTTTTTTCTCGAGTTACATATAGTACTTTATGTCCATCTCAACTGTGGCCACTTTTGGACTTGGAAAGCGGGACTAATGGACTGTTAAAAGACAATTGAAAATCAGGGTTATTGGTAAAACTTGATGAAATAAAGGAATTTTGACTATTTTTTAGTGAAGTCACTTTCTTTCCTCATGTGCAAATGCGGGAAAAAAGTGATTTGCAGGCAAAAAGTGTAATTTTGGTCTCGCTTTTCAGGGAAAAAAGTGGCCATTTTCGTTCAGATGGGCATAAAAGAATTTTTAAGATTATCATTCGTTTTTGTTTTGTAACTTTTTATTGTCATCCCTCTAGAACCTACAGTGCCCCTGGGGGTCACTCACTTTTCCGCGTTAAAATGATAACCAAAACCCAAAATTAAGATCATAACCCTAATAGAGAAAGACTTATTAAAATCGCCTGTCGCAAAATTAAAAATGGCGACAGCATAACAACAGAGCAATGCATATGGGGAAAAGCAATGTGTATGGCGCTGCTGATTTTTCCATAAAAACACAAAAGAAACACATTGTTTGGTAATTCTTTCAATTGATTCTTGCGTTAGGGCACTCAAACTAACGATCTACCATGTTATTATTCAAAATTAACTAATTTAAGACTAGGAGGACTTTTAAACTGTTGGAATCTAAGTTTAAGGCCATTCTTATGTATTATCTGCAGCATAAAATTGTCAATGCCATATCTATTGGATAAACTTCGCAGCGTGCCAGATTAGTGGATAAACCATAAAGAGGAGATATAAGAATGTAAACATGAATAAAAATTGAAAATATGTTTATGAGACACAACATTATATCGAATAAAATGCTATCTAGAAGAACTAATACATAAAACTTATAGAGATAATTAAAAACTTTTTATGTAAAATTTGATTGGGGATATACCACTTGAGGCAAGATTCTATTTTAATCTTTTAATTACAAAATTTATTTAATAAATTCTTGTCTTTGAAAAATGTAAAATGAATTCGATTTATTTGTAAAAATGGTATGCATTATATACATGAAAAAAATTTTAATCATCAATTCGACGCCCAATACGAAAAAAACGCGTGTTAATTCGCTACGAAGAGTATCACGATTCAGCGTTTGCGTTGAAGAGTAACGCGATTCGGATGCTGCCAGCAAAGAGAAACACGATTCAGAGGTTTGCGACAAAGAGTAACGCAATTCAACGGTTTAGAAAAGTGATTATAACACTAACCAAATGATAAAAATAGGTTTCTAATTTATGTATATTTCTCTAAACATGCGGATACCATCCTGCTGATATGAAGTGTATTCGATGTTTGGTTAATTTTGGTTCCTGAATCGCGTTAGTCTTCGCCGTAAAAGTTGAATCGCGATATTTCTCTTCTTAAACTTTGAAACTCGTTTTTCTTCATATTGGGCGTCGAATTATAGTATTACAAATTTTATTATTGTTAATTGAAAAATGTTATTTGATGTGCAAAAGATTTTTAAATATTTATACATTTTAAATATTCTTTATAATCTATGCTAGACTTTGTATAAGTTTACATAGTAATTTAAAATTTTAAATCTATATATCTCGAAATATTATAAAGTAGACTTGTCATTTTGATTTTTCAACACCGAATTAAATAGAACAAATAATTTCATATTGAATATCACACTCCGCGCTTAAATAGAAATGTATTCTAATTCTTTCTTTACGATATATGAATAATTGAGACTTTGCATAAAAAAAGAAATGAAAAACCATTAGATCCATCAGGTAAAGAACAAAAATATAATGAACACGTATGTCTTCCTTTTTCAATTAATTAAATATTAAATCAGATACAGGAGGTTGAAGCGCGCGTGACGTCACGGGCGTAAATACATTCGCATTGGAGTATATCTATATACATAAAAAATCCGTTAACTTCAAACGACTGTAAATTTTATAATTTTGATTTTTATGGAAAAAGAAAAAATACGTATCTATTATTTTTTTATTCTCTACCTGACGGACCAAATAGATTTTTTCATGCAAAAACACAATTTCGATGTTTAGAAGCTATACGATATTACATAATTTCAAAGTATTACTGTATACTAGCAAAAATACTCGCTCGAATTATCTTCACCAGGTTATATTTAGTAACAAAATATAATATCTCATAATAACATTATGATATAATAAGGTTGCCCTTTGCAGAGATACACAGATATCTGTACGCAGCCCGGTTACAAAAATAAAAGAAACCTTACAATAACAACTATAAGCCACTTATAAACTACTTAACACTAACTATAGAGCTTTTATGATTTATACTGAGGTACAAATCATATAATCTCAAATAATATAATATATCATGTTTCCTTAGTTTTTATGATCCATTCTTTCATTTCAATTATATTAATTTTACTGCAATACAATACTACATTCATATTTCTTATTCATTTCATTATCATCTTTTATAGCATACTAACCTCAAAATGCCAACTTTATTGTCGATTTTGAGGTTGTTGTGCTATAAAATATCGTATGAGACTGTTGTGGGAGGTGTTTTTCTACCTTGCTCGATTTTCTCACTCGCTTCGCTCGTGCGAAAACCCTCGAGCAAGGTAGAAAACCATCTCCCACAACAGTGTCATAATATACTATTTTATAACAATTTTATTAAATTTAACTAACTGTGTCCGTCATTATTATTTCTTTAAGAATCTTCTAAATGAATTCTGAATCTAAGAATATTTCTTTTAGATTCTTTGTCATCAGCAGTGTGTTCGGTTTCCCTATTGGTCTTATGTTTTTCATTATATTTCTGACAGTTTATGCATTTCTTATTTTCTTTATTGGTGCAATCTTTATCTGAATGCTTTTCAGAGTAAAAATTACAGAATTAATTAGTAGACGTACATTTTTTTTAACTATGTCCATACATTTTACATTTATAACGTAAGTTTACATTAAAATCATCGTAAACTTTGCATCTATTGCTGCCAACATATAGTTTTCTGTCTTTCATAATTTTCACGTATGCATCAGCTGTTGCCTCCGCAACTAGAGTCAATGTATCAGTTTTCTTGCTTATGTATTTATGAACTATATTTATCTCTTGGTATTCATCAGCGAATTTCTTTCACTGATATCACTTTTAATATTTTCATAGCTATCTCTTTCCAAATATTTTTCAACTCCAATTATTCTAATTCTAGATTTTTTCATTGTTCCAGTTTCAATTTTTGAATTTAAATTTTCTATATTTTTTAGAGTTCTTCAACTTTATTTACATCGTAAAGATTTTTACATTTGATGAATATTTTATCTGCCATTGAAAGCATTTTATTGATCGGAATATTTGATTTTGGTGTTAGTGTCTTTTTAGCTTCAATCAGAACATCATTTATTTATTCTTCTCTCTTGTTGTTTGGTTCGACTATTATACTTGGTATCTTTCTGTTTTTACTTCCATTTCTGTGTCGACCGCTTGAGCATATGTTCGGTCTGACACCTCATAAAACGATTGAGTGTACACTTTTTGCTTTAACAATCCATTGCTCTCTTTTAGGTCTAAAATCAAATCTTACAATAATTCACTCTTTTCTCATAAACCCCATAAAGACCATAAACATCGTAATGACCATAATCCCCATCAAACCCATACACATCGTAAACCGCATAAACCTCATAAAATCCGTAAACATTGTAAACACCATAACCTTAGAAATCCTATAAAACCCATATAAATCCTAAACCCTATAAACCCTATGAACTAAAAAAAAAGACCGTTGCCAAATCATTGGCACTTAGCTTCCTCAAACTAAATTAATTATTTGAATATCAATATGAAATTTTTTGTTCTAATAAATTAATTTCAAATTGCTACATCTCTTTTTAAATAATAGCTCAAAAAGGGTGTGCTTATTATCATTGATGGTTTAACAAAGGATAATTTTTTACTAAAATTACAGAACGGTAGGTAATAATGTTTATCAAAGCACTTTTTCTCTGTGCGTAATTTATTAAAATTATTTAAATATATAAATTAAATGTAATTAGATGTTAGTACATAGATTCACTGAATTCCTAATCATTTAAAATTTTTTGAACGTTTTACAATTATAGATTTCCGAGATATAACCGTTTAAACTAATTATGACTTTTTTCGTGTATAACAATGGAACGGAAAGAGTCTAACCAAAATTTGCAGCTGTAAAAGATAGGGAATTGTATGATCTTTTTAATGCATTTATACTAAATTGATCATATTACTTCTAACATACCAAAAGAGCTACCGTTTTGAAAAGTTTCAGATCATATGCTGCCGATTCACTCTAGAATTCGCATACTAAGAACATTGTAAGTCCCATAAACTCATAAACCCCAAACAATCTATAAATCCTATAAACCCTATAAAAAACATAAACATTGTAAACGTCTTAAATTGAAAATATTATCGAAAATTCTCAAAAATCCGCAAAAATTTACGATAACACAATATTTTCTATCATAAAAAACAGAACAAATCATAAAAATGACAAAAATTAATAATATCATAATAATCATAAGAGTAATAAAAAAACATTAAGGCATAAAAAAATAATATTGCCGGATAAGTATGTAAAAAATAGACAAAATGTCAAAAAAAGTGAAAATTTTTAATGTCCCAAGGACAACGACGAAAAGATTTCTTAAAATTCAGTATTTTTTTACATATTTATATATATTTCTAAAAGAATGTAAAATAACAAAAATATGCAGGAGAGCTCGAGGAATAATAATAATAAAAACATAATTTTACAAAGTTAGTAGGGTTCTTAAAAAAGAGAGTCAAACCTTGACACATGGCTTATTATAGAACTTTACTTATTTAATATTATGTTAATAGATTTGAAAAATAAAAAAATTCCACTATTGTACTTTTAAGAAATTCAAGTATATAACTTTAAAAAATATTACAGTACTTTGGTATCTTACACTTATTTTGTTATTATTGTGCTTCTCATTTATGAAAAATCGATTCCATTTGGATTTTTCTATTTTAAAGTGTTGTGACCTTCTCTAATAAGATAATAATCTCAAATAATTTTTGACATGTTCACGAAGTATTCTATTTTACCTAAAAAGAGTTTTCAATGCCCAGTATGAAAAGAAAAAATCCAGTGACTTCATAAACATGTATGCTCATTTTCAGAATTTAACCCAGTCTGTAGTCCTCGAAAAAGATCTGAAAGTAGTTAATGTATTATAAAGTAATTATACAAAAAGTATAATCATCTTTTTACAAATTCACTCGATCAAAGGTTTTCATTTTTACATTTTTACACTTACGCTATAATAATTATATGTCAATTATTAGTAGCAGCTATTTTAAATAGCATAAGGATCAAAATAGGATCTTCAATAGACATTCAATACCAATCATGTATTGACAACTCTAAAGCAAGAGCGTGGCATGAAGGTAGAAAAATTATTTTGCAGTCATATATCTCTACTCCAGTTTAACAGAATTAAACGTATCAAATCACGAAATCTTCGTTATACTCCCTGCCAGGCATTGAATCTAAAACAGAAATAATGTTTTGGAAATGGCGCATAAAATTTAAGAATTTTTTAAAATAGATACTTTTAAGGTAAAATCGCTATTCCATAGATTTTTTCTTAGAATTGGAAATGTGTACTGATCTGTCGCAGAATAATATAAAATTCCCAAAGATTTATCAGCATCAGCCCGTTGTTACTCAGTCAAAATCACTTTCGCCATGTTTTTCACTTATTGTATTAATTAATAGCATATTTATACATTTAATGGGTTTTGATGATTCTTTGTATAGAAGATTATACTATTGAATAAATGAATCAAACCTATTATAGATTATACTATTGAATAAATGAATCAAACCTATTAAACATGTATTGTAACATATACTATTAATTAATAGTAATTAGTTGAAAACGCTGCGAAAGTGATTTATATAAGATACTACGTACAATAGTGAGATAAATACAATACCTTACCACCATTTATAAAATAATACCGCATTTAGATAAAACCCTCGTCGATAAAGTAGAAACAAATGGTGTTTTACTGTTGTTCTAATTCAAACTATGCTGATTGACTCTAAACGCTTAAATCAAGTTAACATTGTATTGTTTTCTGATGCGGGTAGCATTTTGCTAGTTTTGCAAAAATTACACGGCGTAATAAAAAGAAACCCATTATTTAATGAAATGAAGAAAGTCGGACCGGATCTCTTTTACCTTGGAACAAAACAAATATAAATAAAGCCTGTTTCTCATGAATGGAAACATGAAAATGTACTTTGGGATATCCCGTAGAGAAGACATGGGAAATGAATACTTCGTAGCGTAATATATGCGACACGTATGTATGAAAACCGGCGGGATCGTGTTGAGTCACCGCGCGGTACGCTTTCGCGCTTTAGTACTATCGTAGCATCCATCACAATTCGACATAATCATCTTCAGAAAATGTTCTACTACCTAATCTTATTTTACTCAAAGTAGTTTTTGCAACGAAGAATGAACGATAATTTGTACTTGCATTCATTGATATTGATATCTTCATGTTTTAAAGTTTATAATCAAATAAATATTTTCCATATTTTAATTTTCTTATTAAGGGGATAGATAACCTTTAAAATTTAAATTACACTCATCATATATTACCTGATTTTTTCGGTAACTTTGAACATTTTATCAAAATATAACTAAAAAAATGTTTAAAAATTTTCTTGATGCTCTTTAGTTGGCTATAATGAAGACCTCTATATTTCTTGGGCCACCGCAAGGTCCAGAGGTTATATTATGTTCAAAATACACGTAGTTATGAAATGAGCTAGGGAATTTGTATATAAAAATTATTGACGAAAGTTATAGTCGATTAAAGTGAAACTTCATCGAATTTTTAAAATTTTATTATGAAATATGGCTTAAATAGACTATGAATTTTTATATACAAATTCTCACACTCATATCATAGCTACGTGTATTTTGAACGTAATATATTCGATTGTGATCAATTCGATCACATATTGGCTCTCTAAACCTTGTGGTAGTCGAATAAATATAGAGGTTTTCATTATAGCCAATCAAAGAGACCTAACAACCTTAAAAAAATATTTTTAATTATAATTTGATAATATGTTCAAATTTGTCGAAAAAAAATCAAGTAATATATGATAAGTATATCTGTCTCCTTAAGAACTATTCATATTCCGTGAAATACTTTGAAAAGGCTCAGAAAATCGTAGCATAAAAAAAAATATTTGTGCAAAATAATTGAACATTGAGTTGTTAAAATTTTATACAATTATTTATTAATCTGCGAAATACCTAATGATTATTTTAAACATTCTTATCCATTTGAAGAATTTAATGAAAGTAAAAGTGCTTGCGGTTAATACTGTTTCTATATAGTGAGAAAAAATTGTGCCATTAAATTTGCAGTCTCTTCCTTTTATAATTAAAATTAATATTCCTAATAGTTCGGAGCTAAAAAAAGATAAGACTTTTTACGTTTAAGTAATATTATCTTTACAAAAAATGTTAATCGTATTACTAAATTTCTCAATTTCTTTCATCCATCTACAAAATAAATATTTCACTTTTTTTGAAGAATTAAATTGTAAAAGTATTTAAGCTAAAACATGAAATGAAAGGGATTTAAGCAAGAAAAAAACTACGTGACTAAGTTCAAGAATAATTTGTTGGATACTTCACAATTCTTATAGAAAGTGCATTGAACTTTTTAATCTCTCTAAGTTTCATTGCAGGAGTCTAGGAATTTGAAATTGTCAGGATACATGCATATGCTAGGCATACGTAGTGGATCGTACCGCGCTGTGGGACATAACTTGACGAGTGGCTCACGGCGCACAGGGGACAAAATGCGAATTTAGCCAAGGGAGCTGGCGAGAGAAATCGCATGGTCCCTTGAGAAATAAAATTTCTCTTTTTCCGAGGCCCCTAGCACTCGTCTTGGGAGCTAATTTGAATACAAAGAGCCAACACAGACGGACATCGTTTCTGATTTTTCATTCGTTAACGTGATTAAAAATCATAATGAAGCTTAGAGCTGGCCCCTGTACATTGCGTCCCTGGCGTTTCTCGTTTTCACATAGCCCCGCGCAATACGCATCAGTTTTAAGTGTATTATCTTGGCCTTTAGAGCGCACGAGAGCCTTAATTAGCATAGATAATGAAGACCTAAAACGAAGTTTCCTCTTACCAGAATTGTCTTGCAGCCCTTGCCATTTCTGCAGATCCTAAAAAAAATCCTTGAATTAAACGTCAATTAATGTTCTGACTTCTTCGTAACTCTTGCTATATAGAATGCCATGCATGTTTATAACGGACGTGCTTTTCGACCTCCTTTTAACCATCTAGTTAATTATTCTTTTATTTTAATTGGAGAATCTTCTAATTTATTTATTATACCTATAAGTTTGAGTGTTTTATTTTCAAAAGGATTATAAATTAATATGTATCTTTTATATTTACACTTTTATATTTGATAATTCAATATTTGAAAAAACAAGATGAGATCAATCATACAATAAATAACAGACGCAACTTAATTTTCTCATTTTTATACTGTCTAATCAATTAGTCAATAAAATAAAATAAAACCAAGTTTTTAATAAAAACTTTATTTCTATTTTTATAGTTAAAAGAAATAAAAATATAAAGGTTTAGTAAATTTTATAAACATTAATTAGTACATTCCATTCATTTATAGAAATTGATATATTATTAATCCTCTCTACTAAAAATATTTATATTTAGCATAATTTTATATGCACACAACAATATAAACTTAAAAGAGAATGTATATTAACAGGAGACAAAAAGAGTATACGTTTTATAGTGGGCTATCCGAAAACCGAAACACAACGTACAAGCTTTATTTTTACTGCTTTTCAATTACTCGTCGAATTTTTATCTATACTGCTTATATAAAGCATCATGTGTTTACACTTTAAAACGAGAAAGAAGTGCAATAAAAGCGGATTGGCATGCGCGCGGTCTCTTTACTTTCCCGGTGTTTTATCTTCTCTGGCCGTTCTATGAATTACAAAAAAGTAATTGGCTGACGTTTATGCATCTCTCCGTCGAATAACTCATCATCGGCTTGCGGTAGATGCAGCGGCGAGAAATCGCGAACGTATTTGGAGTGCCGCGAGCGTAAAACGTGATTATTGCTCGACATAAAGGAAGCTGTAACTCTAGCGCGTACAGTGGCACACCAAGTGCCTCCCTGAAAAAAGTCATCCTTCGGCGAAAGGAGAAATGCCAGGGACGCCACGAAGCGCGGCGCGGCATCGGGCAGTTTCGAATTTTTAGGGACTAAAATATAATGTTGGCCAAGTCGTGTGAAAACGAGCTGCCTTAGCCGAGAGAGCCTTGTCAGAGCACCGCTGTTTGAAACTACTGTCTATTTTCAGAGCCGCAATAGTTGTGATTTAGTTTTTTGGTTGGTTCTTTACGTGAACTGTTAATATAAAGGTAGCTGAGAAAAGAATTTTATAGCCCAATAAACAATATACTAATTTAAACTCTCATATCACCTGTGGTGAAATATCGCTTTAAGGTAATTCTTTACCTGTGAAAGTTATCAGAAGAAAATTTTAGATATAATTTTTTTTAACATAAGGTAATAAGAAAAACAATATTATGTATAATAAGCATATTCTGTGAGTTAAGAAAATATTTTTGAAATTCTCGAGTAATCCACGATCAAATGAAATGTTTCGAGGCTCATTTTGTTTGCTATTTTTTACACAAAGGGGGCACAATAATAATTTTTTTAGTTTTTCGTATTTGTTTTTATTTTGAGCGGTTTTTCGATTTTTTGATTTTAGCTTTTCGGGTTTTTTGGTACGGTAGAAACAATATCATTGATCCAATGAAAATACATTTGATAGAGCATAAAATTACCTAACTTTATGGGGCGCCGTGGCAACCGGCTAAAGCGTACGACTTAGACGGCTGAAATCGCGTTGTCCTCGTGGGCGCGGGTTCGAATCCCCATCGGGTAGATTTTTTCCGTTACAAGAGAAACCTTTGTCGACCCGGATTACATCAATGGTGAAGATTGAATTCGAGCCCAGTATGCACGTTGCAAAAACTAACTCGGCATAATAAAGAGCAGCAATCCTCGTTGATTTAAACTTATAAACTTATAAAAAACCTTTATGACCCAAAATTTTTGATAAGGTAATTTCCTTCGTTTGTTATGAACAAGAACGTGTCTTTTCTACAAACTGTTGTATATTAAAACGTATGATGTAAATTTATTGAAAAAATTTGAGGTGATCAGTAACATGGAGTACATATTCAGTACATACACAATATTCAATACATACACATATACAATATTCAGTAAAGTTTTTGAGACATTTTATTTTTCTCTGGGCAACGTGATTTTTTATGCCTATAATTTTGCATGGAAGCTGGTTCCAAAAACATTATTCAGAGGCTTGCCGGTCTTCAAGATTGGAGTGTATACTGCTGTAACTTGCTTCAATGATGGTCAAATTGGATTCCACAAAATCATGAATAAGTTTGAAATCGTACGATTCAACAGAAGAAGTGCTCGAGAAGAATTGCAGGATGATTTATATGCAGCAGGTGCAAATTAAATGTTGTAAGTAAAATTAATTTTTTCATTTTACACATTATCAACTACTTAAAGTTAAGTATTTTTTTTAGGTATCAGTAAATCCTGGATTAGGCGGGTCACGTCAATACTCCCATGAGAATAACAGTTGAGGTTAAGATGATCAAGAAAAAGACCAAAGCTCTAAGACTACCCTGGTAGAAAATAGACCAACCGAGATGGCCTGTTCGTCAACGATTCGCCAATGACGTTGGCCAATACTTACTGCTGTAATTGACCAACGGTTCACCAACGACTGCTCTACTTGTGATTCTAAAATTTTATTTTCAAATTATAAATTGAATCATTAAATGTACATCACTAAATATATATTTTACAATAAACCACTGAATGATAAAAATAATAGCACATATGCTGTCATGAAGTTGTAAAATATAGTTAAATTTTTATTTCAAGTAGGGTTATGGTTACGAATGGTTCAATGTATATGTGTATATTGTGCCTACCTGCGCTTCTCGCGCAAGCTAAGCGCGCGTCTTGAGTTGCGGAGCATGCAAATATCTCTCGCAACTACTGGTTTTGGTATAATTTTTTACTATCTATCCAACTTCCCATGTTTTCATATTATACTGTAGAATTGATAAAAAGTATTTTTTATTTTATACTTAATTCTTAATTATAATAGTAAATTATAATACATTACCCTAGTGGAGATAATTTGATGTGAAAAATTTGCCAACGTTTGCCAAAGTTTACTAGAGTTAGACTAAGTTAATATTTTCATAGCTATCTTTTTCCAAATATTTTTCGTTTGCCAGAGTACGCCAAATGTCTTTCAATTGGCCGTTTTGGCACTCATATGACAAATTTTGGCATACAAGATTTCCACTAAGGTGATTTAAATGTGAATTTGTAAGTATATTATATAATTATGCTTATATAATGACTTCTTATTGATTGCATAATATACCATAACACTTTACATAGCTTTCTTAAGCAGTATTTAGTGCTTATCGCCGTTTTCAAATTTTCAGCATTCGTTGGCCAACGACGGGCGGAAAAGCGTTTCAAAATAAGTGGGTTCGTTGGCGAATGGTTGGTGAAACTATTGCCAATCGTTGGTGAACGTTTCTACCAGGGTACGATGAAAAAAGATAAGAGTTTAAGAAAGCTTTAATCAATTAAAACATTTCATTTTTTATTAAATCCAGTAAATTAATCTTTTTTGTATTTTCGGTAAATCTACACAATGAAAAGTAGCTTATTATATCTAGATGCGTATGTTCACTATTGAAAAGCTTTGTTTTGATGGACAGATGAAATTAAAACCACAGAAAATGAATAGGATGAGTAATATTTCAATTTATGATGATAGATATTTATAGTGAAAATTTAAATGTCGATTTTCTCTAAATTCTGTATTTTGAAATTTCAGATGCTGGCCCGTAAGATTCCAAGTGAACCGCTGGACCAAGCTTTGTAGATATTACTTTTCAATACATTAGTTCGTCATGTTAGACATAAACTGTACTATCTGATATTTCACCTGGAAAAAGTATTACATTCGGATGGCTCTATGTGTATCATATTGACCTTAAAATTGCTTAGGCACTCCTAAACATGGGTTACCATCCTTATGATACCTCATATTTAGGGGGGCTTAAGCTGCACTACTATTCGTCTATTATCATAGATAATCATACACTAAAAGATTGATTTCAAAAACATAACCTTAAACATAACCCTACTTTTCATGCATAATTGTAATAAAGAACTGGGTCATGAGTACTGATCGACAATTAGTCCCGATTGTAATTCATTGATCGACATTAGGTCCACTGGAACTTTTGCTTTTAAACATGATTTTTACGGTTTTATGTCAAATATAAACGTTTTAGACCTAATATTATTTAAATTAAGATATAAATTAACTAATTAGCAACTGGTTTTGGGTTTTACTTCTTTTTATAATTTTCTATTGTCAGAATAACCTCAGTACCTTCTTATGTGATCGAGCCGTTCTATATGCCGTGCTATGAAGGACAACTTATGATACGAGTATCGTATACTATTTTATGGCACTGCCTGTTTTAAGTCTGCTGTCACGCCTATTCGTACCCTAAGCAGTCCATTGTCGCACTGTGCGGTAGTGCTCGAGCGTAGCGAGGGTGATAAGCACGGTGTATTAATCGACTACTTATATCACGGATAGGCGTGATATAAGTGCGGACTTAGGTCACGCCGTGCTATAAACATAATATATTGGGATTTTTATTTTTCAGCTTTCTTTTGACTAACATAGTTGTAGGATAACTCCTTAACTTCTTTTTAAATATTTACCAAAATTTTTATTACCTCTTTCGCAAGCAATTCCACATAATATAACGCATTTTTTATAAGTAATGTGAGTAAACGGCAAGAGAAGAAAAAAGTGCTCTCTAAAATGTGGGTCGAAATCATAAACTTTTTTCAGGGGTATCAAGTATCATCCTATTAGAAGTTGTATACTGTAGCTACAGCAGTGCAGGGATACTCCTGCAGCATGAAAAAGTGAGGGGAAACGAAAAGAGGTTGAGAAAGAGAGAAGAGAGAGAGAGAGAAGAGAGAGAGAGGCCCCCGTGTGCACGGGCTTTCTCAATACAAGGCGAATAGAAGGGTCTCTCTGCCCCTCTTTTGCTTCTATCTACGGAGGATTAGCCTAGGCCCATCTATAATGCGCCCAGTACCATTCCTAGCATATTCTATGGCCACCAGACTTACTTTATGTTTTTCGACCTCCTGAACACGAATGTTTTGGTTAAAAGCCTGAAAATGATCTAGTTTATCGTTATTAACAATCAATTGTTATCATAATTAAAAATTAATTTTTCGATTTAAAAAAATTTGATTCTGTAGATGATTCTAAATAAAAAAATGATTGTAAAATCTTTTTTGTAAACCGCTTAGTTATTGAGTAAAATATCGTTAAGTTTCAAAAACCGCGATTTTGGCAATTTTTTATCCGAAAAATATGGGTTTTATAAAAAAAAAACTTGTACGAGTATATAAACTTTAAAAAATATTAAATAAATAAAATACCATATTTTAAATTTTTGAGTTTTTAAAAAATTAAAAAAAGAAGTTCTGTTTTTAAAAAAAGTTAAAAAATTCTTTTCTAGATTCTTCGGAAGATTTTAAACCTAAAATACTGTTACAAGTTTTTTTTGTAAAACCCTTATTTTCGACTCAAAGATAGCCAAAAACGCGTATTTTGAAAGTCAGTGGATTTTTTATACATGAATTAAGCGGTTACAAAGAAACTGTGAAAAAAATTTTCTATTTCGAATCATCTAAACAATCTAAAAAATAATTGTAAATCAAAATACAAATTTAATAACAATTTCTATAACGATTATTAATTAATTATTTAATTTAATAACAATTAACCAGAACATTTTCAGACTTTCTAACCAAATACATCATTTGGTTAGAAATCTCTCTCTCTATTTCTCTCTCTCTCTCTCTCTCTCTCTCTCTCTCTCTCTCTCTCTCTCTCTCTCTCTCCTCACTTGTAGCATAGGAGGAAGAATACCTATGCCAAGAAGCCTCATTACGAAAGCAAATCTTCTGTTTATTTCGTAACCAGAGCTAATTTTTGGACTCGATGGAATGTGAACGTCATTTTCACATTTACACGCCACATTTAAATCAAAGCCTAAACCTTTCTGATTCAATTTCAAAAAACGCACTTCACTTTTGCATGTTTTACAAATCACAATGTTCTGTAAGGCCAAGAATACACTATAAGATACTATACAGTATAGCATAGTTGGATCGACTGCAACTTGAAAATCAGGATCACCATTATGAATTTTTTTTGCAGAAGTACTAGTTAAACTTGAATCAGCATCAGAAGTATGCCGATTCCCGTGAAACGAGCGTTTTCTTGATCGGCCTGGCTTATTTTCGTCCTCTCTGCTGCCCTTTCGATCACACATAGTAAAAATACTACTTTTTCACAACGGTTCAATTTCACAACGACGCGACGCTTGGGATGACTGAGCGGGCACTGAATTAGGTAAATGGCCGAATTAGGTAAAAACTGCTATTTACGAAGGGGGATAGGAGCAGGACTAGGATTAAAGATGGAGAGGGGGGCAGCGGCAGCGCAACGCCGGCCGCTGCAGGAGCAGCCGAGCGCGCGCGCTCAAACGCGGTAGGTGCTGCCTCTTTTCTGCCTGTTCCCGGCCGTAGAAACTAATTGTATGAGTTTTAAAATATTTCTAGATAGTATTGCTATCGAATAATGAAATAAAAAAAAAATCCACCGCAAACCTGCCTCAATGTTCTTCTAACTCATAATTGTAATATTCTATACTCGCAGGCCTCTTTATCTTTTTCATTATAAATTCTTTCTAAGTACTTTATTTTCAGAAACAAATAATGTTATATTAGCTTTTAAAAATTTAAACTAGATTTTTAATAATTGTTAATGTTGTTTAATTATTTCGAAAAGAGCATGCTAGGAAAATATTTTCAGACATTTGGATTAAAAAGTTGTTACTTTGTTATTAAAAGTTGTTAATGAAAATATCTACAATACTGAGAAAATTTGATAAAATGTAAAATAAAATTAAAAAATATTTTGATCATTAAACCATGATTAAACCCATTACACATTTGACACTTTTATGTAAAATGTTTTTAAAAGAACTTAAAAATAGCATTTCATGAGCGCAATAATTTTTGGATTAGCTATCGCTGTTATTTTACAGACTAATGATTCTAATATTTTTTTTACTGCTTTTTATTCTATAATGTAAAATTAAGAGATTCCTCATTATGTACACCTATTCATTAATAATCTATTTTCCCTTATCTTATGCGGAAGTGAGTAAATACTTTTCTACATATATATAGTAACTATATAATAACTTTCCTGCGCAGAAAAGTTTCTTGCGATTAAAGACAAAATAGATAAAAGAAATAAAATGATTTTAAAGTCATGTAAGTACACGAATGGATGTATATAACTAACGTAGTATAATAAACTGGACGTACATTTAGGTTACGAAAGGGCGTCCATATTTATGAAGCATCAAAGATATTGCGCATGCATGAGTATGTTACAGCGTAAGGATAACACTACGGTTCGTAGGCGCAAGATTTTTACGTTGCATCTAGGTCACTGACTTACTTTTTAACTCCCTTCTCTCTTTCTGTCTTTCTATCTCGGTCTCTCGCATGTGAGAGCGTTACAAAGATAGCGCACTCGAGCTTCAAGCTTAAAAAGCCGTTCTTCCTCTTCTATCTCCGTTTCTCCCGACTCGAACGTCTTTGTGCACTTTTGCCCCTTCCTACAAGCCTAGGGAAAAACATATGTTACACAGATATAGTTCACAAGCTCGCAAGATACATACACTTTCCTTTTTTTTTTACTTCGCGTTTTAACGAACTACCGCCGGTCTTGAATTAACGGAAATCCCGTGCAGAGAGAAAGAGAGAGAGAGCTGCACACGTGGAATTTCGCAGTGGAATGCGGCAGTAGCAGAAGCAACAGCGCTTGCAACGACCCGGGGGCTACAGGACGTTACTCGAGTACGGCAAAATCAAGCGGAAAAAATGAGAGAGCGTACCAGCATGCGAGTTCACCGAGAAAAGGCATTATTCTGTTTAAATTGTAAATGCGCCTCTGCTCTGCTCTGCTCTGCATGGTGCTCGGGGCGGTCGGGTGTAGTTGCGCGAAGTCGTTTACAACCGAAAGGGGGAGGAAGAGAGAGAGAGAGAGAGAGAGAGAGAGAGAGAGAGAGAGAGAGAGAGAGAGAGAGAGAGAGAGAGAAGTTGACGCGGAAACATGTGACAAAAGTTTATTGCAAGCAAATTCAACAGGCGTGCTTCATTTCAAGTTATTGAAACTTTAACGAAAAACAATGTTTACCTTGCTTGCTTGCTTGCTTAACTGCATATACTGGCCCACCTACTTGCTCGAAAATAACGAGTTTTTTTGCGAGAGAACAAGATTGCGACGCCGAATGTCGCTTTGTCGGCCATAAACACTTGGAAGTAAGACACATGCTGCAAGCAGGTTGCCCGCTGAAAATTACACCTCTGTGACGTTTAATCTCTGAAATTTATGTTACACATAAAACTGGGATTTAACATCTTTATATTTTTACGCATCTAAATATTTTTACGCATCTAAATATTTTTATAAATAATAATGAGAAACTTTTGTTTAGTATTTAAAAAGTGAGCTGCGAATTTCATGAAACGTGCATGTTTGACCTCATTAAGGTGGCTCCCTGGAGATGTCTAAAAAATATTTGTATTAAATTTGAAAAATCTGGAGCTTACACGGGACATTTGTCATTATCATATGAAGTTACAATGCAATTTTTAGATTTGTTAGCATATATATAAAAAGTTATTCACCATAATTTTTATTATTTTTATTTATTTTTGAGTGAAAATATAATCATTGCGCATTATTCATTGTCACACAGTTCTAAGACAATTCTATAATGTATTAAAAACTATATTTTATAGAAACAAGTAATAGTCGCTTTTTATTTCACTTGTCTATTTATTATATTACTAAGAAAAATATAAATGTGATTTTATTTAAAAATTTCTATAAATACTGTGTTTTTAATAATAATTGTAGAGACTATCCTATAGTAGTCGGCTATCTAAGAGAAAAATTGTATTCAAGCTATTATAAAAAACCGCTGCTAATTAATTCATTGGCACTTCTCAGCTTCCTCAAACCTAGTAAATCATTGTCATATAAAACGAATCTTAAATTTTTTTTCTGATGTCGTATCTTCATCAAAATCAAATAGAAATTCGTTTGCTTAAGGGGGTACGATCCCTATAAATTATAAAACAATAAATTTTTTTTAGTAATGTATTATTGCTAAAAAAAAAAAAAAAAAAAACTCTTGCTTTACAATTAGAAATTAAATTTTAGGCACTAATAAAGTCAAATAAAAAAATTAAAGACTTTAAATTATCATTTTATTAGTACTGCGATTTCAAAATTCGCGCGAGTCTCATATCAACTCTTATAATATAGACTATAGTTTATCATATAGGACGTAATTTTTTATTTACTCATAAAAAATGTCTTTTTTTAGTTTAACTTATGCTGGCCCCCTTAAATACACTTAAACTGAATCGATTATATTATATCAAAAATAATATACCAAAAATAATCAAAAAACTAAAACTCAAAAATCAATAAATGGCTGATAAAACAAAAACACATAAAAAAAAAAACAAAAATTTATTTTATACCCATCTCAACCAAAATGGCCACTTTTTGCCCTGAATAGCGAGACCAAAATTACACTTTTTGCCTGCAAAAATGATTAGCGGGAAAAGAGTTACTTTTTTCCCGCATTTGCTTCACTAGACACTAGTTCAAATTCCTTTATTTCATCAAGTTCTACCAATAACCCTGATTTTCGATTGCCTTTTAACAATATTATCTTTCAACAGTCCATTAGTCCTGCTTTCCAAGTCAAAAAGTGGTCACAGTTGAGATGGGCATAAAGTACTATATGTAACTCGAGAAAAAAGTCCATTTTTCCCTTGAATGATACAGCCCTCCCTCGCTACGCTCGGTTAGTAAACCCGTCCTTTGGAATAATCTTTGACTTTATTCCATTGTTACATAATATACTATTATTTGAGTCCATAAAACTTCTTATAATTAAAAACAAAAGTTCTGAAATTTGTTTCACTATAAATATTTAATAATATCTATAATTTTACCGTTGGAAAACCTCAAAATCTTGATCTTACTCGTCACAATAAATTAGTATTGTTAATTCCTTATTTCTTGACGGGGGTTTGGGGCGTGCGCTATTACACATCATACGACAAATGAAAACTTTTTTCGACAGTTCAATGACGCCTTTTAATATGTACTAAAACTTTAACTGTGCTCTTTTTCGTAAAAAATTATTTTTTATTTTTACCAAAGGAGACTTGTAAAGTTAAATTTTATTAACAAACATAGATTTTATACACGATAAACCAAAATGTCCCAAACTGGGCTAATCTCTCCTAATCAATATCGAGACTTCCAGCTTAGCAACATTAATTCATTAATTAATGACTCGCGCGTAGATATTTCGAGTAAAGTTAGGTTATTAAAGCGATAGATAGTATTATATATACGCTGGAATTCTATTCTCATTACTTTTGTCTTCATATGCAGATATTCGAGAACAAGAGATGTACGTTCTTGGCAACTCAAGTCCTGTTACGGTGACATTAATTTACTTAACACCACTTATAAACAGAGTTAACTAAATTAACGTCTACTGAGTTTAGCATGCGAAACTTTTTGCAATGTATCTATAATAACACACAATATTGTAGGAGAATAAATATTTATTTTCTATATTAAACAACCATATTAAATGAAAACTAAATAAATGTTTTAAAAAATAATATGATAGAAAAGAAAATTGATAAATAAAATATAATAAAAAAATGTCTTTAGTTTCTTTATTAAAATATGCATATTAGTAACACTAAATAACTTTATTAACATTTTTTAGGAAGAAAGCGAGCTGAAAATAATGATTTCCATATAAATTCTGAAAATAATAAAAGTCAACATAAAATTACTTTTTTTTTCAGTTGGTATGAAAAAAATTTTAAGAACACCTTTTTGTTATTTATTGAATGTGGGGTGACGTGAATGATGCCCCTCAGTCACATCTGTCAAAGAGTTTACGAAGTTTATGCGTGCGGTTCATTGCGTGCGATTGCTTCTGTATCAGACAGATACTTTTCAAAGGGGGTAGATAAAATGGTTTTGTGAATGAGCAGGTCTGATAAACGTAATCCGCATAAAGCTGAATTTCACTTACGTTTCGGGAAGTCTAATAGAGTTTTATTCCTCACCATTGTGTTTAAGTATGCTAATTTAATTATAAATTTATGCTATGAAAAATATACAGATAAAATTTATGACTTACAAAAAGGGAAACCAACATTTTTTCCATGTTTTCAATTCGTAGTATTATTAATGTAGGTAAATAAATAAACTAAAAACTAATATTTGACAGATCTAGACAGTCAAAATAATTATTTATATTAAAAAATTTATTAGTATGAAATTTTAATAAGGAATCAGTAAAATATATCCTATATTCTTTTATAGAGTCCTATCAAAGTATCGGTTTTTGTGTTTTTTTATCATATTACTGTGTTCTTTTTACATTTGTGGTTTCATTTTTAATCCAAACTCAATATTCAGTATTCCTCAATCTTCCTCAAAAGTAATCAGTCGTTCCAATATAGAATTATTTGTTCCAATTTATTAACTAAAATTGCTATAGTGTTTTTAATAACGTAACGCAAAAAACCTTTAATGTGTTTCATTTATATTCCAGAGGTGCACTAATTTACTTAGATATATTCCATTATTTATAAATATTGAAAATTTGTATTCAGATTCTAATAAAACTACTTACTGAATAATAAAAACTTTTTTAAAATATTTCCATAATTTATTTTTAATAGGGCCAGTCTGAATTTGACTCAAAAAAAGAATTTTTATTTATGAGTTGATACAAATTTTTTCTTTAAATATACAAAACCTCAAAGTCTTGATTGTAAGTGTCACAGTCTTTATCCATTATCAATACCGTATTTATTGGAGAAGTTTTGCGGCGTGCACACTTCTAGGTAACATGATGAAAATAAATGTTCTTTTGAAGGTTATTAGACTCCTTTTGACATGTACTAAAACCCAAAAAATCGCCCTTTTCACGTTTCTCTCTATTAAATGCGTATATTATATGAATAAAACATACTTTTATTTACGTTTTTGGTACGGAGAATCCAAATTTCTTGGTTACCAAGCTCAAAAATGGCCAGATTTTAGGTTATTTTCGATTTATAATCAAAAATCACCCTTTTTATACTATTAATTATGTTTTTTAGTATGGAGAATCCGAATTTAATTACTAAGCCTAAAAATGGCCAGATTTTTTCATGATCTCATGACCTGTATGTTCTTTCAGGTCAAGAGATCTTTTCTTTTCTGAGATATTAAGGTTATGATTTTCTTTATATTTATTTGGATCGCTTATATCTCGAGAACGGCGCAGTCATTTTCTACCAAACACAGTTCATTTTTTTGTTTTTAAATGAAGATTTAAAATTCAAAAGAAATTTTAAGATTCACTGATTTGTTATTGTTATATAAAGATTTTTCGATTTTTGCGTTTTAGATTTTCGGTTTTTTCCCCTCTTTTGTTATACACGGAAACCTAATTTTTAGTTTAACCGGTTATATTTCGGAAAGATTGAGCAATTTAAAATTAATTTACAAGAACACAGAATTTCATATTGAAACAAGTAATTTAGTTTGAGGAAGCTAAGTGCCAATGAATTGGCAGCGGTATTTAATTTTGATTGCTTATTTCTTGAGAATGTTGCATTAATGTTTATTGAACAAACGAATTACTATTTGTTTTTTGATGAAGATGCGATTCAGAAATTCGAATTCGATTCGTTTTTTTATAATGATTTGTTTAATTTATGATATTTTGAAATCAATAATGCAATTTATGATCATAAACTTATATTTTTTTTGTATTTTATCGTTTGACAAATAATCAGTGATAAAAAAATTCACCTTTTTAGCTATTAATTAGAGATAGATGTATCAATCTAAAATTAATGTATTAGAATATAGAAATCCACATTGCAAGAATTTATTTAGCTTGAGGACGCTAAGTGCCAATGAATTGGCAGCGGTTAATATCTTGCATGTCCACACAAGCTCGCAAGTTTAGACGAGTCCCCGAATCTGACGAGCTCGCGAACTCCGAGCTGGCACGTCTAGACGAGCTCTCGAGCCTCCGAGCCTGTACGAGCTCACGAGCCTAAATGAGCTCCTGAGCCTCGAGCTTTCGAGCTCAGACCGACATCAGCTCCTCGGCTCGTCGAAACTCGGGCTCGATTCGAGCTGACAAATCAGGACTCGACAATTCGAGCTTCTGCACATCCCTAAACGTAAGTAATGTTATAAGTTAAATTCAAGATAGTTATTTTGGAATTTTTATGTTAAATACAATCACAATCTAAAACCTTATTTTGAATATCTGAATTTTATTTAGAATATTGTTTCTGAGTATTTACAATATCGTAAACTATAAGAAGAAATTTACTTTTCTTATCCTAAAAGCAATAACAATATTCATTCATAATACAATGTTTAAATATTTAATTATTACAAATTATACGGGCGGTAAATCATACGGCTCAATGGTAAACGCGTACCTTTCAACGCTCGGCCGCTTAAGGGGCATGGGTTCGAATCCCTGTTAGACCGATTTTTTCGAGAACATGTTAAGGAAATGTCTTCGGATTTTTCGATGACGGAGATTAAGCATACAACCCGCTACCTGGGTAAGGGCTGTTCATGCCCGTATATGTCATTAAAAACAAAACTATCTTGAATTCAACATAACTTAAATAATCCACTTTAATATAAAGTGTTACTCTAAGAGAAATTATCATAATATGTAAGCCACTAATTTTAAACGGAGATTTCAATGTTAACTTTGATGATGGGAGTGCGCAACAATTCATAACATTCCTTATTTCTAGCGAGGGTGAGGTGTGCTGCAAATACCTCACCCGAGTCTGCAATAGTTTCTCTTCCCGTTTTACACACCGTATTTCTTTTAACAAAAGCATGATTTGGCATTTTTACGTGGTCTTTAAAAATATCCATTTCTTTTCTTAAATAGGTGAGAAATTTCCATTTCTCACCCCTTTTCGAGTAAGAAATGGATATTTCCCACCTGTTTTTCATTTCTCACCTCTTTTTAGGAGATAATGAGACGTTTCTTAACATTTTGATCATACTCGCTTGAAATGCGTAATTTTTCAACCAGTTTACAGACATGGAAAAGGGACCATTTCATGCCTGCCCTAGTGTGAGAGATGTATTACATCCTATTAATTCCTTTTTCCAAATATGTAAAGATCCTATTTGCGAATAGGATTTAATAGATTTCTTACACTAGGGTGAGTTGAGAAACAGTATTTTTTGCCTACCTTTAGCGGGCTTCAGCAGCAGGTGTACAAGCGATATATATATATATATATACAAACTTACACACACATACACATACACACATATACACATACACCCTCACCAACACACACATTCATACACAAACATATATATATTATACACACGAACATTCATACAGACATTTTCTAAAAATAGTGGATAGGATTTCCATATACCAAATACACATTTCTAACATGTTTTTTTCGAAAACTTTTTGTACAATGAGAAAGCTTCGTCTTTGAGGAAGTAAAAGTGAAATCATTTGGTATTGTTCGGACACTTTACATTTAAAAAGTCTTTTCATTTAAAAAGTTTTAAAAGTTGAAATAACTTGTATTGTTAAACATCCAGTTTGAAAAAGAACTCTACTGCCACACTACTTTAATTATTAGAAAAGCTTTTATCATTCATTCTTCGAACTCATTCGGTAGTTCATATTTTATGATTATATATAGACATTTATATAAAGAGCAAAGGAGTCGGTAAAACACGCTGCATGCTTACGTATATAAAATTCTTAAAATTCAATTTGACGCTACATTATTCACGCAGCTCTCGGCTTTAATAAAAAATAAAATAGCGCCCCATGGTAAGACAAGGTAGGGCAAGGCAAAATACGCCACGAGGGGGGAGGGTAAGTGGTTGAAGTAAATCAGGCGAAGGGCCGCGAGCGCGTGCACGCGTCTGGCATTAGCTGTAAATCGACACTTTGCAAAGTATGATTTCATAAATCGGGAATGAAGTAAATTGATGGCGGAAGCTGCGAGCGGAGTGGAGCAGTGCGCTCGGCGCATACTTATCAAACGTCGCGCCGCTCACCCGATTAACGGCCGAACAATGCATCTCTGTAAAATTACGAGTCTCGGATATGCGGGCTAAAGCGCGGCCCTAATGCCTCGGGGCTACGGCGACGCACCGAGCATTCGTTCCCCCGGCTGCAGCTCTGTCGCCCTCGCTTCTCCCGCGGCTCCTCTGCGCTCCGCTGGTCCAGTAGAAATCTATTTCTCTCGCTGCGAACAGCGCGCAATTTATCGCCAAGGCGTGCGCATGCAAAAAGCTCGCGGGCGCGGCGCCCCTCTCATAATTCAAACCGCCGGAACAAGTGGACTTGGCCAATTAATTCGATTCTGCGCGCTCTCGCTGCGACGACAGAAATCCTGGCAATTAAAGACACTATTAATTACCAATGATAGCGCCCGCTCGGAATTACCGGCGGCGCTCGTGATTGACACGGAGGTTATTAAGAAGATTTTTGGAAATTGTTTACATTGTTTTTGTACGCAGCATAGCACTTCGATATATTGCGTTAATTTCCCTGTGGGGAATTTGCACGGGGATAGATTCTTAGGTTGTACGAACTTTATGGTCAATTGAATAGCTAATAAAACTGTTAATTAACTTTATGTCTCGCAGTAATTAATTAATATTAAATTTTAATTAATAAATATTCATACTTACGTAGTTATATGGATGAAAATTTCTCCACTTGAAATTAAATCAAAACTTTTGTAAGTATTTTGTTCTGATAATGACAGTTTTTAGTTGAATATTCCAACAAAACCTGGAATTCTGATCTATAACTTTGAAGAATCCAAGATATCACAGCTTTCACTAAAGCGAATTTACGACTGACGAATTAGCTGGCGGAGTTCGGCCAGCGGGTCGATGTGTTGGCTTGAAAGGATGGTAGGGAGGAAGAATATTAATGAGCCAAGAAAGCCGCAATTTTCCAAAGATTGACCCATAGAATTTATGACTTTGTGCAGATATTATTAAATTCCACTATAATAATTTGATCATCTTTATTTTTTATGATAAAAATAGTTTTCGAAATATATTGCACACTTATTTATAACAAGATTTTATTGAATTGATATAGTCTGATACTAATAATGTATACAACAAGACTTAAGAATTTCAACGGAAGTTTATATTTTAATGCCCAATCAATAGAGTCTATTCATCAAACAGAAACTGATTGGTTGAACAGTAGAGTTGTATTGTTTTTTATGAGACTTTGAAATGCTGCTCAATAAAATCGATTGTACAAGGTCTTCTAGCAAATTAGCAAAAGCAGTTATAAATGTGCAATGTACATTGTTTTTAAGGGGGTATGATCCCTATAGAGCTTTAAATATGACTTTTAGCTAAAAAGCAAGAAATACACAGTTAATAATTTTGTAAATAACATTTTTCACAAGTATACCCTGGTAGAAAATTATCTAGTTTTATCGAAGCCCTCGATTATTCCCATGGCAAACTAGATAGATCTATATAGTTCTAGATTAATTTTCCACCAGTGTATATACTATTTCAACACATTTCACCTTAAAAAAGTCCCCTTCACTATAATATCTCTTAGATAATTGACCAACATCTTTATTTTCCAGTGCACAGGCTCCTGGTCACTCAAAATTACTATATCAAGTTTTGAAGGTTCATAACTACTTATAATATGTATCTTTATAGGATAATGCTACGCAGACTTCTTATTTTTCACTTGCACCCTTATCTGAAGCAATTCAGCATTTTTGAAAACAAAAAAAATGAAAATTCACATTTTCTTCCATTAATCTTATAATACTTGTATGTTGATCACATTTTAGGGTATTCCAAATAGCATTATCCTTTAAAGGCATTAATTACAAATAATTTAGGCCTCGGAAGACCTTATTTCATGCTCTTGACTGAGCAGGAGACTACGTGCAGAATTTGTAAATAAGAAGTTGAGCAAGAGTGCGTTAAACTTATAGTTTGTTAATATACGAATACATTTAAATAACATACCTTCTTCATATCTATAACATTCTTATTTACTCAAATAACTATTTTGATATAAAATATGTCATTCTACACTCATATAACTTGAAAAAATTGGTATCACATAAGTATAATGTAAAAAAAAATTATACTAACAAAGTGTGAATAATTCATATATACAATAATTTAAGACTAACCTTTCAGAGCTTTGTAATTTCCTTAGTACAATGATGTCCTTCTATGTAAACTGTCTTTAGAAAACAGGTATTATTTACTCTTAGCATTTATCACAAAAATATGCCTTCACTGCAACAAGTTGTAAAGAAAATGTTTGTATTGAATAGTTTCAAAATAAAAGAATACTGTAGAGCATTTTCTAGTTAATCAATATATTTTTGATGTTACAATACAATTTGTTAAGAATAAAATTTAATAGAGTTAAAATTTGGGTTCACATTTTGAATAATTAACTCGAATAATTACACTTAATGAACATTTTTAAGATTTTCTTAGTTACATATTATTCTCTTATCTTAAATTTATATCCGATAATGGTACGTATTATATATATTAAAAAATATTTTAAACAACAATACTTTTTTATAGTAATTTAAACTTATGCAAAAATATAGCATAAACTATAAAAAAGTATTGTTGTTTAAAATATATATATATATATATATATATATATATATATATATATATATATATATATATATTTAAACAACAATACTTTTTATATATATATATATATATATATATATATATATATATATATATATATATATATATATAGGTCGACATATTAAAAAGCAATAGATTTATCATTTTTATTTTTTACCCCAGTATTAAATAGAATAAACAATTTCATATTGGAACATTTTTTAAAGTTTGGAAGCTAAGTGCCAATGAATTGGCAGCAGTTTCTTTATAATTTATAGGGATCATACCCCCTTAAGGGGACATATGCACCTTTAAATTAAGGTAAAATTAACAAGGGGGACCACGAAGTGCTGATTACGGATTTTGATGAAATTTTAGGGATTGTTTTCTGATATCTAAATATAAAGCCCGATACTCGTGGTTTTATCCAATGGTCATTTGTACGGTAGATACGGCGAAATTCATTAAAATTGATAGTATATCTATATATATCTGAATGTTAGCATTGCCCGTATGAGTAATGCTAATGTTTCTTGGCTCTATCTCAGATTTAAAGACTCATTGAATAAAACTACGGGTTCTGTGCTTCATTTTTAGTTTCCAAAAGTCGATCCCAAAAGTTTCATCAAAATCAGAGACCCGGACTCCGTGGTCTCCCTTTATAAGTCACTCATCATATTGCCTGTTTTTTTTTTGGTAAATTTGAACATTTTATCAAAATATAACTAAAAAGTTTTATGATTTTTTAAGGTCTTAGGACCCTTTGATTGGTTTTAATGAATACCTCTATATTTATTGGGCTATCGCAAGGTTTAAAAAGTCAATGTTATCGAATTGACGTTTTCAAGGTTTTATTATGTTCAAAATACATATAGTTATAATATGAGTGTGAAAATTTGTATGTAAAGATTATTCTGCAAAGTTACAGTCTATTTAAGAGAAAATTCTTCGATTTTTTAAAATTTTATTATGAAATATGGCTTAAAATGACTACAACTTTGGTTAATAATTTTTATTTACAAATTCCCACATTTATATCATAACTACATGTATTTTAAACATAATAAAACCTTGAAAGCGTCAATTCGATAACATTGACTCTTTAAACCTCGCGGTAGCCCAATAAATATAGAGGTATTAAAGCCAATCAAAGAAACCTAGTGACTTTCAAAATAATTAAAAAAAATTTTTTTACTTATATTTTGATAAAATGTTGAAATTTACCGAAAAAATCAGGTAATTTTTTATGAGTGACTTATTTGTACCTTAAAATATGTTATCATTTAATTTAAAAATTAGCATCCGTAATTTCTTGTAATCTGTGTTTTATTTCATTGAAAAATGGGAGCTCTTCTTCTGACTACAACTCTTCAAGCTTTCATAATAAAAAACTGACCCAAAAGGTAATAAAAGTAGGCAAAAAGAGCTTTAATGTAAGCTCTGCTTGGTAAATAATATTTTCATACGAAATAGAGGTTAAATTAAAGTTTTCGTTAAAACTTCCTCTTTTAATAAAATAACGCATCTTTGGAGTAAGATATATTGCATCTAGTCAATTAGGGTCTATTGGTAAACATTACGGGTGCTAAGCTTTGCTTTCAGATACCAGAAACTACCTCCTACAGTTTGATCGAATTTCTCTTCTTGTAAGTAAATATAATATGCATAGTAAATAGTAAATTGAAGCACGGAATACATTATCATAACCGCTAGCTCGGAAAAGCAGATATATCTTGATCGCGAAGCCTTTTTGCGCGATTGTCGGTGTCCGCTACACAGATGTTTCACTGCAGCTTAAAGCTACGGTTTAACTTCGTGATTTCGTACTTGAGCTGGAATATTGTTGAAGTCCATAGAGCGCGCGACGGGAGATACGAAGCGATTCGCATTGATCAATGGTGGCGCAAGTCTCAAGGGTTGCGCCGCTCGTACCCGTGACAAACGCTTTCAGAGCGCGGTATCGCAAAATACGCGAAAATCTAGTTCTTGTGTCGCGAAACAATAAAGCATTATCTGGCTGTCCGCGCGCTAAACGTGCACGCCACTTTTTCGCGGCTTTGGACAATGAAGCTCATATTTTCCGCCTCTGCCCGCCGTGCCGGCGTGGCGACGCGAGTTTCGTGCCGCAGAATTAACGAAACGGAAAAGTGTCCCGAGCATGCATCGCTTTAACGTGCGGCTAACGGACGCGCATTCATGCTTTGGCTTTAGCGAGCACTTTCACAAAATGAATGAGCGAACTGGGCTGTCTTCAAATTTATTAAAAGGTCTTGACGAATGAAACAAATAGCCAAGACCGATGAATTTAATGTCGCACGAATATTTTAATTTATGTCGCTGCTGCTTTAATTTTTCTCATTTTTATTCTGAAATTTCTCTATACGAAATTACTATGCTGGCTTGCAGCGACTCAGTTTAATGTAATTATGAGGTGAGAAGTTATGAAAATTAATTAACTCGCATGCGTTAGAAGTTTGACTGATTCATAGATCCTCGCTCGGCATAGTAATCGTCCCTTATTAAGAAGAGTTTTCAAACAATTATATAGATTCCTTTTTGGTTTAATTAATCAACGAAAGAGAGTAATTTTGATTGGTGCACCACAGTCATTCTATCAAATAATTGAGAAGTTCTTGTGCATATATCGAAGTGAGAGATATAAAAAACTGGAATGATGAACTAGTTCAATTAATGCTCCACTTGTCGACGCTTATTTTAATTATCTCGGAAAATTTGATTAATTTTGCAAAGCATTAGGAGAATTGCTGCATCACTTGAAAGCAAAGAGCAGTAGTTAGTACCAGCTGAATGATTTATTATTATTCCTTTTTTATGCATGCAGAGACAGCAGCGCGTAATGCAGCGGGAGTATACAGCAATTTGCACCAAGTAAAATTCTTTTCGATGCAGCAGTAGTAGCAGCACCTGAAGCACTATCACTGGCGCACTGTGGTATTACCTTATACATTTTACAAGCGAGTGCACTTTCAACTACGCTCTCTGACATTTTGAACCTTAAGGGGATAGTCGTGTTAATTAATTTTCTTACAATATTTTTCAAACTTTACTAATATGTTAATGGTCTTATTATCTATCACTGGTCAACATTTTAGTAAGCCTAGCGTCACAGTAAGCGTATATTTAACCTCAAAGTTATGTTACTTAACACGTAAGGCCTATGTGTAGAATGTATCAATGATACATTATCAAACATAACTTTTAGTATTTTCTTAGAATGTGTTTTAAAAACCAATATGTTACATAGAATAACCATATTTATTATATAAAGAAAGAAAAAATGTAGCTAGCGTCGCCGTTTGAAAAATATAGCAATCGCAAGTGTACGCCCAATGTAATCACTATATCTATATAGTGATACAATTCCATTCAAAAGTTTATATTATGTTTCAAACTCAGCGATTTTATGAGATTTTCACATTATTTATGTATACATTATGCTACAATATAGTATAACTTACAGTTTCAAGCACTTATAAGCCTAAAATATCGTGATTTAGAATAAAATTAACTTTTGACACGATGGTAACACGACTACCCCCTTAAGAAAGCACAGACTGAGAGAGCACTGCACACACTAGCCGATTGATTCTCTTACTTATGAATGGCTTTTACACGTCGAACATGCAGTGGTGCCAAGTAAAGCAAGAAGTCTTAGTTCTCAAACAAGCGGATCTCTGTATTCCGGCTTTGAATCAGAGAAAATCTTAGACTTTCAAGTATCATAAAATAATAAATATATTACTTTTTGTAAAGAAACAATAATGTTTTAAGATACAATTTTTTGAATAACGTAGAAAAGTTTATTATCATAGAACAGGCTATTATAAATTTAGAGTAACTTATTTTGTCTTGATAGTACTACGTATATTCTTTTATGTGAAATTTGGTATGTGAAATAATCCTTTTTGCACGAGATATTTTACGTAGAAAGTATGCGAATTTTTGTGGCAGCCGGTTTAGACCCTGTACCGAATTCCTTTTTCTCGAATATCTCAAATATCTCGATAACAATGACAAGTATGCGAAAAGAATAAACCCACGAAAAAGAAAACAGACATCTATATTTATTTATTTATTTATTTATTTATCTATTTATTATCTTCAACGGATATTTAGCCCTTTTACACACACACACATACACACACACACACAAACACACACACACATACACACACACACACACACACACACACACACACACACACACACACACACACATATATATATATATATATATATGTATATAAAGTTTCCAAAGCAATAATAAACTTTTTCTTATTATTGTAAACACCCTTATGCGCGGCTAAAATATGAAAATATTATCTTGATCGATTGGTCAACAATAATATACATTTAATTAAAGCGTCTCCACGCCATAAGCAGGAATTCGCCCCGTTAAGGCGAAAATATCCCAGGGCTTTTTCTTCGATAGAGAAATATTTATTCGTACGTGCCCGGACTACAGTTCGTCTTCCACATGTCCGCGGTCATACGTGCTGTTTCGTAGTACCTACTCTCGGCGGATGCGCGCGCGCGCGCGCGAGAGAGAGAGAGAGAGAGAGAGAGAGAGAGAGAGCAGCCAAACAACAATCGAACGACCGGGGGAAGGCCAAAAAAGCATCGAGATTATGCAAATATCTCGAGTTCAACGGAGCGAGATGCAGCTCGCTTTGATGGAAAGATGGAAGGCGCATTAGGCGCGGTAGCGTGCTTTCCCGGTATTTCGAGCAGCTATATATGCCGCGTGAGCTTCCTATATACGGCTGTTCTTGCCGAATCGTTACGGTAATGCTGCCTGCCTGCCACGCCGCTGAGTCCCGGCGTATTCTCGCGAGCGAGCAAGTAAAGGCGCGCCTCTCATAGACAAATACACTGGTGCGCGCCCGCGTGCATTAGGTAGCTTTATGCGAATTACCGGTCTGAACTAACAGGCCCTCGACAGCTCGGTTCGTCGCCGGCAAAGAACTTAACGCCTTTAATGCATACGTAAATATGCACATGGCTTATAGATGGCTTTGGCATCAGGCGCAAATGTGCGAATTCACGTGTTTTTTCGCCCTTGGAGTTTCTAAGCGATACATGGTGTGTAGCTACATAAAGGATAATTGTGGTTTAGTTATCTTGAATTTGAAGCGTCGAAGCTTTTCTCAATCATAAGCAGGCATGAGTCATTTACGATCGTTATACTTCAATTTTATTGAAGGAAATTTTCTATTATTATTATTTTCTTTCTTGTGGTGATGATCACCGCTATTATACTATATAAGATAAAGTTTTATTTCAAAAAGTATTGATTTTACGATAGGTTTGCAATTAAGGTGACGATCAGATAATCTTAATAAAAATCTAGCTGTGCTAATGAAAAAGCTATAACTTCCGTGTTCTCAAACATAATGTTTTCTTTTTATCGACGATTTCATATTTGGATAAGTAACGCTATGGACATTTTTTATTTTTTATAACAAAGCTTTTACGGAAGAGTATTTTTCGAACCGACATTTTTCCCAAGTTTTTCGATTGTACTAGTAGACTCCTCTATAAGAATGGATTAAATGCCTTAACCTTTACACTTGATTCGCCTGTCCTAGAATCCCAAACTTCAACCGGAGCGGTCGACGAGGCAACCCCCTATATCTGACTTTTCCATCAGCTGAAAATCCACCCGGTATAGTATCCAGCTGCTCAAACTGGATGAACGTGACGAAATAATTCCCCTTTAGGACCGATACAAATATACAAAAACACAAGCCGGGTAAGATTTCTCGATGGATAAAATTGATAGGATACATTCTATAAGGCAAATTTGCATACTATTATTGTAGTCCGAAAATTGATGAGTTTCTTATCGCGCTCTTTATCGTAATCACTGAGATCCGATTGTCATTTTTTTCTTTTAAAATATAAATACTAGAGATTTTTATAGCTTCATAAAACACTTTGCAATATCAAGGGAATGAAGTAGTTGGCGATTTTTATTGTTCATTTCGATACGACTTTGTCGTACTTCACTTTCTGTTGAGCTTCACAGAACTTTCTATTGGGTAAAACAGAACGATATTGCCAATTCTAACTATTTGATTGTGCAAAGCGAAAAATTTCATTTCATAAAGAACACATACGAAGATATACGGGAAATTACATTTTCAGGAAATTGTTTCTGTAATATATTAATGCAGACTTTAATGTATTAATACCTTATAAACTAAAGTATGTATCATTGAGTTGTGAGTAATGATTTTCGTTCTCAATAGATTAGGTATTATAATTAAAGGTATCAAGAGATTTATTCGAAAAAAGAAATATATTTTTTTAAAATTTTTTTAGTAAAAATAACAAACGCATACATTTTACAGGTGTAAATCAAACGAAAAATATGTACTATTTGAGTACAGATTTAAAGTGTGACAAACAAAAATGTCGTTTGAAAAGGACAAGTAGAGCTGCACTTATTTGCTTACGGATTATTTCACAGCTCTCGCCATTGTAACTATCCAGCGCTGACCGTATTTCTTTTACTCCAGTACGAATTCTGATGAATGACAAACCATACGTAAGCTCTTTCACTGTGTATAATATAAGAGATGATGGATGTTCAAGTCTTTGTTCAAAATGCGACAAGCTATAAATGCAACTAGTACAATTGTATTTTTTATTTTCGTTTTATTTTAGTAAATATTATCGATCACCTATTTGAAATGTGACTGATTTTAGTAGATAGGTATATTTTAAAAGAAGAAGTGTTTGTTTACATTTATATTTTTAATATTTGTACGTACAAATAACGATAAAGTATTATAGAAAACGCTATAACCTGTGTCGATGCAGTAATGAGCTTCCGTGCTCCATAACACCACTATACGTTAGCAATATTAATATAGCATTTATATATAACTCACCAAAATGCAAACACAACATAACACGACAAAACCTTCCGAACGACTGACGTCTGATAGTTGTCCGGGGCTGGCGTGGGACTGATGACCCCACCCCTCTAAAACTCATCAAGAAACAGCAGCTCAAGCTCTACTGTGATTTGCTACTGGGGGCCATACTCCTGAGAAAAGTAGTCCCCAACTCAGATTCTTAAAAGGGACTAACCCGGATAAGCTATAACATCTAGCATGCTTGTACTGCTAATCATAATAATATAACATTAGAACAGATCAAATACGCATCAAATATTTGTTTCTTATATACGTACATAAAGTTGGGGACTACTTTTCTCAGGAGTGTGGCACCCAGTAGGGAATCACAGTAGTGCTTGAGCAGCTGATTCTTGATGAGTGTTAGAGGGGTGGGGTCATCAGTTCCACGACAGCCCCTTTATCCACGCCAACCTGCTGGTTTTTTATATGAAAGTACATGTTAAAAGAAGCCCCCAGAATATTTTTCAGCCCTTTTTATTCACTATGGTATCCCCATGAATTGTTTGAATTTTTAAAATTGGCCAAAAACATGATATTTTCAAAAGATTCCACAGAGCTTCAATCTTAAGGGGGTAGAATACCTATAGCACTCTTTTTGAAGATTTCCATCTGCAAAAATAATAGAAAAATAATTAAAATATAAGTATGATAGATCATTGAAATTTAATACATACAGACACCACTATAACTCCGTTATGCATTGCTTTGTTATGAAAAAGTGAGTTCCAAGGTGCACTATAGGAGCTAGAGTATTAACGTAAAAATAGTATAAAATAACGTGAAAATAACATGAAAATAACGTAAAATAACATTAACTAACCTAAGAATACCGTAAAATAACGTAATAATAATGTAAAATAACGGTATTCAATGTAAAATAACGCAAAATCACATTAAATAACGTAAAATCACGTAAAACTACTGTAAAACTACTGCAAAATAACGTAAAGACATCATAAAATCGCGTAAAGTAATGTAAAAATAACATAAAATAACATAAACTAACGTAGAATAACTAAGATAGAGGACATTTCCTACACGGCGACAGCGACGACAAGAATATCGCAAATATATGTATTATAAAAAGATGTTGCCGTTCTCGCCGTGTAAGAGATTTCCTCTATCTCCGTTATTCTAACATAAAATAACGTATATATATATATATATATATATATATATATATATATATATATATATATATATAACCAAATAATAATATATAAATATATATATAACCAGCAAACAAATATTATAATGAATTACACATTATTATATTATACACCTTTACTATTGGCTGAAACTTCATCTATTTGTGAAACTAGTTTAGTTCAACCAACAAATCAATTAAAAAAAAGTAAAGAGCTTTTTCATGTTACGCTTTTCTTCCACTCAAAACTAGTCACTAAGAGGTTTCAGTTCAGATTAGCTACTTATAACTTCATTGTATCGATTCGTTCTATTTCATTTAATGACGTAAGATTTTATCGAATTTTTTTTTGTTAACGAGATAATATCTGAATGATATTAAGAAATTCATTTTGAAGCGGTACTGCATATTAATATTTATTAAAGAAAAAGTTATAAATTTGCTAATATAAATCAGGTTGACAAAAACTATGTTTGCTTCTAAAATTATATTTTACGCATAATTGTTAAATGTATGTCTACAAGTAAAAGTTACAATCTTGCATATATCTAATTTTCATAAAAATGTAAATGGTGCAATTTTTATTCGTATGTTTAATTTTAAGTTGAAAAGAAAATTACGATTATAAGTCCAGTGTTTATAAAATTTTGTATTTATGAGCTTTATATTGTTTTACTTCATCGGAATTTAAATAATTGCATCCTTTCACGGATTAATAACGCCATGAAAAAATAGAAGACGATATGCAAATACCATATAATAGAGAAAATTGCCATATCGCGTTTCTCGCAACAAAAGATATTCTTCCCTGGCAGAACGTCATTTATTTTGACTGGCGAATTCCAGCGCGCTCCTCATATAGCTATCACGATGCCAAGCAAACGGGATATTGGGATTTCCTGCATCTTGCGGATTCTTAGTGCGTATTTGCAGTCTGAAATTGCACATCTATTCGCAGTATGCATCCCTAAAGGACGACTGGATGCTCAGTTGATGCCTCGAAAACCTCCTATATTTTGCATATGCCGAATAAAAAGCGTAAGGACAGTCAATGTCTTGATAAAAGAAATTAAGAAAGATCGCCGAACATTAATTAATATTGATCGAGTAAGAATTTTTTACTTATTAACGTATTTAGTCAATTCCTTAATTAAAATATTGATCACAAACTATATAGGAAACAATTGTTATTGAATTGTTCTCTTTAAATATAAAATTACACTTTGATCTTTCACAGTTTGTCAAATTCCAAGCAGGTACGTAGTCACGTAGAACAAGACTCAAAGTAACCCCGAGGAAATTAGAAATGGATGGGAGTAGTCCCCATAGAATTGTCTTCTTTTCTTTATATCTTCTACCTTCCTTTTCCCATAATTTTAGTGAAAATTGTATTATAATAGCAATTTGTTACGTGAAAAGACTTAAAATGTTTCTAGCAGAATGATTTATACATTGTTCAAAAAACAAGTTATTACTGTTTATAGATAGAACAAGTTTGACGTTTTAAGAAAACGCTGCCAATCCGTTCTGCTGTGAAAATGAAGAAAGTGGTTATCTGTATTTCGTACAACGATTCGAACCATGTAAATAATTTCGCAAAAAATAATGGGTAGCATTTTTTTCTGTTACAATAATAAACAGGTCAAGTTCGTATATAGTGAAAAATGATAAGTATTTTTTTCAATGAAAATCCTACGCAAATTGGTCCAAATAAAAATGAATTTTATCAAATGTCTGTCATTCGCTTTTGTACAGATACCCACTTCTGTCATTTTTGCGTGCGTGTGTGTTTATGTGTGTGTGTGTGTATATTTGCATATTGGTTGTATGTATGTGTGCGTGTGTGTGCGTGTGTGTGTACGTGCGTGCGAACGTGCGAGTGATGGGTATGTTTGTGTGCATGTGTGTGAGTATGTGTGCGTATGTGTAAGTCTGTGTGTGTGTGTATGCGCGTAGTGTCCATGTATATAGATGCATGCGCCGATTGGTTAAATGGCAGCTCATGTGACTATATCGATGTTTCGGCTCCGTTGATGATAAACTGAATATTCCTATACCAGATATACTTATGTAAAACTATCCCGTTTTTTTTATAGATGTTGATTCTCCCGTGCACATATCGATTGGAAATATTTTTTGTAAATTACCTTCTTTGACAAAAGATATTACCTCGAGGTAGACCGTTCCCTTTTGACCGCCGTGGGGTAACGTTGTAAGCAAAAAATTTGAGGTTAATACAATTTATTTTATAACTTTAATAATTAGGTGTGAAATTACTTCCAAATTTATGAAAAATTCTATTTTTATATAACAAAATAGTGAAAATAATGTTGAACTCCAAAATGAAGACGTAAAAAGTTTTTAAAATCTATTTATCTTAATTCAAATAAAATTCGTAAAATATTATAAATCAAATAACATTGTTCAATTGATTCTGGAAATATATAATCCAGCTTAGAAGCACCGCAACATATGAGGTGTATGTGTATAAATATGTGAGTGTATGATTAGATTAGAGGAGAACGGGTAATCCAGACTATTGTTTAGTGATTAGCGGCTTGTCGGTGTTGATTTCGAGCAGATCATTTCGCTGTGCAACTTCGGGTTCGTGAGCCTGCTCCAGAGCGTATTATTAGGCGAGCGGAGGATCTCTAAAAAGACATTTAGAAATCAAAATAACGACTGACCTCGTTCTAGTTGTTAATTATAATTATTTTGTATATTTTTGTATATTTAAAAATTCGAAAATATCGAGTTCCCAGCAAATCATCATATAATATGAAGTATAAGTTGAGAAATCTTACGAAATGCAATTTATGTTACAGGAATAATATTTTATTTCATTAGTATTAATATTAGTATATCATTATATATGCCATTGCATAAGAATGAAACGAGTTTTGTTTAAATTGAACCAAACTTCACTATTATGTCGGCCATTTTTCTTTTGTATTTTATGCATATAATAAATTAATCCAATCCAATAATGTTGATTCCGTCATTTGTAATTTGGAAATTTTAACTACGGATTCGTAATCTACAACCCCGAAAACTTTATGAAAAGAGTTTTGCTTTAATTGATTGCCACCCTTTACAGATTTTATATAGTACTTTGATCGAAGAGTTCACTGATACCTTTTATCTTGGTCCCATCCTGAAGGTCATTTCAAGCTCAAATCTGATTTTTTAATGGAAGCCCCTATTTTTTACCTCGGTAATTGGAAGTGAAGGACATTTTACGTTAAAATATGTGGTCATGACGCTGGAACAAATTGACTCCAGAAATCATGATCACATGCACTGAAATATCTATATTTTTCCATGTCTGCTATCCAGTAGTTTCTTTACTGGTCAAATATGGTTTCACCTTGGTTTCGTTCCGTGTACCTTGACTCAAGATCATGACCACATTTTTCGTGAAGTTTTTTTCTTCTATTTTTGCTATGTGGCAGTTTCCTTATTGGTAGAATACGATTTGACCTTGATTTGATCCTTAGCGTCAACATGACCCAAGTGCATGATAACACGTAATAGCGAGGAATTTTCCTTTTTCAATTATCGGAGTAATAAATATGTGTTTCTACTAAAAAGTCAATTTATTTAAATGACCTTAAGGTGACTAAGCAGTCGAAAAATCAAATTTTTTTATTACATTTTTCAAAAGTATTAGTTATATATTTAAGTAAAAAGCCTTTCCGTTTGTACAGAAATTCTCAAATTGTTGATTTGGCAACAGTAAAGGTAGATCGGCGTATAGATTTGTTTGTGTCTGGTCGCAAATAATAAATTGTTAGATCTTAGTAGAGGTTTTTTAGAAATACAAAAAGGGATACTTAACTACGTATAAGCATAAAGCTAGCTTCCCACTTAAGGGAGTCACCTCGTGTAATAGCTTCAAAAAATCCCTTTTTTTATTTAAGGGAAGAAGCAACCGATTTTTGGTAAAACATCGATTTTTTTACAAGGTATAACACTTTTCACAACAGGTTACCAATTGTCTGGTTAATTACACAATTTTGAAAGGTATGTCTTTAATTGTTTACATGTTTAAATTGTTTACACTTTGCAAGTATACTCTTTTTTATAAATTTTACTTTAGTGGCAGAAATGTTTTCAGGTTATATGAGTGCTGAATGACATATTTAATGTCAAAACAGTGACTTCAATAAATAAAAAAGTCATAGATTTGACGCAGGTAAGCAATTCAAACGTATTAGTAAACGAATTGACTCTTTTGACGAATATAAGCTCAACACGCTGTTACTCAACTTTGTCTTTTCAGCTCCTGCGCGCAGCCTACTGGGTACCCAAATCAATGAAATAAGATTTTACAGAGTAAATACATACTCTTTTTATGTATGCAAATATGACAGTGGTGAACATTAACATCCATAAGTTGCAGTTAAATAGATAAATCATTGATCATGCTATTTTTATTGATATTTATGTTTAAACTCATTTTTCTCAAAACTTAATTTTCATAATTTACTTTGTAAGCCTGCGCAACAGTTGTTTGTGAATCACGCTGAAAATTTTTGTACTCTCTTTTTAACATGTTTTGAACAAATTTAAAGAGAGTTTTTTTCTATTATTACCTAAAACATCATTTTTTTAAATATAAGTTAATATTAAAATACTGCTTATATCGCAAACAATAAATTATTCATATAGAATAGAACCTCAGAATAGTTACAAAATATTATGTGAGAATATTGCTCTTTACATCTCTTAATTTTTGCATGAAATGTTCATAAAAAATGTATCCAATCCATCGTAACCCCTTGCGCATAGTAATAATCAAACATATGTCTGTTTTTACAGGTTTTTTCAAAATTGCTACTTCGAAGGGCGGTGAATTTCAACATAACCAGTCTAAAATGTCATCTTTTTCTATATTATAACATGTTTTGTAGAAAAAATATTTGTTTTCTTAAATTAAAGGATTTTAGTGTTTGCTGGAACTTATTCCCTTAAATCAATGCGTATGTATGTGGAGAATATGTTCCCAATGTTTTAGATCGATATTCTATCTCTAAGCAGAACTACAGCTGAGTTTGTTGCCGCGCGGCGAGCAGGTAAGTAGCGGTGACCGGGAACTTAAAACGCGTTTATCTCAAAACGACTTTTTTCAAATTGGTGGACAAGATAACTCGAAAAATATTTATTCAATCCCGCTCATCCGGTGCCAATTCATAGAAAATCACACTTCTCACCGACTGAGCCTATAAAATCAACATATTATAGAATAATATAAATGTTATTGCAAAATAAAAGCAAATTTTTTTTCGAGAAAATGTCTACTTTTTTTCCTAAGTTAGTTTAGTTGCTGTGAAATCGTATAAAACAAAACAATTTTTTTTTGAAGAAAAAAAAATGCACTTTTTTGGACAATGATAACTTGAGTAATACTTGATGTAATGCCTTGAAATTTTCAGAGAATATTTGTTAGGTGTCAGGTAATCGGCTGAATAATTTTGAGCTGATTTGAAAATTTGGAAAATTTTAGAAATTATTCCATTTAATCAATACTTTTTCACCCTGTATATCACGAAGGTAAGCTTTATCGTTGTGCTCTTTTTTGTAGATATTAAGTATTATTATATATGAGATTTACTATTCTATACTTCTAGCCAATTTTATATATTATATTGCACGAGAAAATCAAATAACTGGAAAGATAATGTTATATTAAAAATATTATTATTTTGTGATTTTTTAAAAATGATATAACAATGGGCATAGCGCGCTTCTTTCACATAAGAATTATACACGTAATTATTGTACACAATTTAGCATTGGTCAAATTATATATAGTTATATTTGACCAATGCTAAATTGCGCACAATAATTACGTGTACAATTCTAATGTGTAAGAAACGCACTATGCCTAATAATGGCATAATTTATTTTTGCAATATTGAATCTGTATCTATCTATAATACAGCATAGAAAAATTATAATTTTTATACTATTTTGATTATGGAATTTGTAAACTAGTATGTGTTAAATAGTTGTAAAATTTTTAAATGAGTGATTTTAAAAAAATGATGCGTTTTAGTGTACATTGCATTTTTTTGCAATGAAAGAAAAAGTACATTAATTCAATCTTTTATAGGTATAGATATCATTTGATTTTATAGATAAAAATAGATTTTAGAATCAATGATTCATCACTGATACCCTGATATACGATATATACGCTATATACGATAATATGATTATTGCAAAATATTCATTTTCAGTAGGGCACAAATCACTAAATGAAAATAGTTACACAGGAAAATAACAACGACGGACGGTACTGCACAGCTCTCCCTTATATATATAATAATTTTAATTAAATTCTCTTTGGGAAAGCATAGAACCAAAGCAGTTGGCAGCGTTTTTGTATTACAGGTGCTACTGAAAACTACGAGTCTACAAAAGAGAATGCTTCATACAATATTTAAATATCTCAATTTTTTAATTTTATCTTAAGCCAAAACCAAAACATGTTCATCATCACATATTTATATAACTTTTGCAATTTATTTTCAATGCACATGATAGTAACCAATATTAAGTAAAAGAATGCATCAGGATTTGCTAATATTTTTATACAATTGGGTCATACAATTTTTTTTCGACAAAAACGACTACTTAGTCCTCCAAACATGAGGTCAAAGATCAAAATGAAAGGCGTCAGAGAACTCATTGTTCGAAACTATTGTATAGGGTAATTTTCTAAAACTGCAATATCCTCTATTATATTAATTTGCTTCAATCGTTTTATTCACGTTGGAAAGATATCTTCAGTTTTTTAAATTTAAGTTACTGTGGGTGTACGCATATTGCTAGCAGCTTATGTGGGTATACTTAAGAAAGTTAGCTCAGTACAATAGCTATCAATAGTTTACCGTGTGTCTCATTCGTTGTATAAATTCATTCATGCTCATGTTAATATTTATATGCAAATTAAGTGTCAAGTTTATACATGTCTGTATAGTCGTAAATGCATAAATATACACTTAGATGTATTTATGTGCCCAGCATGTACTTACATTAAATATTTATGAGTAAAATAATGTAAATAAATGTGTTGCGTGTATATACGCGTGCATATATGCATAAATGTAACATAGTGTAAAAATGTGTCGCGTGTACATACGTGTGTATGTATGAATGTGTATTTGGAGCGTATGCGTAAGTAATGAGTGCTTGCGCGCGTGTGAATTTGTATTTATATTTATGTGTGAAGTGTAGTCTGCGCAATCACCGCCTTCCAGGTCTGCCCGAACAAAATTCGAATGTTGGCTATGAAGTTGGAACTTTTGCGATCGATTTACTTATTTAGTTATGTCAAATGCGTTAACAAAGTTGTCCGCACAGTCAATTATATCAATTGCAAAAGTACTTACATCAACTCATGCATTCAAAATTTTGTTTGGGCAGATACAGAGGGTGGCGAGAAAACATGGATATCTGTGTGCGCGCGTGCACATGTAAAGAAGTACCTGGATATTTTAGTTATCAGTATAAGTATGTGAATATGAAAGTATGTATTTTAGGCCCGAATTCACAGTCGAGACTTACACTTGCACTTACACTTATACTTATACTTACACTCACACTTAATCTCAAAATTAACCTCAAATTTGTAAAGTTATGTATTGACGTATGCTCTTTCTTCAATTACTGACCTAGAATTTTTCTTTGGCAGAATTATCATTAAGATTTACATTATAACATAAACCTTTGGTATGGGTGAAATGTATATTTCAGTATATATGTATGAGTTTAAGGGTAATTGTAAATGTAAGTGTAAGGCGTTGGATGCAAAAACAACTTAACCCGGGCTAAGTTTAGGAAAAAACAGACGTTTAAAGTTTTCTATATTTTTGTATCTTAATATATAAATAAAACCAATCGGTTATTCCTATTTAGTTTATTAGGCTTACTATTAGAGCATATAGTTATACGCGTTAGAACATTTATTTATCAATTTAAATTATTTAAATAACTAAAAGAAGCTTATCCAAATTAAGTTGTGTTTGCATAGAGCGGGTATTTCAGCGCAGAACAGGTTATTTTTCGCTTCAATCGAGCTTATTTTCATCAAATAAATCTCAAAATATATCTTTTATTCGTTAAAATAATATTCATACATGATAAAATTCATACATATTTTTAAATTTATAAATATATTTTTTAATTTATAAATATATTTTTAAATTTATAAATATATTTTTAAATTTATAAATTTATTTTTAAATTTATAAATTTATTTTTAAATTTATAAATTTATTTTTAAATTTATAAATTTATTTTTAAATTTATAAATTTATTTTTGAATTTATAAATATATTTTTATTTAATTTTTAGCTTGAACATATATCCTTTTGATCTTTTCATTTTCGATACTTCAAATAACATTTTCAAACCGCTCTCGGTTATACTCCTTTAAAAATTGTTAGATTGAAACTTTCGTCTTGAATCGTACACGTGGAGGTAAACATCACGCGTGGTTCGCGCGCTCGAATTTCGGACGGTATATAGCGCAGCAAGAAAGGCAGCGGCTACGGTCTCCGGCGTATAGATAGATATGGCAGGAGGCCCGGGGCAGCGCGAGTGATTTCAATATATTCTACTGTATATGTTCTAAAAAATTTGTTTGATGAATTATATTTATAAATAAAGGGTCGTAAAATACGAATATGTATGTTTCATCAAAAACAACTTGGTAGTTCTTTCATGAAAATTGACTTAAAAAACAAAATTTAATAAAACAATTTGTTTACATGTTGCAATATCAGAAGCGTTATAATATGAAAGAAGGGTACCAAGGGTAAGATTTCAAGGGGACTTGCCCATATAAAAATTCAAAAACATCGAATAATATGCACCTCTGTCTGTTCAGGTTATGTGTTTTAATTACTTTGGGTGTATTTATAGAAATTTTAGTACTGTAGTTTGTCCAAGCTCGTATTTGTACTTTAATGTTTATTAAAATATTACAATATATGTAAATATATGTATAACTAAGTATGTAAACGTAGTATTTATATGTTCATCCACTGTACATTGTTCATCCACTGCCCTTGGCACGACTCCAAATGAAATTTGAATGTGGGAGTTAAAGTTACCATTTGCGATCGAAGTACTGTTTCTTATTATATCATATTATGTGTTAATAGGACGCGCAAACATGTTAAAATAAATCGGTCTCAAAAGCATTAATTTCAAACACCCACATTCGAATTTTGATCGGCAAGGTACTCGTAAGAAAGGTACCAAGTGTACACTGATAGCGGGGGTTGGTGTAGCTGCTCTACCATATGTATATGAGCATATCCACGAAACATTTAACTCTTATCGTTAACTGATAAAATTTTTCATAATTCTTCTAACATTATCAATAGGACATTATCATATAAACATGATAGATAAGGTTTTGAATTTACTTTAAATTGTCAAAGCTAGAAAAATCTTGATACTCAAGTATCTAGATACTTTGCTTCAGATACAGTATCTTTTAGTTTGTATCTAGATACTCAAGTATCTTAGATCATTTTGACAAAGATACAGGTGTATCTTGTATATGTGCAATAGGAGATATACTCGAAGCGAAGCAAGGCGGCCCGTGCGGATGAATAGCGCAGTTGTTAGCGCGCTCGTCTACCGACGAGAGTCTAAAGCAAACTTGGGATCGAATTTCGCCATTTTCTAATTTAATTAGCCGATTATAAAAATGTAACAATTTATTTTTTATCCTAAAAGTTTTGATCGCCTTTTTTTGGTATAACGTGCTCCTTTTCGGCTAATCAAAGCTCATTTATTTTATGAAGATTTAAAATCAAAAATAACTTTTAAGACTTATCGAATTATTTCGTTTTATAGCGATTTTACAATTTTATTATATTTATGTATTAAGGTAGTCCTATAGTAAAATTTGACGAAAAACTCGATTATTTTTTATATCATTTTCTGATACTTTGTACATTTTTAGAACAGAAAATGATCTTGCATTCGCAATATTGGCCATAGAAATCATTTTAATGAACTTAATAATTATTTATACGTGTTTTTCCTCCGACCTTTATTGCACACAATCCATCGTGTTCCTACATTAACTGAATCCTAACCTATGCCGAAATTTACTTTTTACTATGCAGGCAATCTTCCAAAAACATAGAATTTATTAAAAAAATGTTGATTGATATTCTGCGATAGACAAATTATTTTAAAATCATCAGAAAAATATTTCGTTTTTTTACAAAAGGGCGGTTTTCTCGATTTATGGTTTTTCAATGGTAAGCAAGTCTTATGCGGATAGGACTACAATGAATCAGTCTGAAACTTTAAATATATATTATTCAACCTATTCGTATTACAACCATGAACTCCGATTTTTCAAAAAGAAAATGATCAAGAAAGTGTTGCTCATGAATACAGTTAAAAATGTGTTAAGGTTATTTTTAGAATGAAAATTCAATATAATTTTACTTTTCTTTATAATTGTGTTTTTAAAAATTTGGAGTTCATAATTCTGTGTGGTACAGGTATTAGATATTACATAATTTTTTTCAAATGATATTCTAAGCATTCCCATGCGCAATGACAGTTTTGAAGAAACATCAATTTTCATTGAAAATTACTAGTTTTTCCTACTTATGGGTACACTGTCTAAAAATTTATGAATATTTACAAAAAAGTTTCTTTTTAGGTACAAATATAACCGTCAATTTAAAAATTTGTTATCATGTAACTAGAAAATTTGTCAAAATTCACTATAAGACCACCTTAAGTAAATAAATTTATGGTTCATAAACTCAAAAGAAATTACTTTTATGAATGAACAATTTTATACGTTTGCAAAATTTATTGTCAATTGAAAAAAATGTTAATCAATATACAAAAAATGTATGTTTTTATACAATTTAAATATTTTTCATATACTACTGCAGAGATTGAAATGTCAATTATAAAATTTAAATCAGTGTATCTCAACATTTAAAAAATGGACTTTTCGTTTTGACTTTTAACTCAGAATTAAATAGAACAATAATTTTAAATGACATATTTAATAAAGTTGGAGGAAGCTAAGTGCGAATGAATTGGCAGCAGTTTTTTCGATGTCTCGTCTAAGTTTTCCTATTGGTTTTTTAAACCTTTGCATTAGAAAAAAATTTGAACAATTTTTAGAAAAGATTTTCGAAATAATTTGTACCCATAAATAATAGTCTCAAAAAGTAGATTTACGATAAAAAAATGTATTTTAATTAGATTTTACTTCATGTATAAAGTGAAAGTGAAAAGCTAAGCTAACTAAAAGGAAATAACAAGCGAGAAGAGAAAAGAACTGGTAGAATGTTCGTATAAATCAGGCACATTTTGGATTTCATTCTTTTCATACCCACGTAGTTCCGAGCTCCCAAGACATTTGGATCTTTTGCTCACTCTATTGTATACGTTTCAAGTGGAAAAGCAAAATCGATCACTTTCGTTCTGGCATCTTGATATTATTCTTGGTCTTTGAAACTTTTGAAATGAAAAATAGTTTACTATATTTACACACCATATGTTTGGATGCTTACAAAAATATGTATTGATAAAAAATATTTTTAATTTTGTTTTATAACAAATATTAAAATTCATTCAATATAAAATATGTATTAAGCAAATAAATAGATTGATCTCTGCGAGTCAAATTACTGAACTATATTACAACTTTTGATTCTTATTTAAAAGAAATGCTGTATATTTTACCAGCTCTTAAAGCTTTTAGTGATCAAATAAAATGCTTGTAATCTGCATTAAAAATCCAGAAAAATCAACAAATTATACAAAAATTGGTTTAAAATGTTATAGAATGGAAAATTGTAGATAAAATTAATTAAATTTAATGAGTGTTTCGTCTTCAACACTGGTAGGCTCTTTAGGGAGACGCGGGCAGGCCTCTCTTTGACACACGGTGATGCGTACAAAGAGGCTGATATATATGAATTTTAAATGATAAATTCACTAGAGGAAACCTGCAAATAAGTATCCATCTAGCGGTAGAATGTAAATTTATGGAACGCATATATGTGATCAAATGCCAAATTAAATTTATAAGTCTAAGAAAGTCTAAGTTTTTCTCTTCAAGCCTACCAGGCAGTGCTGAAGGCGAAGCACACAATAAAATTTAATTATTTCTTTCTACAATTTTCGATTTTATAATACTTTAAACCAATTTTTGTAATATTTTTTTATATTTCTGGATGCAAAATATACAGCATTCCATTTATATAAGAATCAGATGCTGTGAAATAGTTCAGTAATTTGACTCGCAAAGATTAATCTATTAATTTTCTTAATTTAAAATCTTTTGAGCGAGTAATAAATTAATTTCTTAAGAAAAGAGCAATCTTTTCTTAGACTTACAAATAATATACGTATGTCACATAACTGTTGATTTTGAAAAAAATAGAAGCTATTTACTGGAGTTCAAAGAAATTTTTTTTGCTCTTAATTTCCTAGAGAATAAGCTTTCGGGCTTTAAACCTTAATTAAAAATCAGTTAAATATTGCATTAAACATCAATTTTTATAGAATATAAAAATTAATTAATTTTTTTATTTATTTTCCTTTATCAAGAAATAATTATTTATTTTATTACCTCATCAAATTTACCGGATAAAAATTAAATTAAAGAATTTACTTTAAATAAATTCAATTCTATAGTAGCATTCCAATAAAGTTATCATTATGCAGCATTTGTATAATGTCAGGAAGAAGTTGGATACATAAAACAGAAAAGAATAATTTCATGCTTTAATCAGAATTATTATTTAGATGGTTTGACCCCATGTCATTTTTCAAAATAGCTTTAGAATAGTCTTGAAAGACATAGTTTGAATAAAGATAATGCGTATTTTAAGAATATGTACCTACATTTTGTATATTTTTAATAAGCAGTGATAACAAAATTCATTTTGATTTGCTAAAACAGCTATTTTTTGAAAAAACGCGCAATTTATGTCTATATTTTATTTAACATCAATACAAATAGCCAAAAAAATGGTATTTTTAAAAAAATTTTTATTAAAACTGATTATTTTATGAAAAAACGTTTCGAATATTATCCATTCAGCTTCAAAATCTAAACAGTTCTAAGTTCAAATGTACCTGACATGTTTGCAAAATTCGAGCCCGTTAAATGCTTCCCTGCAAGAGTCATAGTGGACACACACACATGCACTCACATACACAAACACACACACCTATACAGACATTTTCTAAAAATAGCGTATTTTGATTCCAAGTATCTCAAAACATGTTTCGAACGTGTTTTTAGCAAAACTTCTTTTTTACCATCACAAAGCTTCCTCTATGAGGAAGAAATAGAAATTTGAGAAGCAGGTGTACAAGCGGTATAGATACAAACTTACACACACACACACACACACACACACACACACACACACATTTTTCTCTTAATCTAGAAATTGTCAAAAATTAAAGTAATATTATATTCGCAAACAGAAAGAGCTGTTTGTAGTAGTTTGTATTTCTCTCGCGTGTTATTCATTAGCTACACAAGTAAATGATTCACTAAATATAGCAAGAATAATGAAGCGAATCGCTTGCTAACAATATTGGAACGCTTGCAGTCTGTTGCAAACTTGTTTTCGGTATCCCTAAACCGCAGACCCTTGTGGTTGTTGACAGAAGGAAGCCGCTATTAATCCCTTGTGCCAGTAGAAAAGCCGTGGAACTATTCAGCCCACTTGTATTACTCATAGACCTCTGGCTAGGTACATTTGAAATTAATCAGCTTTGCCCGAGTTTAATCGTTATGGGAAGCTTCACTTTTTGTGCTTGGACTTTTCATATTCATAGTTTTTTAAATTTGTATGCTCAATCTCCTGTAATGAATGAGCACTTGACGTTTAATTAAAAATTAATCTAATTCTTTCATATAGAATTAAATGAATAATGCGCGAGAATCTTTACGAAACTGACTTTTTATGATTTATTCATCTATTAAAAAGATTCAGGTCAGTATAATTTTATAGTCAAAAACTAAGTAAAAAAGTAATTAATCTCACTTTTCTATGATTTTACATTTTTCTTCAAAAGATTCGATCTAATGCCACAGCTATGTAAAGTAAAACCAAACTTTAGGAAATTCGAAAACAAAACGAATTTTTTTCTTACTTGGAAATGTTATTTCCGTCGAATGGCCAAGCGATATTTGGTCGGCAAACATGTAAATTCGTTCATCGATCGCCTTCTATTCCTCGGCGTGCCATTCGAGTTCTGCAATGATTTTGACACCTCTCAGCAGGACTGTTGAATTTTAGCGTGCAACCGTAGCAACGCTGGCTACATGCTTTCTGCAAGTATTTCGTTCGTTTGAACGATCTAACCGGACGGCGGCAATCAAACTTTTATGATTCGAGGAAACGCCTCGACGGGTGAAACATCAACCTGGCGCGTTATGCCTTTCGCCTAGAATTTCCGTCGTAGGAGAGAATGTGTAATACTAAAGGAAGAGAGTGGGAGTGAGAAAGAGAGAGAGAAGATAGAGAGAGAGAGAGAGAGAGAGAGAGAGAGATGTGAAGAACTCAAATTTTTGTGGGGTATCAACATTTTTGTGATTTTCATAGCATCTTCCTACACCACAAGGGTTTTTGCTGAAAGTATTTTCATCGCACGCAAGCTGTTTCTAATTTGGTAAATAAATATAGCGAGAAGCAAGAAAGAGACTTCATTCCTTGGCCCAGACTCAATGAGAACGAAACTCTCAACGACCTGCTCTTATATTTTTCTCAACCATAACAGACTTCTGACTGTCGCTGTGATATATTGGAATAAGAAATGACTGCAAAAGTTCAAAGGTCAAAGTAATAATTTAAATGCTAGCCAGCAATGTGATCAAAAGCAGTATGCATTATTTTATTATTTATTGCCACCACTATTGTGAGTGAATTTTCCATTTATTGTACAGTAACGCAATAAGTGTTATAAAGTGAATTTAAATAAAAATTCGTAGTGCAGTGTTAATTACTTAATACACTATAATAGCATACATACAATTCTTAGTGGACAAAGAGAAATAAGAACTAGCATGAACGTAGAAAAGAATTAAGATGGAGCGTTCGTGTAGCAAATAGTGAAAGCAGGGAAAAGAAAAAGGTTTCGTCTCCGCAACCAAGCACCAGAGCCAGAAACCTTTTTTCCGCCTCTTTTTGCATTCTTAAGAAACTATACCGAAGTCGACGGCTTGCACTTCGCACTTATCTCAAAGAATTCATCTCTCATTATTAAACCGATTACAGGATTTTACGAAATGTACAGCTGAAATAGGAATACATTAGGCTTAATCGTAGTAGAACTTTATCTGAAAACATATTCAATTCATACAAGTAATTTTATAATACTTACATATTCTATTATATATTATATAATTCAATATTTTCAGTATTATTTGTAATCCTTTTTATCCTTAGAAAATTGTTATTACATTTTGTATGTTGTAAAGAACATGAAATTTAAAAGTTAATTTATTTTAATAAAAAGTGTTCTGGTAATTTATTTAACATTGTTATTCTAATAGAAAGAAACAATATGGCTAAAGGCAATTCTAGCAGACTGTAGTAAAATTGAAAAACATGCATGTGTCGGGCAGTTTGCAAAGCAATGTTTTGTCTGTCATGAAAATAGGATTAAAGTATTTAGAAATACGACGGGGGTAGGCAAAGCGCGCTCTCTCTCTCTCTCTCTCTATCTCTCTTCCTCTCTATCTCTCTCTTTCGGTGTATGCCGAGCGCAGAGCTGTATAAATGGACTCTCTGTTCTGACGTGCCATAATTCAACATGATCCAGATTTGGCGTCGAAGCGCCGGCGCTACAGTGCCGTTGGCTCTCGAGAGGCAGTAGTGCAAGAGAGTACATAGCAGTACTTGCTACGGTGCGAGAGATAGTGGCCGCCCCACGTATCTCGTTATACCATTGCGTCGCGGGCGTGCACGCGGCAATAGCTTTATGAAATTGTGCTTTCCGCTGTGTTAGAATCTTGTTGATATTCAAAATGTTGCTCCTGCCCTCGAGCAGCCCGCGCGATATACGCGCTGCAAGCGTGAATCGCGATCGTAATACGCGCTGTTCTAGTTCCAGTGCTTCTAGTGCTCTTGCCGACTGATAAACCGTGCTTCGCAATTAATTAATCGATCAGCACCAACGAGCAGTAGTTAAATTTTTAAGCACGCGAAGATGAGCAGAATTCGATTTAGAGTGCACTTTGGCTGATTTACAGGAAAAAAACTAATAGATCCACTGTAGGTATCGGCCCTTTTCTTTAACGAAATAGAAAACCATTAACAAAGAAACTTTACCAAAGGGGCAAGACATATTCAAGAACCGAAAATAAAAATAATTAGTTACAAGTGTAAATAAATTTTTATAAAAAGAAAGAATTTAATTCTTAGAAAGAACACAATTACCTTAAACCACAAACCAGTACCATTAAGATTTCAAGTGAACGTACAGATTGGATTATGCTTGGAAACTCATGGATTTTACTTATAGTGAAAATTGGTATGTATAAAAGTGAATTTATTTCCGCTCAAGAATATACACGACGCATCGCCGCCATGATTTGTAGAAAATGCGTGGTCGTTGACGTCGTTGTTATTGTTCAACGTGATACTTTGAAAAATGAGATTTTGAACCTCCATTGTATACCTACTATTATTTTTATGATTTGGTAACCAGAAGCTCTCTCACTCAATTGCTTTTTCTTGCGCTTGTTTAGCTGCTTTGATGTTAGTTCGGGCCGCTGGTACTTTTCGCCAGCGAGGCATCATTTTTCTTTCGTGAGCTGCCGCTCTGTCTCTTTCTCGCTCGAAGGATCACAAGTGAGAGCTTCGCTGGTGGTCTCCTTGCGAGAGGGAGTCAGAGCGGCTCTGCCACTTTCTTTTCCTTTTGCGAGTGCGGCGCGGGTAATACAACTAATCATCCCGCTCGCGCTCACTGTCTTCATGCCGGACCTCGCGAGTGAGTTACTGCTCTTTTGCTTACGACACAACGATCTAATTCTCTTGCCCCGGGGCCACTCGCATGACTTTTTCTATTTCTTTTATTGAACACGCAAGTTTTTTTCTATTTAAAAGTATATTTCATTAATTCATACAAATCAAGAGTTATTGTTAAAAGTTTACGACCGTATACATTATGTACGAGTTTAATTTAAATATTAAATTCAGTTCGTCCGTTTATTTTGCGTTCAGACCTCGATTTAAGAATTTAATTATTCGAGCTAATAATTATCAAATCGGGAAATGCGCGAACAATGTTCTTTAAACCGTCTATTGAAGTAGCTGCAGTAGCAGCAAAGTCTTGTGCGAAGGGATTCGAAGAATTCAGCACCGGCTGGATCAATATTGAATTCAAAGTATTTAGCTGATGTTATCGAGACGGATCGGTGACATTACTTCCTGCTGTGGAGTTGTCCAAGAAAACCAGAAAGGCAAAAGCAAGTTTTCTTTGGCGAATATACTGCACTCATTTTTACGCTCAGAACACTACCACGAAAAATGTCTGAAGCACAAGGTCGCGTGGTAAAGGGTGCGTGAAAGTCAAGAATTCCGGATGCGCAGTATGTAGGCAAATGCAGGGGAATGTACAAAATTAACTCTATTATTTCGAGTTTGTCAAAATATGAAAATTAAAAAAAAATTTAAAGCGGGGAAGTAAAAGTAATGGAAGAAATATAATAAGTGAAAAAATCAAGATTTTATTAGGCATTCAGTATTACAAATTAAGAACACCCACTCTTTTACGATTTGTGCTTTATACAGAAGTAAGTTGACGTTTAAATACTTAGAATTTTATGGATTCTTCATATTCATATCAGTTTTATGGATCTTCTATTAACCCTTTCCACTAAAATTGACATACTTGAAAAATGTAAAAATAATTATGTATCGTTCCGAACGAATTTTTAACCTCGACTTGATGAATTCTATATATACACACGATATTTTCAACGCTAAACTTAACTTAACCGAATACTCGCAATAATACCCACACTTATCCTAAGTGTTTATAAAGTGTTTATATTATATTCAAGTAAAACTATTTTGTATGGTTATTATAGTGTCTAAAGTTTCCACTACACCAATTAGGTAAAATAGTGCAAGAACCCAATTATACATATAAGATTTCTAAAAAGAATCTAAAAAATTATAAGTTTATAAATAAAAGTTTGTTGGACTGTAAACGGTCGTTAATTTTTCCGTACTTCAGGTATATGCTCATTTGTTGTTATTTTTTTGTTATTAAATTCTATTTGTAGATAGACAGATTTTATCTAAATAATTATGTATAGTTCATTTGTACATTATATATCTTAAAACAGAAAAATGAATTTTTATGTATTAGGCTATTTCACGTCTGACGTCACGACCCCACGTGACCAAACGCTGATAGTACAACATTAAAAATTGCGCAGATTTCTTTTCATTAATATAAAATTAGCGCAATCATTTCTGAGAATCATAACATGTGCCAAAAGTACCTCTTTTGCTAAGCTACCTAATTAATGTTAAGAATACTTAATTTGCTACCTAAAAATATTTGTTATTTATGATCAAAGCATAAGCGGTCAATTATTGTTACTGTATAATTGAGAATAAATTAGCTCGGATATGATTTCATCGTATTTGAACACTGGTGAGATATACTAACGAGTTTAGTATTCAATATAGTATAGTACAGACAATTTTATTCATTTTTTTAGGTTACATCATTAACAACGTAAAACTTTTCAATTCTAGTAGATTAAACCTTTAAAATAAAGAAAAAAATTTGTCTTAATATTTTTTAACTAAAACATGTATATTTTAAATAAAACTAACATAAGTCATTTCCTAACCCACAATTCTTTTCGATGTTTTCTCTTCACAAGATTATGTATAATATTAATTTTGAATTATTATGTAGAGTAGTAAGTACGAAAAATAGTTCAAAATCACTGTATCTTGTAGCATATATTTTATTTTATGGTAAAATAAGCAATTTTATATTAAAAATTGACAAAAAATTTAGTGGTGTCCATATGTCTTATTAAAATAATCTTTACTCAAATGCAAAAGAAGCACCGAGATGAAATGCCGACATTTTATGTAAGAAAATAAAATTAGTTTATTAATTTTCGTTTTCTAGGTTCAATTTCGGTCCTCATAATAAAATGTAATGGAAAAATTCTGTACATAGTTTTTAATACGGTTTATTCAATCCCATAGAAAATAGCGAGATAAAACGTCTAAATAAAGCTACAAAAATCATCCCTTACATCTAAACTGTTTTTTACCTTATTAACCCATTTCTTCCCAAGCGGCCATTTTATAGTCGATTGGTTCTTTGCCTAAAAAATTGTCGAATAAAAAAATAATAATAACCAATAGCACTTTTCTGAAGTAAAATTGTCCGCTCTTTCCGATTCTGAAGTCAGAATTTTGAAATTTCCGTTGGAAAATTTTTCGACAATTTTTTAGGCAAAAAACAAATCGACTATAAAATGGCCGCTTGGGAAGAAATGGGTTAAGGATCATCCCTATCTTAGACACGTTGGATACTTTGTTTTAGACCCTAACGAAGCGATTTACACAAAAATTGAAAATAGTTCCACCAAACTTCACCTACTTTACATTACGTATCTCCTTTGCATCGATCGAATTTTCTCCTTAACAAAAAAGATGATTCACGAATGACAGATTTTGAGAGTACCGAACTCAAATTCACAGTTAGATAACGTTTTTATACGAAAAACTAATAAAAAATATTTCTCGTACAAGACATACGTGTGACCAATACAAAATATTTTTACATTAATGAAAAAGAAAGATGAAAAACTTGTATCTGCTGCGTTAACATTTTTTAAAAATATTAGAAGTTATAAACGGTAAAAGATAGCGAAAAAACACAAAAAAAATCACAGAATTTTGTGATTTTCCAGTTTCGATAATTTTTTAGTAATATTCGTGTTAAGTGGAGATTGTTTTGTGTAATTCCGCATAAAAGTTTTTGATATATGATACGGATATCCTGATAGTCAGGTATCCGTAATCCGGATATCTGCTATCGGGATCATGGATAGGTTATTACGTCACTATTCGAGTATCCAGATATCTGAATAACCGGATAGTCGTAGCCATTTCTAACATGTTTTTAGCAAAACTTCTTTTTTTACCATCACAAAGCTTCCTCTATGAGGAAGCAAAAATCTTAGTCGAGTTAGTCAAGTTTTATAATGATGCTTTTAAAGATACAAAAATGTTGTTTTTTGTCAGCCCAAGCCTGCCCTCTTAATGATAAATATAACTTTCAATATGTTAACCATCAATCAAGTACATTATTAATTATTTTGAATTTTTTGCTAAATAAATAGTATTTTTATGCTTACTAAAGATACATAAATATAGAAAATATTCCTTTGTTAACGGGTACTTTAATTCACAAATTATTCAAAACTTCATTACGTGATTATGAAAGTCTTTTTCAGTATAATATTTTATATATGTTAGATTTTTAATTTAGCAGAAAATGTATCTGTGGTTGCGCCTATAAAAATATGGCATAAATACTTTTGTGTATTTCGAAAAAAAAAAAATACGTTAAGGTAAATTTACTAGTACCTGAACGCTTTGTAGCAGCCGAGCTTATTTATTAAATTCTAACACTAAAATTAACACTGCCAATAAAGTCATATACCCATCTCAAAGATAATTTAATTGTCTATCAAACAAAATTTTTAAATTATCGATATACGTCTTGTAATCCGAGTAATTCATACAAATGTAACCAGTGCCTGGCCACGCCAAAATCATACGTACCGATACCTGGATACCGCTGTTTTAATACATAGCCACCCTACTTTCACTTATTTCTGATTTAAATTATAAACTTTTTTCAATAAAATCTTGTTTCTATGCATTAATACAATAAGGATGGTATATATTTTGAACGTACAAGTATGTAAATAATTAATTTAACGTATGTGCTACTTACATAACCTACACAATCTTAACCTACACGTGCTCCCGCGGCTTGAAAAATGACGATGCCGAGATGTCAAACATCAACAGTAATTATTGTTGAATTTTCACCAATATATTATCACAGTGTGTTGATAAACTGATGATAGTTACTATAGAGAACTTTATTACACGAAGTAAAATATGTTTTATGCGAATATTTATTTATAATAATGTGATTCACATAACTGTGACGTGGCCAGGTACTGGTATATTTACCTTATACCGCGCAGCTGAGAACTTTCCATAAAACTCGATATTGCTCCCTGAAGACTCACCTGGCAATCACCGAGTATCCGTGCATTTCATCTCTAGTTGTGAATTTTTATTATTCACAGTCGAGCAGATATATGCATACGTTCTCAGAATCAACTGACATAAAGCGCGATGAAACAGAGCGATAATAAAAATTAGATGGCTGCCTGTTTCCTAATACAAGCACTAAACAGCGCAACCCTCGGTTGTTTTTACGGATGTTATGTACAATTCTAATAAAATATTTTCCTGCCTCAAAAAGAAGCTCTGTAATAGTAAGAAAACCTTATTATCTTCTTCTTGAGGATGCTTTTTCAATGAAAGTCAATCAAGACACGTTTTTTTTAAATTCTGCACTTAAAGAAAGCGCTATGTATGTGACTATGATGAAACGAGCACGCGTGTCTGTATGTGTATCTATCCCATCGTACTTCGTAAACGGCTTAAGATAATTTAACCAAATTTTGCATACGTATTTGTTATTGACATTTATGAATACCTTGAAAACTTTAGCCAATTTTATCGATTCGTTTTAAATATTAATTTTTCAAACAGTGGATATTTTAACAAATTAGAAAAAGAATATTATTCGTACTTGGAATTTTTTATACACATTTATCAATAGATGTGTTCCGGCACAAAGCAGGATTCACGAGAGGAGAAATTAATAATTCAATCACAGTTTAAACTTTCAAAATTATATTTATTCAAATGCCTAGCCGATATATTCCTGTGACGCATTTACGCTAGAAAGCCGATGCTTTCCCTAATAGTCACACGATGTGAACCATACGAGAGTCTAAACTGCACTGCCTTGTTGTTGTCGAGAGCACCAACGCTGGCCCTTTTTTTACGACCTTCTTTCGGGAAATGCACTTGAGACAAAAAACACATGCTCAACCTTTACGCGTAGCTGATTTTATTTGGTTCTCTTTCTTTCATAATGCTGTAGTTAATACATTGCATCACTGTAGCACTGCATATTTATTTATTATCAATTTCACATTATTTTACTGAACAATAATTCTCATTATTTCTGTCAATAACATCCTCCCCCCCTGCCCCCCTCCCCGTTCCCCGTACAAAACTTAGTTGTATACCTTAAGTTACATGCGAACTAAGTAATGTTTATTATATTTGCCGTCAATTTTACTTTACAATAATTATCATTATGTCTGTCAGTAACAAGATGGATATTTTAACATATCGAAAGAATCATTTGATACTTCGTACTGTATATATATTTGAGTAATACTACTGGTGCTTAATAAATCTGGCTAAGATAAACCGCTTTGATTTTACAGTACTTAAAAGTTAAAAAAGGAATGATGTTATTATAGCTGGTCCGGGTTGACTCAAAAATATATTTATAAATATCAAAAACAAGTTCTATTTCAACTTTTAACAAATTTTTTTAAATAATTGCAGATAACATTATTTCAGCTAACAAATGAAACAATTTAAAAACATATTTTTAAATTGATAAATAATAAAAAATTTATAGTTAGATTCAATTAAATTTTCATCATGAAGGACATTGTGTTTTGAAGTCACTTGGAAATTCCGGAAATCGCTTGCAGAGGAATTTCGAGCTTTCGTATAGGTAGAATAGTGTATAATCGCCAAATTCCGGAAACTGGCTATTAATGTTCGAGCTTGAATGGATGATCAAATTATATCCTATAACGAATATCTTAAGTGTACAAAAACTACTTTTTTAATTATTCATTGTCGACTGTTTATCACAACTTAAACTTTTGTTGTATTAAGTATAATTTTAATCCTTTATTATAAAGTTTACAAATACCTATGTTTCAGAATTTAGCAAGGCAATAGCAACAAAGAAGGTTTCTATACGCAGGTAGCTGCAGATGTCACCTTTCCATGGGTGTAACATGTGTAGATAATAGCTGATGTTATTGTTGTACAAGCTTCGTAAGGGCTTGAAATGCTACAGTTCTATTTACATTTCCTTCCACATTTCACACGAGCACTGGAACATTCAAGTACTTAAAAAAACTACTTTTAAACTAATAAATAACTGCATATCAACGTTGTATCTGAATCATGAATTTCTGTCTAAAAATATTTGTTATTTAAATGCAATTTATTTAGTTAATGAGGTTCTATCATGGTATTGATCTCAAAATAAAAACATTTTTTATTATAATGTAATCACTCTTAATGATATTTAAGACAATATATTACAAAACAAGGTATCATCGTCTACCTATAAAGTTTTCTTTTATCAAAATTTCGTTATTGCAAAAGTAATTATTGGCTACTAAAGAAACACTCGAAAAAACAGTGGAGACTTTTTTGTTTGTTATCCGATTTGATTTAAAGGTCTCATTTTGTACCTTGAAAAATTTGAATGTGGACTTACCCATATAAAAATTATATCATCGGATACCTGAAAAGTTACGTCCAATAGGGAAGAGACATGATTTTTCCATTACTTTTTTTATTAAACTACAAGTAAAATTGTACACAAAAGTGAAAGAAAGAAATTCTTTAAGGTAATATTTAGCGTATGGGAATTTTTAAAAAATGCATAATTTCAAATTAGAATTAAAGTGCACCCAAACATGGTCGCGCTCCATGATAAATAATATATAGATCATCAATCATAATACAACCCGATTACAAAATGTTGTGAAATAAAAAAGACCAATAATACGTACAAGCAATGTTAAAAAGATTTTTCTATACATGTGATCTAAATCTATAACAATTGAAACCATAAAAAAAGAAATTACTTAATGTACCAATGAAAAAGGATGCATGCTACGGCAGACATCTTGAATTTATGTAATAATCACAAGGAGTCAACAGTTTAAACGCTGTTGAAAGTTATAACACTTATATATATATATATATATATATATATATATATATATATATATATATATATATATATATATATATATATATATATATATATATATATATATATATATATATATATATATAAGTGTTATAACTTTCAACAGCGTTTAAACTGTTGACTCCTTGTGATTATTACATAAATTCAAGATGTCTGCCGTAGCATGCATCCTTTTTCATATATATATATATATATATATATATATATATATATATATATATATATATATATATATATATATATATATTTATTTATTTCATATATATATAAATATATATATATATATATATATATATATATATATATATATATATATATATATATATATATATATATATATATATATATATATATATATATATATATATATATATATATATATATATATATATATATATACATATATAGATATATATATACACACAGACACTTATATATATAGACCAAAAAAAGAGAAATATTTATTTCGACAAAAATGTCCCTTTTAGTATGTAAAATACTCGTAAATTTATTCAGATTTTTCTAAGCCCGTCTATTTAAAGTCGTTTGAAGCTAAATATGACAAAGTACCTATCCAAATATTAACTCTATTATATTTTATTCCTAGTAAATTGTATTGTAAAAGAAAACAAAATATTAAAAATATATAAAACAAAAGCGAATCAATAAATCCTAAAAGAATTTCTTGCTTTCAAATCTTCGTAAAAAACCTATAAAATGAGCTTTGTTTGGTCAAACACTACAGTATAATACGCAAGATATCTACGATCAAAAATTTGTTGGAAAAGAAAATATCATAAAATATGAAAACACGAAATGAAATAAAAATGATTCGATGAATATTGAAAATTTTTTTTGATTCAAAATCTTCATTAAAGACGAAAAATAAGCGTTCATTGGTAAAATATTATCGTGTAATACCCAAGAAATAAGCAATCAAAAATTTTTTGAAAAAGAGTATAACCTCATACATTTTGAAAACTAAAACTTTTCATACTCTGGGCAAAGAACTTAGCCGAGAGATAGTATAAAACTACCTTTTTGAAAAGCTTCAGAAGGAATAATGCCGTTTTACTCACGCTATCGTTTGTCATAGATAATCGATTTTTTTTACAAAATGATTTTTTTCTCATGTATAGAAAAATAGAATGACTCAAAAATTTTACAAAATAATCTTCTCCATTATCCTAATCACCTCAATTTTGTTAAAATTTTTTGCATTATATATTTCAGAGATATAACCGTTCAAACAAAAAAATACGTTTCCGTGTATATCAAAAGAAAAAAAACATGATTTTTCACCTACATCAAAAACACCTTATCAAAAATTTCGGGTGGTAAAAGATAGGTCATTTTATGCTCTGTCAAATGCATTTACATTTTATCGATGATATTATTTGCAACGTACCAAAAAACCCGAAAAACTAGTAGCCAAAAATCTAAAAACCGCTAAAAAGCAAAAGCAAATCCGAAAAACTAAAAAAATTATTATTGGGCCCCCTTTATTTAAAAAAAAAACAAACAAAAAGTACCCTGAAGCATCAAATGTTGCCGTGGATTTCTCGAGATATGGATGCATAGACACATATACACACGCACGCATGCACGCACACATCCATACGGACATTTTCTAAAATAGTGTATTTTGATTCCTTATGTCTCAAAACATGTTTTTAACATGTTTTTAGAAAAACTTTTTTTTTAATATCACAAAGCTTCCTCTTTGAGTGTAATTTTCTTTCTTTTAGCCTATTTTATATCCATAAGGCTCACAGAATTTCCTCTCAATTGGTGAATCTTACAGTTACTTTAAATTTGTCGTTGTTAAAAAAATGCAATTTTGAACTTGTAAACAAGGTGCAATTTCCTTTCAATTTATGTATCTAACAAATACTTTAAATTATTTTTGTGAACAAAATACAATATAATGTTATAGACTACGCTGTTAAGCTACATTTAATTGGTGCATTGTTGTCTCAAAAATTTAATCAGTTGTATGCGGAGTTATTTCTAATGAAACTACAAAATTTTAATGAAAAATACAAATGTGTTCAAAAGTGATTGTGACCATAAAATGTGATCACATGAAATGCATATTCAAAATTTAAAAAAGTATTTTGTTCACAAAAATAATTTAAAGTATTTGTTAGATACATAAATGGAAAGGAAATTGCACCTTGTTTAAAAGTTCAAAATTGCATTTTTATTATTATTATTATTATTATTATTATTACATTGTCTATATAGCATTATCAATTATTCATGAAGTCACTTATACCAATGTAGATATTTAATACATGATTGTGCATTAAATCTCTTTGAGAAAGCATAGTGCATAAAGCAGTTAGCAGCGGTTTTTGTATTGCACCGCGGTCGAACTTTCACTTCCTCGCTCCAAGCGGCTGCTTAAGCGCATCGAGCGCTCTCATCCTTCGTAAGACCCGACGTCACAACTCTGCGAGATATCTACGCAGGAATAAATTTATCAAACGTGATTTTTCCCTTTCCTTTTTCCGCTACTAGTGGAAAAAGGACGTGTCGGCTTTTTGTTAAAACCTAAATTCACTTTATTACATACACACAGAGTCAATTATTAATTTTTCTTTTGTTGAACGAATAAATTACGACCAAACAATAAACGCAAATTTTGTTATTGTTAATTAGAATTCTGTGCATTCAAATATCTATTTGCCTAGTTCATTCCACATCCTCAAGTGCGTGAATTTACCTGCTGCAAATTGGTGACTCGCTACAGCCTCACTCGACGTTATCACCGCGCTTGATTATAACAAATCCTTAAATTACTTATCGGCTGATTCGCGCCAATTGTTTTATTTATAAATTTTAATAATATTAATATTTATATAACTTTTCTTTATTTAACCTTTATTTTAACAGAGTTGTTGGTTAATAGTCCATTAATTAATAATTTACACTTCACACAGATCTTACAGAAACAAAACATTTTATCGTTTCAATATGGATGTCTTTCAAAATTCAAAGTTCCAATTCGTTTACTTCAAGGTATTTCGTATTTCTTGCAAGAAACGAATCAGTTATGCCAAATAACCTGGCGACATAATACTTAAGAACTCGTGTTGTACTGTTAAATTGTTCGGATTAATCGTAAATACAACGGTAGGCAAAATTTCAAATGCTCGAATTATTAATTATAAAGAATTCTTTCTCTAGTGTATAATCGATATATTAAGAGTTCTTTCATCTGTAGTATTAAATAATAATATATCGGATATATCGATATATAGTGAATGACTCGTGGACGCGATTTCAAGGTTTTTTGCCTTGACACCGCGGCATACTGCGTCGTAAGCGATTTGGCCAGCTTCCAAGCCGTTGATGGCAAACTCTACGCATCCAGACTTGTCCGATGTAAAGCACCTTGGACTATCGATACCCCTTATGCTTTTCTATATGAAGCTTCATCAATGGCTTTGTTCCAATATTCTCGTCTGTCTGCTTTTTCGGCAAATTTAATTTTGAACAGTTATAGTTTTTGATGACTGTTTTCTAAAACGATTTGACGCTTTAATTATAAAAAATTATTATTATTAGATTGTAATCGAATATTTAAAATAAAGGGAGCAAAATTTTTCAATTATTACAAATTTTACAAGACGTTCGATAACTTAAATAAGTTTCAGGATCGAAAAAGGTTAAAGTGTCACTTTAAACTTTAAAACGATAAAATTAGAAAACGATAGTTTGAACAGTTTTAGATTTTCTTGATAAGAAAAATATATTGAAAATATCGCAACACCTTTCAATACTTTCAACTCTTATATGCAGTATTTCCCAATATGAAATTTTTCTGATATACGACGTTTACGATACATAGAAAGTATGGTACCATAATTTACTACAAGATCTTATACAAAATTAAAAACGTTATTAAAAGCTCATTTTTATTTGACTGATATTTACTGCAACAAAATGTCTTAATTGAATAAATCAATGAAACATGTCTTCTATAATTTTGTACTTATGGCAATTTACACTTTTTGTATAGGTGATTAAAATATCTATATTTCTTCAGAATTATTTGAAAGAGAGCACACACATTTTACTGCATAACAGAGAAAATTACATTTTAAACTATAAAAACTTTATACATACAAGTCTTCGGCATTAATTTGCGCTATGTTAAGGTGTATCCATTGACCCAGGACAAAAGACAGATTCATATGAAACTTTATATCTCGAAAAAAAATTGCCTAAGCTTTCAATTAAAAGAAAACCGCTATAATTTTTATTTCATACAAAAAATAATCTTTATTGTTCAAACTTTTTACATATTAAAATACACATTTTGAAGATATAAAATTTTTTTTTTTACGGATTTTTCTTGACAAAATAGCCGCCTCAAAATTATTTTTTGTTTGACTGTCGACACGTTATCTCACCAACGGATCATCTGAAATCAAAAAACTAAAAAGATTCTTAAAACTTATAGTTTTGGCTATTGCGTAGTCTAGGACATTTCATTTTTACCGGAAAAAACCAAAATGGCGGACTTTTGAATTTTTTGGCTCTTTTTTTGCAACATAAATTGTTTATAACTTTTTGAAAAAATTATTGATCGTTATAATCCTAGATCATGCAATAGCCAAAACTATAAGTTTTAAGAATCTTTTTAGTTTTTTGATTTCAGATGATCCGTTGGTGAGATATCGTGTCGACAGTCAAACATTTATATCTTTAAAATGTGTATTTTAATATGTAAAAAGTTTGAACAATAAAGATTATTTTTTGTATGAAATAAAAATTATTGAATAAATAGGGCAAATCCACGGCAAACCTGCCTTAAAAACGAAACCGAATCAACGAATCTCTAAATTTTTTTCGTATTTCAATTTTTTATCTAAAGATGAAAAAATAAGCCTTCAATGGTAAACATTTTTTGGATAAAAAATATAACCTCAAATATCTTGAAAAATAAAAGTTCTCATGCTCTGGGCAAATAATTCAGCCAAGAGATAGTTAAAAAGCTACCATTCTGGAAATTTTCAAAGAGAATAATGACGTTTTACTCAAGTTATCGTACGGCATAAAGAATCGATTTTATTTTCAAAATAATTTTTTTCTCGAAAGCAGAAAAGTATTAAGACCTAAACGATTTTTACTGAATACTTTTATACTTTATACTTTTATACTTTACTTTTTTCGAGAAAAAATCATTTAGTAAAACAATCGTTTATTTTGGCGAACGACATCTTAAGTAAAACATCAATATTTCTTCTGAAAATTTCCAGAACGGTAGCTTTTTACTTTCTCTTGAGACTGTTAAAAGCCCAGATTATAACGACCTTTACATTCCAAGTTATTTGAGGTTACGTTTCTTTTTAATTTATTTTATTGTTTATATCGCGAGAACGCGTGGTAATTTTTTGAAAACCAGAATTCATTTTTTTCGTTTTTAGGCATGACTACAGTACGGGAGAGCCTTATATTTTCATAATCGCAAATAATGTGATACCCTCAAAATCAACTAATTTTTTGCTTAAAAACAAAATTTTCGCTATCTAAAGCTCATTTAAGGGAGTGTGGGACCAACTCATGTAGTCAATACACGAACGCCCTCGTGCTTGACTAGTACAGTAGTTGACGTGGCAACGCTGTACAATACTTTGGAAGCACACTATTTGAATTCAAAAGTAATATGTATACTATTTTAATTTTTAGTACAAATACCTAATTGTTAGTTTTTCCAGTAATAACATTTATTTGTATAGTAAATATTATTATGAAAACAATAGAAATACTGAATTTAGTATGAAAGTGATTGAGAAAAAGGTTTTAAAAGTGTATTAAAATCAAATTCAATTATATTTAACAAAATGAAAAATTAAATTACAATTATCTTCAATGTCCGTAAAATGCAGTTTTGATTTGCATTTCTTACAAAACATTAGATATGCTAAAGTTTGTACATGTACGATACGTGGACCTTCTACTGAACGTTCTTTAATTTTGTCATCTACATTATGACCCACCGCCTGTTCTAGGTTAGGTGTAACGTTTTTCGTACCGTATATACTCCAGTAAAATGACTTAGGTTTTTCCTCTTCTCTATTATTTTCAAGCATTTTCCTCAAAATTGTATGTAAGTACAACGGACAGACTGCATGTACTGTATACCTATAAATATGTTCACGCGGACGCGTACTCGGCGTACTGTATGTACGATGTATACATCCACCATTGCGCTGATGCCAAATGTACGAAATGCTAGCAGCTGAGTATAAAATAACGTTATTTTAAGCCATGATTTTTTTTTTTTTTAACGTCGCCATGTTTGTGCTCCCATGTGGTGCTAATCGACGACGGGGGTCTGCGGTGTGTTTGTAAACAAAGCACATGTAATTTTTACAGAGGTGCTTGTATCAATCGGCAGAGACTAGGATTCGATCCCGGGTCACCGGCGTGGGAATCCGACACTCTACCGACTCAGCCGCCGTAGGCCCCATAGCCATGAATTATTGGTTTTCGTATATTAATAACCAATGAATTGGTATTTTTAAAATCGAAAACGTTCCTCAGATATACTTTTTTATAGTACAAAAAGTTTCATTACGATATCATCATCAATTGCTGAGAGATATATAAATAAAGTACACAAAAATGGTATTCTCCTTAAGAGACCGTGTTAAATGTACAAATAAATAATTACTGATATCTAGCTTAATAACTATCCCCACCACTCAAAAATTTAACTGGGTCTTGTGCATGCATATATCTCTCGAGATAAAAATACATACATTTTCTTTTTACATATATTGGATATGAAATAGATTATTTTCTTAAAGTTTCAGAGTTTTAAAATTATTCACTTGCTCACTTGACGCGGCATCGCTCATATATGTATATAGTTTTTGAATACCGTAAATATTGAATTTATTATCAAAACTTGCCAAATTCTAAAAGGTAATTTATTTAATATGTCAATAATTATATAATTATAAGAAATCATAGCAGCTACTTTAAAACGCTAGATATGTTAAATATTGGTAAAAGAAGATTTGTAATTATCAATCCCAAAAACCAACAAATAATGATTTTCGGTAAAACAATCGCAATATTCCGAAATAAATTTAAAAAAAATACCGAATTTACTTTAAAAATTGTAAATCATTTTCGCTTCATTAAAGATATTTGACAGTCGAAAATTGGCGTAAAAATGCTATGAAGATAAATGAGTAAGATAAATTTTAATTTCATCAGCCTCAAAAGTTTTTAAATTGATTGTAAATTCCAATCTTATGTGATAATATATGAGAGTTGACATATGAGTTTTCAAATTATCTTTTTATATGCTTTTATATCTAAAAAACGATATAAAAATAGTAGACCTATTGAAGCACGCACGCAATACGCATCTGCATGCAAGAACTACCTTATAAAGAGTTAAATTTCCTTAAATATTCATACATTTTCAATCACCAACTATGATTATTAAAAATTTCAGATTAATATTTTTATTCAAAAAGAAACTACAAATCACACACACACACACACACACACACACACGTATACACCCACGCACGCACACACTCACGCACACAGATACACACACACATGCACACACGTACGCACGCACGCACGCAAGTGCACGCACGCGCGAACGCACGCCCACACGTGCCCACGTACACATACACACCCACCAATACGTACACCCACACGCACACACACATAATCTCGTGATAACATTGCTGATACTTATTTAAAAAAATGGTCTGTGCAACGCACGTGTGCACTCAGATGATTTTCGACTCGTGTGACTCGACTAACATCAACTGCTTCATAGCCATATAAAAAACAAATATTTTAAACCCTGGTCAATGTAAAATGGTCCACCGGTGCGACTGGAACCCTGCAGTAAATGAATTTTTCTTTGAAAACAAGTTCCATATATGCATGGAAGAGTAGAGATGTTATTGTTGATAAAATTAAGTATACTAGGGTTTAAATTATAGAAATATATGATATATTTTAACACAAAATGTTTCAAAATTTGTCTCAATTAAAAAAAGAAATTACTAACGTGCACAATTTGTGCATTTTTACAGTTGTCAAAATTGGCTTGCCCCCTTAATTGATAATATATTTTAAGGTAAAAATAAGTCTCTCATCTTATATTTACCTGTTCTTTTCGGTAAATTTCAATATTTTATCAAAATATAACGGATTTTTTTATAGTTCGTTAGGTCCCTTTGATCGGCCATAATGAAAACCTCTACATATCTTCGGCTACCGCAAGGTCTTGAGAGTCAACAAGATCGAATTCACGCTTTCAAGATTTTATTATATTCAAAATACATGTAGTTATTTATTTTTTTTTTTAACGTCGCCATGTTTATGCTCCCATGTGGTGCTAATCGACGACGGGGGTCTGCGGTGTGTTTGTAAACAAAGCACATGTAATTTTTACAGAGGTGCTTGTATCAATCGGCAGAGACTAGGATTCGAACCCGGGTCACCGGCGTGGGAATCCGACACTCTACCGACTGAGCCGCCGCAGGCCCACATGTAGTTATGATATGAATGTGGGAATTAGTATATAAAAATTATTGACCAAAATTATAGTCATTTTAAGCGATATTTCGTAATAAATTTTTTAAAAATTGTTGACTGTTTGTTATATTTTGATAAAATGTTCAAATATACCGAAAAACACAGGTAATATATGATAAGTGACTTCTTTTACCTTAAAATGTATTAACAATTAATTTGAAATTTAAAGGTATATCTTTCCCCTTAAGCAAATGGTTGCCAACAATAAACTTTTCTCATTATACTCAAGGCAATAAGATTAAATGCGAATCTAAATATGTATTACTGAGGATCGCCGATAAATCAATAGAGCGAGGCAGCATTTAAGTCCTGCAATATGATTTTATGTTACAGCAGCCATGGTCTTACGCACGTCAAACTGATGATACGACTACACCGGAAGGCGGCCTTGATGGCCCTTTGGCTGACTGTCGTGGCAGCTGGTCTCGTGCTGGAATTGCCGACCTTTGTGGCAATCGACGATGCCACCGTCGTAGCGCCCGTCCAGCAAGAACGAGCAACATTTCCAAGCACCGCGTCGCCACCGCCGCCTTCAAAGGACTCTTCCTCCAATATCGAGGGCCGTCGCATTTCCAGTCAACTTCCGCTAAAAGCACCACCGCCAACAACGGCAATAACAACAACAACAACAACAACAGCCACAGCCCCAACTGTCCAGTCTCTTCCTCCTCGGATTGCACAGAAGGAGAGAATGATTCCAACAGTCGCGAGTAGTTCCGCCGCAACTACGGCCGATAAATACGATCGGAAATCGAGCGCCTCTGTTAAACGGCCGAGCCAGGGCGCCTCGGCCGATCCCACCGCTGCCAGCGGTAAGCCAACTCCCGAGAGCACATCAAACGACCCGCCGTTAGCATCGACGAGACTCTTAAACAAGCCTCCGAAGCCCGGCGCTGTCTCGGCGTCGATTTCTTCCTCGCGAACGAGCGCTATCGATTCCTCTGCCCTGCTTCGGGAAATCGCGCCTTCGCGGGATAACGCCTCGGTCTCGTCGATGGAGGATTCCTCGATCGCGGAGGCGCTGCCCGGGACCGGCGAGCTGGGCAATTACGCGAGCACAAAGGCCAACTGCGCGGGAAAGACAGTCGGGACATTCCCGCGGAAAAATAACGCGCCGCCGAATGTAGGACGAGCGAGCGCCACCGGACTGGAGGACAAGGAGCCGCGGGAGCGGGACAAAGACACAACGGCTCGGCCGGAGCTGCCTTTAATTATGAGGCTCGCGAGAGCCCAAGTGGAGGACGCTCGAGGCAAAGAAGCGGAGCCCGACTGCGTCTCCGAGGGCGCTCGCGAGCCGCCAAACAAAGCTTGCCGACTCGAGCCCGAGCCGCGAGTGGAAAGTTGGACTCGGAGCGCGGCGCTCTTCAAACTCGCGACAAAAGGTCAATTGTCGGCTCGACGCGAGCGCCGATTGTCTTTTAACGCTAGTGGCTCGGCCGTGCCGATGCCGGAGCAAGCCTCGAGATTGCTCCTCGAGGGCCGGGCGGCGGAGACACGGGGGGAGGAAGAATCCGCGGAGCCAACGAAATCACGGCCGGGAGTCACGGCCCCGTACTTGGATATCGGTTTATCGAGCAGCGGCTTGGGTTTCCGGTCCGGCGAGGAGGTATCGATTGGCCGGCAGCAGCAGCAGCGGCAGCAGCAAGCTGGACATAATGATAACGAGAATACGACGAAAGTTATCGCACCGGTCGATCAGTGGCCGGTGAAGCACAGTGCGGTCGTCGAGGGCGAGCTCGTGCTCGGCGGCCTAATGATGGTGCACGAGCGCGAGGATACGGTTACCTGCGGTCCGGTCATGCCGCAGGGCGGCATACAGGCCCTCGAGGCCATGCTCTACACGCTCGACCGGCTCAACGAGCGAGCAATCGTACCCGGCGTCAAAGTCGGCGCCCACATACTCGACGACTGCGACAAGGACACCTACGGTCTTGAGATGGCCGTTGATTTCATCAAGGGTGAGTTTTACGTCGAGAGCTGTGCTCTTTCTCTTTCTCTATCCCTCTCTATCTCTCTCTCTCTCTCTCTCTCTCTCTCTTTCTCTTTTTTTCTATCTACTTGGTAGGCTAAAAATATGATTCGTTGTAAGTATAGAGTCTACGCGACCGAACTTTGTTTAATATAACTTTTGAGGGAGAATTAACTTAAGACACCTGTGACAACATAGATCTAAGGCTTAAGATATCCTCTAGGTGAGGGGATAGGACACTGTGAAGTCAAGAACTCCCGTTTATGAAAACAATACGAAAGTGGAATGAAATCACATAACAATCTGAAATCAAAACAATATTTTAAATATTTCTATGAAATCTAAAATAGAAATAAATGTGCATACAAATCTAAATATAAATATATGTGACATTTTTTATATAAAATAAATGTATAATTAAGAGTTTACTTAAATGAACCAATTCAAATGATTTGTTGACCGAAAATTGGACATTAATCTGGAAAAATAGTAATTGTTTGATGAGGTTATGTATAATCATTCATTGTCAGTCGTGTCAGTGAGCACGTAAACAATACATTCATTATAATAATCAACAAATGAAATATCATCAATAATAATGCATTTGATCTTCATAAAATACACAAATCTTTAAGAAAAAGCACTTTTTGAAGTAAAAGTCAATTTTTTTTAAAATTTCAGAATCAAATTTTCTAGTTTTTGTTAACAAAATCGTTTATATTTATTAATCTAATTAAACATTACTGTACCAAAAGTTTACATAATGAATATTAAGGCATTTTTCGAATTTATATTAAAATATGAAGCTCTGAAACATAATATTTAAAAAATTATAATTGTTTTTATGTCTGTCAGCCACCACGACGGTAGCTAAGGGTTAAGATTCCTTTTACTTCAAGCTTTTGGAGAAGCTGTTGGTACGATCCATGATTATACTCCGTCACGTATCAGAGATAATTGCATAATCCTATCGTACTAACTTTCAAAGTCACTGAAAACTTATAGTTTAATTAAGTTAACATTAATTAACAAATATATATTGTCAGATTCAGAAGGTGGTAGCTTAAGGTAAAATATAGTAGTAAATTTGACTATAATATTTTCTATAGTAAAATTTGACGAAAAACTCGATTTTTTTAAATTTCATTTTCTGATACTTTGTACATTTTTAGAACAGAAAATGATTTTGTATTGGCAATATTGGCCATAAAAATAATTTTAATAATAATTGATGACTTTTTTAAGCAAAATTATTATTCTCTGATTACTTTATCCGTTATCTTATATAATATATATTTATTTATTTATTATCTTAGTACGTTTTCCAACTTTCCGTCGAGATGGTACGTTTTCCAATTCTCCGCCGAGATGGTACGTTTTCCAATTCTCCGCCGATATGGTACGATCTTCCTCTCAGCCGACGATTTGCAGGTAGCAAACTCCAAACCTTTAAAAGTTAAAGTCGCTTTAAATCAGAATTTTAATAATTTTCTATGTAGTTAAGTGACTATTCAATTACACTACTTTTTCATATTTTTCATTTGAGAGAAAACCTCATTTTTATTAGAGGTGTGTGGATAGTAAAGTACGTAGATAATAGAGTTTGTGGATAATGGGATGCATGGATAGGGGGGGGGGGTGCGTGGTAGCACGATCAGTGTGTGTATATATAAGAAGAGAATAATTAATGTGTTTCTCTTCATACTCTCACACTCTCTCATACTATATTTTACACTCTTTTTCTCTATCATATTCATTTCCGATCTTTGTTACTCTATCATTCACGCACGCGCTCACTCAATCATATACTAGCTTCCTCACGTCCTAATTCATGCACTCATTCTATCATATACTTACATACGCCCTCATTCTTGCATTCACGTACTGAATTGCTCACTCGCCCACTAACGCATGCACTTACTCATATACAATCTGACACACTTACATGCTCACTCACTCACTTAATCGCTTACGCACTCATGCACGTACTCACTCACTCTCATATTCGATCACTTCATAGGATACTTACTCACTAAATCACTTACTCCATCACTAATATACTTACGCATGCAATCCGCCTACTTTAACCTTTTCACCTCAACCCATCTCCCCCTCCTTGTTTCCACTCTATTTTCTAATTTTACACTTCTCCGATTTATTCCGTTACACGACATTTTCGATGGGTGTACAAGTCAAGCATAATAACTACACATATAAACACATAATTATGTATTTAGCCATGTGTACTATACATAACATCCGCCTACTTTAATCTTTTCATCTCAACCCAACTCTCGCTTCCTTATTTCCCCTGTTTTTTCAAAATTTAACACTTTTCCGATTTATTGCGTTATACGACATTTTCGATGGATGTACAAGTAAAGCATAATAACTACACATACAAACACATAATTATGTATTTACTACCCTTCAACTTCCTATTTTCCCCTCTATTTTCGTATTATTTACATTTTCTATTTATTGCGTTAGGTGCAGTAGTTTCTGCGCGATGAAGTAACAAAGAAACAAACAACTTTCACATTTATATATTAGTAAGGATTATTTCGTGCAACAAACAGTCAAATTATTACAATAACAACCACTTAAAAGTTATTTTTAAGGAGGTTCAGGGGTTTTACAAAAACTCAGAGAACGTGTTGAAATTCACATATATCTGTTTTTGACATGATTTTTTGAAAATTTTCTTTTACTAGCACAAAGCATCCTCTTTCAGGAACAAAAAAGAAAAATTAAATTTTTTGCAAAATATGCATTTTTTTATATTTAAGTTTCCCAAAAAAGTGTGTGATTGTGTGTGTATGTATAATTGTGTGTGTTTGTGTGTGTGTGTGTATATGTGTGTATGTGTGTGTGCGTGCGTGCGTGCGTGTGTGCGTGAGTGCGTGCGTGCGTGAGTGCGTGCGTGCATACGTGCGTGCGTGCGTGCGTGTGTGTGAAAGTTTGTGTGTATGTGTAGTTGAGTATGTGTGCATGTGTGTATGCGTGCGCGGGCGTGTGCGCGTGCTAGTGCGTGTGCGTGTGCGTGTATGTGTGTGTGTATGGACGGGAATCAGCATTACTATGCATATACTCTGTGACACTTAATGTTTCAAGGCTCATTTTTTGTTTCTTTAGAGGATGGAGTGACAAAAATAGTTCTATTTGTTTTTTGATCTTTTTTTTTATTTTTGTAGAGAATTTTCGATTTTTGGGTTATAGTTTTTAGGGTTATTTGGTATATGAGAACTAATATCATCTTTATACACAAAAACGTCATTATGTATTTAAAAGATTATATCTCAAAAACAGTTGACGGAATATTTTTGAAAAAATTTGAGATGATTAGGTATATGGAGAAAAATCTTTAGTAATAATTTTGAGTCTTGATCTGTTGGAATGTACAATTTAACTTTCCCTCTATCCACCATATGGGGTCTTCATAGGAGACTATATTACAATACACATATTTGCAGTACTATTCACGCGCTTAACGAAGCGATAACCTTCTTGGTTATGTGTACTCAACCTGTCATTTTCTTTATCAATTAAATGTGTCATGTATAAATAAGATTTCAAGTCATCTTTGTTTATCCGCCTCCTGCCTACATAAATTCTAATTGATGATATTTATTTATTTGTAACTGGAGTATATCGGCAGCATTTTATCTGAAACTTTTTAAAACAGTAGCTTTTTACTATTTCATGACCTGTATGTTTGTCCAGTTAATGAGATATTTTATTTTCTGAGATATTTGATGTTATATGTTTTAAAAAAAAGTTTTTATCGCTTATATCTCAAGAACGACTCAGTCGTTTTGTTACCAAACAAGGCTCATTATTTTCTTTTTAAATGAAGATTCAAAATTACAAAGAAATTTTAAGATACATCGACTTGTTTTGTTTTTATAATGATTTCTTGATTTATCGATTTTTGAGTTTAGGTTTTCGTTTTTTTTTGGTATGTTATAAATAATATGATCAATTTAGTGTAGATGCATTAAGAAGAGCATAAAATTACCTATCTTCTACAACCGCAAATTTTGGATAGGCCGTGTGGCTTCTTTTGTTATACATAAAAAAGTCATATTTAGTTTAAACGGTTATATTTCGGAAATCTATGATGGAAAATCGTTAAAAATTTTTTTAGATGATTAGGAATCGAGTGAATTGACGTACCAACATCTAAGTACATATTATTTAAATATTTAATTAATTTTAATAAAGTACTTGTACAAAAAAAATTGCTGTGATTATCTTATTATTATTATTATATTTTGACAAACCATCAATGATAAAAAGCACACCTATTTTGAGCTGTTAATTAGAAAGAGATATCGTAATTTAAAATTAATTTATTAGAGAAATGAATTTTATTTTGGAACAATTAATTTAGTTTGAGGAAGCTGTGTGCCAATGAATTGGCAGTTTTTTTTCACACCTTTTCAGACCTGAATTAGATCCAGCCATAATATAACACTTTTTCAAGTGTATTTTGACCTTTTATAGTCTGACTAAGAAATTCAAGTAGCTACGAAGAAAATTTTATTTAATATATTTATGTATATCTACGTATACCTATATACATGTATACATATATACATATATACATACAGTATATTCCTTATACTCAGTACGGGAATTAGAATTCATCAAGTCAAGGTTAAGAAACTTTCAATACTATAAATAACTATTATTACATTTTTCGAGTCTCCATTTTAATAGACAAGGGGTTTGAAAGGGTTAAACAACTGTAAAAACATTTTTGGGGTCGTACTATTACTGAATTAAATTTTCAAATTTCTGTGTAAGTACTTTCTCCTCTAATCGCCAAATATATGTTATCAACTTCTTTCATTGCCATTAGTATGTAGAAAATGCTTTTGCAGATTTTCAGATTCCTGCATGCTCAAGCTTGATTCTATCGACTTCCCGTCATCAAAATTTATGATAATGGCAATTAGGGTAAGTTTTATTATGAGGTACTGTAATCGGTCAAAACATTTTTTCCTCAACGAAGCTATAGCCGCATTTTTTCCGATAATCTCTGCTCGAGCGTAATACAATTTATTAGTTTACGTGAGGTAATTTTGAAATATGAGCTAAAGTTCGCGTACTTGTAAAATTTGCAGTGATCTTACATTTGAAGAATCTCTGAAACATCAGAATCGAGGTTTGAGATACTAGAAAATACGAAAAGTTTTTTCTCGATATGTATATTGAAGATTTATTTTTAATCTTCTAGCATTTATTTCAAAAGTTTCAGTACTTTAGTAAAAAGTATTGACTCCTGAATCGATATTTGATTCTACCGGGACAACCGTAGAGAATGAGATAAAAAGAATGACATGAAGAGAAAAGTTGCTGTGGTCCCATTGCGAATTCAGCTCCAGTATTGTATCAAGCTACGCTACGTAGCTCGACACATCTGGCTCGTTATATTTTCATTTAGATGTCAATGCAGCATACATGCTACTTCAGTTGAATAATCCACTTTTATCCTCCGACCGGCTTAGTCCCTAGTATCATAAACAAAGACGCGACGACAAGAGAGCATGCCGTATTCAAATAGCTTATACCGCGCGCGTACGCACATCCTGTTGCAAATGTAACGCGCATGTCAGGGGCCGTTCTAGCTCTGCACTCTCTCTCGTCCCACAGCCTTGCTGCGGCTGCCGCTAGTACGGCAATAATTCACAGCTTCGCGCGGGACGTATCCATGCACACGGACATATACATATACACGCTCCCACCGCACACAGACATTCGCTCTTCTACTGCATTATTAAGATCTAGGCTTTACCAGATTACGTCTCGCTGGAGCTTTCGCTAAGCCGGCGCTGTCTCCCTCTCCCGCACCCCTCTGCTCTGTGTTGGCGATGCGCGAGGCAGAAAGCGTTCTTAATTTTCTCGTGGCCGCGCGCCTGCACCATCGCGAAAACCAGCGGCCGACTCGCACACGCTTTGCGCATGCTGCACCAGCCGGCTTTATGCAAACTAATTCCGCCTTAGTAATTGCGATTTACACTCTCACGCTGCATTGCACACCCGATCTAAAACTGTTTTAGCCTCGCGTAAGTTGCTTCTCCGCGTTTTCTCGCTCCCGCCGCATCCATAGACGCGAATTCCATATTAATTAAGCAGCCCTCGAGCGTATTATTATGTGTTTATTTAAGTCGGATGTTACCTGATCAACCCTACGGTATTCTATGTGGATACACTATTCGTGCACTATATTGGGAGAATAATGTTCAAAAAGAGAAACAAGGGAAATATTATACTTCCCTTGAATACAAAATTCATGAGGAATTAAATCGATATTTCGAGTCAGTCAAATACCTCGAATTTCGTTACCGTCGCCGTAAAACTGGGTGACTTTGACCGGCGGAGTGAATTTAATCCAGTTCTCCAGTTCTAAGACATAAAGGAGTGCTAGTGCTAGTTAAATTTTAAATACAGTACAAAAGAATTTTATACTGATTGAAACATGAATTAGCTCTTTGAAATTCTTATTTATACATAAAATTTGCAATAATTATTTTAAAATATGCCACAAGTCATATATATTTACGTTAGTTTTATTAAGCTTTTGTAGTTGTGAAAACGAAGAAAAAACGCTTTCAATTCATTGGCACTTAGCTTTCTCAAACCTAGTAAACCATTCTCATATTCTAGTAAATCATCCATACCTATCCACAGTCGATAAATGTCATTAACTACGAAATACAATAAAAAAAAATAGAACAATGACCGCGACATTTCGAAATATAAGCAATCAAAATTAAAAAAAATATAACTTCAAATATCTGGATAGATAAAATACCTCATAGTCTAGGCAAATAGCGCAGCCAAGAGATAGTGGAAAGCTACCTTTTTAAGCTCAATTTATTTTACACATTTTCCATCATACGTTTCCGAAATATCGCCGTTTAAACAAAAAATACGTTTTCGCGTATAACTAAAGAAGTGAGAAGACTTATAAAAAATGTCATTAAAAAACGAAAAGATGAGCCCCGTTTGGCAAAAACTGACTGCACCGTTCTCGAGATATAAGTGATCAGAATAATTTTTGAAAATAATATAGCCTCAAATAACTTGAAATATAAAGGTCGTTTTAATTTGAGCAAATAACAGACCCAAGCGATACTAAAGAGTTACCGTTCTAAAAATTTTCAGAATGGGTACTATTTTACTCAAGTTATCGTGAGACAAAATAAATCGATTTTTTTCTCTAAAAAGGAATAGGATAAAGACTTGAAGATTTTACAGAATATTAATAACCACCTCAAAATTAAAAAAAAATTATATCTTATATTTCCCACATATCACTGTTTAAACAAAAAACGATATTTTCGTATAACAGAAAAAGGGAAATAGCTTATCTAAAATTTCGGATGGGTAATTCTATGTTATTACAAATATATTTAAACTGAATCTATAATATTATTTCATATATACCAAAAAACCCGAGAAACTAAAAATTGAAAAACCGCTTAACACACACACACATACACCCCTTCACGCACACACACGCACACACACATATACACACACACATACTCACACACACATACACACCTCCATTCACCTACACACACACACACATACACACACACATCCAAACAGATATTTTCTAAAAATAGTGTCTTTTGAGGCCGAATGTCTCAAAACATGTTCCTATAATGATTTTAGCATAACTTTTTTTTACCATCACAAAGCTTCCCCAGAAATCTAATCTATATCGAATCTTTGATTTCGAATTTCAATATTCTAGATTTGCAAAAAAAAAATAGAAAAAGCCATGAACACAATCTAGGTTCATCAAACGCTCCCCATTAATCTTATTTTATTATTATAACAAATGTACATAAAATATACGAATTATGCGTAATCTATCCAAGACACTCCACAAACTTCAACTACACATGTATTCTTAGCACGTTGCAATTTGCTTCGGAAAACCTTAAGCGTTTCAAAATACAAGAACACCGTCTCTTTCTAACACTCGATAGTCTTAATCTTTTCGGAAAGTCTAAAACTTTGGCGCTCGAGAGTTGTTGAAATAGCGTAAAACTCACCATGAATAAACAGCTTAGTTGAGAATGTAAACTATTTAATACCGCGCGAAAACGAGACAACGTTGAGGCTCGTTTGCATTCGTTTCGCGCATCCTCCACCTGGCTATACCTACGTTCCTTGCTTCTCCTTTATACCGCGAGCCCGTTATTTCCACTTTTCATCTAACGATCTTAATGTTTCTGACGCGTAATATCCAGTCCCTCGCGAAACTTCGCGTTCGACCTTTTTTCAGTCCATTAGCGCGTGTGAGCGCGCGCGCTTGTTTTCGGATAATCTCCTAAATCAGAGAGTGACAAGCCGCGACTTTAAAAGCCAACCACGCGTGTGCCGTTTGTCTCTTAAAATTGGACTTCGTGCGCTGGCCCGCCCCCGCCGATCCGAACTGAACTTGGCAAGAGGTGCGTAAGGGTATGATGAGTACGCTTTTTAATCGCGTGCCTGCTTGGAATTTTGACACACGCGTATACGGGGGGGACACCTACGCGAAGAAAGAGAAAACTCCAAAAGATTCCACTGCACGGATGATGGAATAACTTTTAAGTCGTCTATGCGCGCCCCGACAAACAATGGCGAGAGGGAAACGCAAAGCTTCTTGTCTCACCGTGCCTGTAGATATAAGACCGTAGCACAGCTGTCGCATCGGGCTGAGCCTCGTGCCGCTCCGTACTTGCGCTACTATATAATACTACTTTTTCACCTACAATTGAATTGCATAATTCAGTGCCATTTTTCTTCCGCCACTTTCTTACTGTCTTAGTTTAGTATTAGTCTACTTATCAACGCGAATTAAGGACGCTACAGGAAAAATAAAGTTTTTGATTAAAAGATGAGACTGTAAAATGTGGGCGATGAGATTATTTTATCGAATGTGCAAGGAGGACGCGCACGACAAAATTCATTGACGAGCTTTTTCTTTCTTCGTGGATATCTATTTTGCTGTATATCTTTTAGTCGCTGAAAAAAGGGAGGGCAAACAAGATCGAAGCACCGGGCACTCCGCACTGTAGGAAACCCGAGAACTCGTAAAAGGAGTAAACTCGATTTCAACTGTAATTCATGGCATAAAGTTAAAACATAACTTCGTCGGTCGGTTTCTGCAGTCTTTCAAATCCAAACAAAACTTTTCAGTTCATTAAATTCCGAAGAAAGCCCCAAGTGTTTGGGGGGTGTGGAGGAAAACGGCGCATTACGGCGCTAGATTGTTCAGCTCCTTTTGTTCCACCGTCAAATCAATTTAAAATCTTGAATACATCGCGGTGTCCTTTGTTTCCCATCTCCTCCCCTCTTGTTCGGTACTACTTTTTGCACCTGAGAGCGTAATTGTACCAAATTCGAACGCAGCTCCCTGCACACGTGGCATTTCTTATTGAGAGTTTAAATTTGCCGTACGCCGTCTAGCAGTTTTAACCCTTTCACACCCCGTGTCTATTAAAATGGACATACTCGAGAAATGTGAAAATAATTCTTTATCGTTCGAAACGATTTTTTAACCTCGAATTGATGGATCCTAATTGACATACTGAGTATTAGGAATATATGTATATACTTGTATATGAGTATACATGTACGTATACATACAGATATACATGAATATGTTGAAGAAAACATTTCTTTTCAATCGCTCAGATTTCTTAGCTGGACCACACAATGTCAAAACACACTTGCCGAAGTAGTATATCATGACCTTATTAGCTTCAGGTCTGATGGGTTAATATAGCGGTCACGGTTAATCATAAATACACATATTCTTAATGCGTAGAAGAACTCCCGAGGCAACCATTTTTCCATCTGCGGACTAAATTTCATCTCTCAATACACGAAATTCTCGAAAGCTCATATAAAGGAGCACGCATATCCCGACGAGGTCTGAAGCCGGTGCAAAAAGAAGCGCGCACGTACTCATGCGCCCACAATGCAGTCCTTCGCCCTCCTTCCCTCTTGCCCTCCGCTTGCCCTTTTATTTCATAAAGGAAAACAGCGAGCTCATAACGGACCCGACATTGAGATCCTCATATCCTCCCTCTATACGTATCCACGCACACACACGCGCGCGCCCCCCGAAGACAAACGCGAGCACGCACTCGCGCCTTCCTCTCGCTCGTTCTCATTCTCTTACTCTTTCTCTTTCGCCAATTCTCTTTTTCTCTTTTGCCCTGGCCGTTACGGAATTCCCGAGAGATGAGTATTACGAAGAGACTTTTTGGAGCGGAGGGCACGAGATGAGAGAGGAGAGAGAGAGAGAGAGAGAGAGAGAGAGAGAGAGAGAGAGAGAGAGAGAGAGAGAGAGAGAGAGAGAGCGAGAGCAAGAGTGAGAAGATCGTTGAGTGCGAGAAAAAAGCAAAAGCGAAAGAGAGGAAAACACATCAGTAAATCTTTCGGTATTTACTTACCATGCTGAGGAATGTGCTTGTAGCTTTTGATGCTTCAAATACTTAGTCGTGTTGTTTCCTTTTTCAAAGCTCGCCCTGCGATATTCGCTCCTCTGGAAATGCGTAACCAAAGTACGTTTTCCATTCGGTATAGTTTCTGCGGGAAAAGTTAAACTAATTTTATACTTTATCCGACGGAGAGCAAGCTGCATGTAAAAGAGAAGATACGTAATTTACATAATTATGGTTTACGAAATGTAATCCAATAAATAAATTTCTCAAATTTATGAAAATATACTTCTATAACTTTGCTTGTAGTTTGTATGATTCATATCTTGAATCTTAGAGCTTGTGCATACGAATGATTGGTTTTGTATGAAGTAAACAAGGTTACAATTTATATATCAAACATTTTTAAACTAAAATATTGCAATAATAATTTCTTTTTGCATGACTTTTTGATGATTACAAATCAATTTTAATAAGCTATTTGCATAAGTAAAAAAATGTCTTCATTGCAGAGAATAATGCATTTGCATAGTGATAGTCTTCAATAAAAGATGACGACGGATTTTATCGTAATCGAAAGTATCGGCTGAAAAAAATTTATAAAGGAAGACCGTATCCTAATGAACGATGGGTAACCTTGTCGGTCTTAAAACTAATGAAAGCGCGCAGCTCGTCCACTGAATCGCGTCGGCCACTTTTATGTGAGCCGTAACGTGCCACCATAAAGATGTGAGGGAACGCCGTGACTGGACACAGAAAGAAAATTACGAACGAAGCAGTCCATCCTATCCCGGAGGATTTATAGGCGCAAATTGTTTTCTAATTGCATTTCCACCGGAATTGCAGCCGCACCATGTTTTTTTCACTGAGCGCGGCCACGAGCTTTCGCATTAAATTTTATAATAGAACCAGTAAAAATAACTCTGTATATAATCATAAACTTCGATTGTTTAAATTTTTATAAAGATGTGTCTTTAAACTCATTATTGAGATTAATTACTGCGAAAAAATAAAAATTATAATCAATTATTTAGCATTCAATATAAACATATTATATATTATATTTATTTTTACTTTTGGTTTATATTTTATTTTTAATTTATCATGTTATCTTTATGTTTACATCAATTCAAATTCATGTATAATAACATAGGATAAAATCAATAAACATTGCAGTATTATTCATTGTATACAATTTCTCACAATTATAATTTGGTAAAATATTAGAAGATGAATAAATACATAAATGTTTATAATATCAGTAGAAATGTAATTAATTTGGTCACCAATTTAAATTGAAATATAAAGTGAGAACAAAATATAAAGTAAATTTAACGCTTTATTACATCACATTTTCCTTTTTATACTTAAACGTTAAAACGAATATGTACTTAACATAGTAATGTTTTTATGCTTCTACAAATTATGAAAATAAAAGAGTTTACACGTATACCATGGAAATTACTTATGTGTGACATTCTTCTTTAAATGATGCTCTGATTTTATTAACTTGTATTATGCTGAACTAAATCGTATTTTAATATTACGTAGTTTTAAAAGAAACAACTAAATATTAATAATGATGGAATTGGGATTTAAAGAGTACCGATGGCGCCACATTCGTGAAGGAACATCAAACGCGAGCAAAGCTCGAAATTTACCATTATTAGTTTATTTGGGGATGAGTCAATTATTATTGAAAATTAAGCTATTATGTAATGAATAAAATTGTAATTTTAGTGTTTGACTTCCAACCGTAATTATATTTAACAAGAAAGTATTTGAACTCAAAGCATGTTTTATATTGTCAAGAAAATTCAAATTTTCAAATTTTTTTAATTTTACTTTTGTTTTTGAAAACTTAATTTTATCAGAAAATGCGACACATAACGATTCTATCAGTATCAATAATTTAAAATCAAAACTATTATATCAAAAATAACCTTAAAAAATCTATAAATATAGAGGCTTCTCACAATATAAAACATGCCCTGGGTTCAAAATATTTTCTCTTTCAATATAATTACGACTGGAAGGCATACACTTGACAAAATTACAATTCCATTCATGAAATAGCTCTATTTTCAATAATAATCGACTCATCCCTATATAAACTAATACCAAATGACTGCTTTGCTCGGGTTTGCTTTTCCTCCACGATGGCGGTGCTATCGGTACAATTTAAATCTTATGTTACTTAATAAGGATAGCTCGTGGGTGGGAAATGGATAGTAATCGCGATATTTACACGGAGTTGTTCTTCGATGGTTTAAGTGTGCGGAGAGAAAAGACAACGAGTCAGGCAAAATGATATTTATTCGTGAATAAAGAGAGAGGTGTTAACGAATGCTCTGTTCGTGCCGAACTGGCGTGAGATGCGCTTGCAGTGCGCCGCAAAGTCGGCGCGCGAAAAGAGCGTGCAGCGTCAGCATTGCTGCATCGCTTTTTTGCTTTTTCGCTGGGTACAATACACTTGTGTCCGGCGGCAACGGATGCTTGCTCGATACGTGACACTCAATAGAAAACCTAAAGTTTCGATAATTAAAATCAATGAATCTTTGGAATTAAAATGATTAATGCACGCAAAAAGACTACCAGAACACTGCGGAAAATGGTTTTATTTTTCCAGAGTCTGTTAGGCCTATTACGAAATAGGCCTGTTGCGAGCACTTTGTTAATTTGCACTGGTTGTCTTTAAATAACTTCAGAAAAATGGTGGACTATATTTTCAAGAATCGTCGCGTGCTCTTGTCCTGTATTTGCCTTTTTTCGTCTTACTCCGGTTACTCCATTTATCGATCTATCTATATGTATGCATATATCTAACAAACAATCTACCTACCATCAAATATTGATAGGATTACGAGTTATCGATTTTCGCTAGGGTCGTAAACCTTTTCGTTTTTTTTTCCATTGAGCGAGAGGACGGTTACCGGGGTGCACATTTGTTCGAAATTTTCACGTGGTCCTCCTATACTGTGTATCGTTCTGACTATAAAAGGCTTCGTTCCCGTACTTCCAGTTAACGAATAATCTACAATGCGTGTGTCGTGTATAGAAGCTTCCCTTGCAGACACAATTTGCAGTTTTTAGGTCTTGTTTCGTACGATTAACCCAGGCCAATTTGAGTTTGAGGTTACCATCGGTGAATGAATATTTATCAGAAGATATAATCTTGTAAGTAAAACTTGATTTAACAAAAAAAATAATTTATTGTAGTTTTTTCTACTTTAGTAAAATAGTTATAGTTTATTATATGCTTATTGTCAATGCACTATATCTAAATTAATTTCAATTCTTAAAATCTTTTTATTTATAAATACATTAAGAATTATAAAAAGAAAAAAACAAAAGATCATATTAACGAAATTTTCTTTATTTATAGAATTATAATGCTACTGTTCATGAATAGAATTAGGAACTTTTAGTATGTATTGTTTTCTAATCTCTTTCGTTAAAGTTATTATATTTTGTAGTTTACAATTGATTTTATGTTATTATAACAGTCTCTCTCTCGCTCATAATACTTACTATCTACACATCGCATCCATAATTTACACCAAAAACGTAATAGCTCATATGATTTTACAAAAACATACGATTTGGGTTGTTGGCGTAGTTTTGTTAGATTTGACTGTTTCAACGGCAACGGCGAGAGGAGAGAGAAAAGTAAGACAAAGAAAGAGAGGGAGAGTTAGATTCACCGAATTTAGACCAAGGTTTTGAGTCACGTGATTATGCGAGCGAGCAGGAGCGTGCGCGAGATGGACGATTTCCGATAGTAATACTATGGTACAAAATGCACAGGCTTTAGTTATGGACATTCAATGAAAATAATTTTTTATAAGTTTCTGACAATTTGTGTGATCTCAAATTTTTTTCTCGAATTGACATATTTATTTATTATTAAAAAACATTATAAGGATATTCTCAGATTCATTAGTAATTAAAAAAATATTGTTTTCTTTTGTACTACTCTGATCACGTTACTCGACCGTAAGATGACGCTATTCTTGAAAATCAGATAACATATACTATACCACATGCTCACAGCGCATAGGTAACAAACCCCTGGCGACCGCTAACGACGAGCGCATGACGCGAGGCCAACTCAGACATTCGATATTCTGTTTTTGTGGAATAACGCGATCTCGCGGCGACAGAAGTTCTTTTGAGCGAGAGATTCTGAGAGTGCATCTCCTCCTATCTTGATAGCGCCACTGGCTGTGCCGACTTGGAAGGTGCTGAAAACCGTGGAGAAGAGCATGCGACTTTCACTGGGATATTTTGTAAATAACGGCTCTCTCTCTCTTTCTCTAAGGACGTGTGAAGCACCTCGGTGAGTCTAGCACGCTAGCATACACTCGTATAATATTCGTATACGCTCACGCAGTTTCTAACCTTACAGTCAACCGGTGAACGCCCTCAACCCATTTCTTCCCAAGCGGCCATTTTATAGTCGATTGGTTTTTTGCCTAAAAAATTGTCGAAAAAAAAATAATAATAACCAATAGCACTTTTCTGAAGTAAAATTATCCGCTATTTTCGATTCTGAAGTCGGAATTTTGAAATTTCTGTTGGAAAATTTCAAAATGGCGGATTTAGGCAAAAAACCAATCGACTATTTGGGAAGAAATGGGTTAAGGGGAAGGCAAAAGTTAAAACCAAAACAATATATTTTTTTTATGAGTTCAGGTGTAATGATCGGAATTAAGTTCTTCATTGTACATCGTATTTAAATTATAAATCTACTAAAATCTTTAACCAAGATAGACTATAAATAAATAACTACTATTTCTTTACAAGCATAGAAATTTAAATATTCACGGAAAAACATATCTAGTAATATTTACATGACAATAATTTGGGTATGCAACATGTTGATTCCTGTTAATCTTACAGGCTCGGTTTGTATCACACACGTGCATCTGTTTAAATTTGTTGAAACGCGAAAAAAAACAAGCAATAAAATTGACTTTAAAATATGATAAATATATGAAAGTAAACAAGTAGATTGCTTTTCAACAAATATATAGTTATATATAACTGAAAAAATTATCGAAATGTGAGATTACGCGGACGTAAGCATACGCAAGTCTCCAAGCCGCTGGCTTGATAAAATCCTAAGCCGCGTGTGTAGAGTATCCAAAATCACGCATGGGGGCGATACAAGCGACACTGTTTGGAGAATTAACATGACTCGACCTGGAGTACCACGTTCTCTCTTGTAGGAATAGCCGGCTATATTTTTCCATGTCGCTTTATTATTAGATGCACTGACGTGAAGCTGCGTGAAACTTGACGCATGACTAATACGTGATCGCTAGAAAACAATAACATAACGGTACCTAATGCACATTCGCACACATACATCTTCGCGCGCTCTCAATATCTTCGACGATGGTGTTCTTCTTGAAATGAGTTGAGGTGATTGTAACTGCAGCAGGAATGCATTGAGTGATGCTATTATTTTCTCCTCAAGGTGGATGAGAACGTCAATAGTGTTTCCCAAAATGATTCGAGTGGAGAAAGGTAGATAAATTTCTCCATAACGTTTTTTATCACAGACATTTTTAAGTTTAAGAAATAATAGATAATCAATACTACCGTAGAGCGGGGTAACTTTGGACCACTTTGAAACTTTACACTACTTAGGTTTACTTCTTGACAAAAATTAAGTTCTAAAACAGGTGCTAAAAGTTTAGTCTTGTGCTATAGTATATATTCACATCCTAGGAATAAAATTTCAAAAGTGTACCTTTTAGTAATATATGAAAAATATGGTGTTCAAAGTCACCTCGCTTAGAGGAGCGACTTTGAGACACTTTTTTATTTATATATATCTCATTGCTAAATTTTCATTTTTGAGCACTTAAAAGTCAGTTACAAACTCATTTTATGTTGAACAAAATTCTCCGAGAGTAAATAAACAGTCAACAATTTATATACGAAAACAAAAAATGGTGGAATAGCAGCCCTTTTCACGCTCTAACAGAAGAAAGTTTTCAACGTTGGAAAATTAGTAAAATTTTTATTTACTTTCATAAATCCAAAAATCACTTTTAGATGTATATAATTATTTTCTTTTTGGTGCATTTTATATCTAAAGGATCTGACCTTTAAATCAAAATACCTCAAATTACTTTAAAATGCATACTTTCATCGGTGCTGGATATAATATCATATTTTTCTCATTTGGCCTAATGTCGCCCCATCGACTCAAAATCACCCTGCTCTACGGTACGATTAGAGATTAGATTTTGTAGCTTAATAATATAGACTTAAACCATACTTAATCGTTAACGTCAACTTAAAAATATTAATGTCTTAAGGCTATGAAGGTTGAATAGTAAGTCCCGATAGGCGATGGGATTAATGATCTCATTGCTTCGAAGAGCCTCCAGTTTCCCCGCTCATCATTTTAAAACAGCTGATAGGCTCCTTCTTTCTATCTTTACATCTCATATCTCTATCTCGCTCTCCAACTTAAATATAGGTGTTAATTTAATGTTTAGAAGCAATCATTCTGAAATATTTTATGTTATAAAATCTTAGTAATCTTTCACGCTTCCAGCCAACTACCTATATACCTAGAAGAATATTTTACTTACCAACAAATTTGGCTGTATTTGCTCTATCTAAATCAACTATTTTCAAAATATACTCCATTTTACTTTTTTCGTAAAAAATCATTGAAGTTAGTGATTATACAGCGCGATATTGACCTTAATAATAAAAAATTTTTAACGAATCAAGTATAAAAAATTGTTCCATCTTTGTTTGAATTTACTCCACCATTAAAAATTGATCATCTATAATGGTTCTTGAGAAAATTCCAAAAACTAGTTTTTAATGAATTGCAGGGAAATAACGGAAACGTGAACTCTATAAATTTTGTAACATTCATTCACCAACTGCATAGATATGGAATATTTGGAGATATATAAATTTCATATACAGTTATATATAATCATATATGATTTTATATGACTGTATATAATTATAAAGCCATGTATAACTACATATGCTCTTATATGACCATATATAGCTACATATAAGCACATACAAGTCCATTGACTTTTTATTTTTTATCATGCTATATAAAGTTATATATAACTAAATATAACGTATGTAATTATTATACATTCATATACAGTTGCATATAACTATTATATATAATCATATATATATATATATATATATATATATATATATAAGGTAAAAATCCATATATAATTATATATAATAATATATGATTATATATAATCGCATATAATATTTATATATAGTTATGTATTATTATATATAGGGAAGAGTCCCCCAGTATGACCTTTTCCCACTATGGACACCTCATGGCTATTGAGCTTCTATAGCATAGCCGCATTTTAGATGTTCTATTAAATATGACCAGAAGTTCTTGTTTTTAAATCAACCTTCTGAAAGATTTTGCAATAAAAACGAAAATGCCGTTATTCTCTGAGTCAAAAGTTACTTCGCAACAGTTCAACACATATCCAAAACATCAGCTAACTAAATACTAATTATTTCATATATGATATAATGTACAGTAAAATCCGTAAGTAAAAGAATGATTATAATCATCACTAAACTAAAGACACTAATTAACTTTTCATTTTCTACGATGTAGTGAATCGAGGAATGAAGTGATGGAGTCAGGAAGAACTGAGAGCGTAAGAGAATGAAGAAAATATAGCTGGATGGAATGTGGTAGGTGATGGGCGAGGTCGAGCAGCGTGGGAATAAAAATTATTGTGAAATAAACGTATGGTATATATATATATTCGAAAAGAATGAAAGAGGGAATGAACGGATTTTGAAAGGAAGATAGGAAATACCGTAAGCCTAGGAGGAAGAGGGAAGGAAGGGTCGCGCTATTCGCGAGGCATTCGTGGATTTAGTGACTTTTATGTGGATATATTATCAACGTCAACGTAAAAGAATTCGTGGATTTAACAGATTACTCAACAGAGCTTTTAAGTAACCGTAATTTTTTTTGATATGTTATGTCCACGAATATTATTTGTGAACTTAAAGATCTCACCAAGAGAGCTTTTCAGTGAACAAGATGTTCATCAACATAAGGCAATATCCGTAGCGCGAAACCACATTTGTCAACGTAGGACCTTTTTCGTGGACGTAAGGTATTATTCGTCAACGTAGGGCAATATTCGTCAACGTAAGACTTTTCTCGTGGACGTTAGATAGTATTCGTCAACGTAGGGTAATATTCGTGAACGTAAAGCAATATCTGTAGCGCGAAGCCACATTCGTCAACGTAAGACGTTTTTCATGGACGTTAGGTATTATTCGTCAACGTAAGGTAATATCTGTACCGCGAAACTACATACGTTAACGTAAGACCTTTTTCGTGGACGTAAGGTATTAATCGTCAACGTAGGGCAACATTCGTCAACGTAAAACAATATCCATTAAAGACGCATTAAATAAACATTAAAATATGCTAGAAGAACATTTTTAATTTCGTAAGAGAACAATTCCCACAACAAATAACACAATGAAACGCAAAAAACAATTAAAAAATTTATCCTCGCCGAAATAATATAGAAATATTACAAACATAAAAGTAAAAATATGGTCAGAAACGACAATTGGACATCAGAAAACATAATTAGACCAAATAAAAAACGTAATAAAACCATAAAATATGTTAGCAAAATATTTTTTTACAGGAATAGAATGACCATAAAACAGAACAAAATGAAACACGAAAATGAGAGAAAGACATCAGAAACCATAAAACGGAGAGTCAAAAAGAGTTTAAAACCATAAAAACGTAATAAATATGTTAACTATAAAGGAATTTTTGTAATAAATTAATACAACATAACAAAAGAAAATAAATTGCAACACAAAAACGATTAAAAATTACAGAAGCGCTAAAAAATAGATGAAAAACTGAATTTCATGATTATTTGGAATATTAATATAATGTAGATAGCGGCTCACATTAATATATTAGAACACAACATTTTTTTCTAGGAATGATTAAATAAGCAGCAGTTCTTTTATTATTATGGTTGTGAAAATACGCAAAGTGTAAGGAAGAAATATACCAAATTTCAAGTGAAATCGATGAAAATTACTTTACGACAAGTGAGTTTAACTTGTGAAATAAGTCATCGAACAATTTGCTAAATTGTTATAAATAATACAAATCGGCTCCAACAAAACATTTGTAAAACAAAAAAGTTTGAACTGAAGGTCATGTAACCTCCCAGCGCTGTTGCGGATCTGTACGATTTTCTTTCAAAAGGTTCCACTCATCGTTAGAAAGGTTTTACAAGAGTAACATTAGCGAGTCAGAGTAGAATTTTGCAAAAAGGCTTACAGAAATCAACCTCGTACGATGCATTATTTTCCGGATACTTGACTCATATCGAGCACTTTCTCACGGTTTTCCCGACTTTGTATCGAGCTTTTCTACAATTTTAGACCTAGTTACAGTGACCTACATGATTTTTTGTTCGGGACTTTTTGTTTTACGAAAGTTTTGTTGTGAGCCGATATCGGCTATTATAGATCCTCATCCATTTACGGCTGACTAAGTAGATATACTTTTAATTTTTCGATTTAAGATGCATCCCTCAAATAATAAAATAGTTCAGATGAATGCTTTAATAACACAAAAAAATGTAATTGAGTACAAATCAGTATGTGTAGAGATGTTGATGGTCCATTGACGTTATTAAGTTTTACCGATTAACTATGGGTGAGCGTTTGAAAGTATTTAATAATTCATTAAACTATTAGAAAACTCTATGCTGTAACCAATTCACAAATGTGCAAGTTGTATTAAGTACACTGACTTTGTTTATATATTTACCACTATTTTTCTGTAATATAAATTTTCAGCCTTGATGCTTTTAGGCTAAAAGCATTTTTAACTACATGTCTTTTGAGACGTACATAAAGAATAACCTAACGTAATTCTTTTTCAGTACGTTGCTTACTTTAAAATGGCCTATTGAATATTTCTACATGTACCTTTATTTCATTGCATCAACTGAGACTTTAATTACTGCTTGCCAATTCCTGTTTTTTTAACATCCGTAATTACTCACCCATTACCATTCGTTAATTCTATCACAACAGTTTGTTATTTTAGCAAGCAAAAAGCCTTTTTCAATTTGGACAAAATATACAAATAGTATTTTCTCAGAACGAAAAGTGAATAACGGCAGACGCACGCACACACACACACACACACACCCATATATATATATATATATATATATATATATATATATATATATATATATATATATATATCAATGCAACACTCTACGTCAACCCGTGAACAAAAGGATCTTTTTGGCTGAAACTTTTTATATGGGTCAAAGTAAGTATGGTCTTAAGTATGGTCAAAAAAGTATACATATAAATGTTTAGACCGCAAGACCCAATATATATATGGTTATCGGATTATTAAAAATTAGCTATTTATTATTTTTTGACGTTTGCATACGAGCGAAGCGAGATGCACTATTTTATAAAAAAAACACATCTTTAATGATTTTTAACGCAGATAGGGTACGCTAATGAGAAAAATTTGTAACAACATTTTTTGTAGTAAAATACCTGTATAATACATATGAATTTTATCAGACTTTAATTTCAGGCTTCCTGATTGGTTGATTATTAGGATAATTTTGAGGCACATGTCAGCGAGCTTAATTATGCTTCCTCATAAAGGAAGCTTTGTGATGGAAAAAAGAAGTTTTGGTAAAACATGTTAGAAACATGTTTTGAGATATTAGGAGTCAAGGTGCACTATTTTTAGAAAAAGTCTGTATGGATGTGTGTATGGTGTGTGTGTGAGTGTGTGTGTCCATGTGCGTGTGCATGTGTGTGCTGTTGCGTGTGCGTATGTGTGTGCATGTGTGTGTGTGCGTGTGGTCGGATGAGGATGAAGATAACTTGTTTTTTTTAAAGGAAGGGGGCTGTAAAAAAATATTTGTTGTATTTCGATGTTTTGGTTTTTTAACAGTTTTTCGATTTTTGAATTTTAGTTTTTCGGGTTTTCTGGTATGTTTGAAATAAAATCATCCATTCATTTTTTAAGCATTTGAATGAGCATAAAATTATCTATTATTTTCGACCTGAAATATTAAATAAGCTACTTTCTTTTTTATGTTATACACGAAAACGTCGTGTTTTGTTTAAACGGTGATATCTGGGAAAAATAACATGGAAATATTTAAAAAAAATTTGAAATTATTAAGAGTATGGATAGAAATATTTTGTAAAACTTTTAAGTCTCTATCCTTTTTCCTTTATCGAGTAAATAAAGCTAGATAAGTTGAATAAACCGTCATTATTGCTTGTGAAAATTTCCAGAAATGAGTTTTTTACTATCTTTTGAGACTGATAGAATTAACAGACTTATTTCAGGTTATGTTTTTTTTTCATAATTTTTTTATCGTTCATATCTCGAGAACAGCGCGGTTTTTGCAAATTTGAACTCATTTTTTTCGGTTTTCAATGAAGATTCTGAATTGAATATAAATTATACAACGATTTTTGAATTTTTGAATTTTAATTTTTCAAGTTTTTGAATATGTTATGCTAATTTTAGTGTAATTACATTTAGAAGGGCATAAATTACCTACATTTTTAAATCGTAAATTATGAATCGACACTTTCTTTTCTTTAGTTATAAACGAAAACATTATATTTAGTTTAAATGGTTAAATCTCAGAAATGTATAATGTAGCAAAACAGCGACATTATATCTAAAACTTTTTGAAAAAGTAACTTTTTCCTATCGCTTATCTGATTTCTGTTTTTAGACCATGAGGTTCTTCATTTTTAAAGATATTTAAGTATATATGCTTTTTTTAAATTCATATTTTTATGGAATTTTGAAAATAAAAGGAATTTTAAAAATTTAAAGAAAAAGTAAATTTAACTCATAATGAAAAAAGAACAGAAAGCCTTCTGCAAAAAAGGAAATTTTTAATAATTGTAAACCCAACGCGCCTACAGCAGTATCTATTAGGAGACGTGGCAAAATGTAATTTAAACTAAATGTGTACGTTTAATAAAAAATTATTTTTTTATATACCATCAATGATATATCAGCACACATTTGTTTTTTGAAATTCTAATTACAAAGAGATATAGCAATCTAAAATTAATTTATGAGAATAAAAATTTTATATTAGAACAGTAAAAAGTGGTACCTATACATCGTATCATAACTCTAGAGTTATTTTGCTAGATAAATAATGTAATAAGATAAAAAAGTTGACTAAAAGAGCTTTTATTTAAGCTTTGTTTCGTATAAAAATATTATTCTGTTGCAAAACTATAAACAATAAAAAATGATGACGAAAAATTCATAAAAATTTAAACATTTTCAACTCTTTAAATTCAGTAGTATTCTATGCATTTTTGTTATCATTGTTTATTGTTTGTAACTTTGCAACAGAATAATATTTTTATATGAAACAAAGCTTAAATTAAAGCTCTATTATCCAACATTTTTATCTTATTACATCATTTCTCTAGCAAAATAACTTGCAGAGTTATGATACGAAGTATAGGTACCACTTTACACTGAAATAACGGGTATTTTGAACATAATAAACATAATCGGTCATGTCTTGTCCTCAAGGGTATATGGGAGGAAACTACGAGTGGTAGGCTCAATTTCTAGGTACCAGAAAACACTTCCCAAAGTTTTATCAAAATCCGTGACCCGGAGGTGTGACACTCTCTTCGTTAGTCGTATTTAATTAACACGGACAGGCATTAATTTGTTGGAACTGACATAACTTTTGTTATAAATCTCGACCCATCTTCTGCCGGGGCTAATTTTGACGGTCTAATCCCAAGGAAAATTTAAAGACCATAATGAAAAAAATTAAGCTCGCCGACATGCCTCAAAATTATCCTAATAGGTGCATATTTTATTAACCAATCTGAAATCTTGAAATTAAGGTTTGAAAAAATTCATATATATTCTGCAAGTAATTTTCTACGAGAAATGTTGCTACAACTTTGTCTCAGAAACGCACACTATCTGCGCCAAAAATTTTGTAAAATTTTGTAAAAAATAATAAACAGCTGATTTTGAATAGTCCCATAATTATAGACATATTGGGTGTTGGGGTCTAAAAATATATATGTATACTTTTTTGACCATACATAACCCATAAAAAAGTTTCAGTCAGAAAGAAATTTGTTGTCCTTGGGTTGACGTGGAATGTTGTATATATATATATATATATATATATATATATATATATATATATATATATATATATATATATATATACGCATATAATAAAACGCGATAAATTGAAAATTGTATACAAATATCGGATCGCAACTCTCCACTCTCTCTCTTTCTCTCTTTCTCTCCCTTCCTCTTTTGTAGGAACCAAAGCCGACGCCTTGCGGCTAAGGCTTTTAAAAAAAATTACTCGCGATCGCCTCCCGGCGTGCATACGAAATAGGAGCGATAACGCCAAACCTCTCCCTATAATCCTATTCGGTCCTCGTATAGAAGGCAAACTGGCTCGTACGGCATCAGCAGCAGCAACGGCGGCAGCAGTCTTCCCGTATAAGATTCTCCGGTGCAGTAAATTTTACAGAAATGGTGTTCTGCGCCCGACATAAAGTTCGCGCCCGTAGAGCGGAAGGAAGCAAGGGGGGGCGCATGCGCGCGCTCGCCTCGGCTTGTATACGGACGGCGGAATCATCGCCCCTTGGCCTTCTGCAATAGTGCGTTGTTATACGGCGGAAAATGCGTTACGCCATTACAGAAGCGGCCGCGCGGCGCTGCCGTGATAGCGTTTGCATAAACATGTTTGCCCGTATAACGACGTTCGCCAAATTTGCGCCTGGCCGCGCGGACTAAGTGGGCAAGAAATAAGTTCTCCCTCTCTCTCTCTCTCTCGCTCTGTTCTCCCCTTATCGTGCGAGCTCTATTATACTCCCAGCGTGCGGAGAGTCGAAGTCGCGGCTGCCGGCGCGAGATGAATATCGATGGAAGTGAGTATATAGAGATCGATAGTGAGAGCCAATAAGATTTTCGTCGATGGCGTTGCTTAGTCGATCGGACGAAGCACCAACGACGCTTCGTTGAGCTACTTCATTGAAAAGTATATATAGCCGGGATGGAATTGATGTGCGAAAATGCCTGAGGCACTTTTTACCTCCGCTTTACTGAAGTTCGTTATTGCAGTGATTTATATTTCACTCCCCCGACGGAACGTGCAGCTCGCCTCTCGCGTAGACTGTACCTAGCACTTTCCACTTTATTTGTACATTTCGCTGTACTTTACACTGTGTTATTTGCACTTAAATGTTCGCTATACCTACCCAACGCCGCGGATAAATTAATATCAATTTTCACAGCGATGTGTAAAATATTCTGTAAACACAGCTGCGTATTTAATAAATGTTCTGGGCCGTAAAAATGCGTTAATTAAAGGAGTGCTTTACGTTTGAAAAAGCATTTGCACTTTATTGGAAATGTTACGATTCACTCAACATTATAAGCATAGTAGCAGTTACCTCCTACAGTTATAAAAGTACTGATTATTAACACCCGAGAAGAGCTGTCCATTAAACCACGGCGTGTATACGACAGTTGACGGGCCACGGGCTCATTATGAATGAGCACGAAGTACCGCGATAGTTAGGGTCGAGCGCGTAAGTGTTTTACAGCGCGTAAAATAAGTGGACCCGGGTATGTATCGCAAATTAACGAGGCTACAACCGGGTGCGGAATAACGCGCGCGAAATACAAGTGCGAACTGCGCTGCTGTAATGGGACATCTTGGCGGGCGCAAGGCGCCCGAACGAGCGCGTTTCGCTGGTTTTATACATGTATTTCTTCTATGCCGCCGCGAGGACACGCGGGTAGAGGGCGGCAAAGGTACGAGCAGTTGATACATGCGCGCACGGTGCCAGCTGGAAATCCCGCGGGCGCCTCGGCGGTTTAGAGCCGTTCGTTTAGCGCTGCCGGGATTTTAGTGCTGTCGCCGAAACGAGCCTGAAATATATAGAGAGTCGCGGGGCCGCAGCGGACGCACGAACAAAGAGCGTCAAGTCAGCGAGCGCGCGATCGCAAGGCTGCAATTCTCGGGACTTCAAAGGACCACGCGGTACGTACGTGGGAGATGCTTTATGAGATCCGAGCGCGAGATTTTTTATATCGCCAACATCGGCCTGAGCCCCGAGCCGCCGAGCCTTCAAAGCCACGCCGCTGCGGCATTAATCACTTAAATTAATCACCCGAGGGAGCGCACGCGCTCGATCGAGAAGAAGTAAGGGGGACTCGAGGAGCGCACAGCTGAAATCGTCGATATGTTCGACGGCGCGAGATTACAGGCTCGCTCGCGCCCGATTTAACTTGGATGCACTGCGATGACGTTCCGAATGCAATTCATCAAAAAGTGTTGGACTGCTCAAAAATTAATCGAAACGTTTTGCAGTTTGTTACTGGACCGGAAGTGTAGATAAATTGGATATGTTCGTAGGGAGGTCTGACTATACAGGAATTGTACTACTTGTAATCTGTAGTCGCCAGGATGACCGACTGAAATGCTTCATTTGAGAATTCTTGTATATTGCGAGTAAAATTGTTAAAAATGTCACAGTTTCTAGCGAGTTCCTTGAAAAGTGGTTTAAATATTTTTTTTTAACTGCGAATCAAATATTTGTATTGAATGCAACTAACGAGGAGGGACCACGGATTCCGGGTCACCGATTTTGATGAAACTTTAGGGATCGTTATCTGATACCTGCAAACGAAGCCGAATACTTTAAGCCATAGTATGTGCAAATAGTATATTACGTAACAAGGGAATTAAGTCGAAGATTATTTCCGAGGGTGGGTTTATTGTCCGAGCGAAGCGAGGGCAGTAATCTCACGAGGGAATATTTTACTTTTTTCCCGTATTGCATATAGAACTTTATTCCCAACTTAATTCTGGACACTTTATTGACTTAAAAATAGGGACTTACGGTAAAAATTAGAATTTATTGAAAATATATATTAATATAGAGAAAAATAATTAAAAATAAATAGTATATTAAGCAACAAGGACGTAAAATTAACTTCATGCACGAGGTACCGTGAAGAGTGCTTAAAAGCGATTTTACGCACGAGTTGCCGATAAACAGTGAGTAATAAATTTTACGAACCGCTTGCGGTAACTTTTTTCCCGCTAATCATTTTTGCCGGCAAAAGGTGTAATTTTGGTTTCACTTTGCAGGGCAAGAAGTGGCCAATTTCGTTGAGATGGGCACAATAGTACATTATGTAACAAGGGCAAAAAGTCGAATATTTTTCCCACGGGTAAAAAGTGTAATTTTTTCCTGAAAGTGAGACCAAAATTACACCTTTTGCCCGCAAATGTGGGAAAAAAGTGACTTCACTAGAAACTAATCCAAAATCCTTTATTTCATCAAGTTCTACCAATAACCCTGATTTTCGATTGTCTTTTAACAATATTGTCTTTTAACAGTCCATTAGTCCCACTTTCCAAGTTAAAAAGTGCCGACAGTTGAGATAGGCATAAAGTACTATATGTAACTCGAGAAAAAAGTCGATTTTTCCTTCGGGTGATATTGTCCTCGCTTCGCTTCGCTTCGCTTCGCTTCGCTTCGCTTCGCTTCGCTCGCTCGGGCAGTAAACTCACCCGCGGGAAAAATATTCAACTTTTTGCCCTTGTTATATAATGTACTATTACGAATTTATAGCAGTGCGTAAAGTAACATTATTTTTACTAAAGTGTAAAATCATGCTTGCACACTATAAACGATTTCAAAAAGTACTTTACGTACGAACTTTACGCACAGAAGAACAAAAAAATTCATTTGCGGGAAAGAACATTTTCGGGAAAAAAGTATCACCGGAGGGAAAAATCGACTTTTTTCTCGAGTTACATATAGTACTTTATGCCTACCTCAACTGTCGTCACTTTTTGACTTGGAAAGTGGGACTAATGGACTGTTAAAAGACAATATTGTTAAAAGACAATCGAAAATCAGGGTTATTGGTAGAACTTGATGAAATAAAGGATTTTTGATTAATTTCTAGTGAAGTCACTTTTTTCCCACATTTGCGGACAAAAGGTGTAATTTTGGTCTCGCTTTTTAGGGATAAAAGTGGCTATTTTCGTTCAGATAGGCATAAAATATTGTATGCCCATCTCAACCAAAAGTGGCCATTTTTTGCTCCAAAAAGTGAGACCAAAATTACACTTTTTGCCCGTGTGAAAAATATTCGACTTTTAGCCCTTGTCACATAATGTACTATTACGAATTTACAGCAGTGCGTAAAGTAACATTATTTTTACTAAGGTGTAAAATCACGTTTATACGCTATAAACGATTTCAAAAAGTACTTTACGCACAGAATCACAAAAAAATTCATTTGCGGGAAAGAAAATTTGCGGGTAAAAAGTAAATTTGCCGGAAAAAGTAGATTTGTGGGTATCATATGCCTTTTTTGTCCCGCTTTTAAGGTAAATAACGGGGCTATTATGTTGAGGTTGAGTCGGGAATAAAAGTACGTTATTCTCGCAAATTTACTTTATTCCCGTAAATATTACTTTATTTCCCGCAAATTTACTTTATTTCCCGCAAATTTACTTTATTTCCCGCAAATTTACTTTATTTCTCGTAAATTTACTTTATTCCCGCAAAAGTAAAAGAGGAAATATGACGTCATTTCTGTCCTGCTATTCAGGTCAATAAAGTTCAATTATAGTTAAGCCGGGAATAAAGTAAATTCTCAGTTTATCTGGCTTTCTCTATTTTTTTTTCAGTTTTGAACTATTTTTTTCTGTTTGAGTGGGTCTCTCTCTTCAAATAAATTGTTACAGACGAATTACTATTCGGACTACGCGGTATAAATCGCCAAACAAATATATTTTTATTACGCGTGAAACTAACCTTTGCTTGAAAGCTTTTACCGGTGTAATACTTTGTAGCTATAAATGAGTAAATATTTGAAAGAACAAGGATTTTACTTGCACTCCATTTAGATCTAAGGTTCGAACTTCGTAAAGAGAGGTAACGAGCCTTATAGAAAGGTGATAGTTTCGAGGGGTGTCGGAACTTCCAGAAAAGTGGAATTCAATTTATCTCGTGTCAGACGTATCGAGTCTCGTCGAGTGGCAACGAACTGAGGGGTTCGGATCTTCGACTTCTTTCGAGTCAGAAGTATCGAGACTCGCTGAGTGGCAACGAACTGAGGGGTTAGGACCTTCGACTTCTATCGTGTCGGAAGTGTAGTCTCGCAGGATGGGTACGAACTAGTCTCACGGTCAGGTGTCGAACCATTTCCGCTGTGGTAGATGAAGGTTCGAACTTACCTTATTCTTCTCTGAATAATTATTAAAAGGGAGAGGTTTATTTAAGGAAGATTCCTACCATTTTTTGACCAAAACATCAATTTCTTTTATTTTGTTATTCGATTCTTCAAAACTTTTTCAACACAGAAACGCATCGCATTATTGATCTTAATCAAATATTCAGTTTGAAAATGACATTTTAAAGTACGATTAAGGTAAATGTGCCAGTACCTGGCCATGTACCGGTGCCTGGCCAAACGCTAACATATACATTATATTACATATTGCATTACATAAATATTACATAAATAACATATATACATTATATTACATATTGCATTACATAAATATTACATAAATAACATATATACATTATATTACATATTGCATTACATAAATATTCGCATAAAACATACTGTGCTTTGTGCAATAACGTTCTCTGCAGTGAGTATTGTCAGTTTATCAACATACTCTGATGACATATTAGTAGAAATTCAACAATAATTACTGTTGATGTTTAGCATCTCTGTGTCGTTATTTTTCAAGCCGCGGGCGCACGCATAGGTTACTTGAGTAGCACATACTTTAAATTAATTATTTAGATACTTCTACGTTCAAAATACATATCAACCGTATTTTATCAATGCATAGAAACAAGATTTCATTGAAAAAAGTTTATAATAATTTAAATCAGATATAAGTGAAAATGGGGTGACTATGTATTGGGACAGCGGTGTCTTGGTATCGGGACGTATGATTTTGGCGTGGTCAGGTACTAACACGTTTGATTAGAAAACATTTGTATGAATTTCTCGGATTACAAGTCGTAAATCGATAATTTAAAAATTTGATTCGATAGACAATTAAATTCTCTTAGAGATGGATATATGACTTTTTATTGGCAGTGTTAATTCTAGTATTAGAATTTAATAAATGAGCTCGGCTGCTACAAAGCGCTAAGATACTGGTACATTTACCTTATTCATGTGCTTTTTGTTTGAACAAAAACAGGTTTTTCTGCATTTTACATTTCTCTTTATTCAAAATATTCCAGGTATATTAGCTTTTGTCCGAACTTTTTGAAATTAATCGGATATATTCTTTTATTAAGCATTATGAAGAAATTTGTACAGCGCCAAGGTGCTGTGTATTGATCTACATCGAATGAAAGAGAATTATTTATAAAAAAAAGATAAATTCATTCTTCATTCATTCTTTATAAATGAAACAAAAACACTGTTTTTTTAATTAAATAAAATGATCTAATTTTTAATTATGGCTACTTGTATTAAATTAATAAGGGAAAATTTTAAGTTACATGGTATAAATCTCCCTTAAGGAGAATAAATGAAGAATATGGTTTATCTGTATTATATCTTTATATTAAATATATTTTAGTATATAGCCTGTTTATGAAATCTTTCTCTCTAAAATTTAAGTAATAACGCGTGCAAATAGGAGCCTAAGCTCACGCTCGCGGTAACTTGTTAGTTAAATTATTTCGTACTTTAATAGAATATTCGCTCGCCTCGATTTTCTATGGTCAAGCTCGCAATTGGGTAAAAAAATTTACATAAATTTTTAATCGGCATTTGATAAATAGGTAGAAAATCTAAGCCGACAACTTTTGGTTTCGCCGACCTGGCCGTAAAAGAGGGCGTGCTGAGACTACACTTCTCACGATTGTCTTCGATTCGGAAACGACCGTGTGTATTTCGCAAGGAGTCGAATTTTCGAGAAATTATACGTATAATTAGGTATATATATTGCTTATGCATGTATATACACCTATGAGTATATAAATAACTATAATAAAAGTATTTTAGAAGGGTATGAATGACATGGGATGTCATACAATAAAGTGTCCATAGTTATGCCGGAAATAAAGTTATGCAACACGGGAACAAAGTAGTTTTATTTCGGTAAATTGACTTTATTCCCGCATTTGCAGGAATAATCTACTTTTTCTCATACCCTGGCGTAAAGTATCGTGTTTATACCCCGTTTCCAACATACGTGGCATAAAGTATTGCGTTTATTCCTCGCTTCGCTCGGGCCGCAAATTACGCAAGCGGCGCTAGTTGGGAGTAAAAATAGAGCATATGCGTTGCAGTTTCTAGAAGTGAGGTTATGTGACGTTTTCGACCCTGAAGTGGAGGATTTAACACAAATAACTTTACGCCGGATATGAGAAAAAATCCTATACTGCACTCGGCAGTAATGAGGGCTATTGACGCCTGCGAGATTGTTACCCTCGCTTCGCTCGGGCCACAGCTCACTACTTCACTCCCGAGGTGCATAATATACTATAATTTCCGCATTTGCGGGAATGAAATGAATTCTCAATATTTTAAAATTATTATTTGCGAAAAACCTCATGCTCCAATTGATTTAACCCTTAAAATGGCGAAAAACAGTATTTTTAATTATCTTTTACTATTATTGACCTTAAACGAAATTGTAATGTAGAAAGGAGGGGGGTGGGGGTGGTGGTGCAGGTGAAGACAAATAAATCAGCGAGATATGGAAAGATGAGTTTGCGACGCAGAAGAGTTAGTAAACGCTAAACTTAGGATGCGGCTGTATAAGTCGAGGTTATGTAATTCAGATTCGGAGAACGTGCGTTCGAGGTTATGCGAGCCGCCCAAAGTAAGCGGTCCATCGTTCGGCGATAACTGAGCTGCGATAGACGAATGACTGGTGACGACTGTTTCACTCGAGGATGCATCGGGGACTTTTAAGGACTTGGCCGCCGAGGACCGGATATTTTTTATTCCTAGGTGTCCATAGAAATCCACGGACAGTCGGGGAAATCCGCGCCGGACGGACGAAGCGACGGACACCGCAGCAGTTGCTTTTGCTGTATTCCATGCTTCGAGAGACGAGATTTATGGTAGGGACTACGCGCGTGGGGCCCTACGCGTGCTCATGTTTTTATGCCAAGCGCTATCTGGCTTTTAATAAAGGTCGCGACGTGCGTACGTCAATATATATATATATATATATATACACACGTTTTACGTTCTAAATGTAAGTAAAGATTTTCTTCTCTTAAATTTGCCATTTTTATGTGATTACTAACTGCACAACGAGTATAATTTTTTTCAGATTTAAAAATATTGAATTTCAATACTTTGGGTATAATTAAGTTAGTCTGTTGTAATATTTTCATTAATTAAATGCAAAATTCTATTAATATGCGTGTTTATGATTTGTTTTGTGTATACATTTACCTATAATACTACATGGGTTACGAACCGTACAATCAAGGAACGATGGCTGTAAATGGAATGCATCCTATAACTTCGCTCATATTGTTTGGCCGCTCTATGTGAATATAGTACAAAGTGTAACGGTAACATTACAGATATTATCAATTAAATATAGTAACAAAAATTCAGAATAGTTGCTTTGAAAGAACAAATTTTTATTGCAATATAGAAGAAAATTTTATTTTCGAGTTTAACTAAGGCTGGTCTTAAAGGCGCAAGCTTGGCTGAAAATTTTTATAATATCAATACTTAATATCTTTAATTTTACCGTTGTAAAATCTCAAGATCTTGATCCTACACGTCAGAATATATCACTATTTTCAATACAATATTTATTAAAGGAACTTTGTTCCTCACACGATTTTAGGTAACATGATGAACAAAAACTTAATAAATATGGAGGAGGGTTAGTATAATCACCAACAATTCTATTTTTGTTATATAAACATGTGTATATAGTCAGTTTTTCGATTCCTGGACATTTTGACTATCGTAATGGTGGGTACCCTTTTCTCACGGAAGCAAAAGGTGTTATTATTTGGTTCGTATATTTTTTTGTCTTAAATATTTTTGGGTATTATTATTTTTTGTGCCTTATAATTATTTGGGCATTATAATTTTTGGGGCTTACAATTTGTTGGGCTTATACATTCTTGCTTCTCATGTTTTGTGTCTTATAATTTTTTGAACATTTTAAGGGCTTTATTATTTTTGGGTCTTATAATTTAGGTAGATAGGTAGATTTTTACTATCTCTTGGGTCTGTTATTTGCTCAAATTATAACGACTTTTATATTCCGAGTTATTTGAAGTTATATTTTTTTTAAATTCTTTTTGATCGCTTATGTTTCGAGAACAGCACGGTAATTTTTTATTAGGTTTGAGGATGCTAAGTGCAAATGAATTTGCAACGGTTTTTTGAGATATGTTGCAATTTACGTAATGCTTTATTTTTGCTCTTTGAAATCATTTCGCTCGCATTATTTGTTGCGATGTACTTGAATAATTCTGATTAGCTGCTATTTTAATTATTCTTGATTACCAACAATCCAAGCATTCATCGTAATCGGTTCCCAACAGCTAGAGCACATCTCAACATCGCTAATTAACCGAATAATGTGTTCTATTGAAGCTCGCAACTTGTGCATAGCACAAAGGTGCGATTTTTCACACAGCTCAATGATCTAATTATTATCATTCTAGTATACTTACGGAAGAAGGAGAGCTCATCCGAACTGGACTTTATTGGTTATAAAGTTTCCGTTATTAAAAAAGTAGCGGATATTCCGGGGAGAATTTTAATAAATCCCTCTCAGTATATGGACTGTTCTCTCTCAGACGCTAGTCCTCGACGCCGCGCCAGCGAAAGAGCACGAAGAGAAACGCTTTTGACACACTTTCTTCCTAGAGTATAAACGTACTTCAGCGCGTTTCATCGTAAAACTCATTTTCCAGGCGTTTACGATACACAAGTTTCTTAGCGTGTGTTACTATCAAAGCACCGTTTAAATATATATAGATATATATAAAAGGGCACGTTCGATTGAATTAAAGCCCTTTAGCTTAACTACTTGTCACATCTGGTTCAGGGGCTCTTAATTATTCGTCCCCTCAATCCGAGTTTATTGCAGGGAGGGTGCTTGGAGTACTAAGAGAGTGGGACAGAAAGAGATGGAGAAATAGTGTCAGACTGAAAGAAACGAGAAAAAAACAACTCTTTTCGCTAAGTAAAAGACCATAGCATGCTTTTATTGAAACTGCTGTACCCGGGAGCTTAAAAGCCGCTGTGAAAACTGGCAATACACGGTAAAAGCTTCGAATGCCAGCCGGATCCCAATGTTGATCAATCACTGGACCGGAGAAAAATCTTACATGGGGAAAATTTATGTATGTTTGGATTTCTACAAGCTAATGCGAACGAAAACAAAAATTATTGTAGAAATAACTATAACTAATATTTGATTTGGAACGAAATTTCTAAAAAAACATCAACTGAATTTTTAGCAAATTACACATAGAATTCTTGCTATTTTGTCCTATATCCATGTTCTTGCTACGTATGACTTCGAGATTAATTCTTTTCTTTCCAAGACATAAAGTGGCAAAGAAGTAGAGGCACGCGAGCTGGAGGACGTACAAAAAAGCAGGTCTTATGCGACGACGATTCTAGAGCTGGCCACTTACCACGCGCTTTTTATTCATGAGGGTTAGGTCTCTGCGCGCGGGCGGGCAGGCTTTACGATGAGTAATTGTACTCGAGGTTCTCTTCCTTAGTATCCTGTAGTCTCGTCTCGGTGGGTGTTGCCATTCAAGCCCTGGAAGCTCCGCTGGATGCGTACCAGCGGTCGGTAAGCTTGCAAGCACGCTGACGGTACGTCGATAATGCGCATAGCCAAGCAATAGCAAGTAAAATCCGCTCGGTGGCAGGAAAAGCGTTATTGATTTCCTCTCTATCGCAAATATAGTTGGTCCGGTTCGGTTGGTAAAAAATGCTTATGCCACATGGGATAAGGCTTGGGGTAAATATACGCAGAGGACTGACGGATGGAGAGCAGAAATTCAAATGTGCAACTTATTACCATACTCATACATAATTTAAATACAAACAAAAAGGATGTGTCTTTGCAGTCGTAGCTTTGTCTCGGATATTTTCTGATTGTTTTTTCTTTTACGCGCTTAACCCAGTTGATCCAGAAAATATTTATTTATTTCTGTAAATGAATATGGTGTACCAATGAAGGAAGCATACACTTTATTATTCAGACATTTTAAATTATTGTAGAATATTTTTTAATTATTTATATTATTCATGCAAATACAGATTTAAAATGAGAAAAACGAAAAAAATATCTGAATATTTATACTATATTAAAATGGTTTTATTTCGTTTTATATTGATTTCCAATTTTTATGAAAAGAATTTTTTAATAAATATTTTCCATTAATCGAGTTTTTATAAAACAAACTTGTAACAGTATTCTATACTTATACCAGTATATAGCTTGATTATACGAAAATAAATGTACAATAAACTAATTTGTATTATAAGACAAACTATTTATTATTAATTATTATTAAAATATAAATTAGAGAAACCATTGATATTAATTAAAAAATGGCAATGTATTTATCTTTTAACAACTAGCAGTTTCATTTATGATTTATTTTAATTTATGTTCAATTATAAAGAAATAGATTTAATTACTATAGACTTAATTAGGTTGGATTTTGTGTAACATAAAGAATAAAATGCTGGGATTTTATTGACTCTGAAATAAATTGAAAGTAAAGTGTATTTACGTAAGCAAGTGTGAAGGGAAAAATTGTGACAGCTTTTAATTCCGAAATTAAGGTGATGCTAAAGCCACCTGTCACCGGCAAATACGATGAACCGCTTTTCTCATTTAATTTTCAATTTTTAGCAAATATCTTTATGAAACATTATTGTCCTAATCAAAAACTTTTTAACTTTCGAGAGAGATATTTTCTCAAAATTGAAAATTAAATTAAATAAGTGGTTCCCCGTATTTGACGACGACAGTGGGTTTAGCATCATCTCAAACTGAGATGCTAATAGACTATATCATTATATAAGTTTGTTTTGATCATAAAACTATTTGGTTAACGTTATAACAATAATCTTCATTAAATACTTTCTTTACAGTAATTAATTTCTTAAAGATTGTTGAAGTATATGCAAGTGGAATATGAATAAAATAAAATTCTCTGAAATCATTATTTTTTCATTAAAAATTATTTTATTGTTACAATTATTATTATAACACAATAAATTATATTCATAATTTATTTATATATTGGCATAGACATTTTTACTTTAACCATGGGACATGTATGAATAAGCCCGTTCTAAAGTTTCCAACTAGGGAATCTAGCCAATGCCGGATTTCTCTACTGCAACAGATTGCTACTAGTATCTTTGCCGCCTTTGCTGTTTGCAAGTGAATGGAAGTCCTCGACGCGATATGTGCCTTCGTATAAATATCTTCTATTTTCCTGGCTTACACTGAAAGGCCGGCAACTTTGAAATTCATTCCATTTGAAGTCAAAGTTAAATTTTACATCTTTCACTATTATTTTAAATAATTGAAAATATGCGATTTTAAATGTTTACGCATGATTGTTCTACTATATTTTCAATTTATACTCTCAGTTTATTAAGGGGTGAATCTTAAGAATAAGATAATCCTTTGTAAATTCACCAATAACTGAAATTTACCGTGAAAAATTAATGCACAAAGGCTTTAAGGGTCGCTAATTAGAGGAGAGTGGGGCACGATAAGTCTGGCGGGTCAAATGAGCTTTCAATTTTCTCTGAAACTAAATACTCTTTTTCGTAAATTCAACAGCAACATTAAGTAATAGGGTATAATGATTTTTATGTATACAAAAAATAATCATAAGCCCTTGCGAATACGTATAACCCAATAAATGAATTTTTGAAACTTGAAATCAACAATATTTTGAGAATTTAAAAGATAGATAGATTACAGTTAGATTAAGATTTATTTTGTACACAAGTCAAAAACACAAATCAAAAAATACATCATTAAATCAATTACAAGATAAAAAAACCGCTGCTAACTGCTTTAGCACAATGCTTTCTCAAAGAGGTTTAATGTACAATCACTAATTGAATTTTTAGATTGATAAAAGTGATTTTAGGAATAATCGACAATGTTATAAAGAATTTTATGGACAATCCTACGCTCTTAAGGTACATTAACCCGTTGAATAACGCCCGAAACTGTATCGCTGGATTCTACTTCATTTTCTTAAATGCTGAATTAAAATATTAATAATTTTAATTTTCATGTATACTCAGTAATGTATGATTAATTATTTCAGTGCTTTCTCAGCTTAGAAAGTAAAAAATTATGCGGGCAATCTAAAGCACGATTCACGTTAATGGGTTAAAATAGCACATTGTTAGATCAGAAATTTAATCAGTTATATGCTGAGTTATTTCTGATAAACCTACAAAATAAATTTCAATAAAATATACAAATGCGTTCATAAGATATGGTGACCACAAATTGTGATCATATAAGATCAATATTCAAAATTTAAAATCGTGTTTCATTTACAAAAATAACATAAAATAATTTGTTATATATATTGTTTGTAATGAAATTACGCCTTCTTTACGAATAAGTGCACCTTTTTACTTCTATAATGTATAAATTTACAATAGTGTTTTTACTCAATTCTTAAAAATTTTCAAAATTCAAAAACGCATTTCTTTAATAAAAACAACTTTAAAGTAATTGTAAAATACATTAAATAGAAGAAAATCACGTAAGCTATATGGATATATGAATTTTTGCATTTTTGTATTTTTTTGTATTTGTATTTTCTTTGACATATCTAACGTTTAAAATAATAAAAATAATTTTTTTCAATTTTAACAAATTTTGAAAATTATAAAATCATAATTCCTTAACAGAAACAAATTACAAGTAATTGTAAGATACAACAATCCAAAGTAAATTACATGAACTTTACAAATATATGCATCTATTTGATATATCTAACGTATAAAATGACAAAAATATTTTCTTTCAAATTTGTACAAATTTAAATAAAAATTAAAAATAGCAATTCTTTAACAAAAACAAACTTTAAGGACATTGTAAGATAACCAATCGAAATGATATTATGACTACTTCACGAATTTATGCATCTTTTTGACTATCTAACGCATAAAACAATAAAAATATGTATTTTAATTACAACATTTTTTAAAATTTGTAGTCAGTTTCAACCATCTAGCTCCAAAATATTGTTGAGTCATATCTGATATACTTGCAAATATTTAGCCCGAAATACGGTGGCCTCCTAATGTGACGGTGACCACGAAATTTGACTCCAAAAATAACTTTTAAGTATACGTAAGTTACACCAATCAAAACATAATTAAGTCAGATTTTCGACTGTATGTATTATTTTGTATATCTGGCGTATAAAATGACAGAACTTTTCTTTTCAATTTTCCAAAATTCACAAAATTTAAAATGGCTTTTCTTTAACAAAAAGAACGTTAAAGTATATGTAAGATATGTATATCAATTAAAAGGGAATTAAGTTAACTTTATGAAGGTTTGCATTAAATTGACATATATAGCGTATAAACTGACAGAAATAATTTTTCATGCTTTCTCATCTAGGAAGCTTTATGATAGTAAAAAAAAGTTTTGCTATGAACATGTTAGAGATATGTTTTGAGATATAAGGAATCAAAATACACTATTTTTAGAAAATGTCCGTATGGATGTGTGTGTGTGTATGTGTATGTGAGTGTGTGTTGGTATGTATATGTGTGTGTGTATGTATGCATCTATATATCGAGTAATCCACGGTAAAATGTAATGTTTCAGGGCTCATTTTGTTTGACTTTTGTTAAACAAAGTGAACATATTAATAATTTTTTTAATTTTTCGGATTCGTTTTTGTTTTTTAGAGGTATTTTATTTTTAGCTTTTAGTTTTTCGGGTTTTTTGGTACGTTAGAAATAATGTCATCGATCAAGTGAAAATGCATTTGAAAGAGCATAAAACTACCTACCTTTTACCATCCGAAATTTCGTATAAGGTGATTCCTTTCTTTTGCTACACACGAACACGTTTGAATGGTGATTTATCTGAAAGATGTGATCGAAAGTTTTAGAAGGTTATTCTGTACAATTTTTTAGACATTTTATTATTCTATGATTGAGAAAAAAATCATTTTGTAAAAAAAATGATTGTCTATTGCAGCAATAACTTAAATAAAACGGCATTATTCCTGCTGAAATTTTCCAAAAAGGTAGCTTTTTACTATCTCACGGCTTAGTTATTTGCCCAGATCATGAGGACATTTATTTTTCGAGTTATTCGAGGTTATACTTTTTTCAATAAATATTTGATTGCTTATTTCTTGGGCATTACATGGTAATTTCTATCAATGCGCACTTATTTTTTTTGCCTTTTAATGAAAATTTTAAATCAATAAGAATTTTCAAGATTTATCGAATCGTTTCTGTTTTAAAACATTGTTAATTTTTTATGATGCTTTCTTTTTTAACAAATTTTTGATCGTAGATTTCTTGCGTATTACGCGGTAATATTTGATAAAACAAAGATCATTTTATACGTTTTTTTATGAAGATTTAAAATCACGAATAATTTTTAAGATTTATCGATTTGTTTTTGTTTTATAATTATTTTCATTTTTATATTAATTTTTTTTTCAAAAATATTTAATACATTTTTTCTTCAGTATTATGCAGTAATTTTTGGCCATTCATAGCTCTATTTCTATTTTTTGATGAAGATTTCAAATAAAAAATATTTAAGATTGATCGATTTGTTTTTTATATAAACGGTATAAACCATTTTATCATTTTTATGATATTTTTGTAATACATTAATCGGCTGTTCATAAACTCGAACAAAATTACGATAAGAATTTATTTGCAAAAATAGTACGCATTGATTACATTCATAAAAAAATTTAATCAACAATTAAGTGTTGCAAAATTTATTATTGTTTATTGAAAAAAATGTAACTTGATATGCAAAACTTTTTAAGTCGCTTTTTAAATGTTATACTTTGACATCGGTTTATTTATATAATTAATATTTGGTTGAATAATTTTCTTGAATTCTTTAAAATAACTTTAGTCTAATAGGTGTGCGTAACAAATTTCTTTTAAATACTCTTTTTTTTGTCACAAAAATATGCGTTTACTCCAATATCTTGTAAAAAAAATGTTGTATTAAATAGTTTCAAAATAAAAGAAGACTGTAGAGCATTTTTATTTAATCAATATATTTTTTATGTTTTCTTCTCTTTTCTTTTCCAATACAAATTGTGAGGAATAAAATTTAATAGAGTTAAATTTTGGGTTCACAGTTAAAATGAGTTTGAGTAAACTATTTTGAATAATTTATTCGAATAATTACACTTAATGAACATTTTTAAGATTTTCTTAGTTAAATATTATCTTATCTTAAATTTATCTGTGAAAATGGTATGCAGTATATATATTACAAAATATTTTAATCAACAATACTTTTTCATAATTTATGCTATACTATTGCATAAATTTAAATTACTACATTTATGTATATTGATATATTGAAAAGCAATAGATTTGTCATTTTTATTTTTTTATTTTTACGAAAATAATAAGATTTTTTTTGTTTTCGATTACTCGACCATGTCAGTCACTTTTGTACTGAAAAAAGCTATCTTCATGATTTTTGGTGCGATGGCTCGAGTGTTCAAAACGCTTTTTCGAGGATTTTAAGCATTTGAATGGGCCTAATTAATCGAAAAGTGCCTTCACGTAATGTCACGTATGACGTGTGACGTGTGCCTAGTCAGCCAAAATGCAATTCGAGGCCATATGAATACTAAAGCGCAAGGAAATAGCTAGTGCGGTCGTGCCGTAAAGGATAAACGCCTTTTAGTGAAAGGCTTATTTTTTCTTAAATCTCAATTAATATAAAACACAAAATTTAAGATCTGACATTTCAATAATATTTTAATAAGTTATATTTTTACAATATAATTATTTTCCTTTTCATTTTCATTAGTAGATCACGGGTTCTTAATTTACACTCTACACAAAAATCGCATAATAATATTGAAACTACTCGAACACACGCACACTACACACACTCTCTTCTATTCTTCTTAGTCTCGGAGGCGCTGTTGCTTCTTCTTCACTATTTCGTCATCTTTGGATAAAATAACATTTAGCGGGATCCCGTCTTAGAATGGTTGATTGGAGTAATACAAATCTCCAGCCCTATCGTTTCTGAGTGAGTAAAATCGAATTGGACAGCGAAGTGTCGTGCAGAAGAGAGATAATCGTAGCGGTGCTGGCGATCATGTAATCACAAACGCTTCGGTCGGGATTTCGACGGTAAAGAGGAGTCTCGATGTGTTTGCTCCTCGCACCTCGATGGTTCGTCAGCAAAAGCTGCCCGTCTTCTCCTATGCAACATCATCCACCTTTTCAGGGTGTCTGAAGGGGCGAAGTAACACGCTGAAAACTGCCTCCCATTGCAATTTCACATAACGATATCTTACAGTAGTCATCGCCGATAACCGTCTTATTCATTGGAACAGCTATGTCTCACCACTTTCATTCCTTCTCTCTCATTTTTTTATGTGCTTCATTATCCGGTATTTCATTTTACTAATCCATTTCTGTCGTCTACTTCTGTCTTCATTATCTCACTCATACGTCCTCTACTACTGTAACTTACAAGTACTCATCTTACGTGCACGCTAATTATCATTAGTAATTTTTTTTTTTTTTTTTTTTTATATTATTTAACGTCGCCATGTTTGTGCTTCCATGTGGTGCTAATCGGCGACGGGGGTCTGCGGTGTGTTTGTAAACAAAGCACATGTAATTTTTACAGAGGTGCTTGTATCAATCGGCAGAGACTAGGATTCGAACCCGGGTCACCGGCGTGGGAATCCGACACTCTACCGACTGAGCCGCCGCAGGCCCCAATTAGTAATTATTTCGCATTTCGTCGTAATAACCATACTAACGATGGCAAAAATCATGATCCAAATTACATAATGAAAAAACGTAATTCTAATAAAATCAATATATAATCTTAACATAAAATCATATATCGCGCATGCATGCGTGCGTGCGTACGTGTGTGTGTGTGTGTGTGCGTGCGTGCGTGCGTGCGTGCGTGCGTGCGTGCGTGTGTGCGTGTGTGCGCGTGTGTGTGTGTGTGTGTCTTTATATACATGGTGAAACTAAATGTTTCAGGGCTCATTTTTTGTTTTTCTAAAAGAAAGGCGGCAAAATAATTTTTTTTCTTTCACGATACTTTTTTGTGTATTTAGCGGTTTATTGGTTTTCGAGTTTTAATTTCAGCGAAACGGTATGTAAAAGAGCATAAAATTGTCTAACTTTTCCGATCTGAAAGTTTAGATAAGGATCCGTTTAGATTCGTTTAAGATCCGTTCTTTTGCTATACACAAAAATGTAATTTTTTGTCTAAACGGATATATCTTGGAAACATATGACGGAAAATTTTTCCCTCTAGACGCGGTGGTAGCTTTCTTTGCCAATACTGATTTACCGCGACAAATACGTAATTGCGACGACAACCATAATGTAGCTAAAACAGAAATCTGTTCAGTTACTGGCACCACATCAGTATAGCTGTCGTATAAATTTGAAAGTATTGATGTGCGAGCTAATGTTCCTCCAGTGTATTTTTTATATTTCATGCCAATTTTGGGCAGTACCATTCTGATTATAGTATTCAAAGTGGGCATACTTATACATAAAAATCTATTTCTTTTTTAAATTTTGTTTTCAATTTAAAGAAAATTGCATATGAAAGTGCATTTGAAATAATATATATGTCTAATTGTATGAATAATCATAAGAAAAATCATTTAAAAAATCATATGATTGAATATATGAAATTATACAGGATTGTAGAGCAATAAAAAATCATATGAAAAATTATATATTTTTTTTAAATATAATGATTTGTGGTTTCTCATATGAGAGTGATTTTTAAAAGCGTCCACAGACTTAAATACTAAATACAAGTCAAAACAATAATACGTGTTATTGAAACACCATTTTGATTATATTTATATAATGTTATAGAATATAAATCTGACATATATATAATTTATCACATTCCTGTAGTAATAGACAGTTTCTACTGCTTTTCCCAAAATTTATGTTTTTGGGCTTATTTAAAAATATGCGATTCAATTATTTAAATTCAATGAATATGGTTATCCATATACATTAAATGCAAGCTTGGTATTGCATAAATTTTATATTCAATTTTAATGTATACGTACATGAATAAATATTCCTCCCCATTGTATCGTATACATAGTAGTTGCATTTTTTTAGCATATCCAAGGGCTAACCATCTATATTTAGAACTCATGTTTTCTTATGTTTCCTTAAATTATATTGGACAGAAAATTACACTTTTTTCGACATAAATGCATTGTATAGCCGCTGGTGTCCTATTTACTTTCTGAGACAACTGTTTAATGAGAGAAAAATAATTATACATAATTAAAAATAAAAAATTTATATTAGTACGAACCTCATATATATGAAAATAGAATTTCATTTCATTGGAATCTCATTAGAGAACCTTGTTACGTTTAAAGTTTAATTGGTAATTATATTTACGAACTTAGATCTACAATTTTAATTTTTTTCATATTTTGGGATTCGCTTTGTCATGCTAATATTTAAATCTTACTAATATATAAATGTGAAAGTTTGTTTGTTTGTTTGTTTGTTTGTTTATTTGTTTGTTTGTTTGTTTGTGAGTTTGTTTGTTACATCATCACGCGCAACCTACTGTACCTATCTTAATAAAATTTTAACGATCCTCTTCGTTTTTTTTGCGGAGACACATAGACCACATAGAAATTATAAATAACGATTTATTCTCCCAGAAAAATGTAAAATGCCTCGCATAAAAACTCAATTTCACCACGTTTTTTGGTTATTTGTTTCTTACCGTATCACTTATATACATATTTGATTATATATTGGTAATTCCAACCAATTTTTAAAAAACACTGCACAGGGAGAAAAATCGTAGCAAAATTTTTCTCTATTTTTTTCAATTTTATATTTATCTTAATATTAATATAAATTTTCAATAAAATTCAATAAAATGGCCACAGTTAAGTCGGAAATAAAGTTCTATATGCAACACGGAAATAAAGTCGACTTTATTCCTTGTTGCATAATGTATTAATCATTTAAATATTTCACATAAAACATAAAACATTACTACGCTAACGGAGCTCAAATTGTTCATTATAAATAAAATAAACTTTTCTCAAATCGAGTTTACATAAAAGTAAATATAAGCATGATAATATGATCAATATAATAGCACATTCGAATAAAATATCGACATATTTCATAGTTACTGTCATTCTCTATCGTATTTTCAGATCAATAAGCTGTCATAACAATATGCACTATGCAGTCTCTTTCGAAGCGTAAAAATCTATTCATCAGAAAATAACTCGCAACACATCCGAAAACCTCTGTAAATACGAATCTTCACCGAGATTTTCGATAAACTTCTGGCCCTGGAAGTTTTTTTTTCCCACACCAGAATCTCGAATTCCCCACACGTGCTGCGCGCGCGCCCTTGATTTATGCCCTTTACGTCTCGATAGTCACTGGACTGTCATACTAATCAAAACCGGTGCGGCTTACAACAGTGAGCTACGTGCAACAGCAGCAGCAGCTTTCGTGGGTGTCAAGCGACGCGGAAAAATGATTAAAATAGACGTCGAATGATACATAAATCAGGTGAACGTACGAGGGAGGAAGGGGAACCATACAAGGGGCAAACGAGCTAAACGTCTGTGGTCTGGCCGTGTGATAACCATAATCCGCATCAGTATCCGCCTTGTCTCCGGAAACGCGTGCTACTCACCTGTGTGTATTGAACGCGTGTATATGTATGCGCGACTCAGCGCCACAGCGCACAACTGCCTCCCGTCCCGGCATGGCGCGTGATGTGCCTTTTATTGCACGTAATTCCGGTAGGCGCGACTGCACAGCAAACCGCGTGAGAGAGTCACACACCACTGTCCTGCATATGCACTTGTGACTTGTGATGACTGAAAAGTGTCTTATATTCTTGTTTACGAAGCAGCGCGCGCGCTTAATTCGTCACGTGATGTTTTATGGCTCGTTCGAGATAACACAGTTGCGTGCATCTGCTTTTATGGGTCGATTTTAGACATACTTTTTTGTTATTTCAAGAGAGTACGAAATGAGTTAAAAAATGATGTGTCAAAGTAAACTTTATTTGTTTTTTTAACGAGTTTTTCGTACAGCAAAGACAAGCCTTTTGTTTCCGAATTTTAATCTGAAATCTAAATGGAGCAGTTTGATAATAGTCCAATTCTACAAATGGTGTCAAACTTCCAGTTTTTTTCAGCCGCACAAACAAAAGAACAGTCCGACGAGAAATCCATGTTCGCTCTTTATATATCCTGCAAAAGCACGCATTAAAAAAGTTGCTGTTTTTTGGAATATCAGTATTCGAAAAAGTTCAATAGCAGCACTTTTTTCTGGGTACTTTCATTCTCTGCCTTTTTTTTTATTAGAAAAGCCGGGCGCGTAAGCTTAACGAGCGAGTAAAACGTGGCTTTTTATGAAGCGTTGCATGCAAAAATCGACGACCTCTCTCCCTCCTTTTATACCTAATTTTACGTATATTTAATGGCCGACAGTTTACGTGACTTTTTGTCACCCTCTCGACTTCTCTTGACTCTGCCGCCTTTCAGTCTCTTCACTCTTTCCTCTCTTTGAGCTTATGAGCATACGCCGCAATATCCGTCATTCTCTCTTCTCCTATCTTGTTAATAATTTTTTAGCGGCAGTCTTCGTCTCTTTACCTCTCTCTCTCTCTCTCTCTCTCTCTCCCTCTCGCTTTCTCTCTCTTGCTCGCTCTCTTTTTCTCTTAATCTCTCGCTCTCTCTCTCACTCTCTCTTTCTCACTCTCAATCTCCATCTCTCAATCTCTCTCTGTCTCTTTCTCTTTCTCTCTTTCAATCTCTCCCCCGCACTCTCTCTATCTTTCTCTATCTCTTTTTCCTTCTCGCTTTCAATCTCTCTCTATCTCGCTCTCTCTGACTCGCGTGGCTTCCTCGTGCATGGAGAAGAGCTCGGGCCACAAGGGAACGCCGAAATGTATACAAGTACATTTGCCACTTGCGGCTCGTCCCCTCCCTGGCCATTTAGCTTCACTGCTCTCAGCTTGTCCCGTCTCTCTTTCGACGAGTAGGCTCAGCACTCGGTGGCAACGGCTCCTCTCGAAAAATCAATATCAAATGGAGTCTCTATCGGCGAGAAGGAAAAACTAGACGGGATAACGGACGCGAGGGAGGCACAAAAAGTTGCCACTCCTTTCTTCTTTCATATCGCGAGGGCGGTTAACAAGCTCTTTTTTATATACGATTCTGTAATTGAAGAAATATATAGATTTAGGACTGTTATTTCTGATGTCGAGAAAGAAAACCATAGACATTAAGAGGCCGTAAGGGATTCCGCAACATGAGCTAAACGCACTTTCGTCGAATACAAATCATTTTTTTCTTTGTAAACGTTTTTATAGCTGCAAATATTTATGAGATCGTCGCGTAAGACAAGGCGTGACAAAGGGCCTTTTTATTATTTTTCAAGATCAAAATATTTTTCGTCCAACGTCAGATAATTGTCGATGAATCGTCGAATGCCATTTCAAGTAGTCGACTATCGTTTACGGAATATAGGATCCGTAACTTACTCGATAAACTGCGTCATTTATGTCTCCGTGACGTTATATATGTACGTTATCGATGGAGCCACGCGATAAATTTGCGGCGCAGATTGCATCTCAATAAAAGAGAGATCGTGCTAATCATTTTTAAAGGACAGCTCCTCCGTCTTACCATATTTATTCGATCCGCGGGAACAGCAATGAAAGTGAAATTTACCCGACACGCGGAGAAGCCCGCTGAGAAGCTTTCTCTTACCAGCACTATCGCCGTGAGAGATTTTTCTCGTCGTACGCCCGGGCGACGTAAGAAAAAGTTCTCTACTTTTGCGCGAAGAGATACGCAACACACTTTGAGAATGGACTTTATCCCAGCCTTTAAAGGCAAGTATTCCGAAATTTGCTCATATCTTCGGCATTTCGAGAATTTTCTCGTTTTCTCTGGTGCTCATAGTCCCTCCCCCTCGGACTCGCGTTCTTTCTCGTATCGCTCTCGCTTTCGCGTGGCACTATGTGAGTATCGAAGCACGCGTGCTCGCGCGTCCTTATAAGTTCGTCATTACGTATTTATAGGGCGACGAGGGCGCGCGAGAGTGCGGGAATAGGAAATTTTCACCAATCTCCGTGATCGAGAAGAGATAACCGCATAAAAGAACATGAATAATGTAACTGCGCACTGCTCAGACATATATATGTATACATATGTGTGTGTGTATATATATATATATCTATATATATATATATATATATGTATACATATATAAGTATGTATGTATATATATGTATACGATATACATATGCGAGATACTGGAAAAAAACACCATTACTCGCTGACAATATAGCGGCGTTGATGCAGGAATCGCCAATACGAAATGGCAAAACACGAGCTGTGAATTATCGCCCAGCACCGCTCGATGGGATTCATCAGCTTTAATTTTGACATTACTTTTCTTTCGATTATATCGTGCTTTAAGGGGACGCCGGATATCTCTGTCCTTGTCTAATTGAGTTTCCATGCATAATTTTAAGAGAAATCATTTTTTTGAAAAAATAATAGTTGTCCCCGCTTCGTCTTATAGTAATCTAAATATATGTCCTAACTGGGTTCATATGATTGTTTTGTGGAGATTAACCTTTACATACTAAGTTTGTCAAACTTTTCTCGAAAGCAAAACAATCATATGAAACCAGCTTGGTCATATATTTAGATTACTATAAGACGAAGCGGGGGCAACTATTATTTTTTCAGAAAAATTATTTCTCTTAAAATAATGAATGAAAACTCAATTAGATAAGGACAGAGATATCCGGCGTCCCCTTAAGAAGGTTGTATGCGTGAATATGCATCTTAATTAAATAAAAGAATTTATATAATGATTTGTTTCTAAATTTATATGAGAAACAATATAATATAAAAAATTACGCTTCAAGCAACGAAAAAAATTCTTTTATTTAAATTTTCGTATTGCTAAAGTAGTTATCGTCAACTAAAGAAAGATCCGACAACACCGTGTAGACTTTTTTTTTGTTATCCGATTTGAATTTTAAGGTTGCATTTTGTTCCTTGAATAAATACGAGGGGACTTACCGGTATAAAAATTAAAAAATTGTTAAAACCTGTAAAGATATGTTCAATTCTTTATAAGTTTGTATATGTCTTTTATAAACAATCACGCGTAACTTTGGTTTTGAAAATTTTTTAATTTTAATATTGGTCAGCTCACCTGAAATTATGCAAGGGACAAAATGAGATCTTCAGAATTCAAATTAAATAAAAAATAAAAAGCCTATACTGTTTTGTGCTACTGTGCGTAAAGTAGGCCATTTTTCATCGTTTTCTATTCGTAAAGTGGTACTTTTTTTAACACTATGCGTGCAGTAATGCGTAAAGTAGTGGGTAAGTAAAAGTCGTGCGTAAAGCAGTGCGAGTAGTAAAAGTCGTTAAAATAATTTATTTTGCAATGGTCTGCATAAAAATCATTTTGAAAAATTTAAAAAATTTGAAAACATTGAAAAATGTATAATAAATTGAACAATTTTGATAAATTGAAGAATACTAGGCATGTCAGACGCGCTACGCGCCGCACAATTTTATGTCAGCACTCCCTCCATCCATATGAATTACTGGAAATAGATATTAATATATTTTTTGTAGACAATATTTTTACGTATTTCTTATAATATAAAGCAGATGGTTGCTAATCATGTTATATAGTTTTAACTTAAGTATTAAACAATATGCTTAATAAGAACAGATTAAACTATGGTTTTATAGCAAAATATGTGAATCAAAGGATTCTCATTTAATAAGTATTTTTAATAAAAAATCATATTATCCGTGAATCTATTACAAAAGACATTTGTAGTTAAGTAACCCCAAACCTGTAAAAGTTACAATCGCGTCAAGTTTGAATTCCGATAATTTTGTAGGTAGATAAGTGACTATTCAATTACGTTACTTTTTCATATTTTATATTTGAAGAAAACCTTATTTTTTAGTAGAGGTGTGTGGATAGTAAAGTGCATGTATAGTAAAATGTGTGTATCATGGGATGCATGGATAGTGGGGTGCATGGTAGCACGGTCAGTGTATATATAAGAAGCAACTAATTAATGTGTTTCTGTTCATACTCTCACACTCTCTCATATTATATTTTACTCTCCTTTCTCTTTCATATTCAATTTCGCACTTTATCATTCGCGCATACTCTTACACAGTCATATATACACGTCCGAACTCATCCTTTCTTCTTTCATTTACGTACTCACTTGCTCACTCATCCACTAACGAATGCACTTATTCATGTAGAATCTGACATACTAACATACTCACTCACCCACTAACGAATGCACTTATTCATGTAAAATCTGACACACTCACATACTCACTCACTCACTTCATCACTTACGCACACATACATGCACTCACTCACTTTCATATTCGATCACTTCCTTGCATACTTACTCACTAACTCACTATTGCGTTACACGATTTTTTTGATAGTCGTACAAATCAAGCATAATAAATACACATACGAACACATAAATATGCATTTTGATATGTGTACTATACATAAGTGCCGCCTACTTTAATTATATCACCTCAACCCCCCTTCCACCTCCATATTTTCCCTCTTTTTTCTAATTTTACACTTTTCCAATTTATTACCTTACAAACAGCCATCACTTTTTATATAGGATTAGTAATTTATTTTAATTTAAAATTTATATATAATTTTTTAATTTCTTTTAATGATTTATAAGTGTTTTTTTAGGGAGAGCTTTTGCCCCCCCCCCGCCCATCACTCGATGGGGCATCGCCCCCTGCGCCCTACCAGGGGCTCCGGCCCTGGACCCTTTCCCCTCCTTCCGCACCTACGCCCAAATCACACCCTCTTCTACTTTTATCACCCGTCCTTCTGTTTCACAACTACCTATTACTTATATCGCAGTCGTATATATTGTTAGTCCGGCCTACTTTACGCACTCTCGAAAAAAAATGATGTAAGCAACACGTTCGTGCGTTTTACGCATTAGTTGCTAGTACTATTACGTCATTTGAAGTGACCTTCTGTTATATTCTATTATTTCTTAAATTATAATATGAGAACAAATCATTATATCATTTTTTTAAGGTACATATTCAGGCATACAGCCTCTTTAAATAATGTATTTTAAGTCTTAATATTGTTTTAAAGTTGTGACTTAATGCACATTGAAATTTGACACATAAATTTTAATGGGGAAATTTTTTAATAAACTGTAGTGTACAATGATCTAATTGTCTTTAAATAGAATAACTGTGTTGGCGCGATCGTGGATATTAGATGCAAATTTCTCGAACGTTATTACACCGGATAATTAAAACTATTTTCCATGCATGTCAGTAACAAGTTATTTACCTGTTCATTTCTCGATAATAGTTCGATCATCGACGAGGCGACTATTCATGGTAGCGCCACACGTATAGCTTTATTGCTTCGGCTAACCACTTTGCTCTATAGTTAAACAACTTACTCACATTACCACAGGGTGACGTTATAGAGCATTATATTCAATACTCTAATAAGTGTATTTAATGACTTCATAGTGCGAAAGAAAATTCTTTTTACTTTTCAATAAATTACCATTTAAAATGAAAACTATTTTCGTTAAATGCTTTACATTCTTCTAAATCATGATAAATTGTTTTAATATTCTTACTTATTAAGATAAAATTTAGATGTTTAATTCAACTGAAAAAACTGCACTCACGTGTCCGTCAAAATAAAATAAAGATAAACAGAAACTGCGCTTTTCGCTCACAGGTCTCGAAAGAGGATATTGTTAAGTCTACACTTTTACTGTAGAATTGACAAAATCCAATGAGCGGAGGATCCGCATTTTTCACACTAGGAAATTGGACCTGGTTGAGCGCGCGAAAGACAGAGAAATCAAAAAAGGAGACAGAAAAGGAGCAAGCGAGCAGGCGAGAAAAGCAGCAGCAATCGTACGTAAGCACTTTGCCAAAAGTGGCCTCTAAATTTTAGCCCCAATTTCTGCTAGCGACACTATCAGGCCGATCTACTCGCCGCCCCTTGTTTGTGCGCTACCACCGCGATCGTCGTCACATGGAAAGAGACGAGAGAGAAAGAGAGAAAAAAAATCGAAAAAGAGAAAAAATGCAACAACGCTTCTTGCAAACGTAGGACATCCTCGGACGCACGCGCGTAAACCGGAATTCCATTGATGATCTTGCGATTTCCTTCGGATCGATCGAGTTCCGGCACGTACGTGCACCCATGCAAAAATCACAGCGCAGGACACAGAAGTAGAAATGCCCTTTCTCATTTCATAAAAAAACGTAATTCCATCCCTACTTTTTGCACTTGAATTTTACTAACCATGGAAGTTCGGTGGTTACGGAAAAAAATAATTCAATCTTTTTAAACTACTTTGTTCATTCCATAAAAGTTATCGTACTACTTCTTAAACTGTTTTAATTAGCTTAATTTAAATTATAATATAAATTAATGTCGGATCTCTGCACATGCAAATTTCAGTGCAACTGACTATTTGACTTTAAAATTTTGATAATAAAACACTTTATATCGCGCTTGAAATGAGAACGCAGTAATTCTTTTGTGAAAAATCGCTAGAATGTTAATCTAAATATTTTTGTTAATAAAAAATGTAAAGTTCTTGTAAAATGTATAAAGTTTTTTCAAGTTGCAAAAATTGTGTGGTATGCTATAATACTTTAGAAATTCTGCACCTTCAAAAGGATTAATATTATTATAGTCTAAAATCATGTATACTTTAGAAAATAATGTAATAAAAGTGTATATGTGCTAACTAACGATGCATCTTGGTAACGCTCAGTAAGACATATACGCAGTACTGAAGTAAAATACGAAGGTTCTACAAATCGTCGAGTGGGCGGACGATTTGCAAAATACGCTTTTATTGGTCGAGAGTCTGTACTGTGCTTGACCGCGTTGGGAAACCCTTACGCTCAGTCAGAGTTATAAAGTGTTCTATTTAATGAATGCCGACCCGAGCGAGAAAATTCCAGAAATTTGGTTAACTCTGAAGTATATTTTCATAACTTAATCCGAAAATATATTTATATTTTAATGGATGTAATTTAAAGATAATTATTAGCTGATACTTGTAATTAAATAAGCATAATTATGCAAGCAAATTAGTTTGGGTTTGATGATGAAAATGATTAAATTTTACGATTTTAGTTTAGTATAACGTAAAATTAATGCATACTTTGAAAACTATTACGTCAAAACTGTACATCGTTAAACGAAATCTCGTACTATCATATCCTAGAAATTATACGGGATATATTTTGCAACTTAATATTAGATAAAAAAATATAACAAGTTATCAGAAAATTCAACCTTCAGTTACGAGCTGTAGCAGAATTTTTAGTGAGTATGAGATACAAGTCATGAACTATTGAGAAACGATATATTTAAATTTACACATGACAGAGACAAAGTATCATATAACGTTTGATCCAAAACAAAACAAGCAATCTGTTTCCATTCCAGTACAGGACATACCGTTGCCATATACGATGCTCCCTGTGCTCGGGTCATATCTCGCCTTATTTCCTTTGCTTTTCTTGACTTTGCAGTAACAGCAGGAGTACAGAAGTGCGCCGACGACGCGTAAAACCCGTATAAATTGCCGTGGCGCTATTAAGCGGCCTTGCGTAACCGATCCCCAGTCACGTACGCGTTTATAACGCGTGGCCTGCACGAGAGTGTGTGTGTGCGAGAGAGAGAGAGAGAGAGAGAGAGAGAGAGAGAGAGAGAGAGAGAGATATCCGAGCGCGGGGATGCTAATATCGACGGCGATAAATTCGTTGCGTGCATCAGGATATATTCCCTATCTCTGAACGGTCGCTCGCGCGCGCGCGCAACTCTCGGCACTCCCAGGACGCGAGATAGAGAGGCCCGAGATCCGTGAACGATCGAAAAGCATAGCGGCGTGCACAGCGTTGCGGAGACCGAGCAGAGTCGGAATAGTCTGCACGCACCGCCGCCCCCTCTTGAATTGTCACTGAGTGCGCGGCTCCGATTGGATAGTTATGTTATTTATCCAGCGTGTGAGGCAGAGCGCGACCACTGTTGTTTGTGTATGGTGAAGAGGAGGGGGGGGGAGGATTGGTCGCCAGCTGAAATTCGCGCCGAGATTTTACGCACTTTTTCGTGCTGCGCGCGGAGGATACGAGGTCGAGTATGTATGGATAGCACTGTAAATTATCTTTTCTATAGTCAGGGATTTACTCATAGTCGTGGCAGTAGAATTTATCGTTAGAATCATTCTTTAAAGCTCGAGCTGCTTTCTTTTTTATAGGAGCTTCCTTTAAGCCGAAATTATATATGTTGTGTACATTGTGAGTCATGCTTCTAAGCTGATGATTAAATGTTCCTATTCAATGTATATTTTTTCATTAGCTTATTATTTATATTTGCGATATACTATACTAGATATAGTTTTCGTCAATAGTTTCCCTAATAACTTCAAATATTTTTGAAGTAGTATAACCAAATTTTAATAAATGGAGCTATGGAAAATGAATGATTTACTTATATCTTACATACACCCGTACTGCTAGGGTGGTTCAAAATTTCCCAAATCTCAAATTTTTTTCTTGTAACTCCTACAAAATGTAACTGGCTTAAAAATGAGATATTTGTCCGTCAGTTGCCTGAAGTTAACATTAAGAGGTCTTTACCAGCGCAAACAGCTTGTAACATTTGATTTTGAGAACTTTTATTACATTAGGTGAACTAAAAATAATTGTATGTCCCCTCAATTATATTTAAACGCCCATATTTCCGGGGCCAACTTGAATGTAAAAATTTTAAATAATAATAACCTTATTTATTTGAACTTTTTGTTTCCACCTAAAGGAAGCTTTGTAATATAAAAAAAAAGATTTTCTTAAAAACATGTTAGTAATATGTTTTGGGCCATTTTGAATCAAAACACACTATTTTTAAAAAATGTCCGTATGGATATGTGTGTGTATAGAATTCGTCCGTAGTACTCGGTTTACTTTTCAAATTGCGATGTCGAACGTGTCAATTCGTTAAAATATACTGTTAATAAACTTATAATAAACGTACAAAAAACTTGGTAGCTGGATAAATTAACATACAATTATTTTTAGTTCACCTAATATAATAAAAATGCTTAAAATCAAATGTTAAAAGCTGTTTACGTTGGTAGAGACCTCTTACCGTTAACTTCAAGCAACCGATGGACAAATATCTCACTTTTAAACCAGTTGCAATATTTTGAGGGAGTTACAAGAAGAAAATTTGGGATTTTGAAAATGTTGTCCACCCTAACCGACACTTACGTACGAAGGGACATTTTTGTGAGAGTAATAGAATTGTACTCAATGAATCATATAATATGTTTCTATATTAAAAAATCATAAAAATATTGGTTTACCAAAACAATGCTTTCACTTTGAGAACACAAAAGTAATCTAGCTTTCTGAAGTATATAATATTGAAATATATGCATATATTATTATATAACTTGTAATATATTTTACTAATGTATATATGTTTAACAAACATAAAGAAAGTTTTTAATATGGAAATTCGTATTTAAATAATATCTCTATATTATATTTCATTAAATAAATACTATATTTCATCATTGATAAAATATATTCACATAAATTATTCTACTTTTAATTTTACATAAATAATTAATTATTTAATTATTCAGATCATTAGTTTCTATTTATTATGAAAAAATATTCTACTGTATGAGGTTCTTGATTGTGCAGCAGGGGTTCGGAGCGGTCCAAAAAGAATCGCTCCTTACGACTCTTTTAGACAGTTTTTTATGAATAACTCCGAGAGATAGCGCACTTATTAAGAGCTTGAAACAATTGATCTTGCTAAGAGCGATCCTCTTTAAAGTTATTTTACGATTCAAAATTGGTTGTCTTCGCTCACTCGTTATATTACTTTTTTCACTATAAATTTTCAATAAAAAGTTATTTATTAAATCTCTCTTGGAAAATATTCTGTTAAAATAGTTAATAGCATTTTTTTGAACTGTACTTCGGGCTAACAAGGAGAGGCCATCCATGATGACCTCGGGTAAGCGGTTTTCGATGAGACTTTGGGAAGTGGTGTCTGGCACCTAAAACTGATGCCTAGCACCCGTAGTTTCGTCTCATAGGCCCTTGGAGTCACGATATGACCCTTTGTAATCAACATACGCGTTATTTTAGTAAAAAATTGTACCTATACTATGAATTATAACTCTGCAATTTTTAAAAAATATTATTCTATTATAAAGTTATGAACAATCAAAAATGCTGACAAAAAATGCATGGAAAACTACTTAATTTAAAGAACTGAAAATCCTCAAATTTTCATGCATTTTTCGTCATCATTTTTGATTGTTCATGACTTTGCAATAAAATAATATTTTTATATGAAATAAAGTCCAAATTAAAGCTGTTTCATTTAACTTTTTTATCCAAATACATTATTTCTCTAGCAAGAAAACTTGCAGACTTATAATTCAAAGTACATCTACCACTTTTTGCTGTAATAACGCGTATTTTGAATACAAAAGGTCATATCTTGACCCCAAGGGCCTAGAAGATGAAACTACTGGTGCTAATCATCGTTTTTAGGTACAAGAAACCACTTCCCAAAGCCTCATCGAAAACCGTTTCCCGGAGGTCGTGGTCTCCCCTTGCAAGTAAACAATGTATTTTGCGATTTAATAAAATATGAGTAAGATTATTATAAATTTGTGACGGAAACATTAGAAGCTAAAAATAAAGCCAATAAATCTCTTTTTATAATATAACGCTAATAAGATATGATAAAAAGGTATGTCATATATGTTCACTAAGCTATTATTGCAATTAGGATTGTTTTTTACGATTTTCAATCGTGATCTAGTATATGTTGTTGTAAAAGTAACGATAAATATTTCTCTCTATAGTTCTCTATTTCGGTTTGACGCTTTAACTATCATTATTAGATCCCACTTTTTATTATATCAAGTGTATGGATCAACTTTATAGAAAGTGAATGTGTAATTTAGCAGCCTACACAATATTTTTCCTTACAAAGTTCGATGCATCGGGCTTTGCACAAAGCGGATTATTTACATCTGGCTTTTCTAAAAGATTTCTCTACATTTCACGAAGTGCACAATGCCGGATTTTGCACTTAACATATATATACTAATAAAAACTTGATTGATTTATTTTTTTAATAAGATTATTAATACGGTATATTCAGTAAATACAATGTTTTTGCTTTTATGCTTGACTCTTTTGTACAAATTTCTTGTGAACAAAAGAAACATATAGCAATATATTGTTTCATATACTCGATCATTAGTATTATATGAAATATAAAAGCAAAGTTGTAAAATAGTTATTAGAATGGAACCATCAGAGCATACTTAGAGAGAATGTCAGACAAGTTCAGCTTCATGAAACCATTTTTTTCATTTAAATTCCATTGAATATAAAAAATGAAAGTTCATTATCTCCGAAGAATTTACAAAAGAATTCTGAGGTTATAACGAGATTTAGTACGAGCCAAGTTCACTAAAAAAAGATTTCGCTTTTAGATGTGTTTACTTACTGATGTAATCGCTTTGTGAAATAATGTAATTATTAATATCCCAATTTTGGTAAATGCTTTGTCCCCATAATCAAAAGCTTTATAAATTTCCATTATAAAGTTGGGAAAAATTATTAAACTTTATGTAACTAGAAACTACATATTTCTTAAATTAACTGTGCTATTGGCCACTGACTTTTGAAGTTAATGATATTTTGCAAAATAGCATATCATTCAATTACTCATATAAATTAAAAAATGTTTTACCTATTACTTTGAAACATCATCGTTTCTGCACTGGTGAGAAAACAAATTGCAGCTCCAGAGAAATAATTCAATTAACTTAGTTATTACGCATAACAATGTACTGTACAGAAAATAAAAAGCGCCTGCGGCAGGCGAGCGTATTACGAAGCTAGGCACGTGCAGAGTCGTCGTGCTGCGTAATGATAACGTTACATCGTTAGCCTACATTAAATAAATCAATTGGCCGTTTCATTGCGGGGTTTAAGCTATCTCTATCTCTCTCTCTTTCTCTCTCTCTCTCTCCTCACGTTCCCTCGCCGCTCTGGTATTTCGGCGAAGGCTCGCCGCCGGTCGATAGTTCATCGGCTTACTTAAAAATCAATTAATAAATGCCTGGCGCGCTACAGCGACACGCGACAATCTCTCCCTATATATTAATTTGAATATCATACCGAGGCCGCGACGGCGCGTTCCGAATGAGAAACAGCCGGGAGGAGCGACTCGCGTGTATATACGAGATCGTCTCGTAGTCGGCGTGTCCGGGCTCGCGGCTCTCGCGGTGCCCGAATGCCAGACACGCGCCGGAGATATCAATCGAGCAAAGTCTTTTGCTTATATATCCCCGCGATTGCTCCCTGATCCCGGCCGATCGTCGCCTATACGTTACTGACGCGCCGAGAGACAGCAAACAAGAGGGACGCACAGAAACGGAGAGAGGATGAGAGAGATACAGAGACGAATGGAAAGAGTAGGAGAGAGCCATCAGTCACGCTCGGGGCGGGAAAGCTGGCTATTGCCAGTGATTCTCTACGAAGGTGAATGACGAGCTGAGAGTGTGAAAGAGAGAGAGAGAGATGAAGAGATGGGGGAGGTACGCAGAAAGAAGAAGAAGAGGGAGAGAGGATGGAGGAAAATCAAGCGGTTAAAGCTTTAATAGAAGAGATCTCTTTCAATGCCGCACAAATCACCGCACCAACGAATTATACGGCTCGTATTTCCTGGATTTTCGGGATGACGCTTTGCGCTCGCTGGCGCTTCCAAAACTGCCGGGCGATTTTTTTCTCTCTCTTTCTATCGTAACGCTGCATGAACACCGATCAACCGTCTGATCGCAAATTACGCAACAACGCTTTTTTGGGTGGGTTGCTCGCTGATGTAAGGTAATGGGGCGAAAAAGCTGCCAATTACACTCGGAACTTTTTCAAATTGATGCTGGGATTTCAAGCATTTCACTGAATAAACATTTATTGGAATATTTATGTACGGAAATAGAACTTATAATCAATTAAATTATTAATATTAATTTAATATCTAGTTATGTTTCAATTAAGATTCATCTAAATTAATTATACAGATTTGTATAAATAAGATAATAATGAATGAAAATCATATTATTATACAATATTTTGTAACGATATATGCACTGTGTAAATGTTTAGATTTTTCCGTGGCATTCTAGAAAAATTATTTAAAAACCAAGAATAATATAAAATATTAAATATTAAAGATTATACTATACCAGGTCTAGTTAGTAGTAAGGATTTAATATTTTAAATAACAAACTTAAAACACATTTGTCTTCGAATGAAATATAAGGATGTTGTAATACACTTTTCGCAGAAAAGCGCATAATTCCTCTGAATTTAGCTTATGACTATAATACGTCATGAGAGGTATTGATATCGTTGAATTAGTGAAATCAATAAAAATTTTATATTGTCAATAATTTAAAGACCTGGCAGTATAAAGCACTCTGCTTTAAAAACAAAGGTGCACAAACAGAAAATTCCTAGACAGCCCGTACGGCCTTTAACCCATTCAGACCCCTGCTTATTAAAATGGACAAGCTGAGGAATAAGAATGTATAGATACACAAAATACACTTGAAAAAGCGGAATATCATGGCCAAATTTAATTTAGGTCTTAAACAGTTAAGAATGAAAATTAGTTATCTGACTCAATGATATTTGTATAGACTTATAACTATATTTTTTAATACAAGCAAGTCTTTACTTCTAAGTTTATTGTGACTAAACTACAATAATAACTGTGACTACGGTCTATCTACTTCTTTTCAAGCCAGTCAGTAATAACAAATTTAACAATTTTGCTAGCATTTAAAAAATTTTGCTGAGTAATAGGTGGATTGGAATTACGTATAATCAATACGAATATAATACTTTTTGAAATAAATCAATTGATTTCTTTTACATTATGATAATTCTTCAGGTAAGTGGTACGATGGTATCCTTCTAAATTTTTTAATTTTAATTTTATCAATTAAATACATCGATTATTCGATACGACTGTAACAGTAGCGGCATTCAAGTGGTAATAGCAGAGTTTCGTCAGACGCGCTTAAAAAATGTCGAATTACACATCGGCTGAAATAACAGCCAAAAAGTCCCTTACAACGAATCGAAAGCGCGAATTTCGTAAATTGCAGACTACTAATTAAAATCGAGCACGAGGGGCGCCTATTGTGGAGTTCTTCGATTGAAGGCTTTAATTAAAAAAGTATCCCCTTACAGGCCGATGAGCTGTATCCACTTACAGCGATGAGTTATCATTTTGCAGCGAGCTCATGCTCGGTTGAACGTGGCGGAGCCCCGGTGTATATAGCGCGTCGCGAGTTTATCAAGCGCATCCCCGGCCCACAAAAAAAGAGAGGAGAAAAAAAACGCGCTCGAACCCGTCGAGCGGCAAATTTTTCTTCGAGCCCCGCGCGCGGTGGATCCGCCGCCGCCGCTGTTGCCGCGTGCAGGCGCATTGATCCGTCGCGCGAAGAGTACGCAGTTCGCTGCCGCGCGCTCTATATACCCGAGAGGCAGCGCGCACGCCGCGTATATATAAACGCACGCGTCCTCTTCCGTGCGACGAAGGCGATCCGAGATCTTGACAGCGCGGCCGCGGCGTCACCAAACTTTTACGACCGTGGGGTCCCGCCTCGCGCGCCGACAACGATAATATTTTATACGCGCGCGTACAGCGCGGCACAGCGAACTTCACAGCTTTTCTGATTTATTCCGAGCATCCGGAGAACGCGCGAGCGGTTACGCGAGCCGCTTTTGCGCCCACGGCGCGTTGCGCTCCGCGAGGATTTATAAGCGACGCCGTCATTTGCGCATTCCACTTTCGGCTAATGCGCGCTGCTCGCGTGCGCTGCTTTTAACGAAAAGAAAAAAACGCCCGCTGTTTGCATTTTTACATTGGGGCAAATGAGTTCCCCTGCGGAAATGTTGGTGAAATCTTGGCCGACCGTGTTGAATGCTGGCCTTTCTGAATTTATCCTTGGCTCGCGGAAGAAGAGTGCGAAACACTCGGAAATTGTGACACTATGAATTTCAGATTTATTATAAAAGTATGAACTCACACTTACAGCATTGGTGCACATTTGCACCAGTGAATTTTTTTTTAAGCTCAGCATTTAGAAGTAAGCATTTACACTACTCTTCTTTCACTATGAGATACTTCGAAAATTTTTAAAATTAATATTTGAATATACGTCATTGCTTACAATTTTTCTAATAATTTTTTAAATAGTTATCAAACTATAATAAGCAAAGGCAAATTTTGTAGCATAAAATATGTACTTTGATTACAAATATATTTATGCATACATTTATATTATTTGTTGATTTAACAGATACATAAAAGTTACAAGCAAATAAGTCAAAAATTATTCTTGTTCAAATATCATTATTATAATGAATTTTTTGTTAACAAAGTCATATTTTTTTCAATTAAAATTGACGCAATGATTCCTCATATAATTGAATCTTAGAAAACACTCCAAACTCTTTACATTTGTTTACTTTCTTCTAAAATATCTGTTTAGTCTCAATTTTTAAGAGATTATATATACTTTAGCTTTATAAAAAAAATGAAAATATATGTATACGTATACAGGTACTGCGATTATTCAGGGCATATAGAAACATACGATGGAGTAAAGGCAGTATATTCCAGAGACGTTCATTTCCTGTAGTCGAGTGACTTGAAAATGATCCCCTCACAATGTTGCACTTAGGCTAGATTAGATGGAGCGGTATAAAAGTACTGCGAACATTCGTAGTTCAGACAACCGCAACTGTAAAGTACAGTATGTCACTTCTATAGAACAAAAAATAATGAAGCTCGGCCTTTATAAAAAAAGACGCCATTCTTCTGATTTATACCGCAATTGTAGATGAATTTTGTTAGATTTTTTTTACAAAAATAATAAAAATAACGTTAATTTTAAACTTCGAATACTGTACTTATATCTGCTAATCCGAATATGATTCATATAGAGCTTTAATTGGTATTCTCAATTAAAAAGCAAGAAATTTACTGTTAATAATATAAAAAAACCGCCGCCAATTCATTGGCACTTTTGGCTTTTTTCAAAAGATATTGTAAAATGTAAATGTCTTATTTAAGATTTCTAAATATTGCTTTTAGTTAAATATCTAAAAATTAAAAATTCATCTGAGTTATTTGACAGTTCATTTTACATCTTTCTAAGATAAAAATTCAGTACATACATTTTTTAATTAAAAGATTAAATTTAAATCTTGCCTTAAGTGGTATTCTCACTCGCATAACATTAATTCTATAAAGTATCTAAAGTTTTTAAATTTAACGAGCTTCTTTCTGTCTAATTTACCACCAAAAATTAATTTTATTATCTCTATAGGTTTCACCTACTAGTTTTTTCTAGCCAGCATTTTATTTGATATAATTTTGTTTCTCATAAACATATTTTTCACAGTTTTTATACACGCTTTCATTCTTATATCTCCTCTGTCCGGTTTCCCCCCAAATCCGGCTCGCTGCGAAGTTTATACAATAAATATATGGCAATGATAATTCACTGCTGGAAATAATATTTAAGTCCTTTACGTAAAGTCTTACATAAGTTCTTACGTAAATTCTTACATTAGTTAGGTACGAATTTCAACGAAGAACAGGTGTTCAAAGTTATGTATATATACGGCCCTGGTCGCATACGTCGCGCGGATTACGCTATCTCGGACGACGGCAAGACTCCAACGAAGCAGCGGCTCTCCACAAATGAGAAGAGAGGCCCCTCTTCTCCATCAGATCAGGCCGTCTCGGTGCTCAGTTGTGTTGTCTCCTTCGCACCGAGCACTTGCTCTCTACAGTGTCTGTGCGCACACACAATTCTAAAGCTTGATGAACAATATACATTTTATTAAACCACTATTTCTTGTTCATTTCATTCCTCGAACCCGCATCATTCTAAACAACATACGCACAAATTTTGTAATATTGTTGGAGTTTATCAACAACTAATTAATTCATTTATTACAAATATATCATAAAAATACAAAAACGTTATAAAAAAAATAGAATCTATGAATCTTAACCCTTAGTTATCATACTTCATTCTGGATTACACTGTTACCGCACTGGTGCGAATTGAGATTAAGCAGATATTTTAGAAGGAAATAAGCAAATTTTAAAAACTTGGAGTGTTTTCAGGGATAAAATTATATAACGAATAAATTCTTATGTTTAAATTAAAAAAAATATGCCTTTGTTAACGAAAAAATTCATTAAAAAAGGTAATATTTAAGAAACAATTATTTTTTACCTATTATCTTGTAATTTTGTATGTGTATATTAAATTTAACAAATAATTCAAATATATAATATAATTATATTCGTACCAAAGTACATATCTTAAGCTACAATATTCGCTTTTATTTGTTATATTTTGACAATTACATAAAAGTTACAAAAAATAATGTAAGAACTTACTTTTCTTCCAATATCAATTTTTTAATCTCTTTCAAAGTATCTGCTTCACAGCCTTAAAGTCTAATAGCATTTGGAACTATGTAATTCGACAATATGCCCTGTTACATATTTGTCGTATTGCGGGACGACTGGCACAACTGCTTACCAAAAAATACAGCCCTTTACAAAATTTCACTTGTGCGAGTTCGCACCAGTGTGGTAACTGAGGATTACAAAAATCAATTATTGTGTCCCCTTCGTGTAAAATAAACAAACAAAATGAGCCCTGAAACATTAAATTTAACGATGGATTACTCGAGATGTCGATACCCACATACACACTTGTGTGAAGCAAAGTGCACAATCAGTGAGCGATGCACGCAATTCGTGCACTGAAGCAGTGTGCGAAATATTTTGTTTCGCACACGGAGTGCGCGAAGCACGCCTTTCTCGCATTGCTTTGCTTTAAATGCGATAATTGGCTATTTCTTACATTCCAGTCTAGCAGGAAAAAATCGAGTTCACGCACTCGTTTAAAAAAATAAAGTGCGCAACGAGTGCTGTAAAAAATCAAAGTAACGTTACTTGTCAGTTAGTTAAATTATGAAAAATTAGTTAGTTAAATTATGATCAATGACGAAAAATTACGTTACAAATTGTAATGTTATTTTAGTCGCGAACAATTTACAGTACATGTAGTGTATTTGCTGCGTCCAATGTGGATCGGATTATAATCTGCGTTAGTTGTAGCCAATTTCCTAGTCGTATTAGCAAAGTATCTAAGCTGAATGCAGTAAATTAATAGGGGAAATTCATTTCTCATAGCAATTTTACAATTTCTCTAGTAATATACGCAAAATCAAAACAATTTCGAAATTCGCCTTTAATTTGTTAATTTCAGCATACTTTCAGTTTCATATAAACAGCTTTTCTTAAAATAAATGCATAAAATAGTATATAAACTGTTTCAAGTAACTACGGACTCTATTTGTCAGATAATTATGACACACTATTTTTTACCCCAACATCAACAAATTGTACTGTTGACAAGTAGTATTTTTATTCTGATTTTACAAACAAAATTGTAAATTTACTTTGTTTAACGTAGGTCAGTTTATAACCTCCGTTGAACGTAGCGATATTACGAAAAGATTTTTTACAGTATACGCAAAGTTAGCGTTCCTTGCATGGGTATTTTAGTCTTCCTCGCTACGCTCAGGCGACAAACTGCACTCGTATGAGAATCATCTGCTTTGTGCACTAGTTGCGTAATGTCCTATTTGAAAACCTTTTTTTTTAGTATCACAAACTTGCTCTTTGAAAAAGCAAAATAATTTCTATTAGTATGTATATTATTATTACACTTTTACCTTCACAATATCCCTTTCCTATGATATACCCTAAATAATTTACAAGAAACTTTGTGCCTGCGAAGTCTAAAGATCCGAAATCAAGGGTGTTTTTCACATTTTGCGCAAACTGTAACGTTATTAACAAATTTGCTTGAATATTAATAGTTTTTGACGCAAATGTTTTCACCAGGGCCCTGGTAGAAATTTATCCCGTCCACTTTATAGATCTATGTAGAATAATCTCGCGCTGTGTAGATCTATGTAGGCAAACTAGATAGCTACTATAAAGGCGTGTAACGGTCGTCCCTTCTAGTTTCCCATATTATTTGCCTCGATAAAACTAGATAAGCAGAATTATGACAATAACAACCACTTAAAGGTTATGTTTTAAGAAACAGACGCATAATCTTGATTTAAAGGTATTTACATGTTATTGTTCACCTATTACCAATGTAAGTAAATGTAAATAACCTCTAAAGTGTAAGGTTATCAAATTTTAGGTGCATCGAGTTTTTGTATTTAAGAATTCAATAACAATATTATGTTACACATATATATTAAACAATCAAAATAAGAAAATAACCTGAATATCCAAATAACTATATGTGGTATTAGTGCATATATTTATTTTGTTTGTGTACAACTAATTTCCTTACATTTGATTATGTTCCATCCTAAGTACAGGCTTGGTTTCAAAACCTGTATGGTTTATGTAAGGAAAACTATTTTCACACAGATTTATTATCAACTGATTAATTTTCTATTTTTAAAAATAAATAATGTATTTGAGTTATTATATATGTGTAGTGTTTCTGTATTTCCTACTGTGATTAATTTATAATCAAACACTTTCATTTGACATCTAGGGCCAGTTAAAACATCGTAATTTGTTACTTATAAAGAAAATTATCGTCTACATGTGTTCGACTAATTTAGTTTGTCTTTGAAAATATTGTCACGGATGAGCAGTTTATGTATTATAAGAACTCACATATGGATAAAAAATTATTTGCAGTTCTGAAATTAAAATTCTAGTTTTTAAATAAAGCATGTCGTAAAGTACATATTTGTACATATGATATTATTATTATTTATATATTACTTTTCAAGAAACAACTACACCAATCAGAACATTATTTTGTGATCACTGTTTTTTATATGCAAGGAACATTATTTCTAAATTTTCATTTTTTAGGTTAGATATACTTTCTGACTACTTTTATATGTAAATAGTATGAATAAAACTGTAGTTCTTATTATTATAATTGAAAACTTGCATGTTAAACTTTCTTTAACATTAATTTTTACAATAAAAGTTCTGTTCAATAAATAATATATAACCTCACAGATTTTATACGTACATATTATTATTGAGAAAACTATGTAGATCTGTGTGGATTTATCGAGTTTTGTACAGTCTAGTACTATCTAGTTTGCCTATAAAGGCCGTTATAGCGAATGTCGGCGCCACGATAAGATTTCTACCAGGGGGGTGTATTTTACATGGGCAAGGTACAAACTCAAGGCATAAAAAGGGTGAATAATTAACATATGTATACTCGATGTGAAGAATAACTTTGAATTTTGCGTCGCATTTTTTTGGGTTTTCGTGCATGTGTAGTACGATTACGCATGGTTAGGTTATGTTAAACATGAAATTTGGACGCATGAAAACTAGAGTAAAGGAGTATGAACGAGATAGAAATATCCCTAGATTTATAAGACTAAAATTTGCATAAAAATATCTGATACTTTGTACTGCAGGGGTGCTGTCGTAGGTAGTGTTTGACTGAGATTAGGTTATTATGATTTGTTTACTTTTTTTAATACGCTACGCTCATGAAGAATATGGGTTAACAAGGAAATGGGTTATTGGTTCAAGTTTACTTACATAAAAGAATATTGCAGTTGACTCACTTTTGAATATTCATTAGTATAATGATACTTTTGTAATTTATCTTATAACACTTATTAAAGTATTCACATGTATAAATATGTCTATTAAATATATATAGGTATTTATAATAATAGTTTATAAAAAAGGTTCCTAAACCATTTTTCTATGAACAAAATATTTACAGTTTCTAATCTGTTTTTAAACAAAAATATCAGTATCAGTAATAATAAGGTATGTATAATATATACTAATAATATGCATATACTAATAATAGCATATAATTTCTTATATGTAATCATAAATAGAATGTGCTTATATCTTCAATATATGCTCGAAGGCTTATATCGATACACAGCTATGCAAATGTACAATTTTTCGTAATAAAGTTAAGGTATTTATAACTTGAGTTAATGTGTCAACATATTTATTTTGTATATTTGAACGTAATAATAATGGTATACAATTTGTATATCTAAATTTATGGGAAACCGGCGATTGGAGCGCCTCTTGCTGCTTGAAGTTCTACTTAGGTGTATTAAAATATAGAACATCCTTAAACATTACGTTCGTACTCTTTTACTCTAGTCTTCATGCGTCCAAACATGAAGACTAGAGTAAGGAGTCCGATTGCAATATTAAAATACGGCCGATTTTCCGCATCAAGTTCAGAGGCGACACTGTAAAACTGCATCGACGGAAATAAAAAAAAACTATATAAATAATATATATAATCTAAAGACATGTTATTTACATATAATAATTTATAGTACACTAACCTCAAAATGCCAACTTTATTGTCGATTTTGAGGTTGTTGTGCTATAAAATATCGTATGAGACTGTTGTGGGAGGTGTTTTTCTACCTTGCTCGATTTTCTCACTCGCTTCGCTCGTGCGAAAACCCTCGAGCAAGGTAGAAAACCATCTCCCACAACAGTGTCATAATATACTATATTTAAACAAATTAAATGATATCAAATTTCTACTTTACATGATATAATATTAGAATTAGAGTTACATATATGTAAGTGATTCTCTGAGAAATCGAGATCAAAAACAATTTTTTTTATTTACTCGATAAAAATGTTTGTCTTGGTATGTAGAATGTATGTGATTTTTTTTCTTTTTTGATTTTTCATTGAATTACATATATATATATATAATGTAAATATATATAAATCGAGAATGTTCATATATATATGTATATATATATATATGAACATTCTCGATTTTTCAGAAAATAACCTATATGTTTATATAAATGGATAACTCTCTCTCGGAAATCGAATACTAGAACATTCTTGTCTTAATTTCCGAAAAAATGTTCCTTCTAGTATGCAGAATGCATGTAAATTTTTAAGATTCTTTTAAGTTCATAGGTTTAAAGTCGTTTGGAGCTAAATATGATTATATATATATATATATATATATATATATATATATATATACATGGATGATTTTCTTGGAAATCGAGAACAAAATAAATGAAAAATTTATTTCGGCAAAAATGTCCCTTTTAGCATGTAAAATAGTCGTGAATTTTTTCAGATTTTTTAATGCCCTTATATTTGAAGTTGTTTGAAGATAAATATGACTTTATTGCTAAAAGGTACATTTTAATAATGTTTTTAACAATATTTGATGTTATTTTGATTTTTTATATAAATATTGCACTTCTGCCATTTTGCGAATGTGGCAGTCAGTTGTGTACTGAAAATATGATAATAATCTTCATAAATTTTCATGTAATGGTTCGAGTGATCAAACCCACTTTTTCAGGATTTTTAATTTTAATATGAGGTTAATTAATAGAAAAGAGCATTAAATTACTTTGGAACCATTTTTTATTAAAAATTCAGAAAATTCGCTAAAAAATCCTTTGTTGCTATTTTGTAAAAGATTTAATTTTGTTGAATAAATGGAGGTTAAAATTTATTAAAAAATGTAAAAAAATAGATACATGCTCATATTTAGCCTTGATCAACTTTAAACTTAAAGATTTCCAAAAAGCTGAAGAAATTCACATACATTCTACAAACTAAGAGGAACATTTTTATCGAAGGAATAAAAAAAAATTAATCTCGATATCCCAGAGATGTAATTTATAGGAATTTTAAGCACATAACTTACATTACAGATTAAACACTTGTTAGAACATTCTATTTTAAAATTTAATTTCTCTATATATTAAAGACATTTTTCAGTATATTACTTTCACAAGCCAAACTCACTTAACAATAAAAAGATATAAAGACGGATTGATAGATAAAGGAGGTAAAAACGAAGTATATAAAGAAAGAAGAAGAGAACGGAGAAGATAGAAATTGAAAACCGCTCAACGCGATTTTCAATCGAGTATGAAAATTGAATGCTCCTTCAAAGTTTTGCATCCCAGCTACTGTACCCCTCTCTTTTCCTAAGTTTTGCTGTGGTGAATTCAGCTATTATATTAGATCGACGGCATGGATCATTTTGATTGAGCAGCTTTCGGAGTTGTTCAAAGTTTCTTTGTGAATTGGATAGCTTTAACACAAAATCTTGATATTTTTCACTTCAACAATCTTTTGGGACAAAGTTAAACTATACAATAGCATATCAAGCTTGTTATAAACGCATAACCTACGTTTCTGAGATAAAAAAAAGCTATCATTAGTTTTTAAATTTATTTGAGCATTAAAAAATAATAGTTCATTTATATGCTTTTTTATTCCTTGAAAATTTAATTTCAGAATTCGAAAGAAATATAAAATAGTATATCGATACTTTATGGAGGTAGCCACGGCTACAACTTGGCCTAGTGAATGAAAAATCAGACGAAGTTAAGCATTTTTTTATAATATATATATATATACCGGGTGATCAACCCAATTACTGACCCCCTAAGCAAATACTGACATCTTACGTTACTTTACTTTAAAAAACAAGTAAATCTTGAAAATTAATATGTACGAAAATTCTAACACAAAATTATAACTGATATTGACAAGATTCTTAAGTAAACATATTACTATTTCTTCTAATAATTTCAATAAGTCTTTAATTGTACGGAAAATTCTAACACAAAATTATAACTGATATTGACAAGATTCTTAAGTAAACATATTACTATTTCTTCTAATAATTTCAATAAGTCTTTAATTGTACGGAGGTGGCAGTGAAAGCGATAAAAATGGCGTCGTCTGCAGCGCGAGCTTAAACTAACCTTTCCACCTATATTGTTTTCATTAGTAAATGATTATAAGTTACCGTTATATCACAAAAACATTTGAATATATTTTTCATAATATTGAACTGTAATCTTCACATAATTATTATATACAGTAATTTAAAAGTCGTGAGTTATTTTAATAAATTCATTTGAGGTAAGAATGAGTTTTTCCATCATATATTACCTATTTTTTACGGTAAATTAAAATATTTTATCAAAATATAAAGGAAATTTTTTAAAAATTCTTTTTTTTGTCCTAGGTCTCTTTATTTGGCTATATTGAAAACCTGTATATTCCTTCATCTACCACAATCTGAAAGCCAATAAGATCGAATTGGGAATTTAAGGTTTTATTATGTTCATAATACATATAATTATGCAGCCTATGTGGTGATTTAAATTTCCCTATGAAGAATAACGTAAACCAGATTTCTCGAAAAAGACTTCTTTTTTGCAGGAGCCTCCTTCAATAACTAATACTTTCTAGATTCTCTAAAATATACTATCACTTAGGTTACTTTTTAGTGTTTATCACAGAACCTGTACTAGTTTTTGAAGGAGGCTCCGGGGAAAAAGTAGTCTTTTTCGATAAACCTGGTTCACGTTATTCTTCGTAGGGTTATACGGGTACTTCATAGGGTTATTTTTTTAATTCATAAAATATAGCTTAAATAGGCTATAACTTTGGTGAATAATTTTTATTTTCTAATCCCCATATTGGCTGCATAATTATATGTAGTATAAACATAATAAAACCTTAGAAAACCCTATTCGATCTTATTTGACTCTCAGAACCTTGCGGTAGGTGAAGGAATATACAGGCATTTATTATAGCAAATCAAAACAACCTAAGTACCATATAAACTTAGAGTGCGATTGTTTAAAAATGATAAGAACGAAATAAAAAACAATGAAAAAAATTGAAAAAGTATTAAAGACCATGTACGCGAAATTTTAGAACGAATGATAACATAAATTCCGAGTACTAAGCGAAAGTGTAAATAAAAACACAAGCTTGTAGGCTGCGCGGATAGATGCGCAGTGAGAGGAGTAACACTTTATGTATTGCCTTGAAAATTTTGGATAATATGCTAGGTATCAGGTTATTGGCTGAATATTTTTGAGACGATTTGGTTCATTATCTTCTGATATATTAGAGATTATTAAATGTAAACAAATACTTTTTCACGCTATATATCACAACACCTCTAAGCTTTATCGTTGTGCTTTCTCTTGTAGATATTAAGTATTATTATATGGATGAAGAGATTACTGACATAAAATTGGGTTGTTTCATATTTTTTTCTTCTTCGACGGTATCGGTAATTTCGATTGAGAACTTAAACCGATTCGGGAATCTGTTTGAATTTTGGAAAATGAATGGAATTTACAACGGCCATTTTATAGTCAATTGGTTTTTTGCCTAAAAAATTGTCGAAAAAAAATAATAATAACCAATAGCACTTTTCTGAAGTAAAATTGTCCGCTCTTTCCGATTCTGAAGTCAGAATTTTGAAATTTCCGTTGGAAAAATTCAAAATGTTGGTTTTAGGCAAAAAACCATACTATAAAATGGCCGCTTGGGAAGAAATGGGTTAAGATGGTTTTCTGGTGCTATTTCAAAGTTTTTGTTTAGTCCACGATAAAAATCTGAAAAAATTACCTAATATTCGTAATATAAAAAGTATGTTTTCCAGAGTTTTTCAGATTTTTTACCCTCCTAAATTCCAAAACATGCACACACTAATCATTTTTAGACCAGAATAAGGTAGGTTTTGTAAAGTTGGTTTGCGTCAAGATATTCATCGAATAGATTTAGGAAAATTTATCATTTTCTAGATATCAAAAAGAAGAACAGTTAGCATTTATTATACTTTTAAGTCTATTAATTTACTTTTAGATATATAATCTATTGAAATCATAAACAAATGTCATATTTTAATGATTTTTTTAAAGGGTAATATCATTATGTCATTAGTAATTCAATAAAAGTACATTAAAAAATGCTAACTTTTGTTCGAAATATATCAAACAATATTTGAAAAAAAGATTCAAAATGATTCATTGAATTTGTTGCCTCAAATGAACTTTAGCATACTGGGAAACTTGAAGCTGAGAAATTCGAGCTTTTGTAAAAACAAGACTAAAATTATGATGCATTACGTATTGCATCTTTGCATCATATTTATTAAAATTCTTTAAATCTTTCATGTATCAAATACATTTGGTACTATATCAGGTAAACTATATCAGATACTACGAGGGTAGTTCAATAAGTCTTTAGAATGACCAACAGATGGCGCGCGAATCGCTCCGAATCATCTATTTTCAGTCAGCACCATTCCCGACTAGACATATGGTGCAGTCACAGTCCACATCTTCTGAGTTTACGTGTTTTTATAACCAATTGAAAAAAAAAATTGCTTGTTAAGAAAAATGGAAAAAAACGAGTTCAGAGCGGTAATTAAACATTTTCATTTAAAGGGTTTAACTCCATATGAGATAAAAAATGAATTGGACTCAGTTCATGGCACATCTGCCCCTGCCTTAGCAACGGTTTATAACTGGGTAAATGAATTTAAGCGTGGTCGTACATCAATAAGTGACGAACCACGTTCAGGAAGGCCCGTAGAAGCAACTACTCCCGAAATCATCAATAAAATCCACGATATGGTGTTGAAGGATAGAAGATTAAAAGTGCGTGAGTTAGCTGAGGCCACAAGGATATCTATAGGTGCAGTTGTTTCAATTCTACATGAAAAATTAGGCATGAAAAAGCTATCGGCAAGATGGGTGCCGCGTTTGCTCTCAGCTGAGAATAAACGCAATAGAGTGGTCGCCTCTGAGGCTCTTTTGGCGCGCATAAGTCGGAATCCTGAGGAATTTTTTCGTCAATTAGTGACTGTGGATGAAACATGGATACACCACTACACTTCTGAGACAAAGGAACAATCCAAACAGTGGATTTCCACAGGCGAACCAGCTCCAAAGAAGGCAAAGACCGTAAAGTCAGCTGGTAAGGTTATGGCTACAGTTTTTTGGGATGCACGTGGAATTATACTTATTGACTACTTGGAAAAGGGTAAAACAATTACTGGTGAGTATTATGCATCATTATTAGAGCAGCTGAAAGAAGAAATTAAAAAAAAACGACCACATTTGGCGAGAAAAAAAATTCTCTTTCATCACGATAACGCCCGAGTTCACACATGCTTCGTTTCAATGGCTAAAATTGAAGAACTAAAATTCGAATTGGTCGAACACCCACCGTATTCACCAGATTTAGCCCCCAGTGACTTTTTCTTATTTCCAAACTTGAAAAAATGGCTCGGTGGACAGAGATTTACGGACAACGAAGACGTCATTGCCTCTGTAAGTGCTTATTTTGAGGAACTTCCGAAAACGCACTTTTCTGAAGGATTAAAAAAACTTAAAAAGCGATTGACCAAGTGTATAGAGCTCCAAGGAGATTATGTTGAAAAATAAAAAAAAATTTACCCAAAAAAAATTGTTTTTATACTTTATTTTAAAGACTTATTGAACTACCCTCGTATATTAGGTAAACAATAATTAATTATAAATATACTAAACTTTCAAGTCTTCATTCTATTTGGTAAAAAAGCGTAAATACGATAAAACTTTACTTTTAATGTATTACTTCGGTTAAAAATTACCAGAAAGCTACATTAAGGGTACAGCCACGGTAGTGGGTATAAAATCATGTGTATATTTCACAATTTTTTTTGTATAATAAAGTAATTTATTTATAAAACTAATTGCAGATATATTTAGTTTAAATATCAAGCTAATAAAAAATATTTTTTTGTTTGTTTTTATACAAAATGGCCGAATACTGCTATTTGATTTAGGTATCTTCTTTGTAGGCACTCTGCAGCGTGATATTTGGCATCCACAATTTTTGACCTAGAACAAAACAAAAAAATTCTCGTTAATCTACATAAGAATACCTAGAGAATTACGTATGGATATTTAGAAATATTGATTTTTTCGATAATGGTAGGTATTTGAAGTTAACAAGTAAATTTCCAGTGAAATTTCAATTAGAGAAAAGCTGTTTTGAGAAAAACGCGTTTAAAGTTTAAACGCGCTCGGATACTCAGTGGCCGCGCCACAGGTAGGCTTACCTTATACGCTCAAAGTCGGTAAAAAAAATTTTTTCGCTTTAAATCAAATAGTAACTTATTTTTATGATGATAAAGCATCATTTAAGCAAAGGAAATTGATTTTTTGAAAATTCTACAGTGGCTATACCATTTAAGCAATACAGGTTTTTGGTAAAAAAAAAACGATTTTATATTTATTTTTGTACACAAATTCTTAACCCATTTTCTTAATAATGAAAGGCGTTTCAAAAGAAAATTTAACTTCTTTAAGCTTTTTTAATTTTTTACAAAAAAAATGCATCCGATAAAACAAAAAAGAAATCATAAATAATTACGAATTTACTTTTATTTAATTATTACTACTATTTTACTTTAAAGTCATTTTTCTCAATTCTTTATTTTCATAACTTCCAGTTACGTTTTGCACATCGGATCTTATTTTTATGTTTTAAATGTATGGTAATCTACTTTTTAAATACATTTTTTATAAATCTATGTTGAGATCTATTGATAAAAGTTTAAATATAAATTTTGTCTCAGAAATAACTACAATAAAATACATGATTCTTGTCGAAATAAATAATTAAAAACTTAATTTAGCTATAGTATTTTTTTAGAAACAAAAATAAAATAATATTGCTACATAAATTGCGAAGTTTTACTTAAAAGAATACGTACATTTAAGCTGATAAAAAGTCACCGATGCCTATTGCATAAAACAATAATTTTTTGAAAGTTTTCGGGCTGTTTTGATATTTTAAAGACGATTTAAGAGGATTTTAAACTAGTACAAATATGTTCTTCTTACGTTTTGTTATATACAAAAAAATAAAAAATATATTTGTCAATGCTTAACAGATTTTAGTTTTTTCTGTAGCTTCTTCCTTTAAGGAATCGCGGTTTCGCAATCGCGAATCGCACAGATTATTTTACAAGTTGTTAAACGTGGCTTCTGGCCAAATGCGGAAAAGTATAAAGAAAATAAAGGGCTTTTATCGGCTGCGATTTTGCCCGAATGGCGAAAGTTCCAATCTCCTTTGAATGGCAAGTTTGCTGCTTGCTTGCTCTCTCTCTCTCTCTCTCTCTCGCTCTCTCTCTCTATCGCTTTCTCTTTCTCTCTCGTGTGCACTCTGGATTTAAAATGCAAGTGATCGTGACGTTGAATGAAGCCATAATTCTTCCGCCTTCAGAGGCGCGTTGCTTTGATTTCCAGGCTCACACCCTATACATGTCGGCGTCAAGTTTCGACTTACGTATAGTCTTTGTGTTTTCAATATACCCACTCTGTCTTGTTTGATTGAATACATTTTTATTATTCAACGGAGTTTGTTTCTTGCAAAATATGACATTGCTCGATTTTTGCGTTTCAAAATTTGCAAAGAAAAATATTATCATCCGACTTCGGATTTATCGCAACAATTTTTCAACTAGAAGCGGTAAGGGAAATTTAAACAGATATCGGTTCACGTACTCCAATTGCACAGTTTGCATAGCGTATATTTAGCAAGCGCATATTAAGTAATAATACAGGCAGCGAGCATGAAGTTTATTTGACACAGTGGTATGCTAACGAGTCCGCACCCGAGATAGAATAGTCATGATTATGGTTGATTTGCTATCGTTGCTCCGGCGCGCACTTCGTGCAACGTTTATACAGCCAATGTTTATATCAACAATTAATCCATTTATACCGAGATTGTTCGGTAGGACGATTAACTAAATCACCAAATGTCGGCGCAGAGCCGCGGACGCGTCGATTTCGTATCGTGTACATATAGGTGTGACGCGGAGCCGAGCGGAGAAATCACAGAGCGAACGCAAAACGCAGGATATTCAGTAGCGTGAAATTAATATTAGCATACGGTAACATATATCGTGCATGGATCTGGGAAATTTGGCATTCACGATGTAAGTGCGTGCCGTAGAGTGCTCCCCCATCAAAGCTCTCGCTCCTAACGTGACTGTATCGCGTAAGCACAGTTCTGCGCGAAAGGCAAAGCCTGCCTGTCAAAGCAAACAAAGGAAATGAAGCAATATCCTATATGCGGCTCCAAGGCCACCGCCCTCGAGCAGACTGACCTGAAAATTCATGCGTTATCAAATTCGATAACATCGCAATGAGCGGTTTTTTTGCGGAAGCCTCGCGCATCTAATCGTCTTCGAAAATCGATTGTACCATTTAGGACGATTGATGTAAGTGATTGGCCTCCGGTCAACTGCCTTATTTATTTTCCTATTCAACGTTCTTTTAGGTACATGGTAGCTTTTTTGAAATCAATACAATTTATGTAATTTAATAATATTACCAGCTTATTAATTAAAATTTATAATCCATTTATGGTTTCTCTTATATAATTCAATATAAATCAATAATAAAAACATATTTAGGCTGTTCTTGACCCCTATGGTAACAACTCAGCTTTTGTTATTATGACATTCTTAATAAATTATTCATAATAAACGGTAATATTAAGCGAAACGGTTTTTGGCCGATCAAACAAAAGCCGAACAAACAGCCAACAAATATTTTTATTAATTATAAATTTTAAAAGAGATGAGAATTTGATCCATGACTAATTATAACTTTATTCCTTCTTACAACGACAACATTTAACAAGAGTAAAATTAATTTAAACTTTTATCTATCGTCGGCCAAAAGCCGTTTAACTTAAAATGATCGTTTTTCTGGTAGAAAAATAAGTTAGTTGGCTGGCTAGTACCGTTTCTATACCTATAGCAATAAAGCGAGACACTGTAAACCGAGCTGTAGTCCTAGATAGCACATATCGTTATGGCAACGTTGCGGCAACAAGTTTTTGACTACATGGGCACGTAACCAAATAAGGTGCCAGAAACTTTGCCGCAACGTTACACCAACGTAGAAAATGTCCGTCTTTGTATCAATGGCACGTCGTACAAACGTTAAGGTAACGTGTCTATAACGTTTTACCACATTGGTGGAAGGTCCCCTAGATACGTGCCTGGAACAGTTCTGGAACGACTCTGATAAACCATGAATTTACCACGATTCTCTGTTTACGTTGCAAGAACGTTGTCAGGACGTTGCCAGGACGTTGTCACAGTGACGTATAAAAATTAAATTAAAAATGATAAAAAAGGGGGGTGTAGATAGGTTTATGCATATAAAATTTATATAAAAATGCATATAAAACGGCATAAACTATTAATTTATAGATAGATTCGTTAGCTAAAAATAAGCTAGATTTTAAGCACGATCTGCGGCTAAGAATTAGTTAAGAACATAATTGAAATAAATAATAATACACGTAACCTACTTTCGATTCGTTTATCAACATTATTATGATTGTAACGGGATTTTTTGGTCAGAGTAGCCGGTTATGAGGTCTAGGTAGGGAGAGCCGTTAAAATTTCGGACGCACAAAAATTTGGAAAATAAAAATTCGGTTCGTGAAAAATTCCGATAGTGAGAAATTTGGATAGTTAATTGTTCGGAAAGTTAAAAATTCTGAAAGGAAAATTTCTTAAAGACTAATATTCGGAATGGAAAAGTTCGAAAAGACTAAAATTGAAAAATATTGTTAGGAATGTATTTCGAATGTTAAGTTTACGATGATATCCATCTTGATTGATGTCAACACAGGTTAAGTACTAGTATTACACAGGTGAAGTAGTCTAATACCATATTTATCCGTATACTATCACAATACTTCAAGTATCTTGGCTAATCCCATCATTTTCGCACTTTTGATAGTGAGGCATTTTTGTCTGTACATTTTTACGATTACTTAAACTGATAGCGTGCGAAAGAGCGCCGACGGTACAGTTAAAAAAGAAGAACGTCAAATATTTCTTTGACAATAATGAATGAACACAACAGAAGCTGTAAACAAAAAAAAATGTTCTGCCTATTATCCACAGTTGACTCGATGGTCGCACTTTTGTAAGTAATGCACAAAATAGGGATAAAACGTAAGTACCCAATACGTCTTTGTCTACCACAAAAAAAATTTGGTTTTGCCTTTTGTCATGCATGCTAAATATTTTTAAGCAATTTTTCGCGAACAAAAGTTAATAATATAATAATTTGAATAATGTATATATTTAATTGTTTATTCTGCCGTCTTTAATTAAATTGTGCCTTTGCAATCTATTTTATTTAAAGGATCGTTTGATCTTCATATGGATTGCGTCGATTATAAAGACGAATCCCGTGCCGGGTTTAAGAAAAATCATTACTGACAGAAAACCAAAACTTTGTACTTTTCAATCAAAATAAAATAAAGCGTTTTTAATAGGATGACTATAAGTGGTTAGACAATAATTGAAACAAAAATTTTATTTTAACACAAATTAATTATTATATCTACAGTTGAGCTTTTACAAACTAATCGTGCATATCAGCTACTTTTTTTCTACGTTTATTTTTAAGAAAGAAGGATGTGTAAAAACTCCGTATTTTTGCCCACAGGAATCGTAAAATCTTCATCATTTATTAGAATATTTTTTATCACTTTAATTTTACAGATTTCCTTCTGTACATCCAGGTAAACTTATAAAACACTTAAGGATTAAATTATGTAACGAAAATTTTTACAATCTTAAAAATTTTTAGATCTTGAATTGCAATTTAACATAGATCTTCATAGTTTAAAAATAGTAGTTAAAAAGAGTATTCAACTAATCCAAATATTTTCCCATAATTAGCATGAAATTATTTACGAAATGTAATATTACTAGATAAATATAATGAGAAATTACGATAAACTTGCTTTCTCAAAAAGGGGGAAAACCTAGCATCATTTACACATCCTTCTTTATAATTCACATTACTAAAGCAGGCGTATTATTTTATATATAATTTATTTTTATTTGAATCTGATTTAAACTTTTTACTTATATCTATATCCTGTAAAGGTATAAGAAATACCGGCAATTCTTGAAAAAAATTCTTTCTTACAAAAATTTCTATTTGTTATTTTCGGCTTGAACGTTTTTATAAAACTTTTTCTATCACAGTTTTAGATTTAAACCTTCATATATTATATAAATTGTTTCTATCACACTTTTTCGGCTTAAATCTTTTTGGAAAACTTTTTCTATCATATATTTTACCGAATATTCGCTCTATCGCGGCGAATCGCCGAACGCGCAAATATAGTTCAAACTTATGCAAAATTGAACTTCTAGTATTTTCGTACAAATGTATGTTGCAAATAATATTATAAATGCCTAGTAACATCTACTAATGTATCAAATATTCATTGTGACTTTGATTCAGACAACCTACAATTATTTTTAAAACATCAAATTATATAAACACAATTTTGAAATATGTTAAAGTTGTATTTTAATAAAATTTGTCTACTTTTTAAAGTAAATTAAGTTTAAAAGTAATAAGATTGTACACAAAAGAATGTTTCGCAAAGTTAGAATGTGGGGCCCCGTACATATATAGAGCCGACCCTGGAAAATTCACAGAGCCGAAATGTTCCGCATTCATAGTGCCGTGAGTCACAGTGCTGGAAGGTTCTACTGTAAATGTGGGATAATTCTAACTTCCTGGATAAAAATTAATCGAACGCGTACCCTTCTTAAAATAACGGCCACTCAAGGGGCGCGGGTTCGAGTCCCCGTCAGTCGTATTTCCGTATTTTTCGGTGTCAGAAATATTTTTCGAAAATGGACAAAAGCGGGCAAAAATATTTTTCTTAAATTCAGAATATCTCATGTTTACTATGATTTTCACATTAATTGTAATTAGTAAGTTCTATCTTTCGGCGAAAACCGTATTAAACACACTAATCGAAATAATGAACGGTGGACTTGGCTAGTCAAAACGTGGGTGCCGACTATAGCTAGCTGATAACAAATGAACATATATAATACGTGTTTGCCTTTCGATTTTATTGAAACGAAGATAGTTCTAGCCCTCTGCTCTACACATCTCTTTCTCTTTCTTTTTCTTTTTTAATTCATCCACAAAGTAAATCTTAATCACAATAATTAAATTTTAAATATAAACGCCATGTTTAATGCAGTTAATTGTATAAGAAGGAACAAATTTTAAATAAAATTATATATAAAAGTAAAACAATATTTTTTTAGTCAATATTTTATAAATAGTAATATGTATTTGAAAACTAAAATTTTCAAACTACGATTCTATTATTTGGAAAGATTGATGTATCATTTTTTACCTACTTGTTAGTACAACATTCGTTGATTCACTGCCACTGTCAAATATTTGCATTAACAGAAGAATCAAAATTAAATTTAACTTAAATTAGATGATTTTAAGTTACATAAACAGAGAAGATGTTATGTAACGTGTAAGTACGTTTTGATTTTTATTTTTTAGCTAAGACTTATTTAGTATATATAATTTAAATATCATTAACAAAATAAAGCAGTAAACTTTAGATGTTAATATGACAACTATTTACGGTTATAATGTACTTGCCATAATATTTTGTACTGGCCACACTTGGTTACGAGAAAATGGAGGCAGTTCTGTAATCTTCTATTATTTCTGTGTATTTCACTTTTGAGTTTACGTTAAATATACTTACTTTCACTCGCACTTATGATATTGACGAACCACACTGATGTGCTTATTTTTTATGTACATGATAGTACATGACGTTTTTAAAACGTTAATCGTTTCATCAAAGCACCTTTCAACGTTTAAATGAATAAGTAGCATCAGTTGGTGAAACGACATATAACCAACCTTTTATTCTTATGTATAATACACGCATGGGTTTTGCATTTTTTTACCGGGGAGTAACAAAAGTTATCGGTATGCAAAACAGTTTAAAAGAACAAAAATCTAAACAGTCCAAACGGTTTTTTAAATTACATTATTATCATGGGGTCGGTGAGAATACTCATCTATAGCGTCTTATCACAGTTATACTGAATCGCTGAGCTAGAGTATTAACCCCCCTGCGCAGAGAGCCGAGTATACTCGTCCAAACCGCACGTCATTTTTGTATACATTTTGTATTACAAATTTAAATCTTTACTTTGTTGGGACATCTACAACCTCTTAAATTGAAGCTAAATAGTATAGCTATTATTTAGAAAATGTTACGAATTTGCAGAAAATATTGTTGCAGACTTACATTTGATCTAGTTCATATATACGAAAATAAACTTCTGCGCAGGAGGGTTAATAATTAATTGGTATAATAGCGCGATCAACCTTATTTACACTTTGCTTGCACAGTTTTTGCTTTATTTCGACCGGAACATTTGGAAATTGATTAGAGGGTAAAAAAATATATTTTACTTTCTCTAAAAGGACAAAGGTAGCTGATTTTATATCAATCGTCATGTTCGTAGTACGAGTTGTAGATGTGCCCTTTAAGAAGAACAATAATGACTTTTGGTAGATAAATAATTATTTATAACCATTACATTTTCGTAATTATTAAATTGATCTTCAAATAACAAATTTACCATTTTCGGTATTTCTTGCCAAATAAATTTTGATTTTCGGTATTTTTGACTAAATAAATTTTGATTTTCAGTATTTTTGGCCATACAAAAATTGATTTTCGTTATTTTTATATTCATGTTATTCTTTTTCGTTATTTTCTTTTTGGTTTTTTCACTCTTTCAAATTTCAGTCTTTAAGAAATTTTCCTTTCAGATCTTTTAACTTTCCGAACAATTAACTATCCGAATTTCTCTCTATCAAAATTTGTCACCATCCGAATGTTTGCTATCTCCAAACAACATACATTTCATTTTCAATTTTTAATTCTAATGTAATTTGAATGATAGATTTAACAAACTGTTAAAGGGGTTAATTTATTTCTAGAGGTTTCTGAACTGACTTTTCACTGCTGAGAATGAACTTGCAGAACAAGAGCTTTCTAAATCACGGTCTATCATTCATTCAAGAGAAAAGTTTTGAGGTCGAATTACAAAGCCCTAAAGACAATAGTTAAGTAAGTAACAGAGTAAAACGAATAATCGAGTTTACTTTCAATTAAATAGAATTTACATCTATAATCTTAGGACGATGAAAATTAATTTGTGATCTAATTGTATCACTGGCGTTTGTTTTCCCGGAAAAACAAGTAGAACATAGTTCTGACTTTGACAAAAAATATAATTTATTACTGTTAGGAATAAGAATCGTGAAATAGCCAAGAAGTCATAATCGTATACATAAGTAGATAATGTCATGTATAGTCAGACGCCGGTTTAAAACCCTGTAAATTCTGTCTTTATTTTAAGATTGTGGAATAAATGATTATCGTCCATTTAATCTACTGCGAAATTAATTATATTCAAATTAAACGTTACAAGTTACCTTAAGGTAATTATATACACTTGAAAAATTAAGTTCTGATAAAATAAAAAGATCACGTTTCTAGATCTAGTCGCTAAAAATTTATGTGTGTTGTTCTACCTCTACATGTTCGTTTAGTGGGGAAAACCTAAAGGGCAATTTCAGCTAATTGTATCCAAATTACTATAGTGTACTATACTTCTATTTCTCGCTGACAGAGTAATATGTTCTTCCATCAGTGAATTATGTATTACAGTAGAAACATTATAAATGATTATAAATAGGAGTAGGAATATGTATAATGGTTTCCGCAAAACCAGTCGATTTATTTTTAATTAATAATGATGGTTTTGTGAAACTAGTGGATTTTACAGTGCATTAAAGTTACATGAGTTTGTATATGATACATATATGCGTCAAATAATATTTTTGGCATAGTACGTTTCTTACACATAAGAATTGTACACGTAATTATTGTGCACAATTTAGCATTTGTCAAATATATCTATATATAATTTGACCAATGCTAAATCGTGTATAATAATTACGTGTATAATTCTTATGTATAAGAAACGCGCTATGCCATATTTTTTAATTATATATGCTCTAATACTATTACTTCTGACATTGCGGTAAAATTAATTTAAAAAAAATCGTTTATTACAATTTGATAATTTTGCATTAAATTAGATTTTTTAAGGCGAATTTAACAAAAACTGAAATGGATGAAAACGCTACTAGTTTTGCAATTGGCTGAAGTGGATACTGGTTAGATCGACTTTTTTATAATTATTTTATAAGAAAATAATTAACATTAATAATTAATTTATGCACATGTGACACATGTCTTCGTAGTATTCTTTTCTGTAGAATCGAATAGCGCTATTAGTTTTTTCTAAAAATCATTTTTCGACAGAGTGTGCGTAAAGTCCATGTGTAAAGTGTTAATATCAGTGCATAAAGTGAACTTTTCCGCACACGTTTGCGTAAAGTAATTTAACAGTCTCCAAATCAATGTGACACACGAATATACCACTCATATATGATATGACAGTGAGAAAAACAGATAGAGGTTGAACACATATATTGAATAAATTGATCAAGAGAATGATTGATCAAGAGATCTTTTATTTTCTGAGATATTGAGGTTATATTTTTTTAAAATTATTTTTGTTGTTCGCTTATATCTCGAGAACGGCGCGGTCATGTTTTATCAAACAGGACGTATTTTTTTCGTCTTCAATTGATGATTCGATAATCAAAAGAAATTTCGAGATCTATCAATTTGTTTTTGTTTTATAAAGATTTTTCGATTTTTTGATTTTTGAGTTTTATATTTTCGGTTTTTTGGCATGTTATACATTAATCAGAGCATAAAATTACCTATCTTTTACAACCGCATATTTTGGATAGACTCCTTCTTTTTTATACACGAAAAAGTTATCTTTAGTTTATACGGTTATATTTCGGAAAGATAAAGCAATTTAAAATTACTTTATAAGAACAAAGTGCCAATAAATTGCCAGCGGTGTTATTAAATAATTGTAATTAGTTTCAATTTCTTTCTTTTGAAATCTTCTACATGAAATTGTACAATTTCTACGTTAATATTCCGAAAGCGTATTATCTCATATTAAAGCCTACAGCTTGTGTAATCCATGCCCTCGATAAAAATCGCGTTCAAGATACGCGTGCTCAAAACAATTGCGAGTGTCATTTTTCTCCAGATATAACTAAAAGAAAAATAGAAACAATATAGAAAAGTACTTCAAAGAGTATATTCTGTTTGCCAGCGCACCGTTAATAAAAAAGTCCGCGCATTCGCAGACAAACACGCGAAAGTCCTTTGACGCGGCGACAAAGAATGCCGAAAATGTCTGAAAAATCCTGGTGATTTCGCAGAAAGAGTTTTGAGCGCAAGCGACGCTCAAGCCTCCCTCAAAAACGAGTAATAACAAATTTTGAACAATTACGCTCGAAATAACAGAAAGAAGAAGCGTAAGGCCACGTTCTCGCGCGCGCGCCGACACAATATCCGGGCGCACAAAAAACCTAAAAAAGAAAATTAAAAACAAAATAGACGCGGCGGTTTGCAGCAGCTGCTATCCAGCTACACACCCCGAGCTACTTAAAGCTACAAGCTCGGTGACTGTTGGGCTGCAGCCGCGTCCGCGTGCACGTACGCGTGTGCATAGGCCTGTCGTGGTGCGTGCAGTCTGCGCACGAAAAGGGACACGCGGGAAGAGCAGAGCAGAGCGGTGGCGCGGCGGGGGAGGGGGCGCAACGGCAACGGCAGCAGGAGAGAGAGCTTGGCGCCTCAGTGGCTGCTCCGACACTGAAGCGCGCGCGTCGAGTCGTGCCCGTCCGCTCGCGGTCTCTGGCTGTGTCCGGTGCGCCGACTCTCTCGGGAGAATATCGCGGAATCGAGGGATGCCGGCTCGGGGCCCAGGCGAAGATGGCCCCGCGGCAGCAGCTGCGCTCGGCGAGAATTGGCTGCCGGCGGCGATCGACGATCGGCACCTGCACTGAGACGCCGCCGAGAGCCGCGAGGCGCAAGTTCGCGGCACGCGCAACGGCCGATTGAATCCTCGTGACTCGCCGCCGACGCCGAAAGTTTGGCGCTCATTGGTCGCGCTGCCTGCAATTTGTGAGTGGGGTTCAAGTAATTGTGAAGTTGGCGATTGTCGTTGGTATTACGCTGGCTGGGCTTTGACGTAGATCGGCGTTTATGCGTAAGGTGGAGATCGCGATGACGAGATGCCGTGGCGGGGTATCCCTAGCGATATGGCGGCTGCGCGTGGTGATTGTTTTTAAGCTCCCTTCGTGCGGAATGGCACAGAAAAGTTTTTCCGCTTCTTCCGTTGGTAGATTATGACATATGTGACGCACTTTTTGCGCGAAATGAGCGAACTGTAAAACACTCGGCGGAACTAAATTTTAATTGTGGCCCCTGGAATCTTTGCTTCGTTAACAAAGTTCCAATTAATATCACGTTGGCAATATGGCATTTTAAAACTTTACTTGTTAAAAGTTCGCGCGATCATATTTGCTGCGCGTCATTCTGGTTACTAAATTACTGCTTAAAATTTGCATATAACTTTATTCGAATAATTTGGTGTGGCTGCTTTTTACAATTTTAGTACAGCATGCAGGTCAGTTTACTCATCTACTGTTATACATTTTGATCTCAACAACGAATGTTGAACTTATAATATAAAATATAATCATTTAATAGAAATGTATTACATTTATAATTATTTAAAATTATAATAAAAATAAAAAAAATCTGCATCTAAGCAATAAATAATACATTGGCAAATAAACCGTTAATATATTGACTATGTAACGATGCTACTTTGATACAAAAACATACAGAATATTTTTTTTCTTAGCATTCCATCACTTTGATCTGTGCTACCAAAAACAATATAATATCATAAAAATGCGAAAACCGTTATCGAGCAACAACGAATCAATGAATCTTAAACATTCTTATTGATTTCAAATCTTCGTCAAATAAAAAAAAATTCATTTCGATTAGTCAAAAATTACCGCGTAATATCCAAGAAGTAAGGGATCAAAAATTTGTTAAATGAAAAATCATAAAAATGAAAAATCGATATAAAACCAAAACGTATCACTAAATATTGAAAATTCTTTTTTATTTCAAACGTTCATAAAAACAAAGTAAAAAATTAGCTTTAATTGGTTAAAAATTACCACATTATACCCAAGAAATAAGCGATCAAAAGAAAATTTTAAAAAAGAAATCATAAAAATGAAATATTGTTATAAAGAAAAAAAAGCATTCATTGTCATTTTGAAATATCTTGAAAAATAAAAGTCCTCATGATCTGGGCAAATAACTCAGTTAAGAGATAGTTAAAAACTACTATTCTGAATATTTTCAAATGGAATAATGCCATTTTACGCAAGTTTTTCTACCACATAGAAAATAATTTTTTTTTACAAAATGATTTTTTTCTTTGAAGAAAAAAGTATTAAGACTCATACATTTTACTAAATATACTTCTCGATGTTATTAATAACCAGAAATTTTTTCAATAAATGTCCATGATATATTTCCGAGATATAACCGATAAAAAAGAAAGTTACATTTTCATGTATAACAAAAGAAGGGAATTCAAAAATTTCGGGTCGAAAAAGATAGGTAATCTTAAGATCTTTGAAATGCATTGCATCCGAAATGATAATATTAATTTTATTCCGTAAGAAAACCTGAAAAACTTAAACCCCAAAATCGAATAATTCTTCTTGCGTCAAAGAAAAAGAAAACATTCAATTTAACCTTGAATTACTCGAGATATAGAGGGATACATACACTGAGAAAACTATATCGTAACTCTCCCAACAGCATATCGTAAAAATTTACATCTTGATATCCTAATTTTTGCGAAATATAAACAAGCTATTTTATATATTAAATGGAATAGGTGAGAAGTTCAGTTAATTTGAAGTTAGATTCTATACTACTCTAAATTTCTAGTGTTTTTTAAATCTTTAATTACTTTCTACAATCTATACCTATTATAAATATTATCGAAATTGTATCCACGTATTATTTACACTTTGCTTTGTTAAGAAATGTTGCGTGCATGTAAAAAAAGCAATAACGCGTATGTTGTCCTATGTACTATGCACATGTGGGTAAATATAGGTATACTCTCTTCATAAGATGGGCTGGCGCGACTTCTGCGCATATCTCTCGCGCATATTTTTACGATATAGAATCGCAAAAAGTTCGCTACGATGAATATCGTAAAAGTTACAATATTTTACTTTTACGATATGAATTTTACGATACAGTTTTCTCAGTGTACGAACACACATACACATATACGCGCGCGCGCGTGCACATACGTACACACACACATAGACACACATACACAAACATACACAAACATACACACACACACATTCATACGGACATTTTCTAAAAATAGTGTGTTTTGATTCCAAATGGCTTAAAACGTGTTTCTAACATGTTTTTAGAAAACTTTTTTTTTACTATTACAAAGCTTCCTCTAGGCATTAACTGAAAATGTTGCATTTAAAAAATTAATGTTTCTTAAAGTTCGCAGTATAAAACTCACATTTTACTTATATATTCTTAAAATAAGAACAAATTTTTCTTAATTTAAGAATCACATTTCTTAAAACAAAAGTAAGAAATGGTCCTACTGATAATAAGAAACTCGTATACTATATTCTAAGAAAGAAATTTACTGAAAATATGTAAAGACGTTGCTGCATTTGTTTATCAAACAAGCAAAAATTTCGGAAACTCTTAACCTTCAGGTTGTAAATGTTTACTCGCATTTATAATGGTGAGTAAATGATTAATAACTGTCTGATATAGGTTCATGTTATTGAATGTAGCTAAATTTATTATCATACTAAATTTTTAAAATTATTTTCTTTTATATATCAATTTTATTTATGAATTGAATACGTAAAATGTTACAATTTTCATGTCATGAATTTAAGAAGACAACAATTACTGATTTTCAAAAAGACAGTTACTTAAATTTTGAAAAAAACTTTGTTGTTTTAAGAAACTTTGGGAGTTTCTTACTTTCAGAACCTAGTATTTCTGAAATTTATTGCATCGCCTTTTGAGTAGGGATTCTTTCTTAAAGTACGTCAAATTGTTTGTAGTATATAAAAAAAGAGAGAAAAACTTTTTAACATTGCTACCTAATTATGAAAAATAAATAAAAATTATATGTGATTTTAAAAGTCGTGACAGTTATGTTTTTAATCAGTACTAAGAGATCTGCATACATATTTAACTATCACATTGAATAAAATTACAAACACGTCATGAAGCTTTAACGAAACCTATATATATATATATATATATATATATATATATATATATATATATATATATATATATTCTCTCAGTTGGCGAATATTATAATTTTATCTAAGTGTACCTTGATGCATATATTGATGTTTAAGTATTAAAGATAAATTTACAGCAAACTCTTTCTTGTATATTTGTGTATATCTCATTTTCTCTAGTGGTCAGTTTTAATGCACATGCAACTCATTATACGTTCGTCAATAAAAATGAAGCATTTCATATGCATACAGATATACCTTTTATTGCATTGTATACCTTTTTACTGTTCAAAAATAATCTTAGAATTAGATTGAGTTCTAAGCGAAAAATTATTTATAAAAATATATTTGGTTGTCGAACAATTTTCATTAAAAACTATTCTTGATAGAAATCAAATCTTATTCATAGCCAGTAATCGGCCATTAATGGTTAGGTATACATAAGATTAATTTCTACTAGGGTAATAATTTCATATTTTCTAAATGGTACATTTCTCTTTTAAAGATAAAGTAAAACTATTGAACTTAAAATTAATTTTTCTTTTCAAATTGTAACAGAGAATTCGCGTGTGTTTATAAAATGTAATATGAGGATCACGAAGTAGAATGAATGTATGACGGCTACCTATAGTGTTGCAAATCTAAAGAAATTGCACATCTGGGGATTATAGGACGGTTGTATTTTTAAGGCCCATATTGCTTATTTGCGCGACTTTCCTCTTTTACAGAAAATCTTCAGAGATAGCTTTTGCTTTCCTTATTTTCATCTATAACCTTGTTTTTGCATTAGTTTGTCGTCCTAGAGCATTACCATTTCAAATTCAAGATTGTTGATTTTAAAATAGAACTTTTTAAAATAAAAATCCAAATTTATTAATGAAAACGGCTAAGCTAACTAATCTGGAAGAATCGTAATTAACAACAAGAGAAGAAAAAAGAACTGAAATCCAGTATTCAGTAGTAATGTTGGAAAGTTCGTAACCTGGACTTCATAATCTAAGAGTTTAATTCTCACTTAAGATCGTAAAGTAAACTCGCCGACTCGCCGCCCCCCGCTAAAAAGAGAAAAGTCCCGCTGCCCGTGATGCGCACAACTAAAAGTTTGAACCTCGAAGCGGTAATTTATCTTGTTATACGTAATTATGAAAAATGCGTGCAAAAAGAAGCAAGAGAGAGAGAGAGAGAGAGAGAGAGAGAGAGAGAGAGAGAGAACGAGACACGCCGTAAGTGTTAATTCTCGTTACCAGTTTGCCGCACCACTGCGCGCCATCCCTTCCATTCACATCATGGGTGTACTGCGGGAGCGTAAACCGCGAAACTTATTTCGTTCGAACGCTACTGAAATGTCGTTATAGTAAACGCAGCGTCGGTGCCGCCGCTATACGATCGCATCTATATATAAGCCGCGCTCGACGGAGCCCGGAGCAGCGAACGAGGGTCGCCTGCGTGCATTCGCAGCAGCAGCAGCAGCGCGAAAGGAAGAGAACAAGCCCCGGAGAGAGTTTCGTTTCACGCATCCCCCATAAAAACCGGCGCTGTTTCTATCTTTTATCTTTCCGCGCTGTGTGCGAGGCGAGAGAAAAAAAATTATCGGAAAAAGTCTCGCGCGCTTTTATCGTTGAATGCTGGTCTTCTTGCGTCGAACGAAACTTTAATTTATTGCGTGGCTTACGCCCCGAAGTTGTAGTAGTAACGACAGCGGATTTTCTACTTTCCGCGCGCGAATCTGTAAATATCGCTAAATAACCGGCGATATCCGAGAAAAGATAATTACGAAGAAAAAGCTTATTATTTATTACGCGGTCGATTTTCTTCTGTACTCGTGTAATCTGTTTTTGTGATACTCGACGTGAATAATGTAGCTCACAGATACTCAAACGCTTTATATCGTACCGTCAGCACAATTTTCAGAATAGCCAGTTAAAATTCTCTTTCCCCGGCAAATCGACTTAGAATGAAATATTCACGTTAGAACGTTATAATGCATTTTCCAATATCAGGCGTATAAGCTGATAAAATATTTTAGATAATCAAGGATTGTCAAGTTTTTAGCTTGATGAGTAACTTTTCGAGAGCATGACAAAAAATTGATGAACTTATAATACCTTTACACGAGTAGATGCAAAAAAGTATTATAACGCCCTTTCGTCGTTTAGTTTTTCCAGCCGAACTTTAAAAATCTCCGAAAGCATCTACTTTCCTTTTTCGCTCTCTGTTTCATTCCCCTCTTCCATTTCGTCTCGAATCTTCACCTTATTTCGGCCCACATTTGCCACGGCAACACGCGAGAGTCCATTCTCTCGGCTTTCCATCGCAAAACGCACGTAACAGAGCTCCCTCCCTCTCCCTCTCGCACGCGCGATCGCGCTGAGAATTCACTGCACGAAAGCTGCCGAGCAGAGCGGAGCGGAGCGAAACAACGGCTCGGAACTGGGGGTGGGTATCTCGCTTGCAGCTGTGAACATGCCAACCGGGCGGCACTGACGCCGTAAATTCCACGAAAATTCGTGTGTGCAACAAGCTGGCGCACACGCGGTGCTGGCGTTGGCGCCGCCCGACCGCTGAGCGATAGATGTATATAACCCGTAACACACGTGTTTTACGCGTGCCCATACACACGCGCACACGATCGCGCGCGTGCGTATTGCACGCGATGAAAAATGGCCCTTTGTCGCGCACATGGCGATCTCTTCGCTCGCACGAAACAAGCAGCGAATCCCGAGGATTTTTCTTTTTTTTCGGATGGAGGGGAGCAGATAATTTTCCGATTAAATTCAATAAATTGCGCGCGCGCGCTTCGAGCGTTACACGATTATTGCGCTTTTAATTTGCATTGTTCATCGCGCGATTCAACGGAATGTCATGCGTGCGAACAGATATTTTATATATCGGATCTTTGATGTTGGATTTGCCAGACGCGCGAAATTTGCTGCACGGTTGGATAGTAGCGTGTTTCATCGGATGTTCTACACTGTAAATAGCGATTGCGATTGATTGTAAATTTTAGTGTATGTATTATATGATGTAATAATTAGAGCAATATCTAATTTCATTGCTGTATTATGTGTAATGCGATAGATTTAAATAATACAAATGCGATATTATTGATTCCAAATTATCATTCGAAATGGAAATAATTTAACATAATCATGTAAATTGTAAAATAAAAATTGGATTGCTTATTACTATTATATTAGTGACCAGAATAGAAACACGCAACGCAAAGTGGATTATAAATGTACGCTTTTGCAGTACTGAATATTTTACTGCACATTCTGCATTGTCAAAAGTTTTTTGTTCTTTACAGTAAATATTGCGATGAACATATTCTATTCTTTGTTTTAACATCAGTTGATTCATAATATGAGAAAATACAATAATATGTTTTCAAAATGTTTTCCCAATTATAATTGAAAACTGTGAATTTTTCATTAAAAAATTTTAATTACAAAAATTTAGTTATGAAACATTGTACATTGTATCGCTCACATTCTCCGTTGCAGGTTTAGTGAGGTTAAAGTGTAATCCGATTTTTGCAATTTTTGTACATAATAATATTAAAATTATATACTTTTAAGAAAAAAATCGATACCCTAGTGAAAATGGATTACATTTTCGGACCAGTAAATGGCTAGTCCAGAAACAAAATGATACAAAACGGTCGGTTTTTTGGTCGCTATGAAACGCTTTTTTTACATCACTACAAATTCACAGCGCGCTTCACGCGCTCTTTTTTGTGTTACTCTTCGAGTCTTCGCTGATAAATTAATTGATCAAGCCTGAAAAAAAGTTTAACTTAAAACAAAATTTAAGCTATCTTTTGGCTAGAAAAAAGCTAGGAAATACGCAGCACAAAAGCTAATTGAGAGACAGAAGGTTCGGAAATAAAAGGATTGTCATATCCACGCGAATAATATATAAATACCTTTTATACCAATGTATCTTATTTATAATTTTGTAAATTAGCTTTCTCTATTTATGGTTAGGTGATCCATTTGTTTACTTCATTAAATATCTCCTTACATGAGAGGAAAAGCGTTTCATCGCAACCAAAAAACTACCTATTTTATATTTTTAACAGACCAATTTCTACTAGGGTGTTTCTACCTCCATTTAAGTTTGTAGGTACAAAGTGAAACTATCTATTGCATGAATAGTATGTAGGTGAAGTTTGGAACGTTCGTGAACCTGCCTTAAAAACTAAATTCACAATTTTTTTCATTAAATTTTATAATGAGAAATGAAAATGAGCCTTGAAAAAGAAGATTGAAAAATTGATTTTATTTTCACATACGATATGTCGGCGTTTTATCTCGGTGATTCTTTTACATTTAAGCTTTATAATAGTAATAAAAAGTTTTCTTAAAAACATAGTATAATTTTTTACGAAACGCTCATTTGATGAAAAGAAATATTTTCTTTTAGATTCATTGACTCGTTTTTGTTTTATAATAACTTTTCAATTTTATGATTTTTTTTAATTTGGTCGCTTATTTCTTGGGTATTAAGTGGTAATTTTTGTCTATTCAAAGTTCATTTTTTTCTATTTTTTGATAAAGATTAAAAATTAAAAAAGATTTTTAAATTTTGTCAATTTGTTTTTATAACGATTTTTATAATTCACACTTTTCCTGTGGTGATATAATAAATTAACTCTCCATAAACTTAAATTTTTTACGAGTTATAATAATTCGATTAATTTTTATCTGTTCTTTGATGAACATACGAAATCAGAAAAAAGAAAGATACCTCGATTCGTTTTTATTTTATAACGATTTTTCTATTTACGATATTTTTAAATCGATAATGCAGTTTTTGATCATATGCTTATATTTTTTTGTAATTTATCGTTTGCCAAAAAACAATGATAAAAACACACCTTTTTTGAGATAATAATAAGAAAGAAATAGAGCAATTAAAAAAATATATTCGAATAAAGAAAATCATATTAGAGCAATTTATTTAGTTTGAGAAAGCCAAGTGCCAATGAATTGGCAGCGGTTCTTTTTTGGATCGATATAAGTTTGAACATAATAACATAGATAACAATAATATAATAATAACATTGTCTAACTTCAATTTAATTTCGGTAGTTTTAATATTGTAAATATCAGATATGTAAAATTGCTGTTATACGTGCTGTTTTTAAAATGATTTGTAATGGTGAAAAAATTAACGAGATATAATGTAGTAAACTGATTTAAAAAGTAATAAACCTATTATACTAACATCAAAATAATGGTTTTGACTTATTCTTATTTGCATAAAAAATTGCCCTCTTGCTTATATCGGTCAATAAAAATGTTACAACTATTCTTTACTCGAATGTAAAGGAATTACCTAGATAAAACTTCGACATTTCGTATTATAAATTAAAATCAATTATCTAATTTTCTTTTTCAAGGCTCATTTTCGTTCCTCATAATAAAATTAAAGGAACAAAATTGTGTACATAGTTTTTAAAGCAGTTTATTCGATCCCACAAATTAGCGAGATGAAACGTCTAGATAGGGCTACAAAAATCATTCGTTATTTTTAGGCTGTTTTAACCTTATTACGGATCAACCCTATATTAGGCATGTCGAATACTTTGTTTTAGACCCTAACGAAGCGAATTACACAAATATCGTAAATAGTTCCACGAACGTTCGAAACTTCACTTACGCTGAATAATTTCATTGATCTGTTTATTTTACCGTGATACAAAATCCAAGAAGATTTAAAACTATTTATTTCACAAATATGGTTTACACCAGACTGAACCTGTTAAAAAAAGGAACACGTTAACATTTTTAAATTTTACGCTTATTCTGCTTTTTTGCTTTATTACATTGTTTGCTTTTATTTTACGCAAGTTTTTAAATACAACAAATAATTGTTATAACCGAAAAAATGGATCGAATACCTCGAATCAGCGATTTCACACAATAGATGTCCATTGAATGCACCACCGAACATGCAAAATTCGCAAGTCTGTTTTTCAGACGATAGAGCTGGACAATGCGTGTTTTTGATGGGTGACTAAGTACGCAGTAGGTATTGCACAAAAGTATATCTCGACGACTATTCGTAGAATTCGCGCGTATTTTAATACAGCAATGAAATCCCATTGTACTACGCATGATTGCCAGTAAATTTTCGCGGATGAGAGTATTACGAACATATTATTAAAATAATTCGTTTATGCAGTACCTATAAGGTATACAATTCGCATTTACGTCGCTCGAATGGTCTGCAAATTTTTCGCCACTTATTTGTATTTACGACAAATAAAAATAGAAACTGCGCACTCGCTCGCGCGCTCGATAACGTCATTATTATCCTAATACGAATGAAGCTAAGCTCGTATCGCTACGAATTTACGCAAATTCGCGCAGACGCGTGGCGGCAGCGGCTGCGATCGTTCTGCAGCGATAGTGTCGGACTGTAGGCAATGATCGTCGGCGGCATAGAACGTGCACGCATACACGCCCGTATTACACACAGAGGGAGCGAGAGAGAGAGCGAGAGGGGGGAGAAAGAGAGAGAGACAGAGGGAAGAGAGAGAAGCCCCGGCGTCAACGGCTTTCATGTCATTTTCGCGCTGTCGGCTGTTATACGGCAATGGCCTCGTGAAATCCGGATTTATTTGATGCCGCGAACTGGCTGGCGGGCGGCAATAAAAAAAATAGAAGCGTCTGCGACTCGGAAAGGGAGGGGAACTGCTCGTGCACAGGCGCGTGTATACTTGCTCGGCGCGCGGGAATTGACATCCGTCACGATAACGCGGTCGGGCCACGCGGCGGTTGATGAGATGCGGAAAACTGCGGGGGAAGAGAGCGAACAACGTCGAGTGAAAAAGAAAGAGAGAGTGAGAGAGAGAGACAGAGACAGATTGATTGATTGATTGATTGATTGTGTTTATTTCAGACTAAGGACTGCAGGTCCTCTTAGTCAAAACCAAGTATATGTACAACGACGGTTACAAAAACAGCCAAGCACTGCGTATGGACGTAGTCCCTTAGACACCAAAAACGCTCGCTACTTAAAATTAAAATAAATATACCATTGTAAACAAAAAAAAATATAAATATATATGTAAATAAAAATATCAGGTGTAAATATATATGTAAATAAAAATATCCGGTGTAAACATATAAATAAAAAGAAATTAAAGGTAAAAATTAAGTATGTACATCATAACCTACACTGAAAAAAAAATTCTTAAATCTAAGTAAACGTTTCCTTGAATCGTACTCAGAAAATATTTATTTGAAAATAGTAAATATTTAATTATGTTTAGACTGGTATTCATCAATTCAATAAATATTTATTAATTTAAGAAATATTTACTATTTTCAAATAAATATTTTCTGAGTACGATTCAAGGAAACGTTTACTTAGATTTAAGAATTTTTTTTTCAGTATAGTCTTAAAATAATACAACGTAAAGCTCTCGTAAGCTAAAGTACAAAGGTGCTGAATTGCATGCCACAAAACACATATTGAGCAGAGCAATCTGCGGGCGCGTTCAGGAGGAATAGGGGGAGAGAGAGAGATACAGAGAGAGAGTGTGTAAGAGAGAGAGAGAGAGAGAGAGAGAGAGAAATAGAGAGAGAGAGAGCGAGAGAGAGAGAGTGAGAGAGAGATATTGATTGATTGATTGGATTGATTGTGTTTATTTCAGACTAAGGACTACAGGTCCTCTTAGTCAAAGCCAAGTACATGTACAACGATGGTTACAAGGACAGCCAAACACTGCGTTGGGATGTAGTCGCGTATACACCAAAAACGCTCGCTACTTAAAATAAAAATAAATATACAATTGTAATCAAAAAGAAAATGTATAAATATATATATATAAATAAAAAAAGTTAAAGGTAAAAATGAAGTATGTACATCATTTAACATAGTCGTAAAATAATAGAACGTAAAGCTGTCATATTGAACAGAACAATCTGCGGACGCGTTTAGGAGGAACAGAAAAGAGAGAGTGAAAGAGAGAGAGAGAGAGAGAGAGAGAGAGTGTGTCAGAACGCTATTTTCCCTGCTATCTACTGTAGGGCCCTTTATATTCGCGCGGACTGCCGGACACGAGCGATGGATTTTTATTGGCTATCTGGCAGCGACGGCGTGAGCCGGCCACTTTCACTTGAGATGGAACTTATGGCTATGTCGGGGCGCGCGCCAGCTATAGACGCACACACGGCGCGTCGGTTGTTCGGGAGCTTAGGGTAGATTCCGGCTGAGAATTAAAGTTCCAGTATAGTGTCTATCTGAGAGCGCTCGGCTCTTAACTACGGCTTCGCTTCCCCTATTCTAAACCTATTTTCCGCAAAAACGCCCGAATTTATGTTGATCGATATGCATCCCGCCGGCGTGTAATTCTCCGGGAATTTGTTTTTTACTGTTATTTGTCCCGCTGAGGGAGATTTGTTTCTGGCTTTGCTATGAGAATTAAGCTGTATTTAATGAAATAATTGGAAATAAATGATTATTGCTCGGCTGTTCTACAAGAAAATGCTTCGCACCGCGTGTCAATTGTTTCGCTCTCGCGCTTAAACACGTACAATGTTCTGCGAAATACCTTTTATTTTTAGAATATAAATTTTAGTAAGATTGATAAAGCTTAATTAATATTAGTATTGATAAAAATATTATATACTGTTGTTATAAAGATTAATGTGCACCCGCATAGAGATTTCATATATAAATTATAGGTAGTAACTACTACGAAAGCTGAAATGGCCCAAATCTTAACTTTATGAGGTTTTCTCCCCTGTAGTTCTATAATCGCGCGTAGTTTATTAAGCGGGTCTCGCCAGCAAGTGAGGTTCAGGGCTTATAAAAAATTTAAAATCTTTCTTCTGAAACTCTGTGTATGTTCCTATAATCCCGATAAATTTTTGTCTCTATAGCTATTACACGATACACATTAATATATTAGATATATAAAGTATTAGAATGACCCATATATATCTTCCTATATTACATAGTTGTTACCGTGGTTTCCGGTACTCAGCCCCTCCAACCCCCCATTCCACTTCATCTCCGCCAGCCCCTCCAACGCCCCACCCTCCCCCTCTACAGCTTCTCCACAACCCCTCCACCGCCACCTACACTTAAGTATCTCCGTAAACTATACAGCCCTTACTAAGTACTTTCCATCTAAGTCTATGTCTATGCCTTGTTGACCGAAGGATACGCAATTATATAATGTCATCCGTTACAAAGTTTGTACAGGGTACAAAATTATGTTTACAGTTTACCAGACTACTTTAGAGGTACTGTAAAGACGCGTTGGATTTTTAGTTTGTTTTAGTAAAAAAATTATTATAACATACAGATTATTTATTTTAATAATTATATGACATGTTAAAATTATTAAGGGGACATATACACCTTTAATTTTTAAATTAAATGATAATATATTTTAAGGTAAAACTAAGTCACTCATCATATATTGCCTGTTTTTCTTCGGTAAATTTGAATATTTTATCAAACATTTTTTTATTTCTTTTTTTTTAAAGTCGAGGCCCTGTTGATTGGCTATATTGAAAACCTCTATATTTCTTGAGCTACAGCAAGTTTTAGAATGTTCATGTGATCGGATTGACGCTTTCAAGGTTTTATGATATGTGTATGGGAATTTGTATATAGAAATTATTGACCTCAGTTATAGTTTATTTAAGAGAAGATTCTTCGATTTTTTTAAATATTATTATGAAATATAACTTAAATAGTAATATAACTCTGGTCAAAAAATTTTATATATAAATTCCCACACGCATATTATAACTAAATATATTTTGAACATAATAAAACTTTGAAAGCGTCAATCCAATCACATAAACTTTCTAAACCTTGCGGTAGCCCAATAAATATAGAGGTTTTCAGTATAGCCAATCAAAGGGGCCTCGACTTTAAAAAAAAAATAAATAAAAAAATGTTTGGATAACATATTCAAATTTACCGAAGAAAAACAAGCAATATATGATTAGTGACTTAATTTTACCTTAAAATGTATTATCAATTAATTTAAAATTTAAAGGAATATCTGTCCCCTTAAACGGATTTTGTAATTACATTTTAAAATAAAATTTTTTTAAAAAACCGTGGAACTCTTTGCCGAAAAGAACAAAACGTATAAATATTCAACAAAAATTATGTGCATGATTCTACATAATAGAATCATAATCTCAAATTTTTTCATTACCTTACTTGATGATTGATCAAATAATACTATCTAAATAATACTTTTAAAATAATATTTCAAAGACCATAGGTACAGATGTAGATAGACTCGTTCTAAAATTGGACTGCACAACACAGCATAGCACAGCACAACACAACACGAGATTGCGTTTATGTAGACTCTCAATGACTCTAAATGAGCCCTTACCTCCCGAAGTATGATTTGAAAAGGTAATTCTTTGTTGGATCCACTGTTTATTTAAAAGTGATACAGATTAAGGGAGTACCATCGGTTTCGAATTAGTGTTCAGAAAAATCTGAAATTTTGTATGAGTAGAGGATTATAGTTAGGAAAATATATGATATAATATATAACATAGTATGCATGGCATATATAGATATACAACATAATATATTTTCCTCTTACCGTAAATCAAACACACGCAAAGTTTGTCTGTTAGTTATAATGATATTGTTGTATAATAAATCATACTACTATACTAACTGTACAACTAGGGGAGAACGGGGTACTGCCGGTCACCTAAGCAAACGTGCTTGTTATTTCCACTTTCAAATTGTCATTAATTAACTTTAAATAATTATTCTGTTAGTTCAAACCATTGCCTTTAAATATTTCTTATTGGTTTAATATAAAAATGTAAGATATCGAAATGATAAGACGAAATAAAAAAAAGAATTTTTACTGGTTTTATTCCACATCAAAGGGTAATACAGGTAGGCCTCGGTACAATTCCGGCCACTATTAAAAAGTTACTTTTATACGTGAAAAATTTCTTTAATTCAGTTATATGAACCTTCATATGATCAGTGGCGTTATCATTCGCACTTACATAGAGAAATATGTAACACATAACCACTGTTCAATCAAAGACACTTAAGCAAAGTTGCCCTACCTGAGAGCGCAGCGTAATGTTTTCTTAGCTTCACTTTCGGGAGCGTCATTTAAATAACATTGTGACCGGTATTACCCCAATTTTGCTTAGTAATTTAAATTCAAATCACAAAAATGCAATAGACAAATAGGCAAAAAGCAATACTTTTTTTTTTCCACTACTTCGTATCCTTAGATTGTTCAAATTAATAAAGTTGAAAAAAAATAACTGCATAAAGTAACAAATAATATTTATAAAAGCTTATTTTATAGATCAGATTTCTTATAAGAAATGTAGACCTGAACTTTGATTGTGTATAATTCCTTCATAACACTTAATAGAAGGTTATTAGGACATTAGATTAATTGCATATTATGTTGCGTTTGTAATACTATTCGAATTATTACCTAAAAATGTTTAGATAATTGAATAAAAGGGTGACCGGAATTAGCCAGTGACCGGCATTACCCTGTTCTCCCCTATAGACTATAGCGTATAAATCAGATAAAATTTGGATGCAATTGGTAATGTATAGCTAAGTTTTTAGATTTTTGCGAAGATATAAAACAAAAACTCTTTCTCTGTATACAATAGTAAAATTGTGTTTTAAGGGAAAAACTACCCTTTTTATTATATCTTAAGAAAATATGTTAAAAAACTTAAAGTTTATACAAAAATTTCGCTTTACAGTTAAATGTTCTAATTCTTTTTCTCTATTTATCTTATTAAAAATAAAAAATAGGGGTTGGGGGGCGGAGCGAGTAGGGGGAACCTATATTTATACATATATCAACCACCATATCCATATTAAAAGTTATACATATCTGTGGTGAGCCGGAAAAACGACTTAAGTCAATTTTTTAAAATATCGAGATAATAAGGTTTAATGATTTTATTTTTCATTTAAATTATTGACAGAAAAGTTGGTGGAACTGGGAATGGGGTGTGGAGGGCAACCAAGTTTTAAAAATAACGTAATTTTGTTAACAATTTTACGTTATATTGTGGACGGGGCTATGTGGAGGGTATGTGGAGGGAATGCGGAGGGGTGTGGAGAAGCATATAATATAGGGAAGATATATTATGGGTCATTCTAATACTTTTCGAAGAAAACTTGCGCACTCCTGTTAGGGATTTTGCCGGCAATTTTTTATATGAAAGTACTCATCAAAAATATACTCTCAAAAAAATGTTCAGCCCCTAAGGTCCCCTTTGCGACCTAGTATTGTTCTGAATTTTCAAAAGTGGCCAAAGGACGGCTATTTTAAAAAATTTGAGAGAGTCCTATTAATACCAATTTGAACGTACCAACAAAAGATTTTTCAACTTTTTACGAGTTTTAATAAAAAAAATATTAGACCCCCTTGACAGCTCAACGGGTCACCCGTACGGAACTGAATATGAACTTAAAATTTTGTGTTTTTTAGGTTATGTTCGATTTGCTTGCCATGTTATAAATTCGATACGGATTTAGGTCTACCTCATTTCAAATTCTTCATCTTTAAAAGAACTTTAATTCCTTTTTCAGTGGGTTCAAAACGGTTCCTTATAGCTACAGCCTCTGGAAAATACGTACTTTTTTGAAGATCATTAAGGGGGCAGGCCTGGGTTAAACCAAAAATAGATTTTTTTTACGAATCCAGACAACATTTTTATATTTAAAATTAATCATTCAGAAAATTTGTATGCTATCAATACTTAATAATATCTTACATTTTACCATTGTAAAACCTCAAAATCTTGATCATACACGTTACAATAAATCACTATTTTCAATAGCACATTTATTAAATGAACTTTGTTCCTCACACGACTCTAGGTGACATGATAAACAAAATTTGTTTTCTACGGTTATTCGACTCTTTTTGACATGTATTACAGCACTTTTTCGTTAAAATGTCTTTTATTATTTTTTGTCGGAGATCTAATCGATTTTTTGAATAAAGAAGAAAAAATTTATATATTTGTGTAGTTTAATATTTTTGTCGAATCTATGAACATTTTTTGCTTGCCCGTAACCTACAGATTTAACAGATGCATGGATTTTGCTGATCTTAAATTGTTCCTCTTGTATGTCTTTTTGGACTGAAGCAAATTACAGACGTTAATTTTAATTTATATAAATTTCTTGAAGACCTAAAAGCAAAAAAATTATCATTATTATTAAAATTATCATTTTTTCATACTTAAATTATAAGACTCACATGATAATCAATTCTTAGAGGTTTCTAAACAGCTTCAGTCCAAAGCAGCATTCAAAAGAACCATTTTAAGACCTAGATCATCAAACCGGTTCAGACTGCAGGTTACGCACAAGCTCTGAAAACGTAGTTATGAGAAAATTGCATTTAAAGTTATACTTCACTAATGTTACAATTTCTTTAAAGATCACATCTCAGTCCACATTATAATTATTTAATGTTACTTCAGTATCAAATAGAATTGTTTAATTTGAAAATACAATTTGCACTTGCTTTGTTGATAAATTTGTACAGTTTAAATGGAAAAAATGCAAAGTTAGCTTTCAAGCTAAATCTGTGCAAAATTCAAGCTTAGGTAAATTTAGCACACTAGCTACGTAATTTTACGTATCGAAATTCCTGTATGTAGTACGCTTTCATAAATTAATAAACGGCTATTTGAATACGTGTGGTTTGATGCAAATCAGTCTATTTATGTTTGCATGTGTACATTTCTGGTTGCGTGTGCTCGTAACTGCTGTACAAATTTTGAGAGCAATGAAAATTTTGCCAGTTGTCTGGTGAAGTCTATAAACTAACTAAAGTTTAACATACATGGCTAGAAATTCCTCAAACTATTATAGAAGCAATTTCTTAATATAATAATTAAAGTTGTAATTAAGTAAAAATGCAAAAAGTTAATAAAAGCGAGGAAGAAAATATAACAAAAAACCATTAAACTTCACGCAAACTTCGGTATCTCATTGAAAATAATTAGCAAGTAAATGCGGGACGATATTAAACTTTTAAGTCTTTCAAGCCCGACGAGGCGAGTTTCGCCAGTCTTAAATCCGCGAACGAAACTTATCCCGTTTAATCTGCGGTTTTTGTACACTTTCGCCAAAGTTCAATGTCATCTCAATGAAACAAATGCCGCTCAACCCTGGCTCGCTCGCCCGGACTTTATTTTCTCTCGCCGCACGCACGGCTCGCTCTTTTTTCTCCTCTATCTCCTTCGTGCCGCGCGCAAATTGGGTACAGAGGCAAAGCTGCTGGCCCGCGCAAAAGAAGACGGATAAGCGCGCAGGCGGCCGGAGTTTCGTAATTCACTTTGCTTTATTACCCGGGGGGCTAGCAGCGGGGGCGGCTCCAGACTCATCGTAATGGTATTGCCGTAATATTCATCGAAGCGTCTTTTCGCGGAACGTCCGAACACCGAATGGAAATCATGTCTACTTACACCGTAAACAGCCTGTGTACGTATCCCGAGACTGCGCAATGCCTGTTGAATTACAAATGCCGAAGGTAGCTATATAGCTGGCTTTACTTTGACGAGCGATCACGCCCCTGAGCCTTGCTGAGACTCCCGGACCGAATCTACTCTGCGGATGACATCCCGGCAAGCATTAAGCACACGATATTAATCAGAATAATGAGTGATTCCGGTGCTCTTGTCTTTTGGAATTACTTCTCTATCGAGTTATACTGGGAGAAATTTCGTTTTCGAATCATTAACTTCAGTAGGATATCTGACGTGATTTTTCATCGGATTAAGATTTTAATACTGTATATATAGGTATCTTCTGCTCGTTGATGTTGATCGTATAAAGGCATTCTTATAAATAAAATTTCATTAAATGAAAGTATTAAGTTCTCTTATTGCGAGTGAGTGAACATTTTTTTTATTTGAATTCGCTTAATTGAAATGATTTCGAAATAAAAGATAAAATAAGAGTACAATCTATAATGATTTTAAAGAGCATTTTCAGAGATAACCAAGTAATTATTAAAATGGCCGCTATGACGCATCATACCTGTATATGCGCCAAAGCGAACGTCGAGCTCGATAATACAGATTAAATGACTACTATTCATTCATGTAAAAGAATTGCAATCTCTCTTAGCGCTGTTGGCATAAATAACGTCGATACGAACGGGAATGAAATTACCGAAAATGGAGAATTTCCAAGAGTGAAAAGCGAGCGCGTCCTTGACTAACGAGGGTCTGCGGTACTCGACTACCACCGCCGATCTAATAAGAAAGAGCTTTCGGCTTCTGCGGGACTAAATTAGCACCTGACAATTGAATTTATCTTCTTGCCATTGTATATTATAATATGATTGATGGACTCTTTTAAATTTTGTAAAATACTTGCATAGTATAATTTTTTAAAAAAATTTTCTTAATTTTTCTGTGACTCAATCAACATTTTGATATTTACTTTGTTAAGAATAAATAGAATTTATTAACAATAAAATGTATATTTAAGTTTAGTACGTTATATAAAATATGTTGTCATATTTAGTTGCTTTAAAATATTTCTAGATTCGTTTTCTAGGTTGAATTTAGTTATAAATATTTAGGAATGCGATTTCAAGTTTGTTTTTGGAAAGTTAGAGACTAGGAAGTTTATGAAGTAATTCGCTTAAAGTTTATTTGTCTATATGAGAAATCATAAGTTTCTGTTGCTACCCTAATTTACCTTGAAACTTGAAAATTCGTTAAAGATGTTTAATATTATATAAAAAGTAATTTCGTTACATCGGAAATCTTATTTCAAGAGGTCGGTTTAAATTCTAGTTATATCTAGAGTAGTTAACGAAGCTACACACGAGAGCTCGCGTTGGATGAAACAATTAAAAGTGCATAGTGTCAATAGAATTAGCATCCTCGTAGTAGCAATAATTCAATTTGAAAAAGACATGCAAGAATCTTAAGTTAGTTAAAAGTTTCACTTAAACTGTGTCGCTTAAGAAGTTTGGCACGAATTAAACTTTTCTGTGCCACTCAGTGTTTAAGGAGTGTGAGACATTCATGTGAGGTTACCTAAAGTGTCAAAATTTTGTAAAGTGTACCGTAGACCATTATCGATATTAAACTAGAATTCATCTCGCATATAAAATGATATTTACCTATAATTTGATCAGCAACGTTAATACACATATATGTAATGATACTGTGCATAATTAGAATTATCACATAAAATTACAATATTTGACTAATGCATTTGGTAGATGATGACGATAAACTGATGAGAACGTTGTGAATAATAGAATACGCGAATGAACTGACAAACAAATATCAAACTCACGATGGAAACTCTGAATTTAACGAATTACGCTCATCAATTGAGCATCGAGATATTTTTCTTAACGATAGCACTTATTAAAAGACCGAATTAACGACGCTCGTAATGCTCGTCTAGTGTCCAAATGAGCCACTGCTTTTAAAACCTCTTAGAAGTGAAATTATGAAATGGTCACGTCTGACGTAACGATCCGCGCCCAAGTGTCACTATTCCGCGACTGGCGTGCGCACTGAAAAAGTTCCCCGAAGCTCGTTAATCCATGACAATTAAAAACTCGAGCTTTATACGTGAGAGACTAGAAGTCTCGCGGGTTGACGAACGGTCGAGGGGCGGCACGAGAACAGATCCGCGTGAAGCGTGAAGACGTGCGATGACCCGCGCTTTAATGGAGGAAGGGCACGAGAGCCCAAGAGGGAAACATACAAACCGTCATTAACTTAGCGAGAAACCGAAACGTTAGGACTGTACAGAGCTCCTCTGCCTGGCAAACGAGACGACGCTGTGGCTCAGAATGGGCTCTGGCTAACTGTTCGTGCTGCTAATTGTCGGCCGTATATCGCTCGACTTGACGTCGAAAGAAACAACTATCAGCGCACATTTTTGCTTGGCTGCTTGGATAATACAGATTCAATTTAACCTAAAAGTGGCAACAAATACATTACGTAATACAAAATTAACAATTTTTCAATACTAGTAATTTAATTTGAATGATTTTGAATTTATCTTGCATACTATTTTAAACTGATTTTAAATTTTTATTAGGTATATATACGTATTTTGTGTATGAATAGTAAGTAGCATTGCATACGTAGCGCATCGTATAATTAATTTATCTGTTCAATGAAAATGAATATTCTATATCTGGTCGAAAAATATACGAAGCGTGAAATTCCAACTTACCCATAATGCATTTTTTATTTCGAGCATTTCTTACTTTGTATTTGTCGATCTTTAAGGATAAACTGCAGAAAGGACGCCACAATTATTAGTAACTCATTCATCTCCTTCGTGAAAAGAATTACAAATTTTCCTAATAGCTTATTTTAAAGGATTACAAATGGAAGAAACATTAAAATTCTCTTTTTAATGTGCTGATTTAATTTTTTTTCCGTTTAGAATAATAAGTACCTACGTACTTGAATAATACAATCATTAGCACGAGGAGAACATTCAAGAGTATTATCGACCACGAGCGTGCGAACAATGCAAGCTATATCACTCTTTACAAACGCTCTCTGAGTACAATAATATTTTACTTTCCAGTAATCCATTATGATTATGTAAAATCAAGAACATTTAGTTTTTGAACTTGAATATTTAAACTACGAAGTAAAGCACATATATTTCAGAAAATTACAGTACCATGGCTGTTTCCGGTTATAGGTTGAATTTTTATCTGATAATAAAACCTTTCTAACTTATATATCTATTATCACAAAAAGCTTGTATTTAAAAATGTTGCTAATGGATTTGACACTCTGCTTACTCGAAGAGGTATCAATTACATAGTAGACAATGAAAAGAAAAGGATGTCATGGAAAAGTTATGAATAAAATTATGTAGTGGTTAGATTCAATGTTTATTTAAAACATGCCTTTTCTTTTCTGGGTCGTGGACCCTACGCAAACTAATTTATATTTTAACACACATTACACAAACTAATAGCACTCATACACTATCATACATATACTTTCTTCATTTCTGCATTGATGATTTAGCTGCCGGTGTCGGATCATCTTCTTCTTATGTTTTATTCGTCTCGTTTTTTTTTTAGATTTGCCCGCAAATATTATTATTATACTAATGAGCTCTTAGCTCAGCGTCGAATATCATTAGTGAAATTGGAAAATGAATATTACTCTATAAGAACTGTGATTGCCAAATTTTTTTCTAAATTTTCCACAAGCATCATCTGTAGTATATATCCCCCACCACACATATAATCACTACAACAATTACAGTGATTTGTATATACTTCTGTTTTGTATTAAATATTTTATTAATGCTTTTACCTATCATTTGGTTTTAAAATTTGATTTACTCTTTTTTCGTTAATACATTAAAGTAATTTGTTTCGAGTTATTGTCACAAAATTCAGAAATGGTATAAAACAGTCTTTTAGATTGTGTCTTAGTGTACTCAATGTCTCCGATTTTTGTAGTAAAATAATTTTTCAATTATTATGACTTATGCTATTCAATAATTGAATAAGGATTACTTTTAAAAAGTTAATAAAATGTAATTTGAACTTCAAAATTCACAACTTTTATAATTCTTTTATTTTGTACAGAACATTTTTTTGCATACAATGTTTCAAAAAATAATATATTTGTCTGACTAAAAGTGTTAAAATAATAAAGCTCAGTTAAAAGTTATTTTACAACTGAAATATTATCACATCTATACTTTTAGTTTACGAAATATACAGTGTGAAAGAAAGACTTCTACCCCTGCACCTGACATTTATGTTTTTTCTCAAGAGCAATTTATGGTTAGAGAACGCACACACACATACGCACGCATGCACGCACGCACGTACCCGTACACACACACACACACACACACGCACGCACGCACACATACACACACATACACACATATACAGACACATATACATATAGACACACACACACTTACACATACACACACACACACACACATACACAAAACAATACTTTCTCTTTGAGAAAGCAAAAACCATTTGACCTTCTTAGCTCAAGGGAAAGTGATTAAGCCTGAAAAGTAATCTTTGAGGTCATCTTCCAACACTTTCCCTAACTGTTACTTTATAATCTAAACAACTGTATAGGTTACAAAGGTTTTATTGTAGGGATTGTAAACTACAATGAGCCGTTGATATAGTTATTTAAATGAACTCTACCAGATGCATTATATATCATTACACACATTCACGAGCGTATTACATTACTTCGCGCATAAAACTGCTACAAACACAATATTTACAAGGGGCCGCAATGAATTTATACCGCTTTCAGCGCAGCAAGTAATTCACTGATGCAAATATTAAACAATCAGCAAAGGAACGGCGTTTGTTCTGGGCGTTGCGAGCGGCAAATGAAATAATGCCCCGTGCCCTGTAAATAATTGAACAAGCCTCTAGCGTATACCACCGCGGTGTAGGATCCTTCCACGCAGAACCCATTGTATCCTGTGCAGAAGCAACATCAGCAGCAGCATGGCGTGAAGCGCAGGTGTAGGCCACAAGGATTATGTGACTCGCGATGAGGCTCGTGCTCATCCTCCTGACGTTCCTCGGGGCGAGCGGCTGGGCCGAGGGCCGCAGGCGCCGCTCGAGCTACTACTTCCAGGAGCCGGAGCTCGAGCCGCAGCAGCAGCAGCAGCAGTCTTATCCCGGGCACAGGCCGCGCCCGGAGAACCCCGAGACCCACCACCTGATTCGCCACGGCGAGTGGCTGCAGTTTCGCGCGCTGGCCTCGAACGCCGCGACCGCCGCGGCGCCGACTGGCGCTCAGATGCGCGACGGTCCGGGCCCCATGATCTGGCCCGTGAAGCTCGAGGCGGTCGTCGAGGGTGAGCTCGTGCTCGGCGGCCTCATGATGGTGCACGAGCGCGAGGACTCGGTCACCTGCGGCCCGGTCATGCCGCAGGGCGGCGTCCAGGCCCTCGAGGCCATGCTCTACACCCTCGACAAGCTCAACGAGGCCGGGATCGTGCCCGGAGTCAAGATCGGCGCCCACATACTGGACGACTGCGACAAGGACACCTACGGCCTCGAGATGGCCGTCGACTTCATCAAGGGTGAGTCGCTATACTTCTGTATTATAATTCGTTTCGGACACTGCATTCTTTTGTTTAGATTCCGGTCTGGATTGAGTCTTAGAGATGATGAAAAATGTTTAAGGCCTCATTATATATGTATAGTTCAACGATTCATTAATAGGCTGATTATCTTAGTTGAGCATGTTTTTATGAATCGGGCTGAAAGTTTCAGAGAACGTTTACCATTATCATACGTTTGGTCTCATACTGATTGACAACAATCTTAATACATTAATATTGGGTTCAAAGAACAACCGTAAAAATATTCGATAACGACATTTTTTCATTGGTATTGATCGTCTAATATTTGGACTCAAATTTATAGCTTAAGAGATTTTATTGTTACAAATTTGCTCTGAAAAAGCGTGGCGACTAAACGTCGATGTTAAAACTTTAATTTTCTTTATTTAGAAAATTGAAAGCTGCCTAACTCTTTTAGGCCCATAGTGTCTATTAGAATAGATATATTCTAAAAAATGTTAAAAGAATATTTAACCGTAGAAATGGTTTGAAATCTTTGTTTAATCGATCATAATCAACATGCAGAACATACAATAGTACATTACGATCCATGTGACCTGAGTAGTCCTTTACAGCACAGCGTGTATTAGCGCCGTACTATGAAGGACTACTTTTGACACGAGTATCTTATACTATTTTATAGCACTGCTTGCCTAAATCCGATGTCACGCCTAGCCGTGCCTTAAGCAGTCCAGTATTGCACCGTGAGGTTAAGGTGATGCTAAAGCCACCTGTCACCGACAAATACGAGGAAACACTTTTTTCATTTAATTTTCAATTTTTAGCAAGTATCTTTATGAAACGTTATTGTCCGAATCAAAAACAACTTTTCAGAGAGATATTTCGTAAAAATTGAAAATTTAGGGAAATAAGTGGTTCCCCGTATTTGACGGTGATGGGGGGTTTAGCATCACCTTAACGCCTGAGCGTAAAGAGGGCGATAAGGAAGGTGCAATAATGGACTACTTAGGTCACGGATAGGTTTGACTTAAGTGCGGCTTTAGGCCACGCAGTGCTATAAATTATATTTACACATTTGTAGATGTGTATCCATGTACATGCACATAGATGTAAGTAAATATTAGACCATTACGAGTTAAAGTACACTTTAAAAAAATAGTAAAACCCGGCTAGAGTTAATTTGGATCTCAAAACGCTAAAAAAAAAGACTAAATCAGTCAATCATCTTCATTAAATGTTTAAATATATGTACTCAGATAATATCATGTTTTTCCCACGCATATTTTTTAGTGCTTGGCTTAAAAAGAGAAATTCCAGAATCGACTTGAAACATTTATGCCACGTTCAAGATTAAGGGGACAGATTGATAAATTTAAAATTAATTGTTAAGGTGTAAGGCTATGAATTTTCAAAAAATGTATTTTATTTTCGTTCAAATGATGCTAAAGACCGTTAAGAATAACAAAAGAAAATTCACGTAGCCCTGCGAATTCTCTATAAAATTGTTTTCGGAGGTTTGGTGTAGGCATCTCTTTAAACTGTAGATCGTTACCCAAAACTTTAAACGCCTTTTACTCAAAACAGCGCTATTTTTTACCAAACCGGGCTCATCTTTTTCATTTTTAATAAAGATTCAAAATTCAAAAGAAATTCAAGATTCAAAGATTCATCAACTTATTTTTGTTTAAAGATTTTTCGATTTTTCGATTTTTGATTTTTAGATTTTCGGTCTTTTTTGGCATGTTCGAAATATTATGATTGATTGAGTGTAATTTCATTAAAAGCAGCGTACATTTACCAATCTTTTACATCCGCAAATTTTGGATAGGCTTTTTCCCTTCTTTTGTTATACACGAACATAAATTACCATCGTCAACACCATATTTATTAAAGAAACTTTCGGCGTGCACGATCAATGAAAATTCTTTTTTACAGTTACTTGATTCATTTTGAAATGTACTAAAACTTAAGTGGAGAATTTTTTTGTTAAATTTTTTTTATAATTATTGTTAGAAGACAATTTAATTTTTTGAAAATTATTAATAAGAGTTGTTGAAAATTGGTCTGTACTCTGAAAAAATTGATAAAAATTCTTTTTTACGAAAAAGTGTTGCATTTAAGTTTTAGATCATATCAAAAGGAGTCGAATACCCGTTGACAATAAATTTCGTTCATCGTGTCACCTAAAACCGTGCAAGCCGAAAAGTTCCTTTAATAAATATGGTGTTGACAAGGGTAATTTATTGTGACGTGTAGGATCAAGATATCAAAGTTTTACACCGGTAAATATAATTAAGTATAGTAAAAAAAATATTCAGAATAATTGCCTTTGAGTCTATAAGAGAAATAAATAAGAACTATTAAGTAGTCGGTGACAGCACGCGCAAATGGAAATAGAGCGAGTAGATAAGGTTCGAGTTTGGTCAGACGATGCAATAGAATGTTCTTTTTAAATTATGATGATGCGCGTCACAGGATTTATATATTTTCAAAGAGATTTTCTTATCAAGAAGGAAGCAAATACTACTTGATAACTTTAGATCGGTGAAAAGTACAGCTCAAATATGCTAAATAAAAATTTTAAAGTAAAATAGAAACTAGCTTATTTGAGCTGAGTTTCTCCTATTTTTAATAAAACTTTTAAGTATTTATGGAAGAGCTACTTTTGGCTAGAGCATATAATTTTTATTATATTTAGTTAAACGACTGATCCTATATACTTAAACTTTGTAAACTTATTTTTTCGTTTCAGTTATAAAGTCTGTCATTGGATAAAGTTTTTCGTATATCTAAACTATAAAGTGTGCACTTTTCTCACTTTTTTAACTACCTAAGGTGTATGCTTTTTCATCTAGTTATATTGAGTACGTAGTTCAAGTGCAGTCAAATTTTTATGACGCAAATGGGTGTACGTATAAACAAGTACGAGATAGGAAAATTCTGCTTCAGAAGAGCAGTTGCAAGGCTAAAAGAGTAAAACGATTTTTAATCTGGAATATATATTCTAATACTTATTATATGGATATTATATTTTATGACTTTCAAAACTAATTTGAATTATATTAGAATATATAGTTTTAGTAGAAAAAGTAAGTTGTATGATATTTTACTAACTTTTTTATCAAATTTAAATAATTATTTCCCTCTTTACGTTATGCTTCATTGCCATAAAAATCGAGGAGAAAAATTTTCATTACACTGTAAGTGGACATTTTAATATGAAATTTTTTTTCCAATATTATATATTATGAATTTTCATCCCAATCGAAAGAGCCTCTTGTGTTCCAAATTTAAAATTAAGGATACTTCATTTTTATTATACAAAGACCGCTTCTCATTATTATGCTAAACCGAAAACACAAACGATAATAAATAAACTTTCTTAAAAGGAAGGTAGTATATGACGCCTATTATGTATAATACAGCTACTTAAGTGAATCCCATATATGATCTTCGTAATTTACTTTTTTACGTGCGGCCACACACTAGTAATCACTTCGAAGAAAAAATATTATTCTGAAGTGCTGAACTCCAATGAGTACCTCATGAAAGTACCGATAAAGTTCACTTTCTTTTATCACTGTTTTACCACTTTTTCTAATGCGAAACACCTTATTTTTCTCGTCGTAAAAACCAACTGTACGAAATAAATTCACTTCCTACATGTATTATAAAGCAATTATATGAAGAAAAGGGTCGAACAAAAAAATTTGACCGACAAAATGAATGCAGAGAAAATTACGTGCGCAAAGTCAGCGGTACAGTACTGTGCGCGCAAAATGTAACGAGAGCACCCTAATTGAAAGTGCTGCAGTGTCCTGGCAGCTACGTAGATCTGGTAAAAGTCATTATCGTACGGTGTTGAATTGTTAAATTTACGGTACCAAGTTACCGGCAGTCTGCAGCAAGTTGTCTCCCTCGTACTCTCCTCTCTATCTCTATCCCTCTCTTTCACTTGCGCACGCTCGCATCTGCACCAACAATAGTTTCCTGCACCCTGCTTTTATTTGCAGTTCTGCTCGACTTTTAATTAGCTCCCCGTAATTAATATTTAACCCATTCAGGCCGGCTGGTTACTCGAAATCTGTTCTTTAAAGCTGCTTAATTTCACACGTCTAACCGCGAAAGATTGCATACTATTTATTGTCAAAACTTTGGAATGTAAACATTATAAATCGTTTTATAGCTGCTTTGCTTTACATAATGGAAAACACAATAGATAATAATAATCGTTTCTGTGATTGCAATACTAATTTCTATAAGTCAGTTTTAATATTTTATACATGTAACATGTACAAAGAAGAGTATTCACGTTGTTTATTATTTTTCTTTTAAATATTTATATTATGAAATGATTATATATTCGATGTAATACGAGTGATGATAAAAGAGAACTCCTTGACTATATTCGAACATCCGTTAATGTACGTGGTGAATAATATCGGGATTGAATTTTGCCTTCCTCTGTGAATTTTCACGAAGGAAAATTTCAATTTCAGAAATGAATTATCTATTCTTCAAATAGTACCGCGTGTGAAATTGCCCACGAGGGAAATGGTCCATCTGAGGACAAGAGAGCTCGTATATACCATCCTAGATACATTCAAATTGTTCCCGATCGATTTGAATATACCCCATGTAAAATAAAAGATCGCTCTCCTGTGATCTACAGTTCTGCTTTAAAATATAATCTACTTAATCTATCGGTATTAAGAGAAAAATAGATGCAGAGGTCGATGTGACTTTGGAAAATATAAGAAAGTAAAGTCTGTATCTTTTTGTCTAACTCATTCTCGGTGCGACGTTTCGCTCACGCAAGCGTGTCCATAAAATTCGCGACATTTTCGTTACGAGAGATTTCAGAGTTTTTATCTCTCCAACCGTCTTTCCCACGCGTGAATTTGCACTATGGAAGGATGTAGAAAGTGGCTCAGGGGCCGCAGGGCGAGAAACGATTACTCATATCTCACGTGGAGGAAGACGCAGAGGACTGGCCGCGCGCAGTGTGAAACAGAAATAGCTGATGCAGCAAGCAAATCGCATGGGTTTCATTAGAATCCCCTCTTCGGTTCGCTCGCTTTTTCCCCTCTTTCTCGTTATTCCTGGAATACACTCTGCTGAAAATTTCTCTAGAGGTAACTTTTTTATTACTTCTCCTGTCATCTGGTGATTTACAGTCGATCTGTTTCTTTGTTCAGGGAGATAAGAATTGGTCGAAATAGAATTTTAAAATAACTAGGACTAGGAATTTATCGTCCTTTCGTTTGTTTTGCTGTTAATTCTAGGCAAATAAAGCTTCTACCTAGTACTTTATCTTCATGGTGACGTAACAATTATTAAATTTTCAAAAGGCAAGTACCATGAGGGCCATGGATTATAGATTAATATCCCCAACCGAATGACTTATTAAACCTATATAGTTCTTTAGAATTTAGAAAAGAAATTACATTCACAACCCAACAAACAGTGGTGAAAAGTGCCATCCAATATGAAAACGACAAGCTATTTATTGGTATAAAAAGGAAAATATATTTTGAAATTTCTGTTTCTTGTGATCTAAACAACTATGTAGGTAAGATAACTTACCTTGCTATAAAAAGTATAAAGATTTTAAAAGTTAATTGAATATAATAAAATGTAGTTTATTTTTTATCTATTCCAGTGTCTGTGATAGTTTTAAATACTGCACTTAACGTAAGTGTTATTTTTGTAAAGAAACAAGAATTTTTTTATAAATTTACTTTTCTTTTATTACAACATAAACAAACTAATTTAACATATATGAATATGTTTTATAAACCATATCATAATTTCACACTTTCGAGGTATGACTATTAAAATTATATGTGAATTTACGTAATTCAAATACGTATACACTTATTATACATGTATAACTAGTAATAATAATCTAAATACTTTATAGATAATAACTATTATTGTATAAGAGGTGAAGTAAAATGCGTAGTAAATTTAACTTGAAATTTAAGTATGACTTAGGTATCTGAAGTCATTATTACTCAGAATATCAATAAAGGTATTAAGATAAAGCAGAAATTAGATATAGTTAATAATCACGACCTCTATTCAAATCATTAAATTTAATGTTCTAAACATTTCAAGGTGAATGTGCAGATTAATTAAATATATGCAATAAACTAGCTAGAGTAACAGTAAATGTTTCATTTTCATTAATTATTATACAAAATGACCGCAATGAAATATTTATGACTCAATTTTATTATTAGTAATTCACTCTAAAGATTTTCTGATCATATATAGAATAATAAGAAGAAAATGATAAAGCAAGGACAGGTGTACATATATGCCTCAAAGGACAATTTTGCATATCCTGACGGTCTCCGATTAATTAGCCGAAATTCGCCTTTAATCTGTTGCCGAGCACATGATTACCGGCAAATTCCGTGCGCCTGCACGCACTCGTTCGTAAAAGTGCCAGTCAGCGGGGAGCATATAGCGCGGCACACTATCAGCGCTATTGATGGCTGCTCCAATTGAAGTTTGAAATTCAATCAATCTAACGGGCCAGATGCATCCGACACTCGAAAATTGCCGTATCGACGTGTCCCCCTTATCTAGCAAATAATATATCTCACCTCTGCGTCTTTCTCTCTCGCGCGCACGCGCGCTTAACGCCTAAATAGCGCCACTGCAGCCATCGAGTAATTTTCCGCTGCGTCTCCTTCAATCCCTCCTTTTTTTAGAGGGCTCCGCAGCTGCCGCAATTTCAGGCTAGCGGTTCGCTCCAGAAACATCTATGAAATTAAGTTATAGTTACAGATTTCAGTACCAGTGATTAATTATGATATCGATGAGCAATTATATTATGGCGTATCTGGTAGTCAGTGCTTGATGCAGATATCGCCTTTCAATTGATTGGTTGCGGCATCAAATCCGCACGAAATTAAAGTCTATTTATCCTGGGTGACGGGCTTACATTTGGTCAGCGTCCAAACGACTTTGCCCACGAGGGCTGAATATTTAATCGGCCAGACTGCGGAGTTTTTCACACCTCCGTTTTTTGCGCGTTCGAGCGGAAGCGCCTACTTCGAGTCGCCGAAGACACCTATTCTCGGCATACCGGCTGTTTACATACAAATGCGAGCGGGATGCAGGGCGCAGTACAATTAAATTTATTATACCTCGCTGGAATCCATGCCGCCTGTTTTAGTTTAATTAAACCCCGCCTGCTTCGCTCGGCTATTCTCAAGCGTTACAGGAAGCAATCGAACGAATTGGGCGTATTGTGATATCTTGAAAGCACTTTCGTAGACTGAAGAAAAACGATGTAGTAACGTAGGATTTTCGCCCTATCTACTGCTACTGCTACGGCTACTACTACTACTAAGTAGTGAGAATTAATTATAATTAAGCCAAAGAAATATGCGATATGTATATATGGATGCTCACGTGGCCCCAGGTAAAATACAACGCTCACTTACTTTCAGACCCGTAACAAACATAAGTTAGTATTTGTTTCTTAATTATCTTGCATTAATAGGTTGAAAACAATATACTTTTATTCTAAACTAATATATAACAAAGAATACAATGCTTTTGTATATACATTTGATCTGTAAAAAAGTTATCAAAATTTATCTGCACTCACCTTTAGAGGAAAAAATTAACTTAGTTAAACAATGATTGTAGGAATATTTGCTGCTAGATATGGCTAGATTGATCGAATCTAAATGTTCGAGCAAGTTTTTAAAGTTAGAAAAATAAATTACCGGAAAAAAGCATTTAAATATTCAATTGTACATAAGAAGCAATGATGTTAAGAAGCAGCCTTAATTATTTTCTTTGAATGGTTATAACTTTAGTTCATTTTGAAAATCTTTTACTTTATTAGGTTTCTAAATTTTTTTAATATTATTAACATATCATACATATTTTTGTTTCCTCGACCAATCATAAAAATATATACACAATTGTACTCGATGCTGTCTCTTTTTAGTCGGAAACTATATGAATAACGTTGGGTGCGCAGTCTATATTTTTTACGTCTATGCAGTCAAATGACATTGGCTGGATATCTATTTATACGTGGTAGCATCATTATACTATGTGAGTTTTACTGCGATACATCCGTTGTTCAAATGCTCGGATAAGGACAGATATATGCACATACTTCTTATACATAGTGATTAGAGAATATACAAGTAAGATAAAGTAAAAAATACTGAATAATGTAACCAAATTTCCTTTTCACAATATAAGAAATAAAAGCTTATGAACTCGATACAAAATTAATTGTAAACAAGTGTTTCATATTTTTATTATTCATATTGCAAATTATATTAAAAATATACAGTAGTTTTTATCACTAGAGTGTAAAGTTAAACTTTACGCACCGAGTTGTGATCGATGCGCATGAGGGTGTAAAGATTGCACCCGTGTGGTGAATATTATTCTTAAATAAAGTATGCGTAAATAAATTAGATTTTACGCTTGTTAACTCAGGCGTTGAATATTGTGCTAGGAGTGTGTAAGGCATAGCATGAGGCCCTCATGTTGTGCTATCACATCGGAGTGTGAAATTTCATGCCTGAGTTGTAAAAACATGATTTTTATATGAGTGCGTAAAGAAATCGTTTTACACACTGAATAGAGTGCATAAAAATGAACTTTACTGTTTCATTTACTTTTATTAACTCTTTCATTAACTTTACGCCTTCGTCGCTCTCCACTCCGACTCATTGTATCTTAAAAGTTATCCTGATACCGTATTATGGACTGAAATACAGATTTTAAAATATTTTAGTACATACAACATGTTGGAACAAAGTATGGAACAAGATAACTATTTTTTTACATTTTTCAAAATTTAATATCATTAAGTCTCATTTTTCAGAAAACAACTTTTTATATTTACATTTTAATAAATCAAACCAACTTTTCTTTTTAAACTTGTATTTGAATCTATAAATTTAATATGCGTCAGGATCATTTTGTCGCTCCTTACGAAGACACACACATTTCAGATTTAAAAAAAAAACAGCTGTTCTTCTCAAAGGCCTTTTACAAAATCAATTAATTTATCTTTTCGATTCATTGATAAAGACTAACATTTTTGTAGACGCTTCAAAGAAGTGATAATATTTGTTGAAGAATCTGAAAGTTGCTAGTTTACGTAGGATCCTGAAAATAATTTGTACTTTTCGAGTAATATGGAAATACATGAAGTAATTATTTATCAAACAGTATAACTTTTATGATTCTTATAAATACTTTGAATGATTGATAAGTTCTTATTTTTCTATTTATATAAGATTATTTTGAAATAAATTAAATTGTTTTCTACTATTAATATACAACTAGAATTGCAGACTCATCCATACCAGTGTGATAATTATATCTATTAATTATTATTAATTATTAATATAATAATAATCCATCGAGTCAAAATATTAGCATGTTTGCTTTGAAATATATGTACCTAATAATATTCCATGCAAGGTAATCACAGGATTTTTGCAGGTAAACACATTAGAACGTCGTATTATTTATTCAAATTAGTAATCAAACAATAATTGTATTATAAAATAATATTCAAGCTTTAATAAGTTACTCACTTTAAAAATTCTTACCGTAATTTCAAAATCAACTTTTGTTCAACTTATCTTCATCCGAGTCATCTGATAAGGGAGTACATGTACCTTAATTTTGAATTAATAATTATTATTTTAAGTGCTTGTTAAATAAACTTCTAATGAAAATTTATACTCATTTAAAAATTTTACCCTTTTCCTACGCATATAATATACCATTTCATTGACGAAAAAGACTCAAATATTGATTACAGGTCCAGAAGTCGAGCATCTAACTTTCCATGAAAAATTCACTGATATAGTCCAGTGGTCGTAAAGTATAGCATCTCACTGTAAGCGGATGTCAATTTTTCAAGTTTCTTTCACTTTGTTTGACACTGGCTACCTGCAGTACCCAAATCTTGTAGAAATACAGATTCTAAGATACTTTTCTAGTGCTATATCTAATTTTAATGCGTATAAATAATAAAAATTGAATGATGTTTTCGTTTAAATGAGTGATTATAATAGTTGTATGTTTTCAATCTTCGAGATTTTGGTAGCGAGGATAGCCAGTGTCAAAACAAAGTGAAAAATTGACATCCACTTACAGGAAGATGCTATGCTTTATGACCTCTGGACTATATAAGTGAATTTCTTGAAAAGTTAGATGCTGAACTTCTATTACTGTAATCGACATTTCGGCCTTTTCCTCTGGTGAAATAGTACATTTTATGGGTAAGAATAGGATACATTTTTTACTTGAGTATAAATTTTTATTAAATTAAATTTTTATTTAACTATCACTAAGAACAATAAGTTTTATTTCAGATTTAAGGTGTATGTACCCCCATAACGCTCCTCTAATCAAATATAATCGACCCTTTAAAAGTTAAAAGATTTCTTTACAAACCAAGACAAAAAAAACTTCAGCTCAAACGAAACGCCATTCACACGAACGATATCCGCCAGCTCTCGCTATCCAATCCTTAACCGGAGCAGTCGGTTGAATTTCAATTCCGAGGCGGCGCGATCACGAGCGCGAACAGCAGCGGCATTGCGCGGCTCTCCTTTTGACGAGACCCGGCAGAAAGTGTTTTACGTTCGGTGCCGCTGCCGCGAAGATATTATTCGGCGGTTATATCAGCGCGCCTCTCCCAGCCCCCCGGAGAACGAGGGCGACGACTGAACCGCAGCAGCAACGGCGGCGACGCACGAGCACCCGGAAATAGAAATCTTCGAGAAAGTGCTTCCTGTTCCGGAACAGAGAGCTCATACGTGCCGCGGCCGGCGGCGGCGTTCCCGCGCTCGAATATAAGACTGCGCCCGGCCGTGCCGATATGATAAAGCACGTAGAGAGCCCAATAACAATGGAAAAAGCTCGCAGTCAGGATCGAATGTCACCGGAGCCGGCGAGCGCTCGCGCTCCTCTCGTCCGGAATTAATCTGACCTCGTTATACCGCGCTCGAGTTAGTCGATTATCTGTACGTCATTGTAAGCTCTTGTTATTCATGAAATAAGTGATTTATCTCGTATCGATTTCTGATGCTTACAACGTTTTTTGAAAAATCTACGCTCCGGTGGCCTTCGCATCTCGTCGAACGAAATTTCAACGTGGGTGTTGAAGTTAATAGTTTGGCGATCGATATATTTTACTGAGTGTGCACATTCAGTATAAAATATATATATATATCGATCTCAAAAGTACTAACTTTAACTTCCATAATCAAATTTCGTTCGGCGAAATATGCAGAGCAGTGCTTGTGCACTTCTATATTCATCCGCAAATCGAAACATTTTTAACTGCCAACGATGGAAGAGCTCATTGTTTATTATCATAAACCCGAATAGCTATGAAATTAATAAACAGAACAATGCATTCGAGCAAATTTTACACGCGCCATGTAAAAACGAATTTGGACTACTTGGAGCCGACTGCAACTAAAGTGCCACTGCGCGCCTGTATGCAGAATGAAGTACAGCTATCAATACGAGAAATAGCGCATTGTTCTGAAAATAATAAATACCAGCTTCTTTGTTTCTAGCTTTTTCTACCTTCGGGCCATCTCTCCCGCATGCGGTAGGCTTCCCGCTCGAACTTCGTACCCGGGGGGAATGCAGCTTTCAGTCGGAGTTCTGCCGTCCTCCCCCACCGTCAGATTAAACTCTTCTAGCGAAATCGCCAACCATTAAATCAAATTCCATCGAGGAAAGCACACCTATTTGAGTAGCAACCGCACAATGCACGCGAGTTCGCCGGTATTACCGCGACGGGGGCTGAAGCGCGCGCGCGCCGAGAGCCGGGGGATATTGACGAGAGACAATTCAATGCCTCCTCGCTCGACACGCCACGTAGATTCGCGCGAGTGCGCAGCGTGGTCTTTTCAACTGCCGCGCGGATAATGCGTTATTTTATTATTTAGCCCTATCGCAGTTTCTGCTTTCGAAATTCATTATTGAAAATTCATCGGGGTTTGGCTCAATTAGGGCCGCAGGAAGGTATGAAACACACGAACTTTAATACGGTATTTCGGTAATAAGCCGTCGTAATTAAGCTCTCTAGCTTTGCCGGTATTTTTATAATCTTGAAAATTACAGTCATGAACGGGGAGATAAACTCGCAATTTTTAGATACATTTTTCCTCTAAATGGACTAGCCGGTTTTAATTAAATTATGCAAATGTCCTTCCATTCATGTCAATTATAGTAAATGTCCCGCCACAATAGAATAGCATTAACCTACTTAAATATTAAAATTAGTATTTCGCGAAATAATACTCTCTCTGTTTATCGTTGCAAGGGAGCACTAGTGCTATAAGATCATGAAGTATTGTCGAGGATCTCTTTGCGGCCATTATTTCTCTCATCCAGTCATCGATTTCCCTTTTATCCCCCGACCGCACAAAAAGCCACATCGTTATTCAAAAGCACAAGGAAGTAGAAGCAGAAGAAGAAGAAATTATTTAGATTGCGTCTCAGTCCTGCAACAACAAGAGATAGATATAATGTTTATTTGTAAATATTACAAAACATGGCTTACATTTAATTCTTAGTATAAAATAATATCACATATAATTTCCATGAAAATATTACATCATTATTACATAAAATATTACATCATTAGTAAATGTTAAATAAAATTGAACTTACTTGAAGTCAGGTCGATATGAAATATTGTACACTGTCGTCAGAAATGAAACCTTATTCTTAATCTAGTTATCAAATCATCAGTCATACAATTAAAATTACATACATACATTTAACAATTTTTTACTTTACACATATTAATAAATACTTGCATACTTTTTCAAAGCTGTTGTACTTGTCGATCAGTGAAACAAATAAGTAAATAGATAAATAAGTAAATAGATAAATAAATAAATAAATAAATTAATAATAAATAATTAATTAACAGAGAAATAAATAAAAGATAGACGAACAAGAAATAAATAAATGACATAAATCAATGTATAAATTGGTTAAAATAAATAAATAAATTAAATAAATAAAGTAAATAAATAAGACTGACAACAACATTAATCCAAGTTTGCGAAGTATTTTTTATCCGCCGCCTGAAAATCCATTAATGATGGTAAAGTGCGAATGGCAAAAGGGAGTGAGTTCCACAAATGCGCACCTAGTACTTAGAGAGATCTTCGTCCTGTCTCGGTGCGCATGTGTGTAACAGAGAGTTCTTTTACCTCGCTCCTTACGGGGCGCTTAGACTCGTTCTTCTTAACCCATTTCTTCCCAAGCAGCCATTTTATAGTCGATTGGTTTTTTGCCTAAAAAGTTGTCGAAAAAAAAAATAATAATAACCAATAGCACTTTTCTGAAGTAAAATTGTCCGCTCTTTCCGATTCTGAAGTCAGAATTTTGAAATTTCCGTTGGATATTTTCAAAATGGCGGTTTTAGGCAAAAAACCAATCGACTATAAAATGGCCGCTTGGGAAGAAATGGGTTAAAAAGAGATCTCAAGTAAACTGGTTCTTTGATGTTAATTATTTTATAGACGGTGATCGCCATGAAAACCGCGTTTCTCGAGTCTATTCTTGTCCATCCTAATTTTTCCCCGTAAGGGGTGATATGCTCATCTTTCCTAGTACCTAGTACACATCGCACACATGAATTTTGGAGTCTCTGCGAGAGAGAGAGAGAGAGAGAGAGAGAGGGGAACACACGCATTGTTATCGAACAATCAGCGCGGGCGAGAGTTGCCGGTGGGTCTGCGCCGGCGGTGCTCGCGTCCCTCCCTCCGCTTCGATGGCCCACATAGATTGGCACCGGCGAGCACCGCGGGCAGGCTTCCGCAGGTGCGTTGTGCGCCGTCCCGCAATGAATTACGCCGAGCGCACGCGTAGTAATCGCGGCCACTTCGTGCACTCGGCCGCCTTGCAATGCCCGCGCTCGCTCGCTCCAACGAGACCTAATCTCGGCCCCATCTCGGCAGATTGCGCGCCGGCGCACTTGGAGAACCGCTGACGACTCGCGTCGCGCGCATTCGAATGACCGCACCAAAAAAAACGCCTGTCAACCGGCAGGCGCGCGGGGGCAGAGATAAGCGGCCACGCGGAATGCCGGAGAGAGCTTGATTCTTTGCCGAACGGTACTGGCCAATGATTTACTTTTAATTCCGCCGGTTTTTCTTGCGGCTCTTGCGCCGCTTCTGGGGCACTCGCGATTCTCGGGATGAAGTGTATTTTTTGTAATGGGATAAAGCCTAATTTAGGGTAGTTTTGATAGTTTCATTGCAATTAAATGTGCGAACAATGTGGTTGATAGATCGCGCGATAAAATAACTTTTGTTCCAGCTAGGAGTGATATATGTAGGCTACAGTTTATCACTGCTCAATCGTGAAAGTTGCTGATGTATGCCTGATTTCGGACATATCTTTATGGCATTGACGTGGACAACATTACATCGAAATATCGAATCAGCGTCGATTGACGATGACATCAAAGGCTTGTCATACAATTAATTATATTGTTCGGGTATCTGTACTATGGTATTATTATAAATAAACTCACGCAAAAAATCATTGTTCAATCCAAATCAATTGTAAAATTAATATCATAACAAATTTATAATAGTTATTTTAAATTTTAAAGACTATTATAATTCTACACTTTATTTACAAATCTAATTTTAATATCTGCAAGAAATAGCTTCCGTGGGATTCTGCATTTGCAATCAGCTTCGCCCCCCCCCCCCCCCCCCACTTAACCATTTCTGAGCTTCTCTATCCTTTTTTCTCTCTCACTCTCTCTCTCTCTCTCTCTCTCTCTCTCTCTCTCTCTCTCCCTTTTCTAAGAATCCCTGGAGTCAAATTGATAAAACAGAGCAAAGGCTCCCAGAGGCATCATCGAGAAGGTCCTGAGAATGCGACGTATATTTCAGGCTGATGCGCGTTTATTCCTTCGAGATTCGGCTTTGAACAGCTGGCGTTCTCGCCGTTTTTCTCGTTCTCTTGACGCTTCTCTCAGTTCCTGGGCTTCTTCATTTTTTTTAAACTCAAGCCGTTCGACCGTGCAGCGCGCTCATTTTCATCGTCATCTCTATATAGTCTCAGCTCGAAGCTAGGCGCGCTAATACTACCACCACTACTACTGTTACTACTACTGCTTACTGTTTTTACGGAGTCCTCGACGCTCTTCAGCGGGAGTGTTTGATTCGACTACACATTTATTTTACTGCAAAAATAAAAAGAAAAGTCAAAGGAGGAAAGCTGATTTTCTTTCATATGAGGAAGAGATCTAATGCAAGCTAATAGATACGCCACGCCCTCTGAACCTCTAAGGAGATAGAGAGAACTGGAGAATTTCAAATAGTTAAGAAGATTTCCTTGGAAAAGCCATGATTATGTTTTCATATAAGTTTCATTCAGGGAAATAAACTTTGCAAGCTTTCGCGTATTTTGTTAGCAAAACCAATTATTATGAATATTATACTTTTCATTTCAGTGTAGTTTGCCCAATAGGGTGGTTCAAAATTCGCAAATGTTTTTAAATATCAAAAGTAAGCATCTCAAAAGTTGGTATTTGTCAAACAAATAAGTTTCCTGCAAGCTGGATGCTTAAAGTTAACATTTAACGGTGGCTACCTCGAATTTAAGGTTTTTTAAAGAGCACTTATGCAATTTATCCGTAAAATCGCAAATTCAATAACTAAAACTTAATTATTCATGATAAAAAAAGTTTTGGAAATTGATTATACTACTAGAATTGAAAATCAGTTGGTCCGAATCGGCAAAAAAAATTTTTCTTCGATTTAACAGTCGTGTAAGTCAATATTTTGACTTAAAACAGGCTACTTTTGGACATTTTTAATAACCTCAATCTTTAATGATTGTTCAAAATCCAAAATTATTTTGAATCTTTGTTGCAAATAGTGTCAACAATAAAATTGGCACACCATAGGATATCAGAATATGGAAGTTATAGCAGTCTCTATAATACATCGCATTACTAATATTTTAAATGAGATCTCTTATAGTTTGATGTAATTTACTTCAGGTAATATACGTAATAGGTACTTGTATGCAATTTTATGTTAAAGCTGATATAAAGACCTTTAATTTGCGTTGTCGCAGCACTTCAAACGATATTCTGGTCAAAAGTTATGCTCAAATGAAATTTATAGACAGAATTAGGTGGTAAATGGGAGATTGTATAATATAGAAGAAAGTTCGGCTCATATTTGCAGTCTCCCATTTACCACCTAATTTTTTCTATAAATTTCAATTAAGCATAACGTTTGACCAGAATATCCTTTGAAGTGTTGTTACAACACAAATTAAAGGTCTTCATGTCAGCTTCAACACAAAATTTCTTACAAGTTCCTATGATGTATATTATCTGAAGTAAATTACATCAAACTATAATACATTTCCAAAATCTTTTTTATCATGAATAATTAAGTTTTAGTTATTTAATTTGCGATTTTATGGAAAAATTGCATAAGTGCTCTTTAAAACACCTTAAATTCGAAGTATCCACCTTTAAATGTTAACTTTAAGCACCAGCTTGCAAAATTTTATTTTTTTGGCAAATACCAACTTTTTACAGGCTTACTTTTGATATTTGAAAACTTTTGGGAATTTTGAAAAATCCTACTACCTAACCATGTACTTTAATTTATTTACTTTGAAGGCAAATGTATAATATCTTACGTAAGTTCCCAAGTTTTTCTTGAAAAGAGTAAAAAACGCGCAAAAAGAGACTTCTTCCTTTATGCCCGTGAGCTCGAAAACTGGGTTTCCTTTATTCTCGTATGCAAATGATCAATACAACTTGCATAACACGGTACAGGATACATCTATAAAAAGAAACAAGGAAGTCGGAAAAAGGAGAGAAAAATATTTAGAGCACCTCTGTATAAACGCCTATAAAATCCTATTAAAAATAGACAAGCTCTGGCCGTTCTGAAAGTTCCCACGGGCGTGCGCGCGTCCTGCGAAGCATCTGAAAGAGATTTTCGTGGCTCTGGAGATCCGACGACGTGCGAGCCACTGTCACGGGCGTAAAATTCAAGCTACATTGGAAAACAGCGTCACGTGCTACACGAGGGAACAGTCGTCATAAGCGAGTGGGCGGGCGCAAAGCGCAGCGTGCCTCGAACTTCCGGTTCTTCGGCGACAGCGGTCGTAGCGAATGAGAACTGCACGGACCACTGGTCAGAGGCTGCCATTAAAAACTCTTTCCCAATTCTGCGCGGTTTACGGTCGTTTCGCGCGACGACGGGAATTCCAAAAGCTCATCGTCTGCACTATTACGCCGACACTGCTCTCACCTCTGAGGGCGAAGTATACATTTAAAAAACGCCGAGCGGAATCGTAATATCTGCGCTTTGTGCAGCGCACCGAAACTTTTAATCTCGGGATACGCGTCTTTTTTTATTGCGCCGCGCCGGCGAGGAGGGTAAAGCAGGCATCGGGAAACGTCTCGCCAGTCGGTGTACTCACGCTCGTTAAGCTTTCGGTAATCCCGACGATTTTTATTGGGGAAAATTGAAATGCACTTCGGCAAATGTTTTTAGAGACTGCGCCTTTTTTATTGACATTTCTTTCATTTCACGGTATCGGTAAGCATTCACATTTGCATTTTTCCAATTAAACATTTTATATTAAAGAAACATTATTTCATGGAATAAATGTAATTAAAAAGCTGGAAGGGTATTAATAGTTTTAGTGCATACATTAAAGCAATATTACGTATTTCTTTAATTTAGTAGCTTTAGTGTAAAAATACGTTTTATTGTACAATCAAATTTGCATCCGTTTATGAAAAATACAGTTCCTTTCTTAATCTTTCTTTGATATACTGCTTCAGTAATTATAGAAACTTTGAGCATCACAGCTAAACTCCTTCTAAAGTTGGAGATAGTCGCAAAACATGTACAAGGGTACATTTCAGTAAGTTAAATTCTTGACACAGTTCATATTTACGAATTTCAAAAATTTATGTTGATAATCAAAGCAAAATTGTTGCGTCTGAGAGAAAAAACCGCTGCTAGCTGCCTTAGCAGAATGCTTTCTCAAAGAGAGGTTCTGATTAATCGATTTAATTAAGGAATCGTGTAATGAAAATTCGCAATTAATAAATTAATGCTATAATTAATTTATTAGATACAAGCGTTTAGGTATTGTTAGTAAAAAAATGTACAGTATTAAAAGACAAAAAAAACTTTGTAAAACTAATATTTTGTTCTTATTTTACGAAAATAAGTTTAAAGGTATTATAAGATATAATAATCGAAAGAAAATTACGTCAACTTTATGAAAACGTACATATTTTTGATATATTCAACGTGTAAAATAACAAAAATAATCTTTCTTCGATTTTTACAATTTTTGTAACTAATATTTTGTTACTAGTTCTCTAAAATAAGTTTAAAGTTATTGTAAAATATCAATCGAAAGGCAGTTACGTCAACTTTGTGAAACCGTACATATTTTTGACAAATCCAGCGTGTAAAATAACATAAAAAAATATTTTTGATTTTTAGAATTTTTGTAACTAATGTTTTATTATTATTTTACGCAAATAACAAAAAAAATCTTTTTCGACTTTTACAAATTTTTAAAAATTAATGTTTTTGCTAAAAAATGAGATTAATATTATCCAGTTCGCTCCAAAATTTAATCAGTTTTAAGTTCAAACGTATGTAATATTCCAGCAAAATTTCAGCGCGTGATATGCTTTCCTTGAAGAGTTATGGTGGACGTAAACTTTGGTTTCATACATACATACATACACACACACACACACATACATACATACATACACACATACATACATAGACACATACATACAGACGTACAGACAGAACTTTTTTGAAAAACTATTGTAAACCCATTTTTATGACTCAGAAACCTCGAAAACATCGAGATTCATCAAATCTCACAAAAGAATTTTTATCATCGTTACAAAGCTTTCTCTTTGAGAAAGCAAAAGTACTTTAACCTCAGCGATTCGCCTGTCACGTTTTGCGGTGATCCTGCTTTCGTCAAGACTTGCTAACAAGTTTATAAAGTGGCTTACTTTAAGCTTCTTTACGTTATAAGTATTATTTAAGCTGAGGCAAAAAAATTGCTAAATGACAAAGAAAAAAAAGCTATTTATCGTAAATACTTCTGCATTATTGTTTTATATATTATTTATAAAGTAATTTATATAGTAATTTATATATAAATTTATATACATTTATGCACAAATTGAGATTCTTTACTGAGGATAGCTGCAGCATTAATCAAACAAATGTTTACTCACGACGTTCTCTGCAAATTTCTCTTTCAGCTGGACAAATTAGTTAGGTCAAAGCTCGTCTGGGAGCACCCATACGTACATGGGGTGTATTCTGTTAGTTCCTGGAATGTACATTTCTGCGTGGAATATTTATGCGGCAAATTAACCGATGTAGAATAAGGCAAGGGTCCACAAGTTGTAATGCACACTTTAAGTTTTTTTTCAATTAATTTTTAATTTTGAGAAAATATTTAATACAACAACGTTCCAGAAAGATATTTGCTAAAAATTGAAAATTAAATGAAAAAAGTAGATCTTCGTAATTCTCGGTAACGGGATTGTTTTGGCTTCGATCAAAATCGCGTGTGGTGACCATGTTGCAGCTAGTGATAAAACTTGTTCTTTAAGTTTTGGATACTCAAGCTTTATTACGTATGAGTATGACGTTTAAGGTGTGCTTTTGATATGCATCCGAGTATTTCGATGTTTGATTGTGGTTGCGTGTGTTGTCTGCATGTGTTTTGATATTTCTGTTTTTATTGCGCTTTTACGTGACGTGTGGATGAGTATGTGCATGATTTTCGATGAGTGTAAGAGCGTATGTAGATGAATATAGATATATATTTTTATGTGTGTGTATTTTCTGATGTGCGTGTGTGCATATGAATACGTGTATGTGTTCAAACTCTTGTTATGGAAAAACTATTAGATGTAATTATATATATATATATATATATATATATATATATATATATATATATATATATATATATATATATATATATATATATATATATATAGGTATCATATATGACTATATATTCACGTATCTTACAATGTATTATCATATATCATTATATATTGTTATTAATAATCATGAATTTCCAAATGTAGTTGTGTTGCGTTTGAACAATTCAAAAATTGTATATAATAGTACATAATTTTGGTAATTTTAGAATGATTGTTTATAAAGGAAAAATTTTTTTTGAGCTCATAAATAAAATTGTTTTTTTCGAGTTTAACTCAGGCTGGTCCCCTTAAGGCGAAAAAATCATGTTAAGGTGTTTTCTTGCTGCAAATCATTGATTGTTTACCTTAACTTTAGTGCAATAGCCGAGGACTGAAGCTCAGAGTATTTTTATATTATTTCTGTTTTCATTTATTTTGTTCGAAAAATCGCGTGGCAATACTCCTAACTATTGGTTACCCTGGTTGGATAATATTAAAAACGTTTTACACAAAATATTTTTAAATCTAAAAGCATAACTTCAATAACACGCTGCAGTCGTTACTGTACAAGCGAATATTCAGATTATATTAAAGCTAGTCTCTATTAATACGTATTTTTAAAATGCTTCTTAAATAAAGATACAATAATGTTTGTTACTTTTTATTTTGTAGATTATTAATAGTGCAAGTAAGTTTAATAGTGAATTCAATATTACTAAGTTATTTTCTTCTTAAATTAAGTAAATTTTAAAACTATTAAAGTTATTAGTTTATCTGAGTATATTCATACAAGTACCAATCGATATAATTATAATAAAGAATAAATAATTGAAAAAAGGGTGAAGAAAACCGGATAATTCCACATTTGGTTAAAATTGATTCGCGGTGTTTTTTCATTATAGTACATTATTCTATTTACATTTATTGTATTATTTTTAATCCAAACTTAAAATTCATCAATTAAAAACGGATCTAAAATACGTTATTTCATTTACACTATAGTTAATTTTTTCTATTATTACGTTTCTTATCTTAATTAGGTTTTCTATTATAATATAAAAAGATTATAGTTCTTCTTAATTTACTCATAGTTTATAAAAGTGGAATAATTTGCTTTTGTTAATCTACTCCTCAATTGAACTATGAATTTTTAAGGAAACATCCATAGTGTCGTATCCATTTCTTTATTTTTCTGATACAGCTATTTAGAATATTACGGCAAGCAATTACATTGTTTGCATTCAGTAGTGTACCAGCGATTTACTCACGATCTAAACAAAAAGGTCAAATTGAAATTGACGTTAAACGCTTTCACTAAACACTAACACAACGCTCGAAATAATAATCTTTATGCAGCGAGGGAATTCCACTTGCCCAATTGGAGAAGCCATATTCCATTCCAATACGAACACTAGGTATTCCCATGCTAAAATGGAAGGATGAGACTTGACCCGCCTAGATCGTGTTCTGTCCTTTGAGAACAGAAGCCGGTAAAGTTTCTCTTGCATTCTAAGCAGTGCGATGTAGCTTTTTCCCATAATAATGCGTATATCCAATCATTTTATCGATGTATAAGAAGTAGATAAATTAAATGAAAACTTAACAATTTTATCTTAGTCAAAAATATATTCAATAAAATCGTATTTAATAATATATTTGATGGACAAAATTCATTCGTTAATAGTGAATTTCCCGTAAATATTAGGCATGATAATATACACATAGCTTAATTAACTACTTTTCTTTGTACTCAGCGTACCTGTTAGATTTTAGGTTCTTAATTATTTATAACTCTGTTGACGTTTATTCGTCATAGTCGGTTTTTGTTCTTGAGAAAACATGCTAGAAACATGTTTCTGCACATTTGGGGTCAATATGTGCGTGCGTGCTCGCGCGCGCGTGTGTGTGTGTGCCTGTGGGCATATATATATATATGTGTGTGTATGCTTTTATTTGTGATAACAAAATTTACATCTTCAATTAATTTGATCAATCATATCACAGGTAGTTTGTCAGAAGTACATGTCGCACGAAAGTAATATTTATAACTATAAAAACAATCACAGAATTACACTCTCATTCGCACTCCCACGCATACTAACAAATACATATACCTCGTTAAAATGAACTGTACAATAAATGAAAATAGAGACCTAACAACCGTAAAATGTTTCTTTAAAAAAATATTTTTAAATGCAAAATTCGTTTTATGAATTTCTTTCAATTCATGTCACACATTAACTCTATTAATTGTTCTTTATTTTTGCAGCCATAGACACCCTCTTATCCTTTAATTATTAAAAATAAGCAAACCATTGATATGAAATGGGCACTTTATGTGAACAAAAAATTATTTTCTATTCGCATTGGATACTTACCCAGGATACTGTACGGTATCTTTAAACATTTTCTTAGTTTTTTGCATTTTATATTATTTATTTACCCAGCCATATTAGATCCACCTTTTTAAATTTAAAGCACCAAAGGAATATTATTTAAGAATAATGCGCGTGAAAATACCTGGCACATGTCCATAGTCATTTAATTTTTGTTCTGCGCACAAAACTCGGACAATAGCATAAGAAATTCTTTGAAAATCAACGTCGTTTGGCCGGAAAAAAGCAAGCGGGCGAGCAGAAAAAAAAAACAAGAAAATACAAACAATCCAGCATGATGAAGTTAGCGCGTCACTCGTATCACGCTCCGCTCCTATGATTGAGTAACAATGCACCAGCAGCATCAGCCAGCCAGGCAGTGATCGGTGTGAGATTCAAAAGCGCCCGATGGATTTGAGGGCACGCGGGTGGTGGCTAGCTCGCTTTCGCCGGGCTTTTTTTCGCCTGCGTTTTTCCTCTTTGTCCATTTTTTTTTCTTCTTTTTCGTTCAAAAACCTGAAATGCGTACGCAAACGGAGGGGAAGCTACGTGCTCGTCCGCTGCCGTTCGCAAGAAAATATTTGCGCTCTCCGCCGGGACCGCAGAGCCCCTGCTTTATAGCACTGACCTTCCGCGGCGCTCATGACGCTCCCAACATTACGATGTAATTACAAGGTACATACGCCATTTGTTATACGGAGTGGCCATGTCGCGCGCATGCATGTACCTACAAGCAGGACGCGACGCGCTACGTGGACCCGTCTTCATGTAGCTTGTGCACATACACGCTCACGTGTATGCTCGTGTGTGTAGGAACCGTCGCGCTACTGCTGCTACTGTTGTGCCCCCGCACATGTCGTTCTTCTCCGACCCTCGATCCCGCCTTCCGGATTAGAGTGGACTACGTGTGCTGGATTTATGTGCATTCTTATCAGTTCCACAAAGAGATTACGTTGATAACTGCGCGTTTCTGTAGTTTATTTGACTGCAGACAACTACTTTTGCTTTTCTCGACAAAATTATTTTATCTTTAGCACTTCGAAAGCTGCTATAGACAGGCGCTTATACCACATTACTTAATAGTCGGTATTGCAGATGTATGAGTTTAATCGTTTGATTTTACGCCAATATAGTATCCGCTTCAAATGCATTTTGATTTTGACTCTCCAAAGCTAGAAGTTGTTATAAGTCAGTAACGAGTTGGACAGTTTCCAAATTGAATTTATCTTCTGTACTAGGTAAACTTTCTAGACGTTTACAAACAAATAAACTTTATTATAAACTGAAATAAATATATTAAAAAGAAAAAGTTTTGCTTAAATCATGTTAGAAATATTTTTTGAGACTTAAGAAATCATAATACTCTATTTTTAGAAAATGTCTCTATGGATGCGTGTGTGTTACGTATGTGCATGCGAGTGTGCTTGTATGTGTGTGTGTGAGTGAATAGGCATTACTTTGCATATACACGGTAAAACGTAATATTTTAGGGCTTAATTTTTTTGTTTTTTTTAGAGGATGGGGGGACAAGAATATTTTTGCTTGTTTTATTTTTGTTTTTTCGTTTTTATAGCGATTTTTAAATTTTTTGGGTTTCAGTTTTTCGGGTTTTTTGGTACATTAGAAATAATATCATCGATCCAGCAGAAAGGCATTTGAAAGAGCATAAAATTATCTAACGTCTTCGACCTGAAAGTTTGGGTAAGGTCATTCCCTTCTTTTGCCATGCACGAAAACGTTATTTTTTGTTTAAACGGTTATATCTCTTTAACATATATCGGAGAATTTTTTAAAATAATTTTGTTGTCTTGACCTTTTTCTTTTGACGAGAAAAAAAACTGCTGCCAATTCATTAGCACTCAGCTTCTTCAAACTAAATAAATTGTTCCAATATACATTTTTTTATTCTAATACATTAATTTTAAATTGATATATATCTTTCTAATTAATAGCTCAAAAGGATGTGTTTTTTATCTTTAATTGTTTGTTTAAAGAAAAAATACAAAAATGTATAAGATTATGATCATAAATTGCATTATAGATTATATCGTAAAATAGTAGGAATCTTTATTTTTTTTCTAATTTCGTATGTTCATCAAAAAGCAAAAAAAAAACATTTGTTTAATAAAAAATGACAGCGACATTCTCGAGATATAAATAATCAAAATTTAAAAAAATATAACCTTTAAAATCTTGAAAGATTAAAGATCTCATAATCTTGGCAAAGAATTCAGCCAAGAGATACCTTTTTCGGCTCAATTTATTTTAAAGATTTTCCATCATATGTTTAAACAAATAAAAACATCATTGTTTAAACCAAAAATGACGCTTTCGTTTATAACAAAGAAGGAAGATAGATTATAACAAATTTCGTGTCGGAAAAGATAGGTAATTTCATGCTCTTTCAAATGCATTTATATTGAAGGAATCAATTTATTTCTAAGGTACTAAAATAATTTACCTCACCGATTTCATAATATCGCAAAACACAAAAATCGTCGTAAAACAAAAATAGGTAGATAAATCTTAAAATTTCTTTTTACATCCGATTTTTCATTAAAAACGAAAATATGAGCCGACGTTGGCAAAAAATGACTGCGCCGCTCTCGAGATATAAGCGAACAAAAGAAAATTTTAAAAAGAAATATAACCTCAAATATTTTGAAAAATAAAAGTCATCATAATACAGACAAAGAACTCAGTCACGAGACAGAGAAAAGCTACCTTCCTGGAAATTTTCAAAAGGACTAATGCTGTTTTACTCAGATTATCGTACGACATAGAAAGACGATTATTATTTACAAAATGATTTTTTTCTCGGAAGCAGAAAAGTATTCAAACGCAAAAATTGTACTGAATGTTACTCTCGATGTTACTAATATCCAGAAAATTATTCAATGAATTTCCATGATATTTTTTCGAAATTATAACTACTTAAAAATATGACGTTTTCGTATATAACAAAAGAAGGGAATTAATTACCTTATTGAAAATTTCGGGTCGGAAAAGATATATAATTTTATGCTCTTTTAAATGCATTATCACTGAATCGATGATATTATTTGTAAGATATCAAAAAACTCGAAAAACTAGAACTCGAAGATTATAAAACCGCTAAAAAACAAAATAGAATCGAAAAACAACAAAAAATTTTTTTTGATCCGTCTTCCGTTAAGGGGTTAAGCCTGAGTTAAATTCTGTAAAAATCATTGTTCACTTTATAGACTGGAATTATATGTGATTTTGCCACGAAATAGATCCTTCTAAGTCTTTATAGTCCCTTGAAAATTCGCTAATCTACATTATTGAATTGAAGCCTTTTTAACCACTTACCACGTATTTTTGAGTCAGGCGGTGCATTTTTCAAGGTCACCGAGGCTTTAAAGTATTCTTCAGATGTGTACTCATGGGCTTAAATAATATTTTGGTAAATACGTAACTGATTAATGTCTAATCTATAATATAATTATGCTATGTTATACTACAGCCAGTACTGCAAACATATTGATAAAAAAAAATTTCTTTGACTTATTATTAACAAAGAAAAACAAATTTTTCTAAAAATAGAGAGAAATATTTGAAAAATTAAATTTTTTTACTGTATAAAGAATTGTTTTTTAAGCTCACTGTACAAATTTCAAATAATTTAGGAAGATTTTCGTAAAGATATGGTACCGTCACAGACCCAGTTCCTGATCAGCTAAGAGCAATTCCTGATCAACTCTGATTTCCATAAAAGCCAATTACAATTAAACTTTTTAAACTTTGAACAGGAACATCTAAATAGTAGATAGTTATATCTGCAATCTTCAAAAAAGTTTTTGCAGCAACACATTTAAAGTAATATTTTATGTAAGAAAATGATCAGGAATTGGGTCCTGATCAGGAACTGGGTCCGTAACTATACAAATATAACTATAAAAAAAATATATATATATATTTATGCGCAAATCAAAAAAAATTTCATGAAAAAAACTTGACAATATTTTACAATTGTAATATAAAAAATTGTTATTCTTAAGTTGCTGTAAAAATTTCAAGCAGTGTAAGCATTTTTTCGAAAAGATGTGGTAGTTAACACAAATTTCATATATTCATATACACCGAATAAAAAACTGCGGCCAAATCATTGAAACTTAGTTTCCTCAAACTAAATTAATTGTTCTAATATAAATTTTTTTATTATTTTTATTATAGATTTATGTTTTTAATTTACGTCTATACATAAATTAAATCTGTTTTAAGCAGTTTGCGGTATTATTAATTTTTTTAATTAATCATTTTAATTTTATACATTTTATAAGTTTTACAGATTTATAAAAAATAAAACATAAAATATACTGATATACATTATTCCCTTAATCTTCAAATATTTTTTCAATTAATATTTCAAAATATTAATGGGAAGGCTATAAATAAAACAGAAATTTCACTGTTTGTAAGTAATTGTATATTCTTTCAAATTTCAATGGGTAAGACGCTTGCCTACCGATACAAGACGACCAAACTGTTAAGGGTTCGATTCCCGGTGAAAATTCTCGAGAATTTTTTCTTCGAGTTTTTCGTCTGGAAAAGATCTCTAAATTTTTCAAAAATTTACCATGTTATAATTTTGGGTCGGAAAAGATAGGTAATTTTATGGTCTTTCAAATACAAAAAACATTAATTGATGATATTATATTATTTCAAACATACCAAATCCCGAAAAACTAAAACTCAAACATCGAAAAACAGATAAAAAGAGCAAAAAAACATCGAAATGCAATAGAAACATTAATTTTGACCGTAAACGTTCAAAGTAATCTTCATCCACATACACACAAACACACACACACACACACACACATACACACACACGCACACGCACACAACGATACGGACATTTTCTAAAAATAATGTTTTTTGGTTCCAAATGGCCCAAAACATGTTCGTAACATGTTTTACAGAAAACTTTCTTTATGCTATTACAAAACTTCCTGTAGGAAGAAGCAAAATTTTGTTAAAAATATCGATTCTTTCTCCGCCGATAACTGAAGTAAATTGGCAGCATTTTATCTGACACTTTACAAAACTACATATTTTCTGCCCTTTAACACCTTCCTTTTCACCTGCCACTTCTTAGTAAACCAGAAAGTTTGGACCAATTAAAGTGCCTAACTCCTACCAAGGATTCTATGCTGAAACTTTGAAGTAAGATTGCATCTCTTGAGGTTCAAGTTAGTCGGACTAACACTTTAGTCAAAGGATACACGATTTAATGTATTGCTCAAGGTTTCATGGAAATTTTAACCCGTTTTTCTTTATTTAAATAAATATGTAGAAGTTAATGAAAGGATGGTGAAATAGCATGAGAAATCTACTCTTATTATACTTGATTAATTTATTTATGAATCTAATATAACTAGCAAAAGATAAATGTATATAAACTTTAAATCAAAATTACAAGAAAAGTAGGTAACTGTTTAGCACATTGCTTTCTCAAAGAGCTCTAAACAATCAACTTTTAAGTTTTATTATTCCAGATCAGTTATTGCTTCAAAATTACTTTTAAGAAAAAGTTCGATATAAAAATCTGATTCACCATGTGTATTTTACATTTTTCCTGAATACATGCATGAAATGGGCGCTTTTTCATGCATGTGCAGATGATTAAAATTTAAATCGGATTACGTAAACTTTTTAACCAGTGTTATTTTCTTAAGGGGAGGCACTACTGAAAATTGGCGTTTTAGAGTTATTTTTCCTATTTTCGGATATACAAAACATTATGCCAAACCCATGTGAGAAGTTTTTTAGAATTATTTCAAAAACATGCAAGAATAGTTTGAACTAAAAATATTAAGAAATGTAGAACAAGATAGATTTTTAGCGTATCAGTTATTTGTATTTAGAACGCTCTTTAAAAATCTATCTTCTCCTACAGTTCTTAATATTTTTGGTTGAATCTTTTTTCACATGTGTCTTAGGTGATTTTAAATAACTTGTCGCATGGATTTAGCATAATGTTTTGTAGATCATAAGATAAAAATGAAAAACCGCTAAAACACCAATTTTCAGTAGAGCCTCCTCTTAATAGAGACATTCTTAAAGGAAGAAACCAAAATGGAATTAATGAATTAGCTCTGAAAATAAAAATACTAAAAATGATTTTATAAAATAATTACGAAAATTCATAATTTTTTCTATACAGAAAAAACTCGAAAGGAGGATGCCCACGGATTAATAATATTTAACACTCTAAGGTTGAACATGCAAAACTTATACCATTGTTTAGAGCTCAGCCTGCACTTTATTATTATTATAGGTATTTAATTTTTGAAGTTATTACTTCTTAGGGCACGGTCAGTTCGCGAAAACTAAACGCTGAAAGGGGAAATTGGCGAACTGTGTGAAGGGAAGTATAAATCGCTCTCGGTCTCTACTATGTATACATGCAGGAACCGGCAAAAATAACATTTGAGGCATTTTACCAACGATCTTCGTTATTTTTACATACATGCATGTGTGTATTTTTGTGAGTGTTACATTAATCATCGCAATGCATCGTAATTAGCGTATTCTTATGAGGATAAAGTATGAAACAGAACGGTGATAGTGATTCAGAAGAAATTGTGGATGGACTGATACATAATGATCTCGGACCATCGCCGTCAACACTAGTCGTACACGCAGAATTCACACTCACTCTTTCTCACTCAACGCCTTAAGTCTTTGACACACCGTACTTCGAAAGCGCTGCATTGTTTATCCCGCGTACGCGCAGCGTCGTTATAGTTTCTGTTAACAACTATAGCTAACTATAGTTTCGCCGTACGTATTTATCTCCCTTTCTTTCGCGCTACAATTTCTGCTCTCTTGCGCATGGTAACAACTGGTTATTTATTTATTATTCTTTGTTTGAAAGGAGCGTGAGCAATACACGACCGAAAGATTACGACGAAAGAGTTGCTAAATCGGCGAAAAGTTACTCAGACCGCGAGAAAGACTTTAGAGTGAGACAATTATTGTCAAATACATCAAGTCAATGCAGTACTGATCAATTTCAAAATAAATATACAAGGTTTTATTATTGGGATGTTGAATAAGTTTTTGCTGTTTCTTCTTGAAAATTAATGCTTTATTTTCGAAAATTAGTAAAGAAACATGTCATTCAAAGTATTGTCCATCACTAGCCACTATTTTTTTTCCATCTTTCTGGCAGCATTTGAATTCCACGTCGGTAAAACGGCACATCTTTTGAGGCTATCCAAGAGTCGACCCATTTTTTGGCATCTTCATAAGAATGAAAGTGCTGCTCAGCCAGGCCGTATGCCATCGATCGGAACAAGGGATGATTAGAAGGGGCAGTGTCTGGTGAATATGGCGGGTGAGGTAGGACTTCCCATTTAAACGCTTCTAAGTAGATTTTCACAGGTTTTGCAACATGCGGCCGAGCGTTGTCATGCTGCAAAATCACTTTGTCGTGTCTCTCCGCGTACAGCGGCCGTTTTTCCTTCAATGCTTGGCTCAAACGCATCAATTGTAGTCGATAGCCATCTTCTTTGATAGTGTCATCCGCTTTGAGCAGCTCGTAATAAACTACACCAAGCTGATCCCACCAAATGCAGAGCAGAAGCTTGAAACCCTGGGTATTCGGCTTTGCCGACGATGTTGATGCACGGACGGTTTACCCCACGATTTTCTACGCTTAGCATTATCGTAGTGTATCCATTTTTCATCGCCATTATTGGTATGAAATTTGACATGTTTAACACTATGAAAAAAAAAGTTGTTTACACTTTGGCGAAATGACATATACTGAATTTCAAGCTTGCTTATAGTACTTCTATATAGATGTGTTACCACCTTCAACTATATGCACGCAGTACTAGTAACGTCATCTGTTGAAAAACAGCGAGAACTTATTCAAAATCCTAATATTTATTTAATTTTAATTGAAAAATCTTTTTTTGATATTTATAAACCATCTTGACACATTTACATTCACAAATTTTATTTTAGTGATATTCAGATGGAGGTTTTAGTTGATATTAATGAACAAGAAACACGAGACGATCGACGGCACATACAAACCGAAGGTGAAACGTCTACAATGCGAGTAAAAACTAGTATACAATCCGGGAAAGATTTTAGAGAGAGACAGAGCGAGAGAGAGAGAGAGAGAGAGAGAAACCGCCGCTAAAAATTATAGTTGTCTTAAACCGATTGTTTCTTTAGAGAACTTACAGATTCCAATACAAAAAAATGTACCAACAGACTTTAACACTGGAGAAATGATAATTATAATTTAAATACATGTTTTTTTTTATACATTATTATACTTGTAAATTATTTGTCAAACATTATATTTCCTTATACATGTTAAACTGTTATATTTATTTAACATTTTGCTTACTCAAAGAGAAAGCTTTGAAATGATGAAAATTTTTTAATCAGAGATTTTCGATAAATTTTTATATGCATGCGTGTGTGCGTATGTATGAAAGTGTTTATTTATGTGAATTAAAGTATATTGGAAAATTGTAGGTCAAATTTAATCCCGAAAATTTTCTTCTGTATGGATATGTGTGTGTGTATGTGTGTATGTACGTATGAATATGTGTGTGTATGTGTGTATGTACGTATGTATATGTGTGTGTTTATAGCTCATCCATTCAAAGAGAAAGCTTTGTTACTGGACATTAATTTGTACTTTTCAACGAATGAACGTGTTTTATGATTTGGGGAGTCCGAATATACTAGCCTTAAAAATGTTTGTACGGATTTGTACGTGTGTGTATGTGTGTGTTTGTATGATTGTGTGTTTGTATGATTGTGATTATGCGTGTGTGTGTGTGTCTGTGTATGTGCATGTGTATGTGTGCGTGCATGCGTGCGTGCGTGAGTGTATGTGTGCGTGTGATTTTTTATTTCTTGCAAATGCTTTCTCTCTTTTTTTTTAATTTTGAGCTATTACTTTCTCTTTCAGTGGGTCCTACTCTTCAAATCAATAAAGTGACCAAAGTTAAGTCGGAAATCAAGTTCTTTATGCAACACGGGAATAAAGTCGACTTTATTCCCTTGTTGCATAAAGAACTATTATTCTCGACTCAACCGTAATGGCCACTTTATTATCCTGACAATCAGGACAAAAGTACCAAATAATTCCCGACCCTCTTATCTACTTTTTTCCGCCCGGGAAAAAAAGTAATTTTTTTTAACTATTTTTTTCTATATTAATATAAATTTTCAATAAATTCTAATTTTTTCCGCGGGTCCCAATTTTTAAGTCAATAAAGAATCCACAATTAAGTCGGGAATAAAGTTCGATATACAGCACGGAAATAAAGCCGATTATTTTCTTATTACATAATGTATATCCATTTCTGTGTAATAGGATGAACGGTCAAAAGTTAAAAGTAGTAAAACCGCGATTGTACCTCAATAATTTTTTAATTTTGTAGAACTCTGTAAAACTTAAAGTAAAATACACTTTTTGCTACTCAGAGAAGATGCAGTGCCGTCGATGATAAGAAGAGGAAAATAACTCTTTAAGAATTGTGGTAAATGATAACAAAATCTTTGTAAAGTTATAGTACCCTAGTGTAACTACGATCAATGACACGAGGATCTCATTTGTCACTGTCGTATGGATGCCTTTCCATTAAATACACACATGTAAAAAATTACAATAATTTTATTTTTAATTCATATTTAAACTACCCTGGTAGAAATCTTATCGTGGCGCCCACATTCGCTATAATGGCCTTTATAGGCAAACTAGATAGTTCTAGACAGTACAAAACTCGATAAATCCACACAGATCTACATAGTTTTCTCAATAATAATATGTACGTATAAAATCTGTGAGGTTATATATTATTTATTGAACAGAACTTTTAATGTAAAAATTAATGTTAAAGAAAGTTTAACATGCAAGTTTTTAATTATAATAATAAGATCTACAGTTCTATTCATACTATTTACATATAAAAGTAGTCAGAAAGCATATGTAACCTAAAAAATGAAATTTTAGAAATAATTTTCCTTGCATATGAAAAACAGTGATTACAAAATAACGTTATTGATTGATGTAGTTGTTTCTTGAAAAATAATATATAAATAATAATATCATATGTACAAATATGTACTTTATGAGATGCTTTATTTAAATACTAGAATTTTAATTTCAGAATTGCAAATAATTTTGTATCCGTATGTGAGTTTTTATAATACATAAACTGCTCATCCGTGACAACATTTTCAAAAACAAAAACATTAGTCGAACACATGTAGACGATAATTTTCTTTATAAGTAACAAATTACTATGTTTTAACTGGCCATAAATGTCAAATGAAAGTGTTTGATTATAAATTAATCACAGTAGGAAATACAAAAATAGAACATATATATAATAACTCAAATACATTATTTCTTTTTAAAAATAGAAAATTAATCAGTTGATAATAAATGTATGTGAAAATAGTTTTCCTTACATAAACCATACAGGTTTTGAAACCAAGCATGTATTTAGGATGGAACATAATCAAATATAAGGAAACCAATTTTACATAAAGAAAATAAATATATGCACTAACACTTCATATAGTTATTTAGACATTCAGATTATTTTCTTATTTTGATTGTTTAATATATATGTGTAACATAATATTGTTATTGCGTTCTTAAATACAAAAACTCGATGCATCTAAAATTTGATAACCTTACACTTTAGAGGTTATTTACATTTACTTACATTGGTAATAGGTGAACAATAACATGTAAATACCTTTAAGTGGTTGTTATTGTTATAATTTTGCTTATCTAGTTTTATCGGGGCAAATAATATGGGAAACTAGAAGGGACGACCGTTACACGCCTTTATAGTAGCTATCTAGTTTGCCTACATAGATCTACACAGCGCGAGATTATTCTACATAGATCTATAAAGTGGATGGGATAAATTTCTACCAGGGTATCTTAAAGTTTAATTAGAAGTATTTTGCTTCCTCAAAGAGGAAGTTTTGTGATAGTAAAAAGAAAGTTTTACTAAAAACATGTTAGAAACATGTTTTGAGACATAAGGAATCAAAATACACTATTTTCAGAAAAGGTCCGTATAGATGTGTATGTGTGTGTGTGTGTGTATGTGGATTGGGCATCGATATCTCGAGTAATCCACGGGAAAATTTAATGTTCCAGGGATCATTTTGTTTTGTTTTTTTAAAGGATGGCGGCATATTAATAATCTTTCTAATTTTTAGGATTATTTTTTATTTCTTAGGGGTTTTCGATTTTTTGTTTTTAGTTCTTCGTGTTTTTTCGTACGTTAAAATTTCCTACTCTTGACCATCCAACACTTTGGATAAGCTGTTTTCTTTCTTTTATTATGCGCAAAAACATCATTCTTTGTTTGAACAATGATTACGCTGAAATATATGATGGAAAATTTTTGAAAAAAATTGAGATGATCAGGATAATAGAGAAGATTATTCTGAAAATTTTTTTAATCTTCTTATTTTTGTATGCTTGAGAGAAAAATCATTTTGTTAGAAAAATCGATTTTCTATAGCAAACGATAATTTAAGTAAAACGGCATTATTCCTTCTGAGGTATTCCTTAAATGGTAGCTTTTTATTATCTCTTGGCTAAGTTCTTTACCCAGATCAGGAGGACTTTTATATTGCCAGATATTCAAAGTTATATTTTTTCAAAATATTTGATTGCTTATTTCTTCGGTATTAAACGAAAATTTTGTTACCAATGAACGCTTATTTTTTTTACTTTTGATGAAGATTTTAAATCAAAAAGAATTTTCAAGATTCATCAAATCTTTTTTGTGTTATAAAGATTTGTCATTTTCTATTTTTTATTTTTCAAAAGAATTTTGTTTGGTCATTTCTTGCGTATTACTTGGTTATTTTTGACCAATCAAAGCTTAATTTTTGCATTCTTCAACGAAGATTTAAAATCGAGAAGAATTTTTAAGATCGATTCGTTTTTGTTTTATCATGTTTTTTCCTTTTTTTTTATATTTTTGTAATATATAAATCTACAAATAATAAATCTGTTGTTCATAAATTCGAACAAAATTACAAAATTACGAAAAATTTTTATTTGTATAAGTAGTATACATTTATTATCTTCATAAATAAAATTTAAGCAATAATTATTGTGTTTCAAAATTTATTATTGTTAATTGAAAAAAAATGTAACTTGATATGCAAAAACTTTTTTCGTTTTTACACAATTTAAGTATTTTAATCTATGGTATACTTTTGCATGGGTTCAAAAAATGTTTTATTTATTTCAGAGTTTAAACAGTCTAAAAAATTAACTTTTGTTCATTTATAGTTGACAATTTTCTTGAAACTTTTAAAATAGATTTTTCTACTGTGTATACGTAAAGAACGATTTTTAAAAACCCTTGTTTTTATCCCAAAATTTGCGTTTACTCCATTAACTCCATTAAATTTGTTATTAAATAGTTTCTAAATAAGAGTTTCACAATAATAAACTTGTGTTCTCTGTTAAAATGAGTTTAAATAAACTATTTTAAATAACTAACTCGAATAATTACACTTAATGAATATTTTTAAGATTTTCTTAGTTATACCTATATTATCATATTATCTTAAATTTATTTGTAATTTGTAAAAATGGTATGCATTATATACATTAAAAAATATTTTAATTAACTATATTGTTTCATAATCTATGCTATACTTTTGCATACGTTTAAATTACAAAATTTAAATATATACATATATCTCGACATACTAAAAAGCAATAGACTCGTGATTTTTATTTTTCACCACAGTATTAAATAGAATAAATAATTTCAAATTGGAACAATTTATAAAGTTTGAGGAAGTTGAGTGCTAATGAATTGGCAGCGGTTTTTAATTATTTACGTAATTCACTAAAGAAAATAAATGATAATCATGTTTTAAGATCTATTTATCTAAAAAAAGATGGTAATATACCGCAGCATTTTTTGCATGAAAAGAAAGAGAGGCCGTAATTACAGCGCAAAGCCTTTTCACTTTCAGTATGATGTTTTAAAAGCATTGTCCTGCATCTTTTATAAAAGCCACTTTTTACTGTCACAAAATACAATTCATGACATCATACCTTTTTAAATTTTTTATTTAATTAAATTTAAAAAACGTTTACATCTTACTTTATTATGTATAAGATAGTATAGTTGTAAACAAGATTAGAACATTGTGCTACCTAAGTCCTTTCATACACATCCTTGGATATGAAATATATATTTGCGTTTTTGCTAGATGAGATCCCACGGTTGCTTTTTGTGTATAAACTTCTGAATGATAATTTAGTATAATCTTTGTGCGGGCGCGTAACTCACATTTAACCATTTTTTGCAAACGCTCGAAGTCCGAGTTTACGGTTCTATAAATCTACAATCTACGGAATTTCGAAGCTTGATCATAAGTAATTTAAAAATTCAATCTTTTGGCTACTATTAATTATCGTATTATAAAATTTCGAGGCCAGCGATCTTTACTTGGAAACTCTGGTCATGCAATTTAAAAAAACTGCTGACAATTCAGTCGCACTCATCTCCCTCAAACTTAATTAATCGCTCTAATATAAAGTTATTACTTGTAATAAATTAATTTGAATTGCTTATCACAAATTTTTTCAAAAGATTTTCGTGATTTCTAAGATATAACTTATTTCAAACAGACTTTGTTCTATCTGTAAGAAAAGACAGGGATATCTAGTCCAAATATGTTTGCATTGCAATGAATTAATTATAGTACTCTATAGGTACAAGAAATAAATTTAAAGAATCGTTATAAAACAAAAACCGCTGCTAACTGCTTTAGGACTTCCTCGAAGAGATTTAATGCACAATCATTTATTGAATCTTCCATAGATAAATGTAATTTTAGGAATAATCGACAATGCTGTAGAGAATGTTACAGACAATGCTAAGCTCTTAAGGTAAATTAAAATAGTGCGTTGTTGGCTCAGAAATGTAATCAGTTCTATGCTGAGTTACTTCTGATAAACCTATAAATGTGATAGTATAAGATGCATATTCAAAAATTAAAATCGCGTTTCGTTTACAAAAATAACTTTAAAAAAATTGATATTAATTATATATTTCTCAAAGTTTCGGCGAAATCGGAGTAGCACTGTTGATGAATTTCATGATTGCAACTGTCGGAAATGCAAGTTCCCATAAGGCTACACGTTAAAAACGTAAAAAACGTAAATATGAAATTCTTAATATCTTTTTTCTGGGTTGATGTAGCTTTTTAAAAATTTATATGAGTAAGTTTGAGGTCTAAACGTACTAGTATAGAAAATTTCAGATTTTGCTGAACATTAGTTCGAAACCGATACTCTTCCCTTAATAAAAACCATTTTAAAGTAATTGTACGATACATTAATTGGAATGAAATCACTTGAGTTTTACGGATATACGCATTTTTTCGATATATCAATCGTTTAAAATGACAAAAAATTTTTGTTGAATTACTTTTTGAAACTTCAATATGGCAATTCTTTAACAAAAACAACTTAAAAGTAATTGTAAGATACATGAATCAAAAGGAAATTACTCGTACATAAACTTTACAAATATATGTTATATAAATCTTGGTTTTCGAAAAAGTCATCGTTACAAAGCTTTCTCTTTTCAAAAGCAAAATAAATCGACGAAACATCAAAAATTATTTTAAGAATTTACATCAATCGTTTTCGAGTTATAACCGTTTACGAAAATAACGTTTTAGTGTACGACAAAATAACAAAAATACTTAGCTAATTAATTCAATATTTGAGGTCGAAAAATATAGACTATTTAAAACTCTTGCAGATACATAAGCATGGAATCCGTGATATTATTTGTAACATGTACTAACTGAAAAACTTAAACACAAATATCGAGAAATAGCTGAAAATGCAAAAGCGCACTGAACAATAAAAATTATTCTTATTCTACTGTGTAAAAAAGAAACAATATAAATGAACCTGAATAAAATCTACTTGACAGATTCTATCTAGCTATGCATAGCGAAGCTTTTATTTTTCAGTAAAACTGCTTTTTACAAAGCTTCTTCAATGAGGAAGCTAGACCACGCCGGGCGAAAAAGAGTAACGAGGCGAGGTTTTTCCTCAATTTGGCAGATTGCCCGGCGATATCGGTATTGTATTCGCTAATGCTCTAACGGTAATCTGACCTCTCTTTGAGGCTCGGTATAATTAATATCCGAGGCAGGAGCTGGCACAATGGCCGGTGCTGCCGCCGCCTGAGCACTTTGAAGACATCCAGATATTGCTTTGTGGCACCCGCGGCTTTGTTGGTACGTTAACGCCGCGGGCCTGCCGATCTCGCAAATGCACCATCCTGATGTATAGCATTCGTGCGTGGCATAGATCTGCTTAAGAGTATGCGTCTACCCACGGCCTACACCGCGCCATGAATTACAGACATGACCGCTCGGATATTTATCGTCCCTGCGTACACCCATACGCTTGCTTTACTTTGCGGCCCCGCATCTCTCTCTCTCTCCCTCTCTCTCTCTATGTATCTATCTCCCCCCCTCTCTCTCTGTGCGTATCTCTCTCTCTCTCTATCTCTCTCTCTCACTCTCTCTCTCCCTCCCTTCCTCCCTCTCCCTCCCACCGACACTCTATCTCACTCATTCGATACGTTTTGCTTCTTTTCTCCGTTTTGCCTTCACCCATATATGGGGTAGCCGTATGATGTAACATGCGGGTAGTAAATAAAAGAGGGAAAATCGTGAGTGCACGCGAGGCTCTCTCCCGTGGGTGCAACAGATTTTTAAAATGTCGAAGAAATTGACCAATCGCCAGAGGAAGCTTCCTAGTGACTTTAAAAAGGCTCACTAAATCTCTTTAGTATTTCCCACGTGCTTCCTATTTTTTCCAGCAACATTTACGAATATTTTACTTTTCTAGTTACACCTCAAAGAGTAGACAACGTTATAATTGATTGTATGAAATATCTACGTTGATAAAGCACTAGACCAATTATTAATATATAAAAATGTTCATTCTACCAATAAATCGATACAAATGAAATTATCTGGCAAAAAGACCAAAATTAAATTATTCACAAATGCATTATATGCTTTTTATTATATTTCGATTAATAATTAGCCATTATTTAATAACTGATTAGCAGATACTCGTATCAGCGTATATTACAATTTTTTGCCTGGGTGTGCGTAAAGTCCGTGTGTAAAGTGCAAATTTCTGTGCGAATAAACTTTTTCGCACACGTATACGTAAAGCAATTAGTGTGTGTAAAGTAATTACTGAAAAAATATGAAAATATTGATAAATTTTGAAAAAATGTAAAAAAATTTATGAAAATTTAAAAATTTAATAAAAGGTGAAGAAAATTTGAAAAAATCTCAAACAAAATGAAAATCTGAGAAAATAAACTTCTTTTTTAAATTAAAATTTTTATATAACTGTTTTAATTTTTTAGAATGATTTATAAGTATATTTTTTTGGTAAGGGGGCCTCTGCCACCCCCCTCCCGAACTCCCGCGGCGGGGGCTTGTGCCCTGCTCCTCCAACAGAGGCTCCGCCCCTGGACCCCGACTCACTCCCCTGCTTCTCACCCTATGCCTCTTCTATCATTAGGTCGAGAAATTGGCAATGAAACGTTTGCCGGTGAAAAGATTTCAGCGAATCATCCAAGTACGGTTACCTACATAGTTATATACCGTTCTAGCGTACACTTTAATAATTCTTTAGGCTAATTTGACCATTATCTATATTTTTAGTAAGAAATGTAGCTTTATTACAATATTAAGACTATATCAGTTTCTTTTGTATTAACATAAGCTACCTTCATAATTTTTTTAGTGATGATTCATGTAGTCGAACCTATTATTATAGCTGCTAAATAGGCATTTTAATCATATTTTAGCATAATCTGACTGTTATTTATATTTTAGCAAGAAATACAGCTTTATTATCATTCTGGGAGTTATGAAGGTACTTTTGTACTAAAAAAAGGCATCTTCATGAATTTTTTGGTAGTCAACCGAGTGATCAAACTCTCTTTTTTTAAACTTTTGAACTTTTTCAACTTTTTTTTGAAAAATTCAGAAAATTTGCATACAAAAGTACAGATTTAATTTTTGCGTAAAATGCACTCCTATTGAGCTAAAAATCATTCAAAACAGCTCCAAAATGCAAAAGATGCCAAAATTACCGTGTTTGATCCACTGTTACTCGAACAGACTTGGTCAAAAGAATCTGAAAAAATTCACAGACACTTATAAGAATCCTATATACACGTTAAAATTGGTTACAGAAAAAAAAATTTTTGTCTTTGATTTCACAGAGAATCGTCCATATATATAGGTATAGATAATCATATTGACTATATATTATCATATGTCATAATAATATCATATGTCGTAAAACTCAAATTGTGTTGCATTTCACTTGGTTGCATTTCAATTGGAAAATCTACATTATATTAATATTCCAAATAATCATGAAATTCAGTTTTTCATAAATCTTTTAGGGCTTCCGTACTTTTGAATCGTTTTTGTGTGGAAATTTATTTTCCTTTTAATAAATTAAAAAGATGTTGTATTAATTTATTACAAAAAGACGTGTGTAACTAAAATATTTATTACGTTTCTATGGTATTAAACTCTTTTTGTCTCTCCATTTTGTGGTTAAATGTTAATTATATCGAAAGGGTTATAATTTTCTTTCTGTTTTTGTGTTTCATTTTGTTCTGTTTTATGGTCATTCTTTTCCTGCAAAACAAAATTTTTAGCTAACATATTTCATGGTTTTATTATGTTTTGTAATTGGTCTAATTATGGTTTATGATATCCAGCTATGGCATCTGACCATATTTCTACATTTTTTTGGTAGTATTTCTACATTATTTCGACGTGGTAAATTTTTTATGTTTTATAACATTTTTAGGCGCACCTCGGCGGGTGTCAGTATTTGGGGTGAAATGAAAAATTCAGAATAAATGATATGTTCACAGCGTTATATGTAACGTTATGAACACACCAACAAACAATTGAAGACTCGCGTCGTTCACCTCAACCACCAATAGCTGTGTTTGTACGCCAACCTTTGAAAAGTATGGCTTCATAATATACTATGTCGTGAGCAGTGTTATGTGCGTGTGTTCGGTCCGTATTTTATATAGTTATGTAATAACGACTTTATTTAAAAATCAAAGACGTAATATGTTTTTTATACGTTTAGACTTATGTGAATTGTTTCTGCTCCGCTATTTGGAATGCCGTGAAACACGGACCAATCACTCAGATACGACACAGGACACGACATAGCACATTACATAGTCAAATTCGAAGGTACTTCAAAATGACGATGAAAATGATAAAAAATCGTGAATCTTTTTACTACATATCTTTTATATTTATAGTTTCATGAACATTTTGAGACCTGCTGGATGTCAGTTTAGTGAAATAATTTACTCGAAACTTACTTTTCTGAAAATGTTCCTTGCGCAATCCATGTTCATGGATATTTTTGTAACTTGCAGGAAATATAATTAAAGTATTATGATAGAAAGTTAATATTTTGTTTTGCGGTATTCTGATGTTAAATATATTATTCACCAATTGTTAGTGTTAAGACAAATCGGTAAATTAATAAATTTTTAAAGTTCAAAAAACAATCTATTTATTTCAGGCTATAAATTGAGTCTTTATAGTTTAATAATATTAACTGTTGCTCATTTACAATTGAAAAACATTCTTGAATTTGTCAAATAGGTTTGTGCAAGAAACATTTTAATAAACACTTATTTTAATCACAAAAATTAATTTTCTCCAATAACTAAAAGTAGATTTTTATGGAGTAAAACTAAAATTAAAAGTTTGTCTTATTTTGCAGCTGTTTTTGTCATTATAAACTAGCAACTATTACAAAAGAAATAATTTTTAATACACATTCTTTTACTATAGGGACTATAGGGATACTTAATATAAATCGATAATGACACCTATATCATCCGCACATAAATATGCACATATCTATTACATTAATAACTTCAAAATACCAAATAAGAAAATCAAAAAAGTCATCATTTGAAAGATATTATCTCTCAAAAGCTTATTTTGTTTATGACAGATAAAATTCGCATTTTAAAATGTACTAAAAAATCGTCTATTTAAACAAAATTTTGTAAATAAAATAGACTTTTGATTCACAATACCTTCCAAATCAAAGTTCATTCAATTTTTTTAATTTTGTGTATATTGTAAAGTTGTTGACACAAAACAGAGATGTGAATTTATTGCTAATAATTGAAGTGTCATTTTTGACTAATATTACGTATATTTTGGATAATGCAGGCTTTATCTTTATGTACATAAACTGCACGCGTGTGCTCACACACATATCCATACATATTCCAAAAACTTGTATATTCTCATTCAGTAAGGTTAAAAACATCAAAAGTCATAAAAATCTCAGATTTCAAAATTTTCCTGATTACAAAGCTTTCTGCTTGAGAGAGCTAAGTGAAGAAAAATGTACTCGGCTTTTCAAGTTAATTAAGACTAGCCATTATTTTGGCGAAAGAGAAGAAAAACGACAATAGCGGTGTATCCCTTGGCACGCGGTCGGGGCTCACCTGCGCCTTTCCATATAGAAGTATCCGGGAGACAAAACTCATTCCCTTAAGAAACAAAGATCTGCGCGAGTCGAGCTTGAGAAGAGAAAGAAAGGGGGAAGCGACTCTGTTCGTCGTCTCCCCGTATCGTGCTAACTTCTCCTCGACGAAGCTTCATGTAACCCACACGCTAGCTCACTCGCTCGAAGCCGACTAACTTTTTCGTTGTCTCTCAAGAATGCAAATTCCCTGTGACTCTCGGTCTTTCTCTCTCTTCTCTCTCTCTCTCTCTCTCTCTCTCTCTAGCAAAGGACAGCCGAAGCGTGCAAGGATATCTCGCAGGGCGAATTGCGAGGCGGCTCACGTCCCAGCACCGGCTGAAAGACGGAAAGGACACACAAACTGAGCGAACGCAGCCGGAGAACCACATCAGCCAGATCAGAAAACTTTTGCGAGCTGGATGCCGCTATAGTGGTGCAGCATAAGCCAGGCAGCCCGGAAGCGGCGAGTCTCTCTCTTTCCTACTAATGCAACGTGCCGGGAAAACATTGTTATGTGACTCTCTCTCTCTCTCTCTCTCTTTGTGTCTCTCTCCCTCTGGCTCTCTCTCTCTCACCCTCCCTCCTCTTTTGCCATGGTAGACGGATGGACTTCGCGGCTCGATGAACGCGACTTCTGACGCAGCCGGAGTATTCAGGCGGGATAAGTCGGCGGCAGCGGAGCTTATCTCATTAGCGAGAGGATTCGCCTAGGCGCGCGCGCGTACGCTCGAATACAAAGTGCAGCAACAAGTACGGCTGGCTTGCCTTCCTATCTGGCACTCGACGCCCCTAGTACCCTCTACTGCTGTCCCTGTTTTTCATCGCTCCGCGCGTCTTTCATCATTCGCCGCGGGGACTCAAAAGACGGGAAAGAGCGTCTGCTCAACTATCTCTCTCTCTCTCTCTCTTTTCTTCTTGCTCTGCGTTCATTCATTAATTTCAGCGTCCAGCTCGCGCTAAGCTCCGACTCTTGCCAAGGTAATTGAATATTTTTCAAGGGTGAATCCGATGGAATTCGGACGCGAAGCTTCATTAAAATACAGAAATGAACGTTTGTTTATGAACTAGATGAATGCCGGTATACAATGTAGCTGCAGGAGAGGTTTTGTTGCGTCCCACGTATATGTCATTAATTTTCTCATCCGTGTCAAAGCAGAATATTTTCCAATAAATTTACGCCAAAAAGTTACGAACTTATTCGGTGTTAAATTTATTCTGATTTTTTGTTGTTGATGGTTAACTTCAATTTATCATGCTAGGGAATGAAAGCTAACAAAATTTTCCGCGAGTGCATATTACATTTTAAAATATTTTTATTTTACATATAAAACCAATCAATTTCAGCACTGCGATGTACAAGCAATGCGTAATAAATAGGTACAATAAGTACAACAAATTTAAATTCCTACATAATCTACAAATCATGTTGCAAGAGTAGTTTATGTAAAGTCCTCCTGACAATCCAATCTCAATGATAAATGATCTTCGAGCGAACATCTGTCGCCTAGGGAGGATGTAAAACAAAAAGGCCACTTGTCTAAAATAAAACGAGACAGAAAGTATATCGGCGATCTTTCAGTCAAGTGTTTCTAAAAGGAAAATGGCTTTTGATTTATCGTCAACTGCGGGCGCGTGCTCAGAGGTATTTTGTCATTTATCTAGTGCGGTTAAGGGGATATTCTGTAAAAGAGCCGATAAAAAGAGACGGAGAAACAAGGACGATGCCTCGACCGGGTCCGGAGCGGCTCTCGACACCATCCCGCCAAATCGGATCCCTCGCCCGCTGAGGCTACAAGACATAGTCTTAAGTTGTCTTCACTTTGACTTTTCATTTATTATCACGAAAGCTGTTTACGTTGGCTTCGTTCTTATTTATACCTCATCTTTTATTTTCTCTTATTTTTTGCTTGTTATCACGTAGAAAAGAAAGAAGAACATTTCTTCAATAAATTCAGATTAGGGCAAAAATTTTTGTAACTGAAACATTTTTGTTCATTATGCAATATTTACTTTTTATTAAAAGCTAAGAAGAAAGATTTATATTATATGTATGAAAAGGAAAATGCCTACAGATTTAGAATATTTGAGCTGTCAAATTATGAGCTTAAAAGAAACTTGACCTTCGTAAGGAGGATCTTACGCAAGACATAGAATAGACGTTCTAGAAAGAATGTATACCACAAGTAGCTAATATCTAGTAATGTAAGTGACAATGTATATGAAGGAGGAATACTTTACAAACTGCAAAAATATTAAGAACAAGAATTACAAAATGCTAAGTTCTTTGTTTTATGTCGAGTACAAAAAAGATTACTAATTTTATGCTCTTACAAGTATATTTACACTGAAACAATGATATTATTTTGAACGTACCGAAAAGTCTAAAAAATTTAAACCCGGGAATCGAAAAACAAAAACTAATCCAACGATCAATAAAAAAGAAAAAAATTTCTGAACATTACAAAAAAAAACAAAGAAAATGAGTCATAAAAAAACACCATTTACCATGTATATCCTGAGAAACTGGCGTATACATACACACACATACAAATCCATATGAACATTTTTGTAAAATAGTGTATTTTGATTTGTATTATAACATGTTTTATTTTAAACTTTTTTTTACTATTACAAAGCTTGCTCCTTGCGGAAGCAAAGAGAAAAGAAATTCAGACTCTAGTACTTTATATTTAAATAACAATATCTACGATTGCAAGAGCATAATTGAAGGGCCGGATGCAATAACGGTATTAGCACTTTCTTAAAATGTTTTTTATCTCAAATAATAATGCTCGGATGAAGAAACAAAAAATATAGTATTATTGAACTCGGTCATTTTGTCAACATTATATATTTTGTCTCGTTATCTGAGCATTCTTATTTGAGATAAAAAATCACCAAAAAAGTGCTAGTACCGTTATTTTATCCGGCCCTTCAATTATGTTTTTTTAGAGTTAGTCAGACAAATCTGAACCACTGTTGGACTCTGTAAGTCACTATACCGACCTCACTGCTGTTATAAGCTTTCTAAAGGAATCGTCCTTTTTCGGATGATTTTTCAATTAAATAATGCTAAACAAAAAAGTCAACGTATAATATAAAGTTTTTATACGAACTATACAAACATACTTAAATAAATGAAAATAGTTAAGAATAAGCACCCCCTGGTAGAAACGTTCCCCATATGTTCGCCAGATTTTACTCTATTTTATAGGGAATGGCCAATTTCTGCTTAAAAGTCTGGCCAGAAACCCCGCTACCTGTCGACGTTTTCTCGTCAGAAACCTGACCAACTTATGGTTAATGAATAAATAAATAAAAAATAACGTTTAACGAATTTTTATAAGTTAATAATGATTATTATGTCATGGATTTAATAGCTTATTGTTAATAGAATGCTAAGATATATTTGGGATAGATTCGAAATAAAAACTAAAAACTTATTTCATTAAAAGTTTTTTTAAGGTTAGAGTTTTATAATTAAATAAAACATAAAAAAATCAAATAAATAATCGAATAAAAATTTTCATGCTGTTTTAACGCAGAAGTACTATAATGGGATTTACATTTTCAATAATTTTTTAGGGTTATGTAAGCTATTTAGATTTTCTATAAATTTCTGGTCAGATGCTGGTTTATTTCTGGCGAACTATTAGGAAACGGATCTGCCCAATAGATCGTGAACCGACCATCTAATATGCTCATTTTTCTACCAGGGCCTTCGATAGTAGTATTTGTACACATCACAACTTGTTCTTTTAATTATCCAGTCAATTTACGTATAATTCTTTTCTTGTTTGTTATTCTGGGGTTTCCGTGTCCATTATCTTCTGTAAGTAATACATTTACATCTCTGGGGCTTGTCATAGATAAGCCATTTTCGCCTAGACGTCTTATTATATTATTTGAAATGACACCTGGCAATGGCTGCAAATCTGGTTCGATAGAAACTCTTCTTCTAATGCGAATTTGATTTTCCACAAAAATACTGGTCAACGTGCATGATGTAAGAAGTTTCTCGCTGTATTGTAAGACATCGCAAATTTTTTCATGAGTTAAGCAATCGTTAAGAGCTTTATGTTCTTCTTCTTTATTGCAACCAGGAATGTATTTTTCAGCAAGATCAGGTTGCTTTAAAGACTGCTCTGAAATTTCAGAGTGTGCTTTAAATAAGCGTAAAGTATCCGCCAAACCGCAAACGATATTACAAAATTTCTGCAGTAAATTAAAGTTACAAAGTTCACGATACAGGCGAGGAAAATCAAATGTAAATGAATTGTATCCTACTAAAACCACTGGCCTTTTGCGTTCTTGCAGAAACTGTAAGAATTTATTAAAAACACATCCTAGACTTGTGGCAAGAATTCGTTCGTTTTTTAGAAGAACTTGGTCACCATATATTTCTAATCCCGTAATTTTTTTAACGCGAGTTGGGATTCCTCTCAAAGGATAGGCATGCACGGAACTGAACCCGTGCATTTTGCAGCTAATTGCACGATTTCCGCATTTTTGGCAAAGCCAACGACGGTATTTGTAAGGTTTTGTTCGTTTTAATATTTTGCATCGTAATCTCCAATAATCCTTGTTTCCTGGCGAGAAGTTTAATTCTTGAAAAGATTTTGATATGTATTGAGTACCAAGATTAGTTTAAGCTACAGCCGCAGAAACACGATAGTGGTGGCTACTTTTTGGTAGTTTACTTGCTACAGTGTTGTTGAAGCTTCTATTTGCTTGCGAAGACCCGCCCGGTACCAAGCTTTCTGCGTTTGCTGCAAAACGTTCGAAAATAGCAGCTAAGTCCTTTAGAAGTTCATCACCAGTCAACTCTTTTCCTTCAGATTAACCGTTATGTTTATAGGTTGTCGGATTTATAGAATATTTACACCAATTCCCGCAGAAATTGTGACGACCGAAAGCATGATCCACAACATTTCTAATAGCCTTTTTGGTGACTGCTGCATTGTGAGGATTCTGTGATAAAGCATAGCCGAAACGTTTCTTTAAATAATCGATAACATCGTTGTCGAATTTATGCCTCACTTTCATATCAAAAAGGAAGTTGTTGCAAACTTTTCTTGTATAGTTTATATACAACCATTAAATAACTGGTTGATCAATGTTTGCTCATACTTGTGCGATGTTCGAATTGTCACCGTCTCCGATGAAAACATCCACCTATTGCCCTACGTTGACAAATACTACCTTATGTCCATGAAAAAGGTCTTACGTTGACGAATGTGACTTCACGCTACGGATATTGCCTTACGTTGACGAATACTGCCCTACGTTGACGAATACTGCTCTACGTTGGCGAATGTAAAGCTCTAGTCTGAGTTTACGCTTCCGTTAACGAATAAAATTTATGTTAACGAATAATAATTACGTTCACTGAAAATCTCTCTTGATGAAACGCTAAAGTTCACAAATAATATCCGTTGACATAAAATATCCACGAATGAGTCACTAAATCCGCGAATGTTCCGCGAATAGCGTGACCCAATTCACATACATACACACACACGCACACGCTCGCGCACACAGACACACACACGCACACACGTGCACACACATTTCCATTCACACATACGCACACACACCTACACACACACACACGTACACACACGCACACACACACACACACACATACGGACATTTTCTAAAAATAGTGTATTTTGATTCCTAATGTCTCAAAACATGTTTCTAACATGTTTTTAGCCATACTTTTTTTTACCATCACAAAGCTTCATCTATGAGGAAGCATTTATTGGTTTAAAAATTATTCTTTAAGAGCTATCATTTTAAAACTTTTTAAACAGCAAATACTTAATATATATATGAATGTTTAGCTGACAAGGAAGAAATTATGACGAAAAATGCATGAAATTTTGAGGATTTCAGCACTTAATATTCAATATTTTTCCATGCATTTTTCGTCATCATTTTTGATTATTTATAACTTTACAACATAATATTATTTTTGTATGAATTAATCTTGAATTAAAGCTTTTTAGTCAACTTTATTATCTCATTACATCATTTCTCTGGCAAAAAAGCTAGCAGAGTTATGATACAAAGTATAGGTACCATTCTTTTCTGAAATAACGCGTATTTTGATTACAAAAGGGCATATCTTGACCCCAAGGGCCTATGAGATGAAGCTATGGGTGCTAGGCATCATTTTCAGGTACTAGAAACCACTTCCGGAAGCCTCAGCGAAAATCGCTTCCCGTAGGTTGTAGCCTCTCCTTGTGAGTCATATCTCAAAATGGTGACTCAAACGTGTCACAATCTATAGTCATTGTCAATACCTTATCTATTGAAGAATTTCGTAGTTTGCACGATTCTACGAGACTCGGTAACCGAAAGTTTATTTCCTGACGGCTATTTGCTTTCGTTCAACATGTACTAAAAACTTAAGTTAAGTGCTTTTTCGTAAAACTTATTTTATTAATATTTTTTTATAAAACGACCGTTTTTTTTAAATTATTAATAGAAATATTACTCATATAAAGTGTTATGCAAGTTTGTTCTACGATGAAATATCGATAAACAAAAATATGCAGGTTATGACAGAATCAGCTACATATGCGTTAATATTTAAAAAATTTAATTTATAATGCATAATTAAGTATAATAGAATATAATAGTGTTATCAAATATTGACATAACACAGTAGTGCACCTGAAGAGAAACTAAATCAGTTAATATATGCTGCATACGACGTATATTACTTAGCGCTTGAAAGATTGGCAGGCTCATCGGTGAGCATGTTATTCGCAGACAAACGGCATAAGATATTTGCATATACATCTGAGTAATGGAATATCGAGCACGTTTCGATGAGACTTGCAGCCGCACCGCGGCAAAGGTAAAGAGGATTCCGTTAAGGATTGGCTTTGCTCTGTCTCTTTATCTTCGTAGCTGTGGAACATCACGTTATTCGACAAAAATTGAACCAATCTGTCATTACCATTATTTCTTGTAAGTGATCGACTTAAGTTTACTTTTGATATTAATACTTTTCTAAATTTTGTTATTGTGATCAAATAAACATAATATCAAAATTTTGTCTAAGGGACAAAATCAAACAGGTAGAAGAAAACTTATAAATAAATCATTGAATGAAAAACTGTATGAAGATTGATGTATATAGGAACATATAGATTATAAGGGCGCAGACTTGAACGACACAATTATGTTTATGTATTTCAATATTATTATTATTATTATTATTATTATTATTATTATTTATAATGGCCAAGTAGTAATGGTTAGCAGTAACAGAGCTTGCATGATCACTGCTAAAACATAATCTCTATGTCAGCTGTGGTCATGCTTGCATCATCACCATAGCATCCATAACTATTTGTCGGGACTAGCTGTATAGAGCTACGTAGTCCATATATGGACTTGTTCACACAGTTACGCCATCTCTCTCTATTATTTATCTTCAATAATATTATTTCTTTGCTTTTAAATATAATAATTTTTCTACTCTGCTCTAAAATCAAAAATCAAAAATACACTAATTAAATATTATTTTTTTTATCTTTGCATATAAATTATTAATTAATTACATTATATTATAGATTTGTATGTATGAAATGAACATACAATTTGATACGTCAAGAGGAATTATCAAATTTCAAATTTGCTCAAGTAGTGCGGTGAAAATTGTATTTGATTTCAACATTTGCTGGTGCTAGATTATCCCTTTATGCTTTGTCTTGACTTACAATTAAGTAATTGAGAAGCAAGACGCTGCAGTATTCCAGGAAGATTAGAATTCTATATATCCATCAGATTTAGAAATAAGTGTATTGTCTAATAAAACCCAAAATGAACTACCAAGGTGTAATAAAATCTTATTTGTTAGAACGTTTAAGAATATGGAACACAGAAATCTCTTTTAATTTAGAAGGAATTTAAAAAAATGGAGTTTTATTATGAGATTTTATGAGAATTTAATATTAAATGTAAAATTTAATATCAAGTTCAGCTTTATATTTTCCAAATATTACATGCGTTATATTTAATGTTGACCGAAAGTAGCTACGTGAAACGCAATTTACTATGTTAGCAAAAAAAGTTGTTATCTGACAATTTATTTTACATACTCATAATAAAGTTATTACTGATAAGGAAATTCATTATAGATAATCATGTCTGTTTTTAATAACCATTAGCATGAAAGCTCCTTCAGCTCGGTCGATCGATCTTTATGTGACACGAACGTTAAACAGTTTACCTAGGATCGTAGGATCCATGTCCTTAAATTTGTTTGCAACACATATTGATCGCGTCCGAACTTAGTGGGAAAATAATTGCTGAATGTTTGGAACAGATCTCGGGGGATCAAGTTTTCATTAAGCTGCAGTTCATCACGTCACGCGACGTGAGCTGCATACACACTGTAAAGAAGCTTAGGCACCAGTGCTCTGATTCCCAATGGATATAACTGCTACGGTTAACTTCGAAGCGTGATGTTGATTTTTTTTTCACTTTTTATACTGCAGTTATTTAATTGCACTCTGTCCGTCGGTCTGTCGCAATGCCCATTCATTGCGGAGCTTTATGCTTGGCTATTGTTAATTCAAAAATCCAATATGTAAACTTGCGTTCACATAGATAAACTAGATAATCCAGCTATTAAAAATTACTATAAAAATGTTAAAATTTGTTTCTTCAAAAAATTAGTTTGATGCAACATCGGGATACAACTATGAAATTTATTAATAGTAAATATTGCGGGATAATATACAGAAGATAAACCGATACGTTATCGTGGATTTAACGTTCTCTATTTTGATAATTAATAGATACTGAAATGCTAAACAATATCGTTAAAAAAGAACGATCTGTAAAAGAGAACATAAATATTCTAAACAAGAGAATGTAAACAAGTCGTTGAAATACCATTTCTCTTGTAATAAAATTGGATTGAAATTCTGAGAAAAAACTACATTTCGTCTGCAGGATTAAGAGAATTCACATAACCGTGCTATCTATCTCGGAAGCCCAACAAAGTGTGAAAGTCGAGAAAAAGCCGCGTTAAAAGTAAAGTTGTTCCCCAAGTGTAATTCGGCTGAGCGTACAGGAGAAGCTTGATCTCTCGGAGGGACGCCGCGGCACTAGTCCCCTGAATTTGTCATGCCGACATGCCGACCACTGTCCGTGATTTCTCACCGATGTAAAATATATCAGAGAGGGAAGAATGGGGGAGGAAAGCGGGCGGCCAAAGAGGGAGATAGAAGAAGGACCGCGAACTTTGCCCGAGAGTCTCTTGTCGACCGGAGTGAAGAGTGCAGAGAGCGAGAGAGATAGCAAGAGTCGACGTTGCGCATTTGGCGACAGGGCGGACGGCTTTTCCCTCGACCATAAGTACTTTGGCAAAGTAACGAGCGTCATAGAGACGAGCAGTCGCGGGGTGATCGAAGTTTCGCCGCAAACCGAGGGCTAGCGGTATGCGCGCGCGGATATACACAGACCTTGCTCTTCCGGTCGGCAGCTCGGGTTGGGTAATCGCGCCGACTTTCGGCCGCTTCTTACGAGATTACCACCTCGTTTGCAAAAACAGTTTTGCGAGTGTCCTCGCGCGCACCTGCTCCGAGTAGTAACGGGCGAATCAAGTCGCGAACCCGCGCAATCATCCTCGGCCGAGCTGCGACGACGCGGGCCAAGCTCTCTCGGCCGACCTGATTTCCTCGTGTGTCCGGCGACACTGCGCGCGAGCGACATAAATATGAGAGTGTACACAGGGAAGAAAAAAGAAGCGGACGTAATGCACGAGCGCATGACTACGTAAGAGGCGATCGTTAATAACGGACACAAGGGGCTAGCCCCGGGGCTACGACGCCCTGCTATCCTGCGCCGCTATCTGCTGTTGCTGCTTGCCTTATATACCTTAAACTTCACTGTGTAAACATTGTTTTGTAACTTCCCCGTTATCTGAGCAGAGGAATCTAGATTTTCGTTTAATTAAATATAAACATAATGTGGAAAATGGACAGCTTTAATTAAAATCTACCTTCAAAGCAACGCGATGCCGGCGTGAGGATAATCTCGGGGAAAATGAGAATAATTTTGTCTCATTTGGCAATAACGTCAGTGTCATTCAATCTAGAATTATTGTAACGTCAGGATCCACATTGTTTCTATAAATGTTCATAATGTAAACTCTACGTCTACGGAGATTGTGTGCTAGATACTGAAAGTGTACACCTGGAGACCACTACATCGTTTGAGAATTGAAATTGAAATTTTAAAAGAAATGTCTGTTTTCATTTCGCGAAACTCATTATTTGAATTACTTATTTGCCTACAAAGTGTTTATGTCACCGGTTTTATATGACTTCTTGTTTATTCCATTAAAAGTCAAAATTATAGGTGTGATTCTATTGTTCCAAGGTACATATAGTATATTATGACACTGTTGTGGGAGATGGTTTTCTACCTTGCTCGAGGGTTTTCGCACGAGCGAAGCGAGTGAGAAAATCGAGCAAGGTAGAAAAACACCTCCCACAACAGTCTCATACGATATTTTATAGCACAACAACCTCAAAATCGACAATAAAGTTGGCATTTTGAGGTTAGTGTGCTATAAAATAAATTATGTGACTCTATTGATCCACAGAACAATCCTTTATTCGTTTACATAAAAAATATATGCGACGTTTCGGGAGTTTTTTATATCACTCCCCTCATCAAGGCTAAACAGAACATATAATTAAAACTGTTAGGACGGAACAATTACAAACTATGCCTCACTCAAAAGTAAAAATTGTTCATTTGCGACTGATATAAAAGGTTACGTAAATAGGCCTTGAGATTTGCAACAGACAATTATTTACTTAAGTTAGAAGAGATGAATTTATTGATCGCCACAAGCCAAATCATACTCTTGCATATTATTTACTTTCGTTTTCTCAATATTGTTATATAGAAGTTAAATTTTATAGATATATTTAGTGTTTAGGAACAAACAAATTATTATACTTTTGATGGCCTATGTAATAACATTATTTTGATTTATCACGGTGATTGTTGCTTTATCAAAGAGAAAACTTTGCGATGATGAAAAAATTTGTTTGTATGTTTTCAACGTGTAAACATATTTTATGTTCTAAGTTCTCTGCTTCAATGTTAGGGTGTGTTTGCATAACGTCTGATTTACTTAAGATTGGCAATCTGACAAATGTCAGATCATTTTTAAATATTTACTACCCTTCTCACTCTCACAGAATAAATATAACTTTTTAAAATTTCGTGAATACCATTCAGAGTATATATATATGACTTTCAATTGTTTCAGGGAGATTTGCCATAAGCCGTGGGCATTCTCCTTTCAAAGCATGACACCGATAGTCTGCTGGTACGAGGGCATACAAAAACACTCAAAGCGCCGTGATGGTGAAAATGAGCCGTAGCTCTCGGGAAATACACTTGACGATCCAGATTTCACCACCAGTTTTGCAAGAAGCAAATAGCGAGCACGACATTTAAGCGCTACCGACACCTGGTGAAATATCGTGAAGTATTAAGTCTTTAAAAGTATTAAGTCTTATGCGTGAAACGTGCGGCGGTCGCGTAACACCGATTGTTACTTCTATACCATTTAAAAATAAACGAACACTGAAATAGAAATTCAGATTGTATTTTCACATAAAAACATCTTATATATAAGTAATTAGTTGTTGTTCCTAAAAGTTAAATTATTTAAAACTGTGAATTTGTAAATAAATGGTTAAGGACGTTGATAATATTTTAAATTATTTAATAGATTTTAAATAAAAATATTATATTAATTTTAATAGTTTTACATTACTAGTTTTCCTGAACGATTCGAAGAAAACTCATTTTACAAATTATAAAAGTGTTTCATTTGCGCTTTAAAATTGATTGAAAAATAAAGAAAATAAAGAAAATTTTTAGATTAAAGCATCCTTCTTTAAATATACTTTATTACTTGTACTATAAAATTTTTACAAGCTATTATATAATCTTTTTTCTGGTGGTCAGCTAAAAACACGATACAACCTTCTTAAAGATTAAAATAGTTCTAAGTTACCACCGAACTAATGATAAATATGCACCAGATGTATGCGCACTCAAGTTGCACTATAAAGTAGTCAACGTATTCCAAAAATTGCGAGAATTTCCATAAAATAAAAAGTCATTGGCCAATTTCATTATAACTTTAGAACCCCTTGAGGCTCAGATATACTCACTTTCATGTGGAACTTCGTCGCAATATCTTTGAACAGTCTTGAAGCTACGTTGCAATAGGTGCGCACATACATATATGTCATGTAGTAGAGCACACGTTCGCACAGGATTCTAAAGATATAACTTCAGATTCTTAAACTTTTGAAATAGTTTCCTATAGCTGAGAACATTTTATCTTCACTATAAACAATTTTTCTATTTTGAAAGATAACTCGAGGCAATTTAAAGTAAGGCATAGCGTGTTTATGAGAACGCAAACTTTAACACGAAATAAACGTTTCCACTAGAGTATTAAGTATAGGGGAGAGTCGTCAAGTTTGAAGCATTTAAGGGTTTTTGTGTATAAAATATTTGTTGATCAAATTTAATTTTACAAGTCCCTATAGATAGCTTTTAGTACTTGGAAACAGTGTACCAACATTTTTTTAAGATTATGGAATTACAGTGATTGCAATTTAAGCAAGAAATGAGGCTTAAGTGTCACTTACTTTGAGACACGCTTCTCCACTTTGGGACGCTTTTATTTAATCCAATTTTAATCAGTATAAATCTTTAGAATTTTTTATATAAAATATTACCTTATTATAGCAATTATAATATTTCTTTATGGGTATATATGCATATATGGGTGTCCCAAACTTAGCGCCAAGCAACGGTGAATTTGAATTTAATATAAAAAGTCGAATAATTCATTGTATGTGCTACCTAAAAACGAGCTACCTTAATGTAGGAACGGTTTAGGATACTACTTTTGGGGTCTGAGTACAACGTTAATAAGATACAGAGTTTCAATCTTCCAGATATAGAGGTGGAGGATAACGTTTTCATTCCCTTTGCGACACTGTAACTAAATTTGATGTTATTATGGATTCAAAATGAACGTGGAAACCGCATGGGGATGCAATTAGCCGAAAGGTTAATAGAGTCTTGTATGGACTCAGAACTTTCAGATCCTGCACCACTGAGGCCGTGCGCGCAGCTGGCGGGTGCTCTTGTCATTCCGCACTTGGACAGTAGACTACTGTTCTCTTATGTGTCTTGATGTACCAGGTGAACTTCAAACGCGGCTTCAGAGATTGCAAAATTCTTGTATGAGATACATATGTGGTGCTAGAAGGGACGAGCACATCAGTAGCTACATGAGTAATTTGGGCTGGTTGAACGTGGAGGCAAGAAGGGCATATTTTGCGGCGGTACTGCTTTACAAAATTCTTTAGAAAAATTCAGTCTAGGGACCCAAGGGAAATTGAGATTCCAGAGTCGCGCAGTGACACCGGCCTGAAGTCGTTCAGTGCCCAAGATGCCCGCCTCTGGTATTCTCTAGCGCGGAACATTCGACATCTACCGGCACTCAGTGCGGTAAAGCTGCGGTTTGCTGGCACATTCATCAACAATACGAGAGTGTGTCTTGCGACAACGACTGATAATAATGTGATAATTTTAGTTTAATTTATATAATGTAATTTTGCGTTTATTTTAACTGTAAATTGTCTAACTATTTAAGATAGGATGGAACTGTGCAATATGAAATGTGATGACGATATTTGAAATTCCGAGTATTGAACTAATTAATATTTCAAATCGTTTCAAGTCTCCAATGGACCCTTTTTCACCTTCATTCATATTCTTTTGGATCTTTTGCCTAGTGAATATATGAATAGTTATTGTAATAAAAATAGGTACTTGTCTTATTAAAATAACGTATAGGTTTAGTATCCCAATTACCTATTCAGTGACACTTCGATTTTTTCGATATAAAACTGAAAAGACATTTCATATAGATTAACTGATAGTCTTTATTCAAAACTATCATTTAATTTACATATGTTTTTCAAGTTTCTAGATACCAAAGAACCTCTTAAAACATCATCGAAACTCCTTCTTCATAGTGTGATGTTCTTCTTGTTCCTTAAAGATTCTATGGAATGCAGTTGTTACTTAATACATATATAAATACCAATCAATATCAGGACTAAAATATTCTAGGGTAGATGTACCGATTATTGTGGGGTATCCGATTACTGTTCCCTATCTTCAAGTGCTCCTTTATGTACAAGGACCGGATGTATATTACGTTTTCTTTCTTAAAATACGAAAATGATCATTTGAAATTTGTCCTGTACGATTTTTCCGTTTTTCTGGCAAATCTTAGCAAAATGCTTAAAGAAACGCTCAATGAATGAAAGGTGTTCGGGACGAGAATAACCTAAGGATTTTGTTAAACTAATTTACATACCATTTATGATAAAGTCTGTTATTTATTAAATACAACATTCGCCTTACTAGTATAACGCGCTTTGTAACTACCGCTCTGTATAAAGGCCAGAGTGCATCTGGTCTCTGCGTCATTCTTTTTCGAGTTAGAATGAGCCGCTATACGCGCCGCCGAAAGTCGCCGCTGACGACCACCGAAAACATACATAAGAAATTTGAGAATGTCATCGCATTTGAACTATACAGAAAGTTTTAGAGATCTTTTGCATAGGAACTTATTACACAGTTACATTTTATTATTACTAATGGATTCTATCCGTAACAAAAGGTGATATAGAATAAACCAAATTGTTTTGCGATATGAAAAAAATATATAAACAAAACTAGTATAGATTAGAATAAAACATTAATTAGAGCATTTATTTTAATATTTTCTTTTATATTAAATAAGTCCAGTAATTCAAACCATCCGTCATTTACTGTGCACAGTAATTGGATGAGTTTTTCGTAATGCGTTAGTTACTGTGCTGCCGCCGATAAGACGCCTTCTTCTATCATAACCTCATCTTTACCTCCTCTTTTCTATCTTTTCTCATCTCGTGTACTTACAGATCAAGTTACAAAGATGGAGAAAGAAAAAAAAGCAGCAAATGTTATATACAAAAGAAATTAAGGCTTGAGAAAGTGAAAATTAAAAATTAAAAAAATGAGATAAAGCTTAAGAAAAAATTAAAAGAACAAAAGAAAAAGCGAAAGAAAATAAAACTAATAAAGTTACTTCAAAAAGAGTTGCAAAAAAAAGAGATTGTTACAAAAGTTAATATAAATATATACAAAAATTTATATAAATAAAGAAACCAAATGAGTCTGTGCTGTATCCAAAGATTACAAATTATTATTATTTATAGTGACAACATAACATTGTTGAGTTTTAATGAATTATTTTGAAATAAATTCCTACCTATATTAAAATATCCTATCCTAGTTAATTTTTGTTGCTTAATTATAGCAATTTCACATTGAATTCTAACCTGTAATATTAATTTTCTGATGTACCATATTTAGAGCAAAGTAATCGGTAAGAGCCACTGTATCTGGAGTACAGTGTTTGGTTGAGAGGCACAGTAACTGAGGCACAGTGATTGATTTTTGGGGGTTGTTAGGGAGCAGTAACTTACTCACAATCGTTTTTTTTGTTTCCATTAATATTATAAAAATATTTAATATATACATCTAAATAAAATTGCTTTTCATAAAAGAAGTCATAAAGTTTGAATAAACAAATATATAAATTAATAAATAATTAAATAAATAAATAATCAAATATATAAATAAATAAATAAATAAATAATCAAATATATAAGTAAATAAATAAATAATCAAATATATAAATAAATAAATAAATAATCAAATATATAAATAAATAAATAATCAAATAAATAAAGAAATAATAAACGAATAAGTCAATTTAGCTGCTCTTTAACGATTGTCCTGATGAGTCAACGTGAAAGAACTTAAATGTATTTTACATTTGACGTTTCAGTCGCTAGATTACAAAATGAATACGAATATAAGTAAGTAAATAAATAAATAGATGTTAAATACTTAAAACAAGATCTTGTATACTTTATATTTGAGGTTTATATTCGATACAGTAAAAGTGCCTCTCACAATAATGTTCAAATTATGGACCTTGTAACTACACAGTTCTAAACCATCTACCAAAGTTTACTTCGATAATCTCCTAACAATGCTTATAACTATCGAGAGACTAGTGCTCTCTGAATTTAATACTTGTGCTCCATTGATAAACTCTATTACTTGATAATTAAAACTTTTAGCATAAGGACTTAACAATATCTAGTGAAAGACGTCGTGATCGATTTCAAAGTTATTCTTTGAGGTTCGTTTTTGATGCTAAAAGTATTTCAAACTTTTTTCAACATTCTTAAAGGGGTTTTCGTGTTAATACATTTTCACGTCAAAATTTAAGAAAACCTACCGTCATGGTAAGCGAGATACTCAACCTCAAAGTTTTGATAGTTAACATATATATATATATATATATATATATATATATATATATATATATATATATATATATATATATATATATATATATATATATATATATATATATATATATATATATATAAAGGCCCATACAAAGAGATGTATTTGCTGATGCATTTTCATATATATATGTTTTAGTATTTTCTTAGAATTGCTTTGAAAACCTAATATGTTATGTAGAATATATATACATATTATGTGCGAAAAGAAAATATGCAGTATCCATCTCATTTGAAAAAAACGCTGCCAACTGATTTGGCACTCAGCTTTCTCAAAGAGGCATCAATCATGTCATATTATACTATATTATAAGATTCGATAAAATAGTGTATATATATGTATCCAAAAATTGAAAAAAAAAAAAAGAACGAAACGAATATATGAAATACAATAATTAAATAGTAAATTGATTCAAATTTACCAGAAATTTTTAAATTCTTAAATTTTTTTAATTTTTTGAAAATTTTAACATTTTCCAAATTCTCCAGAATTTTCCAAAACTTTCCAAAATTTATCAACAATTTCCAAATTTTCCAAAAATTTCAGAGTTCTTAAAATTTTGATGCTTTATTAAGGAAATGGAGCAAAACTAAGAAAAAGGGAACGAAAATGGTAATTTTTTCCCCTACGGACAAAAATGACCATTTTCGCTCCACTTTATTTCTAACGTTCGGAAAACTCTACTTTTGCTCCACTTTATAGGCGCCGAAAATGATCTTTTTTATATACGTTTTATAAAAAGCATTTAACATAATAATAAACAAGTCTAGAAAGTATACCTAAGAAACATTTTTTATCTTTTTCAACCAATCAATCATCCTATTGGAAAAAATCGGAAATTGCCTAAAATCTGCAATCATTTATACCTCTCTTTTAGAGTAAGTAGCTCCTCGTTTCCGCATGAGACGAAAAAAGGTTTTCATTCTATTTCGAATTGACCACATGAGAGCTAACGTTAAAAAATATACGGATATTTCTGGGAAAAATGTTTCTCCGTATAGCCAATGGTTCTCCTAATCCCTAAGGTCTCGTCATCTGGCCGATAAGAGAGGAAGCCGCGTCGACGGCGGTCCGCGCGATTCGTTTTTCTTTTATCTAACCGCCAGCGTTTGTTCGCTAGCAAAGCACTGGCTGGAAGGACTACGAAAAATATCACCACTTTCCAGTACACTTGTCGCTCGCTCCCGCGCAAAACCCACACCCCGGATGGAATTTCCAATATAGGTATCTGCGAGAAATTCAGCGAAAATGATTCGATCTGAGACACAGTCATTTTACCCGCCTTCCGATGTACGTGCAGCATAGCTAACCGAGGTGAACATGAAATAAAGTGCACAAGCTGAAAACAAGGATTGTTATTTTTTCCCGCTGGTGCGTGAAGTGCATTTTATTGTTTTTTTAATCCTCATAGGGAAGGATTTATATTTTATTTCACATAAATACAATCGTTATTGATACAATATTGTAAATACCACTGCTAGATTTATATTATTTACACAATAACACTGCTTTTAGTTCATTGGCATGTAACTTCCTCAGACTTAATTAAAATTATTATTCTAATATATTAATTGTTGCATGCAAAAAGGGACCCAAGTCTACTTTAAGACGAACTTAAATTAATTATATATTCATGTATATCAACGATGGCCTCATCGTTTCCTGGATTAAAAAATATTATACTGTTATTTTTCAACATTTGATTTGTGCAAAAAGGGCTTAATATCTTAACATGAAAACAAAGAAAATAAGCATTACCAATTTAGTTGTAGCTTCACGCGCAGAGAGACCAAAGAAAATGAACGCTATAAATTCAATTTGATGGACAATTTCCCGACGTATGCTAATCCACTATGTAAACCCAATCTCACACATGCATTTACATATACACAAATATATACACGCACATGCACATGACATTTTCTCTCCAAAAATACTGCATTTTGATCCCAAATACCTCAAACCACATTTTTTAAACTTTTTCATGAAACCTTTTTTTCTACTATCGCAATAATGTATTTCTTAAAATATTTTATGCAACATAGTGCAATATATTTTATATATGTTTTGCATTTTATGCCGCATTTGAGACTAGAACCAACAAGGGTATTCGTACGGGCTGCGAATAAATCTATTTCGTTATTAATCAAAGCTATTAAATTTTATCGGTCGGTCGGTTGGTTTCAGGTGCACAGTGCATCTCTTTAATAGTCTCTTGGGACGTTGATATAAAATATGATTTCGTTACCTTGGGCGCTACGCTACCTGTGCATACTACACCTATTTACGCGTTATGACGACCACTGTGCTTCAGTGATATAAGTTCGGACATTAAAGTCGTTTTACGCATAAACGAATTATGAACTGTAAAATAGAGCAGCCAATAAAACGGCTTTCGACAAAACACACAGACGTCTCTCAAGCGAATTGTGTGCAGAATTTGCACTTTCGCAGATATTGACTGCGATGGAAAACTTTTAGTTGTAATAGTTCAGGGCTATCGGCATGAAAGCCCAAATTGCATTTGGACTAACGATGTGCAACTCGAAACTTTGAAATATCCAGCGCGTCGGGAAGACAGAGGGACGTAGCGAGAGACAGCGTGGGAGAGGTAGTGAATAGGAAATGACGAATGAATTTTCACAATTTCCACGTTAAAATTATTTGACTTTGACATTCATAATATGAATTTCATATTAAATTTTCAACACAGTTAATGCATAAGTAAAGTGCTCAATTCTACTAGCCAAAATTTGAGCTTAATGCGTTTACAATATTTATCAGAAATTGATGCTATCAAAATGAAAAATTCAATAAATATTTTTATTTTTATTTTAAAATATTTACGATAATATTACTAATATTATAACGTTTGGATGAACCAACCCATTATCAATATTTATACATAAATATAATATATTCACTGAAAAAAATGTTTTGATCGAGTAACCAAATTCCGGTTGAGCGAACCAAACTCTATATTCAAGTTTAGTTGCTGTTGCAAGTAAACTTTGTTATTACATATTGTCACAGCTGTACTCTTTTGCCTCGACAAATATACAATAGCAACGGTAGACATAATATAGATACGACAGCAATATGTACGGTTGCTAACGCCTCATCGGTATAACTGTAATGTAAATTTGAAAGTATTGATTTGCGAGTGAATCCTTTTTCTCAATAAATAAATAATAATTACCTATATTTTATAAAGCTTATCAAAACACTGACAACTACTTACGTAATTTGCCTTTTTAAAGTAATATAAATTATACTGTAAGTAATATATATACGAAGCGCGCGAGATCCAGTTTTCGCTCAATTTGATTATGCTCAAAATTTGAGTCTGCTAAATTTCAGTCAAAGAATTGAGTGAAAATATTTTTGCAAGAGATTGAAATTAATAATTTTTTGATACAATAATTATTACAGTAACTATCGCCGATATTTTGTTGTATATGGAACAAGGTTTTTTTTTTTATATACTATTGAATTTTGAATAATATATTAGAAAAAACCGCTGCCATTTCATTGGCACTTAGCTTCCGCAAACTAAATTAATTGTTCCAATATAAAATTCCTTGTTCTAATATATTAATTTTAAGTTGCTATATTTCTTTTTAAATAATACCTCAAAAAGGATGTGCTTTGTTATCATTGATAGTTTGACAAAAGATAATTTTTACTAAAATTACACAACGATAGGTAATAATCCTTATCACAGCAATTTTTTCTCTGTACGTAATTTATTAAAATTATTTAAATATTTAAATTAACTGTAATCAGATGTCAGTATGTAGATTCACTGAATTCCTAATTATCTAAAATTGTATGAACGATTTGCCATTATAGATTACCGAGATATAACACTGTTTAAATTAAATATGACTTTTCTCGCGTATAACAAAAGAAGGGACAGAGCCTATCTAAAATTTGCGGTTGTAAAAGATACGTAATTTTATGTTTACTTTAATGTACTTACACTAAATTGATCATAATATTTCTAACATACCAGAAAAGTCGAACAACTAAAACTCAAAAATCGAAAATCCAAAAATTGTTAAGAATCGAAAAAGATTATCGAGATATACTCGATCAAATAAAATATTAAAAAACACATAACCTCAAATGTTTTGAAATATAAAGGTCGTTGTGATCTGGGCTTAGAACTCGTTCAAGAGATACTAAAAAGCTATCGTTTTGGAAATTTTCAGATCAAATGCTGCCTATTTACTCCACAATTCGCTACTGAATAAAAATAGATCTTTTTTACAAAAAGATTTTTCTCTCTTCAAAAGAAAAAGATAAAGCTTAAAAAAATGTACAGTATTCTTATCCATACTCCTAATCTTCTCAATTTTTAAAAATTTTTTCCATGTTATATATACAGATACAACTGTGTGAAAAAAATGACGATTTCATCAAAAAACTCAAAAACCTTAAACTGAAAAATCGAAAAACCGCTAAAAAAAATAAGAACGCATCCGAAAAAAAAATTTGAGCCTCTGTCCTTAAACAAAAACAAAAAATGAGCCCTGAAACATTAATTTTGACCGTTTATATTCAGAGTAAAGTCGATTCACATCCATACATACTAACACACACGCACACACGCACACATACACACGCATGCCTACAATAGAAATTATGCATTTAGTTCGATGAACATTTAGAACTTCAGCGACATATTTTAACTTTATTTTAAATAAATATGCACAATATTAAATTACCATATGATTGGTCTTTAACAATAATCAATAATCAATTCATTATGAAATTTAAATAATTATAAGAACCAGGAATTTATTTAAAAATAAACGCAGCAAAATTCCTTTGCTATCGAGCCTCCGAATCTTTGAATTCCTATGGAACTAAACAAGGCGAATTATAAACGGAATGCATGAGTGCTTGGCATGCGTTTGGTATGCCTCTAAAATCTTATTCGCCCTCTTAGCACCCATCGTTCATTTTTATGTGACATTTAAATGCAATTGTATAATCTTATGATAAATAGAAATATCTTGATTATTTGACCCATTAAGGGGAATCCCTACAATTTTTTCTAAAATTTCCCCTTGATTATGAATTTTTTAAATTTTCACACATGTTTATATAAATAAAAATGAAAGTTTTTTGAAAAATTTCTGCGTACTTTACCGTATATATATTGATATACAGTGAAAAATTCATGATTTTTTTAGTCAAAATGAGGTAGATTGCCAACGTTTCTGGCACACAGAATTTTTTATACAGTCCTGAAAAATTCCTATTTATTCTTATCAGAATTAAATGCAAATAACCATAATTAAAAATGAGATCATTTTATTTAAATAAAAATACAGTATTTTTACGTAATTTATAGCTTTTGGTCATAAATAATTATTTTTTATTTGAATTAGATCGATACACAGCACTTTGGCGATGACAAATTTCTTCATAATGATAAAAAGAATACGCCAAATTAATTTCAAAAGTTTCAACAAAAACTAATGCATCTGGAATGTATTGAATAAAGAAAAAAAAACTACAAATAAAGCTGTTTTTGCTAATCAAAATTGTACATTTACCTTAATGTATAATCGTACTTTGAAATGTCATTTTCAAACTGAAAATTTGATGGAAATAGAAAATGCGTTGAGTTTCTGCGTGAAGAAAGGTTTGAAAAATCGAAAAAGAAGTAAAAGAAATCGTTCTTCTTATCAAAAAATGGTAGGGATCCCGGTATCAGGTACCCTATATGGTCCATGCAGTTAGGGACCTCATAAAAAATTGTTATTTGATCTGGATTGTATCTGTTTCGCATAGTTACTTCTGGAATACAAAAATGAAGATGTTAGTATGTATATGACGTTGTAGTTGGAAAGAGGATATTTGTTTAAAAAGAAATTGTAAATGGTGATACCATAGCAAAAAAGCAATCTATACGGGAAATCAAGTTGTATGACGCTACAGATATTTTCTTAAAAATTCAGAATAAAATTTTGGTTTTTGAATCCTATTGATAGATATTTATGTAATAACACTTAACTAACTGTCTCACTAGTTATTAAAATTGAATTAATATAAGTACACTAACGGTAGATAGTATTTTCTATGGGGACCTAACCACTAGAACCACCTTAAAATTAAAAAAAAAATTGGGTAAATATTTTTAGGAGAAGGTAAATTATTCATCATACATTACCAAATATTTTTCGGTAAATTTAAATTAAATAATATATTTCTTGCTCTACCGCAAGGTTTTGAGAACCAAATTAATCGGATTGGAGTTTTTGAGGTTTTATGATGTTTAAATACATATAATTAGAATATGAGTGTGGGAATTTGAAAATCAAATTTATTGACCAACCTTATAGCCTATTTATAGGAAAGTGGGGCAAGGTGGAACACAATAAAAATGTATATTATTGTAATTAAATTGTAAAATTGTAAAAATATAATAAAGTTTTTAAATGATTATAAAACTTTGAAATTATTTTATTGCAAGTGCGAGAAAAATTACGTTGTATTGCAGTGAATAATACGCATAAATTATATGTTCATTGCTACTTCTGAAAGCAGTTAGCATGTTTACTGGTGTTTTCCAAGAGCTTGACATTAAAAAATTAATTAACAACAATCGTACAGAATTAATTGCCTAATATATCAAGTAGCGTATTATGTAACACCGAATTTGTTTGTATTAAATCGCAACAGTCATAATTAGTATTCCATCTTGCTCCACAGTTTCGGCAAATCGACTAAATTGGTGTTTTACAAAAATCGTTAGAAAAACTAAGTTGAAAAACATTTCTTTTTACTTAATATGTTTTATTTTATTAGTTTATGAACTAATAAATACATCTAAACCTCAAAACTATATTATACCGATAATTTAATACTAATTAAGTCACCTGGAACCTTAGATATACCACCTTTCCCACCCTCCATTAAGCGTAAATTATTTAATTTCTTTTTATCATAAAATATGGCTTAAATAGGCTATAAATTTGGTTAATAATTTTTTTAAATTCCCACACTTGTAACCTAATTATATGTATTTTGAACACAATAAAACCCCAAAAACTTCAATCCGACCAGTTTGGCTCTCAATACCTTGCGGTATATTTTGATTTTTCGTTATATTTTGATAAAATGTTCAAATGTATCGACAAAAATTTGGTAATGTATAATGAATAATTTATCCCCACTTACAAATATGTAACTAATTTTCCTCCAATTTACCTCTCTAAAAATTATATTAGAGCAATTTTTCAAATAATAACCGCTCCTGCGGATCAATTAATTTTTGTATTCTTATTTTAAATGAAGTATAATTCAACGGGTGGTTGATAGAATGATTGCTTTTAAAGTTATATTGAAAAGTACAAGCCAAGATCGGAAATTACACCTCGAGTCTAACTCGGGTTAAACCGCAGGGGGGTTGAATAATCTTTTCACACACTCCATATGGACCATTTTCAAGATAACAAATTACTTTCCACATTTTTTTCCATTGACTAAGGACCTTGGAACTTTCTTCTTATCGTTTCACCCGAAATATTCATTTACTAAAGGGCATAAGTGATAAAATTGAAAAACCGGTAAGATGGAAGTCAGGTCAGTGTTTCACACGTCCTTATAATGAAGCTGTAGGCATGTAGTAGGTGCTGACACAGTATTCAAGGAATTATAGAATAATACAATAAATCAATTACTGGATGAAATTTAATATATTCAATATGACCTGCGTTATATCGACGGCTATAGCTGGGAAAGGTAATTAGGAAATGGACTGTTCAACGTAGTCAAAAAGTTAAATCAAGACCAGTGGATTCTTAAGTAAAGTAAAGTTTGACAAACAACGTTTTTCAATTTACTTAAAGTAGCAAGTCAGATTCGCAGGCGAGTCGGAGGGATCGGAAGGTCTCCGCGGCAGTGTACGCTCGATCAGCAAATTTGAAATCTGTAAGGGAGCGAAAAGTGACAAACAAGGAAAGAGGAAAATATTCAAGGAGCACTTGCTCCACCGTGCCAGATTCTATCCCACGCAGTGGTGGCAAACAGGCGGCGAGTACAGGGTGAGTCGAATTTCAGCGTGTGTGTCGTCCATGTGTGCATACATATATATATATATATATATATATATATATATATATATATATATATATATATATATATATATATATATATATATATATATATATATATATATATATATATATATATATATATATATCTGTGCTGTCCGGGAAACGCCGTAGAGCTACCGACAGCGTTGTTGTTACAGTACACCCCCGCTGCGGGGCGCATGTATTAAGGAAGGAGTGAGTGACAGTGCGATCCTCGGCGGTGGCGAATCTGGTTTAAGCAGCGGTGCGCGCGCGCCAGCCGCGTGTAAATCACGAGATAAAGCCGAAGGGAAATATTTTATCGCGAAATATGCTACAGGCAGGGCGATGAATGCAGCTTGCGCGGAGGCTACGCGAACCGTGACGCAGCGCAACGCAACGCAGTAGCGCGCTACTCGTTTTACGGCGAGGCGGGAAACTGCCTGGAAACAGAGTCATAAAACCTTTGAAAAATTCAGCTCTATATACCGAGAGCTAACAGGGTTTGGAAGCACACAAAACTTTGATCCGGCTTTGGTTGCGGCCACGGCTCCGGCTCCGATGCATATTATGCCCGCGCCCACCCACTGCCTTTCTCCCGGACGATCGCTTTAAAAGTTGGACCTCGCTGAATCGCGTTAGTCTTTTTTTTCGCCGCACGGAAGTATGTGCGTTTCAAGGCTGGTGTTTCGGATTTGTGGAAAGTTGGAAAAGGAGCTGCATGCGGTTGGACAAGGCATTAAATTATTAAAAATATCTAGTAGGTTATATTTTTATGTTAGCATTGTATTTTTTTACGTTTAAACAGTTAACGAAGCTGTTGATGCAAATCAAGTAACTGGAGCAGAAAAGAACTCAGAATTTAATTATTCTATTTTATCTGGCCGTTTTCATTATTTCAAGATTTAAATGAAAGAATCAAAGGCTCACCCAGCTTCACAAGTGATTTCACAATCGATCGAAATGGGAATGGACTGTGAGAAAGGCGCTTAAAATACCTTGTAGTTTCCCGTGTTATTTATATAACAAATGCCCTTTGTATAAGTTCGTTTTATTTATATTTTAAAACTGAAAAATTGCCATGTGTAGTAGAAATTCTTTTATAAAGGTAAACTTTGTTTTTTTCTCAAAATATTGATTGCATAGGTAATTGATATTATCATTCAAAGTTAATTAATCACATTTTGTTTAATATTTTAACCATGGAATTGGTCTCGATGTCATTATTTTGGTAACATAATACAACAATATTGAAATAAAAAAGTTTTTTCTCCATGCTAGCACATTTTCTAACTAGGTAATGTGTACACAGGTACAGCAATAAATATTCAAAGCTTCTCAGGCTAATTAAATTTACCTTAAAGTCTCTTCATTAGCCTGAATAATATTGTATTTGAACTTTTAAAACTTTAATTGATAACTATTCAATTTAAGAGACTATTTTCTAATATATATTACATTTAATATTGATAATCCTTGGTATTTAAAACACGATATTGGTGAGTCATCGGTATATGCATATTATTAAAAATTGGGTCACAGCGGCTGTGCTTGTCAAACAAGAAAAATTTAATTTCAACCGTTGCTATATTTTAATACTACTAGAAACATTTATTATATATTTTGACGTTATATTTTTTTATTTAATTGTACAGTGTATAGTATACTTAGAATTCGTTTTTACCTATAATTTAATTTTAGATATATATATTGTAGAATAATTTTCAATATATTTCTCTAGTCTATATAAATTGATTGATTTTATATAAATATTATTTAATTTTTCATTTTAATACAAAATAAATTTTTTAAAAACATTTACGTTGGTAGTATTTATACCATCAACATATTGTTTATTAATTATTTTGTTTAATATTTATTTTTAGCTTTTTTGGTTTAGCATTAAAAATTGAATATCAAAAATGTGAACTAAATAGCTGTATAATAGATTAGCTGTCCGCTATATATCGAATACAATACTTTGAATTTCGAAAATCTGACAATCGTTTCATAATCAGCGTTCACAATATTTATAATAACGTATTTGATTTACTTGTGAATGGTTTACAATGTATTTGGTTTTAAGATCGTCGATTTTTTCTATCCCTCGCCCCAATTTTACCCCAGAGTAACATTTAAAATTAATAAACGATATATAATACGGGAATAAATCAATATGTAGATTTTTCTGATTAAAAATGTATCTTAAACAATAAAAATCTTTAAATCTTTTAAATATAATGTGGATGCAGGTTATGTGGTCATGCAGGTAATGTGGCCACCTATACGAGATCTCGCTGTATGCATTATCCTGAAGCGCCGTAACTCCTACAGTACATGTATTGTGACAATAGATGTTGAGATGCGCGGTGACCCCGCTGCTAGCGCCCTCTAATTATAAGATAGTGTCATGTTTACGCGCGAAAGCATCAAAATTGTGATTTCTATCAGTGCATGCATGTAAAGAAACCACTTTGGTCAGCGTGATATGAGCGAAATAAATCATACTGTACATAAAATTGTAGCTTTTTTACGTAAATTAAGATGCATGTACCAGTTTTTGCCATAGAGTTTATTTTCGATGCGAAAATTGCAACTTTCGTTGACGATTATCGGTTGGTAAAGTGGCCATACGAAATATCGACAGCAAAGCATACGCACGATACCATGTAATTAAATATCACATAAAGGAAGTCTCTGTAGACTAGTCTTGACTTTTTGAAGCACTCGCTATATGACTTTACCATAAGAACTAATAGATAGCTATATTACCAACACTATTGGTAAAGTGGACAATTTTTAACTACTTAGAACATCTTTAATTAAAATTCAGAGAGTAATTTTTTTGCCAAAAATTCGAGGTATTAGAGTTAGAGGTTCAAATAACATGTCTCAATAGTTTCTGAAGCCCCAAAACCCGATATATAATATTTACTGGAAATCGTAAGTGCTTTAAGGTTACCTGCACACCCCTTAATTAAAAAGTGAACATTAAAAATATTCTAAAAATATTTTCTAATAAAATTTTTGAAAATTAAAGTATTTCCGATGTACGATTTAATCAATTCTGTATTCTAAAATATTAGGTGCTATCAGAACGGACATCCAAAAATTGACATTACGAAAGGCGCCCTGGATCTTATTTACGAGAGATCAGGGTGGTATACACGCCTTACTCTAAGAGAATGTCCACGTAATCATAAAAAGCCACAAAGCGCACAATCTAGACTTCATTTTTCTTGGTGCGTAACACCTGGACATCTTCTTTAAGGGGCTCGGGTTATATACACGCTTTATACGAAGAGAATGTCCACATAATCATCAAAAGCCTCAGAACGCACACTTTAGACTTGATTTTTACGAATGCGTAAGACCTAAACCTCGTCTTCTAGAGCCCTGGTTGTATACACACCTTAATCGAAGACAATGTCCAGGTATACATTAATAGCTTTGGAGCAAATAATCTAGACTTAACTGTTCCTGGTGCGTAATACCTAGACCTCGTCTCCGAGATCCCCGCGTAATTTACATGCCCTATTCGAGGACACTATGCACGTAGACATATTTATGCAAAAAGCCACAGAGGAGACACCTTCATCAGGGACCTTTCACACCTGAATATTGCATTTTACATGTTCATGCAAAGTCCACGGGGAGGTATTCTTCGACACCATCGTTGGTGACCTCAGACACCTGCACATTGTATTCAATGATATTTCATAAGCATGTATAATTACAATTTTGAAAAAAAATAATTTACAAATTTAAAACTACAATTTAAGGTTATACACAATCAAACTCCGCGCTCTTTCCTGTTTCGTTGATCGACATGAACTTAGCTATGTAACAATCTTGATTATTAATAAAAAATTGAAAACTAATATCATTATATCTAATAAAATTAACTGTGTTAATAGTTAGAGGCAAGGCAAACATAATTTTTAAAACTATACATAAAGCAAAATAATATTCAACAAATGTAAATTAATATAGAATAGGTACCTCTCAATTCAATATACTTCGATACATATTTCGCAATCATTTCTTTATATGGGAAAATCCGAAGCATCTTGAAAGAGAGAGAAAAAGAGAGAGAGAATGAGAGAGAGAAGGGGGCGGAGAGGTAGGTGTAGTTCGATGCGCAAGAATGAGAATTTCTACATTCTCCGGTGGAAAAGAGAACGGGCGCGCTTACGTCCCAGCATCACATCGTAAATTCTTCTCCGTCTTGCGGAGAGTAGCACGTCAAGACAGCGTTACTGTCGATTCTATACCGCTGTTCGGCACACAGAAAACAAGAGGGTGAGAATGCGGTGCGAATAACTGCGGGAAACCTTCGCACTGAGAAAAACAGAAAGTACATGTTACTAAAAAAAGGTAATAGAGTTTCCAGTGTAAAACTGTTCAGCTTAATTTTTTTCAGTAATGTTTACTAAAAATATTTACGAAAACATTTGGTAAACTCAAGCACATTGTACACTTACTAGAGTGTTTGATTACTACTGCCACTCTGTTTTTCCCAGTGAAAATTTTTCCAAACCTTCTGGAAATGAATTATTAATTTGAACAAAGGATTACATATTTTCGAATTTTCAGAACAATGGCAATAAAAATTGTCGACGCACGTTACATAAGAAACATTATTATATTCAAGTTATTATAATAGGAATGTAGGCGAAGAATACATATTTGTGTAACCGATTATTGGAAAGTCAGACATTGAAGAAATATCTTTTGAATCTCATTTACTCTTTTCCACGTAAGCCCTTATATCGATAAATTTTCTCTTGTCGCGCGTCGCCCGACTTGATCGTGCAGCTGTAGCCAATGGATATACGTAGGAAGAGAGCCAGGGCGAGGGGGGGGGGGGGGGCGAACGGGAGACTAAAGCCCCTCTCGCTATGATCGAGAGAAGTCTTATCCATGCCGTGCGCGTCTGATCGAGCACGTAACACGTTAAATTCAGTTCCGGTAACACGAGACGTTTCCCGCAGCGTCTTCTATTTATGGCGCCATAACCTGGCCGCACCGCTTGAACCTCAATCGCCGAGCCTCCCAACTCTCTCTCTCTCTCTCTCTCTCTCTCTCTCTCTCTATATATATATATATATATATATGTATATGTGTGAGTGTGTGTGTGTGTGTGTGTGTGTGTATGTGTGTGTGTGTGTGTGTGTGTGTATGTGTGTGTGTGTGTGCGCTCGTGTGAGTACGGAGTTCACGCTTTGAGGCGTAATAAAGCTTAATTACAGCACGCTCGCAGCTCGCCTCAATACAGCCGTACGGCAAAATCATACATCCGCCGGTAAGCGTCCCAATTTCCTAACAATGGACGCTACCGCCGCTTGGCGTGTCGATACCGAGGTGTTAAGAGAATGCGAATTATAAGGAGCCGCGCCGCGCCGGGCACGGAAACGACGATGCAAAAGCAGCCCGGTGTGGCTCGTTAGCAGCTTCGCCTCGTCTTTATAACGCCCGATAACGTCTCGGTACGCGCGGCCTATAGGTACGGGCTTTGGCCTCTCGTTGTGGCGTCTTAATAATCCGCGAGCGCGATTGAAATTCTCTCGCGTATTTATTGTCCACTCGTCGGTACGCTTTTCTATGCCCTGGCCTCTCACCCTTCACCGCGGCCATTCATAATTACCCATTAATCGACGTAGGAATGCTCTTTTTTTCCTTTGTCTTTCTTTTATTTTGCGTGTCGATTGTGCGGGGGAAAATGGTTTGATCGTAAACCGCACGGCTTCGCGCGGCTCAAACGCTACTCGACTTCTTATAATAGAGGATTATTCCTATACTATGGTGTAGGGAGGTACATAAACGAGGAAGCAAATGGAGGAATAAAATTTGCAATTTTTTTACTGCTTTTACGAGCGGGAAAAACGAGGAGGCACTTTATAAATAAACCTGATTTCAAAATAATGAGTATCTCAAATGCGTTTTAATGACGCAATTTTATTAGTATTTGTGAAATCAGTTCGGACTGAGCATTGATTATTTAGATGGTCCTGTTTATCCTCTTACTAATCGAGTTATATGTACGCGTTATTTTGTACTTTGATAAAATCAATATTACTTATGCGTTAGGTATACTGCTTGAGTTTTTAAATATTATCTTACGATATAGGTACTTGATATATGAAGATTTTTCCATTTGAGATTTCCAAAGCTTATTTTGTTGGTTATTTCATTCTTCAAAATTGCTTTTACGTAATATATAACCATACTTATTTAACCCTTTGCGGGGCGGGTGCCACTATAGTGGCACCCTATTTTTGTTCAGTTTTTTGTGTATAACTTAGACAGTTTGAGCTCAATATCGCTCAAATAGTTTTCTATATAATCCTAGATACCTATGGAATAAAATCCTGAGCTTAAATTTACAAATGTTTGTTTATATAATTAGTTATAAACAATTTAAGATGAAAAACTTCGATTTTTTAGATTAAATTCGCCCCGCAAAGGGTTAATGTTACACACGATAATACATTGGAATTCCAAGAGGATATTTATAAGCTAATGTAGAGTAACAATTTTTCTGAAAAGTATATATTAACGTATAATATACTTAAACATTAATAATATAACTAAAATAAAAAATTTCCTAAACTTCATAAAGATTTAGTAGATCGAAATTTGCTGAAATATTTAAAAAAAAACCTGCGAGCGCTGGTATCTGAAATTGGAATGGAATGGGTTTTCTCCATTTTCGTATGTAAAAGATTTATACATAGTTGTATATCAAAATCTTCTCTCGATTGGACAGTAAAAAATAGATTTTTATTCTAAACAATGCAGTCGCGAACGTTGTTCTTTCTTTTGATTTTTCAAGGATAAGTTTTATAAAAATGATTGTAACCTCTATAACCCAAAAATTATTATTATTAGACTATTTAAAAATTTGTTTGGTCTTAATTAAGACAAATAGAAAACACAATGATAATGAAAAAATTTATTTTCCTAAGTAAATTTTGAAGAAATTATTGGACTAAATAAAAAGAACAAGGTTAACGACTGCATCTTTAAGTATGATTGTTTCTTCAAGTATGACTGTCGTAAAAGTTAAAGCAAGTTGAGGACTAAGTTTCAATTATGGCACACGTAACAGTAGTTTTTTTTAATCACCGTCGGCTGTCTACGAAAGCAATCTACAGTAACGTTACATGCGAATTACTGACCCTTCGCTGGTGAGATCGGTAGTCCCCGAACGCGTTTGCCTGACAGTTTCGAATGCTTACTACTGACGACCAAAAGACCGAAGCACTTTATGCGACAGTGTAACATACAATAAAGCTTATGTCCAACATTGAGTACTAAAACTAGCGAAATTACATTAAACGTTAAGGGGAGAGCGGAGTCCTATACCTTATACCCAGTTACCGACATTATCGATTTTTCGTTTTAAGTAGTCAATGTTAAGTTCAATTAAACTTTACGAACCTACGCACATTCTTAGTGATAAATAGATTGTGCGTACATTCGCGAGATTTGAAAATCTCATTTATTCATCGAATAAAACGAAAACCGCAATATCGATATCCGGCATCCCCTTACACCTCTACTGCTAACAATACAATTCTGCCCAACCAGTGCAGCCAGGCACCGTTGAGTACGGAGTCGAGTGGAACTGCTAGTGCCAAGTTACGCAGGAGAGACGTAAACAGATAAAATGCAGACATGAAATAAAAATACTGCGATAAAAGGGCTCTTCGGGTTGAAATGTTCAGAGAGCATTTTTACGTTTTCTCTTACTTGCGAGCATGAAAAACATTCTAGTTTGCAACTTAATCCGACCAACTGAAAATTTAATCATTATTTCGTACAAATTCGGGATTGCTATGATACGATAAATCTAGATTTACTTTCTATATTATAAGACGCTTTCCTACTAGATGAAATAAACCACAATATTTCACTAAATAAATAAACTATTTTCTTTTAAAGAGGACAGACACACCTTTACATTTTAAATTAACTGATAATACATTTTCAAATAAAACGAAATCATACATCAGATATCACCTGGATTTTTCGGTAAATTTGAACATATTATCAAAATATCCCTTTGATTGGCTATAATGAAAACCTCTATATTTCTTGGGCTACCACAAGGTTTAGAGAGCCAATGTGATCGTATTGACGCTTTCAAGGTTTTATTATGTTCAAAATATATGTATAGTTATGATATGAGTGTGAAAATTTGTATATAAAACTTATTGACCATAGTTATAGTCTATTTAGGCCATATTTCACAATAAAATTTTTAAAAATCGAAGAATTTTCACTTAAATAGACTATAACTATAGTCAATAATTTTTATATACATATTCCCACACTCATATCATAACTATACATGTATTTTGAATATAATAAAACCTTGAAAGCGTCAATACGATCACATTGGCTCTATAAACCTTGTAGTAGCCCAAGAAATATAGAGGTTTTCATTATAGCCAATCAAAGGGATATTTTGATAATAATCCCATCAATGGGACTTAACGACCCTAAAAAAATTAAAAAATAGAACGATGCCCACGATACATAGATAATCAGCCCCTTAAGTACAACCTATAAAACGTATGCCATCGCTTAGAGCATCAAAAAACATGAAGTTTAAAAAATAATCAGCATCCTAGACTCAAGGGAACTTGAGATATTAAGGATTAAAGTTTTCAACTCCTAAAAGACAGAAAAATAACAGGATCATAAAACAGCCACTTGGCACAACTTTCAGCAATCGAATAAGGGCTCAAATCAAAGATTTCAATGAAAGCTATCATTTAAAAATGACTCCAAATGGGGCTACTTTATTTTCACCCATTTGCAGGGGGTAAATGGTTCAGTACTACTCGTAAGGGTTTTGGTCAATTAGGGTGCGTTGGTACAATTTTTTTTTCACGAACGTGACGGCAAATGAAAGCTGACCTAAAAAGCTATCGATTTGAGCCACCGCCATTTGGGGGACGTGCTCCCTTAGTAGTATTTTAAGACTATTCTTTTCAGGCACACTTTCAGCAGTCGAATGAGGGCTCAAATGAAAGATTTCATCGAAATCTATAATTAAAAAATTACTCCAAATGGGGGCTGCTGCATTATCACCATTTTACGGAGGGTTAGCGATTTAGAAAAAGCTATCCTTTCAAACTTTGGAGGAAAAGTCTTGATTGTTGATATATGAATACAATTTTGACTTTTAAAGCTGGTGTGTGATCCTCTGAATTACGGTTCTGGAATTGTAGGTATGGTCTCCTCCTAGTACTTTTGACAAAAAGTATACAGGAGTGGGTAAATGTTTAGAGATCTCCCATATTTAACATCATGACTGAGAATCTTTGTCAATACTTTTTTATACATATTTTTTATAATATTTCGAAATTATGTAGAATATCTGTATACGTCGAGAAATATACCGTTAACCCCCTGTAAAAGGGTGATAATGCAACAGCATTTCCCATTTGGAGTCATTTTATAATTATAGATTTCGATGAAATCTTTCATTTGAGCCCTCATTTGTGCGTATCAATTGATAATATTATTAGAACATACCATGTAAATATTATTTGATAGTCTTAAAGTACGGAAGTTTTATTTTTCACCGGAGAATGCCCTTAAGCTATTAGCAGTTTTATATAATTGATAGGTATAAAATGTATACTATACATTCCAAGTGCGCAATCTTATTTAAAAAAGTTTGTAATTGATAACTAGCTAAATAACTTTAATTTTTTGAAAGCATCTAGAAATACTTCTTCTCTCCATTGTTCACATTTGGATCATTGAATTTAATGTTTCAAACTTCCGAGTTTGTTGCTAACAAGCAGCGACTGCTCCCTTCTCCCTCCTCTCTTTGCACTTAACAGTTTCAATCTCCAATCAATAAAGTTGACTGCAGAAGCTGCTTAAAAGCCACTGGAATACGACGATAAGGCGGCGTCCCCATTAGAACTTAATACCCCGCAAAACCTCTTGTGTATTGCAATTGAAAGGATATACTCGATCGGGTAGCTCACAAATCCACTTCGCGCTACTATATAAAATGGTTTATAAAACCTATTCTTACAATGTGAATCTAATAATACTTTGTTAACGAAATGTTGTTTTGATTAGTTAATATAGAGCTCAAATATATCAATTCTACTAAATATTATACATTATCTTACATAATTACTTTGAAGGAGATTATTGGTAGAGCATTTTTAGTGAGTATATATTCTGGGCATTTATAAATGTAATATTTGTAGTATAGTAACATTTCAAGCTATTCATTTTTCATCATCATCACAAGATTTTTTAACAATGTTATTTTCAGTTTTATAACATAATCAAATGGCACAGTTTTCGCATAAAATTATTTTAAAAATATTATTTTTGTCGCTTAAGTGAGTGAATCTTCACAAATGCTTAAAATGGTGATAGTTCAAGTAACTATTACTGTACTTGAATATTTACAAAAACTTGTAAGCCAATCGAATGAAAAGTATATTTATAATTGTTTATCGCTTCCTCAAGAAGCTTTATGATAGTAAAAAAGAAAGTTTTTCTAATAAAATGTTAGGAATCGAAATACACTGTTTTCAGAAAATGTCCGTATGGATGTGTGTGTGTGTGTGTGTGTGAGTGTGTGTTTGTGTGTATGTGTGTGTGTGCGCGCGTCTGTGTGTCCATATATGCAAAACCAACACCCAGCACTACACATTTATGGTATATATATACTTTTACACGGGTCGGGCGTCGGTTTTGGCTGCGCTGGTGTGTGCCTATGTGTATATGTGTATGTGTGTCTGTGTGTGTCTGTGTGTGTGTGTGTACGTGTGTGTGTATGTTTGTGTGTGTGTGTATGTTTGTGTGTGTGAGTGTGTGTGTGTGTATGTGTGTGTGTATGTATACATACATTCATATCTCGAGTAATCCACGGTAAAATTTAATGTTCCAGGGATCATTTTGTTTGTTTTTTTAAAGGAAGGGGGCGTATTAATAAGCTTTCTAGTTTTTAGGATTAGTTTTTGTTTCTTAGGGGTTTTCAATTTTTTGTTTTTAGTTCTTCGTGTTTTTTCGTACGTTAGAGATAATATCATCGATCCAGTGAAAATGCATTTGAAAGAGCAAAAAATTTCCTATCATTTACGACCTGAAATTTTGGATAAGGTATTTCCTTTCTGATCTTATACACGGAAACGTCATTTTCTGTTTGAACGGTTATTTCTCTGAAATGTATGATGTAATAATTTTGAAACAATCAAAGTTATCAGAAAAATAGAGCAGATTACTTTGTAAAATCTTTAAGTCATTTTATTTTACTATACATGAGAAAAAAATTAATTTGTAGAAAAAATTGATTTTCTATGGCAAACGATAACTTCAGTAAAACTGCATTATTCATTCTGAAATTTTTCAAAACGGTAGCTCTTTACCATCTCTAGGCTGAGTTCTTTGTCCAGATCATGAGGACTTTTATTTTTCAAGATTTTCGTGGTTCTATTTTTCTTAAAAGAATTTTTGATCATCTATTTCTCTAGTCAGATTTAGTAATGTTTGATCAATCGGCTTCTCACCCACGATGCACGTGATATATTTTTGGATACATATATCTGGATTGTGTAATTTTTGTATGCTTACGAAGAGGAACCAGCGTGTGCCGGTTTTCGACACGATGCGCTTTGGTACAAACACGTACCTGTTGTATTAGAAAAGCAAATAAATACATAATTACGAGGTTGAAAAGAGTTTGAATTTATTCTGTTAATTTTTTACTCCCATAGATAAGGGATATTGTCCGGATAATATTACACATTTTCGGAGGATTGATAAAAGTTTAAATTAATTCCCTAAACATTTTGCTCCCTCAAATGTCGGGTATGATTCAGATGATACCGCATAATTATCATGTTGAATATGATTTTAATTTATTCTCTATACTTTTTATCCTTCTATAGGTTGGGTATCTTGTTATGGCTACCTGAAGTTGTCTCTACTCCAAACTGTTTCATACGATAACTCAACTTTGGAGCATCTGAAACAAAAAATTCGAAAAGATTATTGAAAAGTAAACTTATCACTATCGTCTGAACTACAATTATCCATATCCGGTTAAAAAAACAAAATGGCGGACTTTTGAAATATTCGACCTCGTTTTTTTAACGTAAATTGTTTAAAAAATGTAAGTAAATATTAACCAATAATTATAATTCTAGTTCAAACCATAGCTATACATGTTCAGAATATACCCTACAAATTTCAGCTTGGTCGGTTCAATAGTTTTTTTTAAGGATGTCAAGAAGGTCGAACAACGTTGTTTTGAGAAAAACGCGATTTACTTTTTTTTCTCGATAATATGATGTTTCTTACGTATTTTTTTTTAAATGAAGGTTCTTACCTTCAATTAGCGATACCTGCTCCACATATTTATCATTCAGCTTCGCCGTAATGTTGGTTTCCCTCCATTCGAGCGTTTCTGATAGCTACCCTTAGCTCCTTAGAAGCAGGTATACACAGCAGCTGTACGCTTGACGCGCCAAGTGTACGCCCAGCGCGCTCGAGACCCTTCCATTGTTTTTCAATTTTCGACCTGTTCTCGAAGTTTCTCATCGAAATTTTAGTTTCTATAGCATTTCTTCATATATTTACTACAACAATCTGTGGTTTTTGAAAAATCGATTTTTCAAAAAAAAAATGGTAGACTGACCCCTTAAATATATATATTTATGTTACTTTAATAACTACGATTTTTATTATATTTTTAGCAAATTGTATTTATATAATTACTGTATTTTAAAGAGATTATTTTTATTTATACGCTTTTTATAATAACACTTTTAACACTTATATATAACTTTAAATGTATATAGATATTTCAATATCTATATCTACTATTTAGTATAAACATATTATAATGATTTTCATATAAATATTGGACATGATTATTATAAGTTATTGAATAATGTTATGTTTACGTATAAACATCGAATAATAAACAGTTATATTAAGTTTTTATGAAGAATAAGTATAAATGCGCTTGCATAAGAAAGATATATACATATAAATATATATTATATTTGAACTATATCCGATATATATTATAACATTCATTACGTTTTAAGTATTCGTGTAAAGTACTTTTTTATAATAAAATTGTATCTATTTTAGATTACGTGCAAATATTTTGTAAAAAATGTTTCTCAAACAGTTATATTAAGTTCAGATGTACTTTTACTTAATTATTACATAAAGATACTTATATAACTCCATACATGTGCAATAAATAATGGTTATTTATGCACATTCAGAGAGTTTATAGTTCATGTATTATTAAGTAGAAAGTTTAGTTTACAAAATACAATAATGTCTTTAAAATAACATTAAAGTAATAAGCATTATTTATAAATTTGTTATTCAACCATAGAATATAAAAGATAATAATTTCACATTATTAAAAGAACAGTATAATTCTCATAATATAAATTTCTAATTTAAACTTTTATTTAAACAGAATAACAATATATAAAATGCTGCATAGTACATATAGTATCACAAACGAGACAATTTTAGATATTTATAAAGGTAGAGAGCCTATAGGAGAACTGAGAGAGAGAGAGAGAGTGAGAGAGAGATCGATTGGATCTCTATAAAAAAATAATAAAAAAAGATTTAACTAAAAAGTGCTTTGCTCTTTTTGTAACACATGTCCAAAAGAATCGAATAACCATCGAAAAAAAAGTTTCGTTTATTATGTCACCTAGAATCGTGTGAGGAAGAAAGTTCCTTTAATAAATATCGTATTAAATATGGTATTAGCAAGCGGTACTTTTTTATAGATATAGCTATCTATAGTTCTGCTCCAATATTATTAGTACTTTTATATATCCTGGTACAACACATATAAAAGTTAATGCTGTACGTTGGTTTTTGGTGCTTTATCATACATTTTATATTCTTCACTAATATATTAATACTTTATATTATAAATTGAAGGGGTTTCATTATAAATATTGCCATTTAATAATGATTCTTTCGAAAATTAACTTTCTAACCTTACTGTCAACCGGTGAACGTCTTTAAGCCATTTGACTTAGGCCCAATAGATATTGATGTACTCGCGGAATATCATATTCCGCTGTATTGTATCTTAGTGTATGTACTATATACGTACTTCTTGATTATACATTCTGGCTTAAACAAAAGTTAAGGTCCGCTGCTGGGATTCATATATGATATAGAGGGTAGTCTCAGCCAATCAGAGTGCTTCTCACCTGACTTAAATTATTAATTAAGCTGGAAAAAAACATTTTAAATTTGTAGTTTATTTGTTTTGCCATCCATTATTCCTCACCTCCGTTATACCTACCCATGTATACTATAAACTATTTATTTAAAGCTTTATATTTACTTTAATAATTTAATAAAATGCAAAGCATCTTTATTTAATTGAGTTATATAGATATACTCACATGATATCAGATTCGCTGATTTCGAAGCTAATACTGCACACGTATACATACAGTATATATATATATATAGTGTAGACTACTTGATTACATATTATAGCGTAAACTACAAGACCTCGAACTAAATGAGCAAAAGTTACGGTTCACTCTCGGGGATCATCTATCACATAGGAGTATTCATTGTTGAAATTTCGAAAATTAAAGATTTTATTAATATTCACTATTATCTAAAAAGTTCTTGCAATTTTTTTTGTTCTATTCGTTTATATTGAACATTCATATTAAGTATATACCATAAATAGAAATGTAAATATCTAACGTAAGTCTGAATCAGTAAAGTAGATTTTTTAATATGCGCTCCCCAATTTCCGATATCATAACGTGCATCAGCCGTTATGATCAGATACATACAATAGCATTCATACAATCGCTAAGACCCGCGCGGCCTGGCTCATTCGCAGATCCATCGAAGGTCGGCCCTCATCGACGTTGAGAAGCTTTCAGACAGTTTCAGACACGCACACACGCACATGTTTAAATGTGCGTCTTACAGTTTGAAATTCCTTCGAATATTCGACTGCATTTATGAAAGAATTCGGATCGCGAGATATTTCTTCCACCTTCTTAAAGTACATCGAATGACACCCCCGAACGATTGTCGGCGCAAGACCATGATATCATTCGCCTACGCGAAACTTTGAGGATGATCGAGCGCGTGGGTGCGCCTGACATAGTATATATATATATATATATATATAGTGGTCGGTATTTGGCGCGATACCATGCAAATTTTGCAGAATATTCAGTAATGTGCCCAGCTGAGAAAGGAGCGGGGCTTATTCGCACCTATCCAGCTCAGTCAATCAGAGCGCTTCTGATCTGTACAAATGAGTCGAAAGATGGAGTGGTGGGGGTCCCAGATCTCTCATTGTATACCTACTCTTATCAATCATTTGCTCAAGTGACAAAACCTGAGCAGTCAGTTTGTCAGACAACGACTCCGTTGCTGGGATAGTAGTCGACGTAACAGTGACACTGACAGCAAGTTTCCTCACCACAAGCGATTTAAGATCGTCTAACAATTCTCGATCAGTATGAGAAATAATACGATTTTTCGCAATCTTACATAAAATATGTTGTACCAACTTAAATTGTTTTTAATAGCAGCCTTGTATGTGAATAATTGTCAAAAGGTTTCACATGATTTAATGATTTTATTTATGAGAAATAATTATTTAATACAACAACTTCTCGTTCTTGCGTTCATAAGCGGCATTCTTTAGCTGCCGAGCTAATGAACATGTGTTTAGTAATAAGACGTTTTAACTAATTTTATTGCTTATAAAGTCATGTAAAAGGGTTTAATAGTGACCTTAGATCGACAAGAACTTAAAAACGAAGCGTAGACGATAATTAGTTTATTTTTACAATTTTAATTAAGTGATCGAGGATAGGCTCATAGTTTGTGTATGCTGTACAATTTATCGATCGACAAAGACAGATACTTTTTAACGCATAATAACGATATAACATTAATTATTTACTATTTTACAATAAAACTGCACTAATATTCGTCTGTTATCATAGATAATCGTACACTAAAAGATTGATTTCAAAAACATAACCTGAAACATATAACCCCACTTTTCAAACAGAATTGTGATCGAGAACTGGACCAGGACTACTGATCGACAATTAGTCCCGACTGTAATTCACTGATCGACATTAGGTCCATTGGAACTTTGGATTTAAACATGATTTTTACCGTTTTATATCAAATATAAACGTTTTAGACCTACTATTATTTAAATTAAGATATAAATTAATTAATTAGCGTATGGATTAGGATTTTGCTTCTTTTTATAATTGTCCATTGTCAAAATAACCTCAGTACCTTCTTGCGTGATCAAGAACTGGTTCAACTACGTTATTGCTGTTGAAAGAATTGGAAACTGTTTGTCAAATAGATCGAGCATGCTCGATGGCATAGTACAGTAATTTATACGACCCAATGCCTCAGATGATACATTATCAGCTTATTTTTCCGCTGCGTTAGGCTTTAACGACGCAATAGTGAGGGTGGATGCTATAAGTGTGCCCCTCACACTGACATTATTCGACAATTTATTATTGTTATTAGGGCTCTCCATAATCGATTTATCTGTAGTGTCTGTACTACTTATTGTTAGTACATCAGTATTGTTGGAAGAATTAGGTGTTTTTTCGAGCAAACCGCGTAAGTTCGAGTATAGTCAGCCAAAGTCGAAAAAATCAGTAGAACAAATCTAAGTTTAGTCAAGTATGGTCAACGTATAGTCAGATTTTGTATTATTTTACAATAACTAATCAACTAGTTGATTTGAAATTGAAATTTAAATGTATTTCTCGTGCACAGATACTAGCGGAGCTACGTAGAAAAAAAAAGGATTATTAAAAGTCTATTACATACCATATTAGTAATAAAAATAAGAAAAATAACAATTTTTCTACTAAAATAATTTGAAATTTCGCGGTTTGAAAATTTGAAAGTTCGATGTTCCAGCCATCTTTTGAATAGATGAAAATCTAGCTGCCGATGTTACCGATCAAATATAGAGCAAGATCCTGCTGTCCTTTGGTGGTGAAAAATGAAATGGCAGTGCTGCCATCTGGTGGATGATGCAGAAAAAATTTGCTAGGCGGCGTTGCTAGATCGACTCAGCGCCATTGAAGAGAGCAAGAAGAGAGCGAGATCGAGAGAGATAGATACTCTAACCTCAAAAAATTCTTGTACTTAACTCTTCCATTCCTCCTACGGTAAAATTCTTCAGCGTATCAGTGCTAACAAAGTCGGAGAATCTCCTGTGTTCGCAAGACATCCGTCTTGTGCGATATGGTATGATGATGTCCTCCAGATCCTCACTCGGTGTTGGGGTTTAGAAGTTTTGAGGTTATGTTTGTTGCAGTTTAGCGGAATTGCCTCCAAGCTCATAAAAAGCAAATAAGTGATGTGGCTTTTTGACGTGAGCGTAAGAGCCTTTTGGAGGATCCTTTCCGATATAAAGAAATCACACCCATCTACGCTGTCTACCTCTATCGGCTATTAACGGTATATACCCACAGGTCCAAAAGGAAATCAGTACAGTGTGAGATAAACCAGTGGGACAAGTCGTGCAAGTAGAACCTAGACCGGGTCTCGAGAAGTATTTTTTTTCATTTTCACATTTTACAAAATAAAACGTAGAAAAATAAACATAAATAGTTTTCCAAAATTTAATAATCTATACCACAAATTCACTAATAATTAAAAGAATATAGAAGATATACTATAAATTTACATAATAAATAAATAATAACTATATAAATACAAACAAATATATATTAATTCATTCAGTATTTTAAATAAATGCGACGTTCATCTATTTGTCACCATTGTGATGACTATTTGAATTGTTGATAAATAAATAAAAATAAGTATTTAAGTATTTATTCAGTATAAGAGAATATAAAATCATTTGTTCATCACTATTGTGATGAATACTTCAATTTTATTTATAAATTATATTTTCTTCTACTAATATATAAATACAGATTCATTTATTCGTTACCATTGTGATGAATACTTGAATTGAATTTACAAATAATCTGTTTACGTAATAAATATTATAACTAATAAAAATATAACAGATCCTAACTTGGTCTGGAATAATAGTGAAGTGATTAAAAATATTATATATTATGATTATATATATTATTTTTCACCTTTTCCTTTCCAACAACTCAATTCATTGTAATGATGAGAGAGTAGTGAATCCTTTAATATCAAAAACCTAGACCACATATTCTAGTTCATCCCGACATGTAGCGTATTTAACGTTGACTCCAAAAGAGCATTGAATATTAATAATTATATTTATTAATATTCAACAGAATAGTAGTGCTCACCACCTAGGATGTGACAGTATATTAACGTTTTTGTTGTACCGCTTCTGGGGCCACCCTTAATTTTCTATAAATTTGCAGTTTTCTTTGCAATTTTTTAATTTATTCTTAATATTTTAACCTAATCAATTGTACCTGTGCAGTTATTTTTGGGCGTAAATGATATTACTAAGTAATATGAACGTTTTAGTCATCGGCTTCTCTTGTCGATTTGCGTAAGAAAATGCCATTTTCGACACACTAAAAAGTATTTTTTCTGTCAAAATATACTGAGATAAGTGTACCTTGATTATTATACAATGTTCTAAAGTACTTAAGTACTAAAATGATTAAAATTATGTTAGACGGCCAAAACTGGAGCACTGACCACAAACGGTACATTCACCCTATCACAATCATATACGTACTTTTTACACAGTGTGCGTACAGTTTAATATTACGCACTCTATTCAGTGTGTAAAATGCTTCTTTACGATCTCATATAAAAATTATGTTTCTACAACTCAGTTTTGCCGGCATAATACCGTGCCCTTCTGTTGTGCGATTACACACTCGGAGCGCAATATTCAACGCCTGAGCTGCAAACATTATTTTTCTATGATTTCGTAAAATTTTATTTCACGACTCCAAAACGGGCGTAAAAACCGATGTTTACATGCTTACTGTGTCAACAAATAATGTTCGCCATACGGGCGTAATCTTTACAATTCAACTTTACATCCTATGACGAAAACTATTATCAGTTTAGTTGGTTCATCATTATTACTAAGGTCTTGTCGGACAAAACAGATTTTGCGTTAAAGAAATGTAAATGATTACTACAATGAAAACGAGAATAGTACATAATGTATATACAATAGTAATCTAATAAATTTATTTCCATGCGAGGAGTAAAAGATTACACATTTATTCAATTGAGTTACCTCAGAGTATGTCTACATAACTCTACGAATACCTCTTTCCAGCATGAAGTTTTGGTATGAGAAGGTAGAGTGGAGGTATTCTGAAAATCATCGACAACAGAGGTCTCTCTGTAAATGCTTCACACCGAAGAACAAACAAAATCGATAATATCTACCAGTTATTACGTATTTCGCTTGAAAAATATGTCTCCCCACTCTATCTCATTATGCCATTTATCTCCAGGCATCAAACTCATCGTTATAACCGATACCTTCAATCTCCTCTGACAATAGTAATAACGTCGGGTGATGCATATTCAGACGTAAGCTAAATTCGGCCTGCCGGGACACGAAAAGAGAGCCCTATTTTAAGTGGCGAGCCGGGTAAGAATTTAATAACCTTAAAGACTGCCGCGTAGCGTACTTTCATTACCGCGCTGAATGCTGAGTCTACTTATTTACGCGCGGCCCTCGCCCGGCGCATCTCACTGCGCGCGCCGCGTCGAAGTAACAGTGCGCACGTACATAAGAAAGGCTTCTATTCTATTCCAACGTAAGCCGGCACTGCGAGAAAGTCAGTCGCGCGCCTGCACATACACCCACTTTCCATCCGTCCAGTGGTGCGCGGCGCGGCGCGGCTTCAGCCCAGTCCTCTCGTATATTTGATGGCCGTAATTAAAGTGGAGAGTGAATAGTCATGTTTGCGCGAATCCCGTCGTTCTCGCGCGCGTTCCCGCCGGCTCCTCTCCGCGCGCACGTGACGACATTCTTATATATTATACGGACGGCTGCGGCGAATGATTAACGGCAGCTCTCGCGCGAGCTCGCGCGCGACCTAGAATAATTAATAGCGCGAGCGCGCGCACTCTCTCATTTTCTCTCGCTCTCGGAAAATGTCTCTGGGTATAAGAGGACGGGCAGCGCTGCGCGCCGAGACTCTACGCGGACTTTCAGCTCGCGTAAATTCTCGCGCGGGGGTGGCTAGGTATATACCGCGGGTAAGAAACTTGCTGCCAGGGGCTGCCGCGGCCGCTGCTGTGGGGGTAACGAGAGAAGAAGCGGATCTCGGGGATGTCGTAGCCGTCCCGGGCTCTCGTAAAAAATTTAGCCAGGGAGAGGCGAGTCTCTCGCGGATCCTCCGCAAAACAATGTCGATGAGCGCGGAGGATAAGCGCTAGAGCCGGGTCATCCCGGGTTTTCTTTAAGAATTTACCCCGAGGAAGAGAGAGAGAGAGAGAGATTTGATTGATTGATTGATTGATTTTTTACAGATTAAGAACTCAAGGTTCTACGTAGTCTTGGCAAGATTCCATTGGCAATTTACAACAGTGTTTCGCAAAAAAAATGCGAGCGGAAGAGCCGCTTGTGTGCGCAGTAAAGACAAATAAAATAGCTTAAGACTAAATAATAAATATAACGGAAAAAAGTAAGTAAATACAAATAAGAATAAATGAAAATATAACAATAAATGTACATATAGAAAGCGCATAAAATTAGAAGAGAAACGAAAACAAATAACAGTATTATACATATATACAAGAGCGCAAACTAAAATACAGTACATTTAGGACGATGAGTGCAGGCGACTAAGACCGTAAGTGCGACATAAAGAAATTCTATGAGACGCTTTTTAAAACAGGGTAACATACTGTAATGCCTTAGTTAATGCGGTAATGAATTCCAAATTCGCGCAGCGGCCGATGAAGAAGGAACGCTTAAGATCATATTCGGAGCATCGCAGAGTCCTACACTATCGACTGATCTAAAATTGAACCTATTTATAATATAAGAAGGCTGATCAAAGCGCACGATATTAGCTAGTAAGCTAAGACAGCAATAGTCGCGACGCACAGAGAAAGGCAAGATATCATTAGCATTATAAGTAGGGGTCATATGTTCAAATTTCTTAACCCCTGTCGCAAAGCAAACGGCTGCATTTTTACAGTGAGAAATCTTGGTGACTAGTTTAGATGAGAGATCTAAAAGTAGGCCGGCGCAGTACTCTAAGTAAGGAAAACGAGCGCTTTAGTGAGCAGCAGTTTCATGCGATCAGGTATATGATCATTGGATTTTCTGAGGCGCGATAGTGCCGCAAAGCTTTTACGGACGCAGTGCACTGAGGAGTCCAGGAAAGAGTGCCGTTAACAGACTCACAAACATTGATAGATACTCAATTAATAGATGGTACTGGAATATTCATAGATTGTAGTCTACTGATAAAGCCCCGGGATCCAAACCAGATGGTGGTGGTTTTGCGGCTTTTATAAGTACGGACCATTGCTAGCCGCCCAGGAGGAAAGTTTATTGAGATCATTATTGACTGCTTTTAAGATGAGCCAGATTTAATTGATCGAACCCTGGTAGTAAATCTTATAGTCGTCAGCATACATAATGTATTTGTAATCACGTAGAACCATGGGCGTATCATTAATAAAGAGCGAGAAAAGGAGGATCATTAATACTACCTTGGGGGACGCCAGAAAATCGTAAGAGCGGGGTAGAAGTTTCTCCTGTAGGGCTGACCACAAGTTGCGAGCGGTTATCCAGGAAATATCGAACCCAATTGCACGCAGCATCGGAGAACCCGAATGATTTAAGCTTGTCAGTCAAGAGAGTGATATTAACTAAGTCAAAAGCGCGAGTATAATCAATGGCTGCAGGCAGGGTAACTTTCTGTTTGTCGATCGCTTCATGGATCGCTTCACGAATATTATCTACAACTTTTAACAGAGCAGTGTGGGTACTATGTTGCTTGCGACAGCTAGATTGCAGTGGATCGAGAAGCTTGTTATGAAATATGAAGTCGGACATTTGTTTATAAGTTACTGATTCTAGAATTTTAGAAGGAGCGCAAATGATACTTATGGGTTGAAAATGGCCAATTTCTGATGGGGCATTACACTTGGGATTAGATCCAATTAACGTGCGCTTCCAGCTAAATGGAAAGATGCTAGATTGCAGAGAGCAAAATGTTAAGTAGTGCAGGCAGGATAACAGTCTGACAATCTCTGATATGACTAACAGGAATGTCGTCCGGGCCTCGCACATTAGATCGAACAGTAACAATAGCTTCTATGATATCAATGGAGTCAACGTGTTTAAAATAGAACTGTTAGAGCCACAGAGCGAGTGTCCCAGAGGGGTAAGGGGATATAGTCCCCTGCGAAAAACTGATTAAGTTCATCAACTGTTGCAGGAAAAATAATTTTTTCAAGCGACTTTGAGCCTATGCCCAGTTCATCAACACATTTCTATATGTCGGATGCGCTAGCACAGTTGGATAGCTTATTTTTATAATATGAAGATCTAGTATTTCTAGTAACAATTTTTACTCTATTTCTGAGTAGTTTGTTGAAGCTCGATCACTAACGCGACCAAAACGCTTAAAGTTGCACCAGGCTCTATTGCGAGATTTAATAAGATATTTCAGTTCTTGATTAAACCAAGGAGAGGTGCGTTTGTTTGTAGTAAAAGTCTGGTATGGCGCATGTTTGTCATATAGTTCAAGAAGGGAGGATGTAAATAAGTTTATTTTATCATCGATTCCATCGATGTTGCAAATGTAATGCCAATTGATAGCGCGAAGGTTACGATTGAAGAGACCTTGATTAAAATTACGAAACGAGCGACGTCTGATCGCTGGAGGGCGTTGTACGACAGTAAAAGCAACAGTAGCAGTTAAAATATCGTGATCCGAGATACTAGGAAAGTGAACCTGTGTATAATAGATCACTTTTCTAAGATGATTAACACATATGTAGTCAATAGTCGTGTGCGTGTCGTCTGTGTGATAAGTGGGCTAAAACGGCATCGGGTCAAGAAGACATGTATTTAACGAGTTAGACTGAATGTTGCGGGGAATGGATGAACAAGACCAATTGATATTCAGATCACCAAGCATGACAGTAAAATCACAAGGGGAGTTATGATTGAGGATAACTTTCTCAACGTCGCTACAGTAACCACATCGAAGCGAGCTGTATTGTAGACTACGCCACAGAGAATTTTAAAAACTCCAACTAAGAGCTCAGTAAAAAGAAATTCTGGTCTTTTAGTATAAGCAGAGTATTGTTTGGATTGAGCTACAACTTTATATTTAATCGATTCATGAACGTATACAGCTACTCCTCCATCTATTTTACCTAATATATAAACCCGAAGAAAATTATAGCGTGGAATCATGAAAAGTTTTGAAGCTCTGGCTGGCTTAAGCCAGGACTGGCTAATAGCCATGACGTGAATTTGTTCCTTAAGCAGCACAGATTGAACACCATGAAAATGTGGCTCGAGAGACTGCGCATTGACGTTAGCAATTTTTAACGTGTTATTATGTTCAGTCATCGCCATACTTCGTGGAAGAGATTTTCTGCTCAATCCTCTTACGCAAAATCGGACATTTAGCTTTATCGGAGGCCGAGTGCGTGGTATTAGAATAATTAGCTGACATACAATTTACACAGCGTAATGAATTATTTTTAGCCTTACAAGTCGTGACTAAATGTTCACCCGCACAGTTACCACAATTTACAGTATTATTGCACTCACTCACCGGATGGCCACATCTAAAACATTTAAAACATTGTAAGATTGAAATATGATCGTCCACACGACAATACATCCAGCTAATATTCGATATAAGATTATATAATTTTTATTACGAGCTGGGTTCAAGTAAAGCACTTTGAGGTCCTCCTCACTTTAAGATCCACTGGAATGTCGTGCACGCTGAGTCTCGGATTAGTATTAGTATCCGGTTTAACTTGAAGGCCAACTTTCGCGAGATACTTACAGTTATTTAAAACAGCTGCGCCCAGCATATCCCCCTCTATGATAACACAATTTTTAAATCCGCCCGATACCGAAAGAGAGAGAGAGAGAGAGAGAGAGAGAGAGAGAGAGAGAGAGAGAGATAGAGAAAGAGAGAGAGAGACAGAGGGAGAGAGAGTGAGAGAGAGAGAGAGAGAGAAAGAGAGAGAGAGAGAGAAAGAGAGAGTGAGAGAGAGAGAGAGTGAGGGAGAAAGAGTGAGAGAAAGAGAGAGAGAGACGTATCGCTTAGGATATTGCGCATATTTTTACGCCGAACTCCACAGCTCTATAAATTTCGCGCACTAAATTGGGTAGTACTGACATTGACTGAGCACGGAAAGTAGAACATTTCTTCATTGGCATAAGCAATTTCGGGCGAAGCAATCTGCTTGACAAGAAAAATTCGATATAATAGAAAAATGTAGTTTTGAAAAAGTAATCGAAATTCAAATTTTGATCGTACTGATTTGACAACTGTCATAGTCATAATACCTACCACCAAACTTACATCGATGTGTAAGGAAAAAAGTTTTATTACTTTTTGACGTTTCTTCAATATACATAGCCGTCCTTGTCTATGAAACTTTTAAACGTACCAGTGATGTATAAAATAAAGTAATTATAAAGTAATTATAAATTATGATAATTTTATTTTTCTTCCTCCTCGTAAAGGAAGCTTTGTATTAATAAAAAAGAAAAGAATTTTCCTAAAAACATGTTAGAAATATGTTTTGTGCCATTTGGAATCAAAATACACTATTTTTTTAGAAAATGTCCGTATGGATAGATGTGTGTGTGTGCGTGCGTGCGTGTGTATATGTGTTTGTGTGTGTGTGTGTGTGTGTGTGTGTGTGTGTGCGTGTGTGTGGATGGATGTACATCATCATATCTCAAGTAATCCACGGTAAAAATGAATGTTTCAGGGCTCATTTATTTTTGTTTTTCTTAAAGGTTGGCTTTTCTTGTTTTCCAATGCGTTTATGTTTTTTATCGGTTTTTTAATTCTTGTAGTTTTAGTTTTTCGGGTTTTTTAATCCCTTGAAATAATATCATCGATTCAGTGATAATGCATTTAAAAGTACTTAAAATTACCTATTTTTTCAGACCCAAAATTTGTTATAAACTATTTCACTTTTTCTGTTATATACGGAAAAGTCATATTATTCTTAACGCTTAAATCTCAGAAATATATCATGTAAATATATTGAAAAAAATTAAGATGATCAGTAACATTGAGTACAATATTCAGTAAAACTTTTGAACAAATTTTTTTTTTTTACGAGAAAGAAATTATTTTGAAAAAATAATCGATTTTTGATGTCGAAGGATAATTTGAGTAAAACGGCATTATTCTATTTGATTATTTTCAGAAATGTAGCTTTTAACTATCTCTTCGATAAGTTTTTGCCCAGATCATGAGGACTTTTATTTTTCAAGATATTTGAGGTTATGTTTCTAATCAATTTTTTTTAATCGCTTAGATATTGAGAACGGCGCGGTCATTTTTTACTAGCAGGGTCTCATTTTTTTCAGTTCTTAATGAGGATTCAGAATTAAAAAGAAATTTTATGATTCATTGAGTCGTTTTTGTTTTACAACGATTTTTCTATTTTACATCATTCTGAAATTAATGGTGTAAATTAATTTACTATGTAGAAATAATATGATCGCTTCAGTGTAAATGCATTTGAAGGAACATACAATTATCTATCTTTTTCAATACGAAATTTTTTATACGCTATTTTCTTTCTTTTATACACGAGAACGTCTTTTATTTTAAACGGCGATATTTTGTAAACATATGTTGGAAAATCTTTTGAAATAAATTAAGGTAGAACAGGTTTCTACTCTCTCTTAGCAGTCTTGGATGAGCTCTTTGACCAGAATATGAAATCTTTTATTTTCAAGATATTTGAGATTATATTTTTTATTAATTTTTTATTGCCTATTTCTGGGATATTACACTGTAATTTTTTACGAATCGCATTGATTACATTTAATTTAAATATTTAAATAATTTTAATAAATTACGTACAGAGAGAAAATTTCTATATTAAGGATTATTACCTATCGTTCTGTAATTTTAGTAAAAAATTATCTTTTATCAACCCATCCATGATAAAAAATACACATTTTTTGATCTATTAGTTATAAAGAGATATAGCAATTTAAAATTAATTTATTAGAACAAAGAATTTCACGTTGGAATAATTAATTTAGTTTGAGGAAGCTAAGTGCCAACAAGTTATTATACAAATCTGTTATAAATTTCTACGGTTTGATTTATAATTAAAATATGTGCTGTTACAAACACAAAAAAGTATTTTCTTAACTAAAAGATTAACTTGCACTGCTCCATGAGGAAATACACAATAAAATTGATACCTAATAACCGGTCACTGTTATTTCTATTACATCTCGATGTTTAGCTAATCTCCGTAGTATCTCTTTGCAGTATACAAACAATCTTGAATATCATTATCGTGCGTTCCACAGCCAGGAAAAAAAAGAAAAAAGTATGAATTGGTAGGTGCCATTTGTCATAGTAACTCTCGCCAGGCAATACAACAGGAGTCGTCTCAACACACTTAGAAGGCCACACACGGAGCAGCGGAGCACACGCGCTATTTGCATACGTACTTAACTAAAGTGTGATCCCCAGGGAGGCAGGAAGGGGCGTCGCCAGCAATAGCAGTATGGCTACAAACGGGGCCGCGCGAAACTCAAAGTGCAGCAGCATCAGCCTCTGCGATACCGCAGTATCGTATGCTCCTTCACGCTAAAGTACATTAAAATTTCCTCGCTTATGCACACAAGGAAACTGGCCGCCACGCTGTTGAGCGCTACCGAATTAACTCATTACTTCCAATCAACTGTTTAAATATTTACCGATTCCTAAATATTAGATAAATTAAACTATTAACGCAAAATTTAATATTAATAATCAAAGTTGACAATAAATAACAAATTTAGAAGTATTTTATTGCTCATTCTGAGATCCGCACATTAATTTTACACGGAGAGAAAAAATAATGATCGCTAGCAGGGGCTAGGACTGATTACTCAACATGCGTAGTAAATAAAAACCGTAAGAAATGCAGAACTAACTTTCTCGACTAAAAAACTAAAAATGATGAATAGCATTTCAGATATTTTATAAATCGTCTAGTTTTTATGAGGTGAGAAGCTGATAAAAATAAGAACATTTCTCAACAAAGTACGCAAATATAGCACATCGATAAAGTAAACATACTAATACCCAGTTTCATATTTTCTAGACATAATATATATGTATTGATACATATATGGAAAAGCGTTATTCTTCGTATGAAGCGTCGATATAATGGTACAAATATTAAATGCTTTTAGGAAATATAAACACATACAGAAACAATATAGACGCATACAAATCTATGCTACCATGATTTCTATTTCAGAAATTATAATATTGGCAGACAGCATTCATTTCCCATCTGTCTTGTCACTTAGTCTTCATGTGTCTTGTAATGAATCCTAGACATTAGGGTAATGAATCCCTTAGATTTTTTATTATATCAAATTTAGTAGACAGTCAAGTAACGGTTATTATTTTTGTTCTCCGTGTAGAGAAGAAAAATAAACAATCTAGTCCTGACATAGGAAAAATATCTTTGTCCGATAAGATTATTGATAAAATACTCTTACATTAAATGGAAGAAGCAATAGGTAGTTGAATAGTATCGATTGAAAAGTATCGGTTTAATGGTCCAAGGCAAGCGTCGTTGTCGGGTTTAATACCCTGCCGGTCGGAGGTCACTAATGCACGATTCAATATCCAGCGGTCGAATTTCACGTGTGGCAGCAGCTGCGCGCCGAGGAAAAGCTTCCGACGAGCGCTCCGCGCAGCCAAGAGTCGCGTGTCTCGAGTGCGCGACTCTGCAAAGTCGGCCTTAATGAAGCCGGATACTCGTATGGGCGCCCCGCTCCTTCTCCTCCCCCCCTCATCTGCGAGTCAAGCGTGACGGCAAGTTTTTGTATTCACGGACCCGAGTACCGCGCGCCACATAACGCGAGTGGCGCCTGAATGACAGTGGGGTACGCGTGTTTTACGCTCGCGCGCAGCTTCATTCCGTCTTTGCTGACGAATGAAACGCAGCAGCGGCGTCCTCTTATAATTGAAACGCGGAGAGACACAGCCCCGGCGATGTAGTTGTCGAAGGAGCCTCGCCGCATAATTGCGCTTGCGCTTTGTTCTTAGTGCTAATTAGTTTCGTCGCGGCTTTATGAGAAAACTGTAACGGGAACATTTTAATTTACGTTCTAATTGAATTTTTCTGTTTCTGGAAAGTAACGATCAGGCAAGAATTTTCCGTTATAACGTTGTGTGCGTCTATTCCGCTTTATGCTTAATTACTTTGAGTGTCGAAATCGTGTACGTAGTGAGAACGCGAAAACTTTCTGATTTAATAGCATAATGTGTACTAGCTAGACTTGCGTGGCTTTATTCGCATTAACAATTGTTTGTCCCTTTCTATACCTAGACTTTCAGTTCATCTCGCTTTAACTTTCAATGATATATAGAATACCATTAATGTCATAACAGGTAGGCTAATTTGAAAATACCCAATAAATAGAAAATATTTTTCTTTGTTTTCTAGATCTTAAAAGATCTTTAAATAAACAGAATAAACGTTATTTGATATTAAAAGTTAACGAGGAGAACTTAAAATCTAGTCGTATAATAGGAATAAAGGACTGATGTTAAAATAACAAAGAATTAACTTGAAAGTTTATTTTTTAATAGTCTGTAAACCGCTCCTAGCTGCTTTAGCAGAATGCTTTCTCAAAGAGATTGGATGCATAATTATTTACTGAATATTTACTCTGCAAAAGTTATTTGATGTATATACAACAATTTTACGTTGTCAACTTATATAAAAATGGTGCATTGTTTTTATATTAATTTGATGAGATACTGCCCACTATACATCTTCTTTGTGAATAATTGAACATTATATGTACATACATAAAACGTATGTATCTAATGTATAAAATAAAGAAAAAATCACTTTTTCCAAATTTAAAATCGGATTTCATTCACAAAAAAAATTGGAGTATATGTAAGATACGTCAATCGAAAGAAAATTAAGTCAGTTTTACGAATGTATACATTACTTTGACATATTTAGCGTATAAAATGACAGAAATTATTATTTTCAATTTCTCGAATTTTCAAAATTCAAACTTGCATTTTTTTAACAAAAATAACTTTTAAGTATATGTAAGTTACACCAATCAAACCAAAATTAAATCAGATTTACGAATGTATGTATTATTTTGATATATCTAGCATATTAAAAGACAGAAAATTTATTTTTCAATTTTTACAAATTTTAGAAGTTCAGAATCGAATTTCTTTCACAAAAACAAAATTAAAGTATTTCTAATATACACCAAGTGAATGGAAATTATGTCTATTTAATGAATATATACATATTTTGGACATATCAAGTTCATAAAACATTAAATAAATTTTTTTCATTTTCAAAAAATATTTTAAACTCTTAAGTTTTTTTAAAGAACTAATAAGTTTGGACAATTTGGCTTAAAAATTTAATCAGTTCTGTGTTGGTCATATCTGTTATACCTGTAAAATTTCAACCAAAAATACGGTGGCCTTCAAAAGTTATGGTTACCACAAAATTTTACCATATGCATACATACATACACACACACACACGCACACACACACTCGCACACGCACACGCACACATACACACACACATACACACACACACACACGCACACACACACGCACACACACACACATATATACATACAGACAGGGCATACGGAAATGTACCAGACGATCGTTACCTTGCTCAGCATACTACCCCAGTGATGCACGTAAGCCTGCCAAGTAATTATATGGGTTATAGTTGCCGATAACTATCATGTACTATTATAATATTCAATTTCTTACAAGCCAGTGATAAATAATTTTCAAAAATATTCTTTTGCGAACATATTTTTTATGTTTTAAAATTGACTGCAGAAATTGTCTGAATAAAATACACATATAAAATATCGAACTATAACGCATATTCTTCGCAGAGGCGAAAAAAAAATATAGTTCAGGCTGGCTTTCTTTCAAAAACGATACACATATTCTCAAATTATACATCGATCGCGTACCAGCAGCGCTGATTCCGCACTGCTGCAGCAGCGACAACACCCTTCCTCCTTCGACCGACGATGAAAAGCGAAAAAAAGAAGCAAACAACTCATCAGTCGGTCGTCCTCGCGACATTCTCGCAGCAAATAGCCGCTATTTATCAGACATATTTCTCCTCCCTTGTTGCGTATTCCATTATTTTTCTCTGCTTTTTTCCGCTCGCCCTGGCTTCCACTTTAATATCGATCCCGCGCCCTTTTCTAGCGCGTTCTTTCTCGCGTTTCTTTCACTGCAGCCGGGCGCAACTCGTGAGTTGTAAGCTCGCCGCGCGTCGAATATAAGCGCGAGGCATTTTTAAGAGGTTGAAAGCCGGGGGACGCGTGCTCTCCGGCGCGCCAGCTGTACCGCACGGGCAAGAAAAGGAGAAAAGGGGCGAAAAAAGAAGCGCGGAGAGAAAAAGGAGCGAGACGAGAGCGCATCGAGGCCGGGAGGGTATCGCCGGTCACTACGTGTCTTCGCTTTTTCCTCATTGAGCTCGTTTTCGCCCCGGACGTATAGAGCGCGAGCGAAGACCGCTGAGAAATCGAAGGCCTTTTCTTCGACTCTTAACACAAGATCCCCCCTTCGAAGCAGCGGGCTTGACGCGCCGGGCGAGTTATTGGGGCGAAGCCTCAGCCAATAAAGATCCTCGACGTCCTTTCTCTAACGCTGCAATTTTTTTTCTCTCTCTCTCTCTCTCTCTCTCTTCTATTTTTTTTTACTCCTTCTCTGTAAAGGGTGGCCGTTCTCGTACTTTGTGCCGGTTTGCAATATCGATTGGAATAATTGTTTGGGTTCTGTGTTGTGATTGCTCGTTTCGTGAAAAAGAGTTTTCCCTTTCCGCTTCGGTTATTCTGATTGCTCTCCCTGTGAAGCTGCATTAAATCGTCGAAAAAAGCAGCCGATATGTATACGTGCGTTATAATGGATTCTACGAGTATCGAAGTACATATTTTTTCACGATACGGAGAAAAGTTTCATATCGCCCGGGGGCGAAGCTTGTACGTGTAGCTACAACGTTTTCCGCGCGGAAGCCATTGGCTGTATACTTCGATATTCGTCCAAGCTATCGACATTCGTGTTCCTTACATAAGTAGATATATTATCCTTCCTCACTAGATCGATCATTATTTCATAGCGAAGTCTTATAAAAGCTCTTTTAAAAAGACATGTAAAGTACTATGTTGTTTAAAGAAAAAAAAATATTTTTAAATACTCCTAATTAATGGGGGATCTATAAAGCCTAATCCTATTTCTGCTTTGGTAGACATTTTATATTATAATTCCGGATACATAAAAGAAAGGTCATGTAAAATTTATATGGGTTCAGGTAGAATCTACGTCGAAGCGTGTAAAATATACACGAACTAGACATATTTGCATCGACATGTAAATTTTCTCTCTGTGAGCATATCAGACACCCAAAATACAGCATTGATTTTCACTATGTGAAAGCTTGACATATTGAAACAACAAAGTTTAATAGTTGTTTTCTCAGATTTTCGCAATTTTTCAACAAAACAAATTAAATATTGGATCATAATATTTGAAAAATATTTTTATGAAGTATTATCATTAATTATTTTGCAAGAGTACAAAGTGTAAATCCAAGACGTAATAATACATCATATATTATAGGTGATTGGCTGAAAATTCTTAAACTTTGACTAACAATTTCATTAAAAAAAAATCATTAAAGTGATCACCGATGTTTCTTTCTTTTTTCATTTTTAAAAAAAGTTTTGTCATAAGAATACATAACTAGGCTCTATGAAAAAAGAAACATATTTTTTAAATTTATGGAGATCATACAATCATTAACGCAGATTACGCAAATCACTAAAAACATTTTAATTCACATTTAGTAAGATAATAACACAATTTTCATAAATTCAAAGTTAACAAACAGTTATTAGTACAGTAATTTTATAGAAAGACAACCTAAATAATAATATTGACGATAAGCTTGAAAGTCACACGGATAAAAAATTAGGTTATTGAAATTTACATTCATAGAGTGAAATCTATTTCAAATCCACTATCGTACTTCAATTAGGTTAAAACCCAATTTTAGTTAACAGCGTATTTGAATAGATTCCAGCATATTTTGTTTGTAAACTTTTAGGATTTTATCAATATTTTAAAACTCAAAATAGGTATGACGCTCCAAAGTTAATCTTAACATCGTGATCATACGACGGCACCATTGAAGTCGTTATCATTGTGACATCATAAAGGAACTGTAGAGTACTATACAACTTCTACATATTCAATTCATGCTGACAGAACATATTTTTTTATTTTATATCCAACTGTTCATTTTAGATAGGTCTTTCGCAGAGGGCTGTCTTTGGTTAGTACTTTGGTACCTAATTGGGGTAGCATCAACTTATTTTATATGAACTCTAATTTATCTATGGAAATATATTTGTTTGAGCAAATAAAATGATGACCTATATACAGCGATTCATAATTTTAATGAATATAATTAAGAATAAAGTCTAAAAGGTTAAAAGGAACCTCCATGGAAGATACATTTTGAGGTTCAACAATATTGATCTATTTGCAGTCTAAGATTTTCGAGTTCTTTATACTTGCGTAATATAATGTTATATCCTACTTAATACGTATATAACTATATTTCAATATTATTTTATAAATGGTAAATCTTAGCTAGGTCGCGCGAGTCAAGTATATCCGGATGCGCACATGTGTTTGGGATCCATATCGACCTTCTTTTTCAACCACGAAATGTAGTTTAAATGCTCAGCATTTTACATGCGGAAAATACAACTTCCAAAATAATATTTCAGATTAAATTAAATAACGTTTAAACTAATAATCGAAAAATACATATAATATTATTTTGTTAAGAAAATTGAGCGAATTTTTGTGCGAAAGAATCAAGTTGCTAACTTGATTCTGCCAATAGTTTATTATATTAAATTTATAAAACATTGTTTATACATAGGTAATTATATAGATTAATATATGAAAAATTATTCTATCAACCTTATTTTCATCAAACTTTATGCAAACATGAACTAAGAAAAACAAACTTAATTAACAATTAAGAGTAACTAGTTTACGTGAAAATATATTTAATTCATTTGCATATCTTTTATATATAAATTCCCATTTGTAAAAAGTTAAAACATTGTTTGATCTTATATTACATCAGTACTTATAAAATATTCTTTTCATTTGAAGGTTATTAGAGAATTAGTATATATAAACATACATTAAGTACATTATATGTATGTTACAAATAAGTTCATATGTTTAAATAGTTAAAATCACATATTACTTTATATTACATTAATCTATAAGCATTTTTCACATATTCAAAGTTAATTATTTAAATAGTTTGTAGATAAGTACATAAATTACATTTATTCATCTTGCACTGATAAAGACTTACGTTTAGTTAATATAAATCATTATATCATTTAGTTTTTAAACTAATTTTTAAACTACATATCCTTATATTTTCAAGTTAATTGTAGAATATTCATATATTTTGCATCATAATAATAAAATCTAATATCCTACATACAATAAGGAGTAAAATAAATAGAGCAAAATAGAGGATTAACCAATGAGAGATTTATTTTCCTTGTCTCGAGCGAGCAGTACGCCTCCCCTCCATTGGATCTCTCTGTCTCTAAGTGTGCATGTATGCTTGGTCAGCGGCGTATTTCTCCGCCTCAGGCTCAGGATATACAAAGCCTCAACCCATCCCTAACGATATCACTAGCCGATCCGAGGTCCTCAACGACTGAAGGAATCTAGCATCTCGCCAAATTTTGGGTATAACACTCGCTCACTGTATGTTCCCAGCGAAAAAACCGTTTTTCGTTCACGCCAAGAGCAAGATAGCAAATTGCTTCCTTGTAGCTAGAACTTGTAAAAATTAGAACTCTATTGTATTATACAAAAAGCTGTAAGCCAAAGAGCTACACTATATCAACACTTTAAAATTCTAATAAATAAAAAGTAAGAACAAATTATCTTTTTCAATTCTAGATTTGATCAAATATTAAAATAAATATTCAAGATAAACGAAGGAATACATAGATCAAATCAATCTATATTAAAAAAATATAAAGAAATAATAAAATATATTACGTACTAACATAGTTCTTATTAAATAATCTAGTTGCGCTCAGCAGCGTAAGTGTTTGCCACTTCACGCCAAGCGCAAATAACAGATTATTAATACAGTAAGTTAATATGGTAAAAAGTTTACTAACATAAATCTAAGTAGTTAATCTCGTTACGCCCAGCGGAATAAGTGGCTACCCGCGTCGCGCCAAGCAAAAACAACGGATTAAATTAGTTTACTAATACAAAATAAATATAAGTAAATACACTCACGCCCAGCGGATTAAATATTTGTCGCTTCACGCCAAGCGAAATGATATTTCTAACACTCACATAATATAAGAAATTTTTCAAACGGAACAAATTACTAACATATTAGAAATAATAGTACATTGTGCAACAATGGAATAAAGTCTAAGATTAATTCCGAGGAACTAGTCTGTTTTACTCCCATGTTACATATAGAACTTTATTCCCGACTTAACTGTGGTCATTTTTTTTTGACTTGAAAATTAAGACCCAAAGAAATAGAAAGAATTTAAAATTAAAAAAGAAAACTGACAACTGCATTTGCGGGATAAAAGTAAACTTGAGGGAGAAAAGTGCTACTCTTTTCCCAAGAGAAAAAAGTAAATAAGAGGTAATCGAATGCTACTTTTGGCCTGTTTATCAGGTCATTAATGTAGCCATTACGGAGTCGGAAATAAAGTAATAGATGGAATAATACGTCACTTTCGTCCCGTTTTTCAGATCAATAAAGTGGCCATTATAGTTAAGCCAGGAATAAAAATTGACGTTTCACGCCAAGTGGAGTAACAATTATTAACTAGTACTAAAATATAGTTATTTTACACCTACCGAAATAAGCATTTTATCGTACACGCAAAGCGAAACTAACTTATAAATATTATTAATAAATAAACATTTTCATTTCTCTACAATTATGTATAACTTTGGCGAACTTTAGCACGCGGAATAGATCTTTCTAGGAAATTCATACCCGATATCGATACCCGGCTATTATACGCAAGTATGTATAGGTCGAAAATCTCGCATCATTAGTTCTATTAACTTAATCAATCTGTATTTATTGTAATACGGACGTCACAATAAAAGAATTTGTATTAACAATCCAATGAACCTAGTCTGAAACTATAATACTGTAAATTTAAAAAGTTATTTTTTGTCACACACGCACGATTTTCTCGTTTTCCGATCTATAAAGTGCCCGCTTATTAAAATCCATTCAAAATGCCTTTAGCAAACGTACTGGTGAATGTAAGCGTGTATCAATTTCTCTTATGGGAATATAACATGGGAATTATGTACTAAAAACGTTCATCATTGATATAAAAGTTACTTAGCTTTTAAGGGTACAAACAATTTTTTCACGTAATAGAATATAAAGTAGAAAAAAGGGTTTAATTTTCTGACGTGCCGCGTTTAAAAAGATTAACAATAGCAAAAGTGATAAACGATTAAAGGTAGTAAATAAACACGAAAAATCGCGAGAAAATGTTTTCGTGTTTATTTACTACCTTTAAACGTTTATAACTTTTGATATTGTTAATCTTTTTAAATTGGGTACACCACGGGCGAGTGGGCTTGTTGACCTCGTATGTTTGTATTATTCGTCTTTGGCTCGTGCTCGATCGCCTATGAGTCGTACTGCAAACTTCATACTCGGTCAAAAAAGACACACTTTACGCCCTCGGTATACAATATACTATAGCCGGGGGACAAACATGCATGCTCATTGATAGAGGATCACCCGCATACATCGAGAAGTAGAACGTTCTTTCAGTCCAAAAAGCATAGAAATAATTTTGATCAACAATATCCATATATATGTGTCTCCAGCGCCCACACGCGCAGTACTGCTGAGACTCTATCTGAAGCATGGTTACGTGACGACCAGCTTGGGCCGGCCACAAGCTGGTGGCAGCGAACTATCTCTGAGGACCGCGAATCGTCAAGCATGACCGCGCACCACCTACTCTCTCCTTCTCTACCGGATAAATAGGTATAGGATGGACTCAAAACTCCGACGTGATTTTCTTTCAGCCTTAATCACTATATTCTTCTTAATGCCAGCTGACGCGCTCATAATTATGTGCTTTTCGAACTGGAATAAAGAGAAAAAATAAAATTGCTATGCAGTTGTACAAATTAGTTTCACTTTGTAACTTTTATGTTAATAATTTCGCTGTGGTGAAAAAAATGTACTTTTTAACGATTATATTATATTTGTAACGATAACATTTATAAATATATATAAACAAACGAAAATTATATTTTATACTTTTATTTGTATAATAGATCATGAATCACTAAAAATTCATTTGTATTTAAATCGCCTATTTTGCAAAAATATCTGTATGTTGAAAATGTACGCGGTGACTCATACCTCAGGAATGTTAATTAGCTTATAATTCCAATTAAAATAGTACTTTACTTGTATTTATTATTATAAATTAGTTACGTAATTATATTAATTAAATGCGATTTTTTAATTTAATTGCGTTGAATAAGAATCTTATTTTTCTCTCTTTTATTAAGTTCAGTGCAGTAATATTATTTTTAAACTTTATAGCGGTTATAAATTTGTGAATATAAGATCTACAAGTCAACACGTAGAGATTATCAGTGACGTTTAAATATGCATATGTTGACACAAATATACAGTGTAGACACGTTAGTACGCGCGGACCGTTCACAGCAGAAATATAATACTTAACGTTTGATTTGAAAATATGTAATTATATTATTAGTGTGCAAGAAATTTATACAATAATGGACGAATGAATGAATTATTTTCATTTGTAACCGTGATTAATTAATGTTTAAACTCGAGTAAGCTTAGTAGCTTTAAAGCTGCATGCTTTAAGTAGAAAGTGTCAGGGTATAATCAGACGAGCATTGGAATAGATAAGCCTACTTGTCACAGCACTGAATTTATTTTGTTATTCAATTTCTCAATTATTCGCATGTATTTTGGCAGTTACGGAATAGACCTTGGAATAGATGAATTCGCCGCGAAAAGTTTGAAAAATGTTATTGAAACATCGTAAAAACGTACAACCTGTCGTTCGGCGCAGCAGTAATAGTTCAACGAAACGAATATCGGACGACAGGAGCTTTACAAGAGCTAAACTGTGCACAATATGTACGCGTCAGAGAGTCGATAGCGTGTCATCCATAGCGGAACACAATTTAACAAGAGCCATAAATTCGCGTGCACATGCACGGGGGCGCCGCGCCACGCGGGATCCGCGTGTCAACGCGCGAATAACGAACGACGCCGCGCATCGGCGCGTCATTTAAGTATATTATGCGCGCTCGTGCGGCGGGACGCGTCTTGCATACGTTAGCTCGAAGCCGGGGGCGCAGGTGCAAGGAAAGAAAGAGACGGGGCGAGCGCAGCACGAGAGCCGAAAGTAGCCCCCCGCGAGGCCCGCATTAGTCGCCGCCGAGGATGAAAAATGAATCGCGTGGAGAGTCGCGCGCGAGCCCCTTTGTTTCGCTGCGCGCCGCTACGACGAAGCCGTCGAAAAAAGCTTCGCGAGATTTTCCGGCTGTGGACCTTTTCGTGAATCATAGGTTAGAAAAAAAAAGAGAGAGAGAGAGTGAAGGGATTCGCTTCCCCTCGTGCTGCTACGCAACTTTCTCTTCTCTCTACTCCCCGGCTTTCGCGAACTTTACAACTATGAGGGGTGCCCTCTCTCAGCGAGATAGAGAGAGAGAGAGAGAGAGCGAGAGTAGGTTTTACGCCACGCCAGGCTCGAAATTGCGGCGACGGCTTACGGAGGCGGCGGCGGCACGAGCAAAGTAAGCTGATTCTCGAGCCTCTTTCTTTTTATTTCTCTTCCACTTATTCTTGTGTGTCGTCCTTGCGGCCCCCCTCTGTCTTTCAACGCCCGCACGCCCGTACCCCTGTATATACAGCTAACTGCGAGCAAAGAAACTTAGGGATACGTGTTTGACATGGGTGCCTCCTCTGAGTTACGTTCTGGAAATTGACATTTGTTGTTTATACTTATCGACCCTCGTTTGCTGGCACTTCCATTTCAATGCTTGCGTTAAAAAATACACCATATTGATGGCCCTTACGAGTAGCACGCTTCAAAATACCCCGAAGTTCTTCGTTAAAAAATCAGGAAGTTACAAAACTTACGTATATGACAATGCCAGCGAAGAGGATAACCATTATATTGTTCTAAAAAAAGTTTACAGTGTTCCCGGAAAAACAACTTAAGGAGTAATTTTAAACTTCAAGACCCAAATCTATTTTGTAATTATTAATAAAGATTGCTTGAGTCAACAGATAAATTTTATTCTAAAGTTCGCTGGTTTAGCCCGTTATAATATACAGAAAACGCATTTTTCGCATTTAAAATGAAAAATTCATACATTTGTAGGAAAGTTTGGTAGAATATTAAAGTATCAAATTAATCCTTAGCTTTCATAGTTTGTGTGCATACAATAAAAAAATAGGGTCGCCTGGCTGTTTCGAGAGATATTTATAGAATAACGTAAAAAAGTACTCAAAACAGATAAGCACCTTAGAGGTTAGAGTCAAAACAGTGTTTATATTGAACTTTTCAGAAAGAAATAAGATAAATATGCGTTTGATATAAATATGAATATTCAAAGTTTTTAAATGTTTAATTTGTTAACAGGATATATTGTCATAAACTTCTTTATTAAATAACTTTTTTTCATAAGTTGCTGTTTTGACTAGTATGACGCTCGGACCTCTTTAAGTACATTTTCGCATATTATCTACACATACAAAAGCTAATAACAATTTTGGATCTAGCTTTAAACAGATTAAAAGTTACTTTTTTTATTATTTTCTTTATCATAAATTCTTTTTGAGTGGACGAAACGTCCTAAAATGCACGTAAATACTTCTACCACAGTTACAGCATTATATATCTTTACCCGGAATAACCACTTAATCAGTATTTTGTGCACTTATACGCATTTTCTCGACGGTGTAACAAGCATTTTTAAGCTTTAAAGCTGCGATCAACTTGGTATTCGCATACCATATTTATCAAAAATTAGGTTACCTGAAAATTGTTACATTTCGGTTTAGCGCACCAGTGCGAACATTAAAACCTAAATATCTAGAAAACACGAAAAAGTCAGTTAATTAAGGAGGTTCAATTCGCATATATATGTCATAAAAAACATACATTTTTTACTACACTTAATCTCATATAATTCTATGAAAATCAATATATTATAAAATACAGAATTTTTGTCAAACGAAAAAAATTATTTTTTTCGAAATCCGTTATTGTAAAATTAGATAACGTTAACTAGAAAAAAATTTGACAAACAGTGGAGACTTGTTGTTTGTTATCCGATTTGAATTTTATAGGTCTTATTTTATTCCTTGAAAAATTTCAGGGGAACTTATCCATATAAAAATTGTATATCATTGGATAACCTAAAAAGTTACGTCCTATTATTTATAAAATAAACGTACGATCTTATAAAAAATTGGCCATAACGTTGCAGGTTATCCGATGATATACAACTTTTATATGGGTAAGTCCCCCTGAAATTTTCCAAGGAACAAAATGAGACCTTTAAAATACAAATCGGATGACAAACAAAAAAGCCTCCACTGTTTTGTTGACTCTTTGCTTAGTTGTCAGTAACTACTTTTGCAATATCGAAATTTCTATAAAAACTATTGTTTTAGGTAGACGAGGATACCTTCTTTTATAATATATTGACTTGAGGGGGACTCCACTGATTTTTTACCAAAAAATTTTTTTATCATTTATTTTTTATAAATATAGTTTTATAAACATTTTGAGACCTACTGGAATTCAAAACTCTTTGTTATACCAAAGTTATAACCAATTGAGTGCAACAATTTACATTGACTAGCATACCAAATTAAAACTTTAAACGCGTTCTTCTCGAAACTTACTTTTCTAGCTTCAAAAAGTTCCTTGTGCAACCCATGACCATGGATATGTTTGAAACTTCCAGAAACTACGGGTTAAAGTATTGTGTAAAGAAGTTAATATTTTGTTTTGAGGTATTTTTATGTTATATGTTTCATTCGTCAATTGACAGTGTTGAAACATGTAGTTTTATATTTTTTTAAGTTCAAGAAACGTTTCAATTATTTTGGACAATTAATTGAGTTTAAACAATTTAAAAAAATTTTAACCTTTGTTCAATTTAAGTTGAAAAATATTCTAGAATTTTTTAAAATAGAATTCGTTATATTTTTATGCACAAGGAACTTTTCTAAGTACCCTCGTTTTTATTACAAAAATATGTATTTTCTCCCATAACTAGTAAAAAGAATTTAGTGAAAAATTCTCAAAATTCTTTTACAACCTTCTTCAATTATAACAAAAAGAGTTACCGAAATTTTAATTTTACTGTACAAAAGAGAGAGATTTTTTAAAAATAAATGGAGTTCCCCTTTAAATATCATTAAGAGTGATTAAATTATAGTAAAAATGTTTTTATTTTGAGGTCAATAGGACGATAGAACCTTCTTAAGTGGTTATTCTTGGAAGGCACAGAAATGTAGTCACATGTAACTGAACAAAAATTTTTGACGCGTGTCTTGACATGTAAGTATATGTAATTGTGTATATTTAAATATTTTTATATGCAATAGTATGTAATCACATCAGCGCACATGTCAACTAAAAGTTTGAAAATGACATATAATGGATATACCAGATCATTATAAACTCTCTGCGCGATGAGGCTGGTGGCGCCGATGTTAGATCTTAAATTATTGCTTATGCAATTACTAATTGCTTAAGTAATTACTTAAATGTTAAGTCATAAACTTTTAAGCACAAGTATTTATTTAAGAATTAATTGTAAGTTTTTAAGTAATTACTTAAGGGGGTAACATACCTAAAACAGATTTTTTTATTTTTAGTTGTAAAAAGCGTAATTATTATAAATTAAATTATAAATTCGATTTCCTACAAGTAAATACACTAGTTTAACATATTTCACCACAAAAAGGATCATTATCTATGAAATATGGTAGATAAGTGACCAGTGCCATTTCTTTTCCTACGAGCAGGCTCTAGTCTACCCATGTGCATGATATTAGGTCTACCAGGGCTTAAAATACTTGAAATACATACAACTAGTGGATAAAGCTATTTAGATTTTGTTATTCACATTTGCACAATTTTCTAAAGCTATTTACTGTATCTAAAACAAAAAAAGTTGAAAATTCACATATTTTTCTATTAATCGTACAATACTTACATGTTAATCACAATTTGATGTATTCTATATAGCATTATCCCACTAATTGGATAAATTACGAATGATTTGAACCCCGAAAAAATATTTTTCATGCTTTTGGCTGATTAGGATCCTGTGTGTACGATCTGAAAATACAAAGTTGAGATATATCAAGTTGAAGTTAAAGTGTGTTAATACCACAATATATGTGAATAACATACCTGAAACAGTGCTATAACGTTTTTATCCGCTAAAGTAACTATTATGATATAGAACATTTTATACTTGTGTAACCTGTAAAAAAACCGTTGCCAATTCATTGGTACTTGAAATACATAAACTTCCTTAAACTTTAAAAAGTATTCCAATATGAAATTATTTATTCTATTTAATACTGGGGTGAAAAATAAAAATGTCAATCTATTGCTTTCTAATATGTCGACATATATACGTATATTTATATTCAGTAATTTAGTAATTTAAACTTATGCAAAAATATAGCATAAATTATGAAAAAGTATTCTTGTTTGAAATATTTCTTAATATTTATAATACGTACCATTTTCACAAATAAATTTAAGATAATATAATAGTATACAACTAACAAAATCTTAAATATGTTCATTAAGTGTAATTATTCTAGTTATTATTCAAAATCGTTTATTCAAACTCATTTTAACTGTGATCCAAAATGTTAACTTTACTAGGAATCACAGTCACGCGACGCGCGCCACAATTTCAGTTTCATTAACGATATCAATATCAATATAAATTACAGAAAATAGATATTAATATTTATTTTGTAAACATTATACAAATATTGATTATGCATGTTATTTTATGGTTATAATATAATTATTAAACAATATTATTACATAATCATGATTAGGTGTTCATATCATAATAAAATATATGGAAAAAGAAATAAAGGGTCTCTATTGAAAAGGACAAATGAATTTTAACTAAAAAATGTAGTTAAATATTAATGTAGTTTTAATATTATTAAATTAAATAGTAATAATAGAATATATGTACTATAAAATATTATTCATCATAGTTTTTATTTATTTTTCATATACTGACGGAGTGGTAGGTACGTGATGAATACAATATTATGCTAAAGAAAATTATGGAATCAATTAACTAATGGTCAAGTAAATGAATGAATTATTACATTCTCAGAAAAGTGTATGTACGTACATGATTATATCAAATGTGCAATTATTTTAAAAATTTTTGAATTATTCAGATATGTATACTATGTATCTCACATTGTAGTGTGAATCACAATTATATGTCATCAATTATAGAAAATAACTACTGTCATATGATCACAACTATTGCAAATACCAGATTTTCAACCTTATGGTACCCAGTGTGCGCATACGTGCAACATTACGCACAAAAAGCAAAACTGATGTCAGATGTGAAATGTGCATTTCATTCTTACTATTACCGAAAAGAAAATGTTCGTACCTCGGGCGCTGAATTTATATGGCGTCAAATTCTACTTTACGCCCTTGGTACGAAAAGTACTATTTTATTTTAGAAAAAAGTTTGTTTTATTTTACATATGTAAGATTTTTCACAATCAGCTCTATTCGCAGTCATTTTTAGCATTGTTACTCGCGTAGAAGGTAAAATAGACTAAAAAGAGTAGACAAAGAATATACGACAAATTTATTATATTTTATACTTCTGGACTATATTAAAAAAAATATTTCTAGCCATTTTCGGCTTACTAAAACTATTGGTTCCTTAGTTTTAACTTTCTTAAATAAACTAGGTATACAACTAATTTTTTAACGGTTAAAAAGTTCTGGCGTTAAAAACTCGGATAACACGAACCAATATCTCGGTCTTCGAATCTGTGGTAACGAGGGTTTACTGCATTAATTTCTTATTTTTTTCTTAGAAGGCAAGACAACGCGATGCCAATACTCATTGCTATAACGGCTCCGGCTGCTCTTTCTTGCTGATCATCATACGCACTTAACCTTATTTCGATGCCGTAGATAATGTTCTTCTATTTATAAATAATTATTTAATTTAAAACTTGAAATTTTCCCACGCATACAACGACACTCACGTAACCTTATTATAATATTAGTACGTCCAATGTCATGTATCTATATACATTTGTTTACAAGCTAAAACCGGAAGTCGGAAGTGATATCAACAGGGAAGAGACAGAAATCGAACATCTGGACGCCGAAAATGAGAAGCTTTTTGGAGAATTAATTTTCAATCTGCTGTATTTAGTTAAAGAATGAATCGTTTTAAGGAAAACTTTTTTTATTTCAACGATAAAATTCTTAACTCTTAAAGAAATACCGATGTAGTGCATAATCTACAAAATAGCATTAAAGATTAATATAATCGAAATTTTGAGAAGGTTATGGACCACGAAATGATAGTATAAGGTCCACAAGCGGCCTTGAAGGCTTCGTATCGTACCTAGTACTTATATTTGCCATTGTGGCGCTATCGCGCCCCTTGATTATTATATTCAACGCATTTAAAATTGTAGATATATATTAATCGCATAATTTGTTGTGTTTTTCAAAAAAATATTTATCATTAGTAAATAGATAGGTGCATGGATATCGGGGTAAATTGAGTGGGATGAGTGGATAGAGGGATGTATGGACAGTAGAAAAGTTGGATATACAGCTGCGTGAATAGTACGATGCCTAGATAGAAGTGCATTGATGATAGAGCGCGTGAGTAGTAGTATGCTTGGTAGTATGGTCGATCTCTCTCTCTTTCTCTTTCTCTCTCTCTCTTGTTAATTTGATACCTTTTATTTCGTCAGAAGCCGTTCTACGAGACTCTGCCAGACCTACGTGAGGCTGCGCGAGTTACGCGTTTATACGGGTGCTATACAAGCATACGCTATTAGCAGGCTAGGCTGCACGCGTGTATGCGACTGTTATGCGAGCGTATGATATCGAGGACTCGAACCCAGCATACACTAGCGCTCTCGCTACTACGAGTACGACTATACATACAAAAATCATTTTTCGCAACAGATTATATAAAAAAAAGCCCGTCAGACATGTTTTTTATCCGTCTTATTTCTGTACTGCAAACAACACTGGGATACCCTTGCTGAGAGGGTGAAGGCGTTACAGGAGAAAAATACACGCGAAGCGCTACGGAGTATCCTCTTTCTCTCTTCCTCTGCCAAGGTGATTCTTCGCTCGCCGGGTTGCTGATGCTGTTGCGCTACTTACTGATGCCGCTGCTGCTCGACGAGGAGAAAAAAGGGGCAAGAGTAAACTTGGCACGAAAACTTGGCCGATTAATTCGAGGCGCGCGAGGCAAGCTCTACTCCCCTGCCGAAGCAGCTCATAATTAGCGAGGATAAAGCGGTTTACATTAGCGCGCGTGCCCGCATATATATACACGTGGGGTCGGGCCGCGATGCCTTTCACGCCGCAAAGTCCCTTGAAGTATAATAATTTGGTGCTCACTAGCGTAGCTCGAGCGAATTTACCCTCTGAGTCTTCCCTCTGCCACTTTCCCACGCATTTTCGGTAATGTATACGCTCTCGGGTACATCCACTTCTCTCTCTCTCTCTCTCTCTCTCTCTCTCTCTCTCTCTCTCTCTCTCTCTCTCTCTCTCTCTCTCTCTCTCTGTCTCTCTATCTCTCTGTATCTCTCTGTATCTCTCTGTCTCTCTCTCTCTATCCGTCTCCCTCTCTCTCTATCTGTCTCTCTCTCTCTCTCTGTGTCTCTCTATCTGTCTCTCTGTCTATGTCTCTCTTCTCTCTCTGTCTCTCTTTATCTGTCTCTCTCTGTCTCTCACTCTCTGTCTCTCTCTGTCTCTCTCTGTCTCTCTCTCTCTCTCTCTCTCTCTCTGTCTTTCTCTCTGTCTCTCTCTCTCTCCCAAGCAGTGTGAGGTGCCTGCCATCTTTTTGTAAATTTAAAACGGCGTTAGGCAGACACCTTAAACAATTACATGGTGACGGGAATACACAGAAGTGAACTTTTCGAAAATCGGTTAATACATTATTTTATTAATTTCTGGGTAGTCCTAATCTAACTCAGACATTTATTTAGGTTATTTATTTATTTAAATTATTTATTTATTTAATTTTTTTTCTTTATCTAACTTATTTATTTATTTGATTTAGTTATTTATTAATTTAATTTATTTTACATGTTAAGTGTTAAGTATGAATGTATTTATTAGCGTGAATTGTAAGAGTGTCATATGAATGAGAGTGTTTTTATTTTTTTTTTTACGTGATAGATTTACGTACAAAATTTCGTAAAGTGTGTGTATGTATTTTTTTTATTTTTATCGTATTATGTTATCTTTATTATATTCATTTTATGTATTGACGAAGCGTGTTCTGTGATGTTCCATTTGACTATGACTAGTTCATTATATTTAGATTGTATAAACTGACGAACTGCTACAGCGAATAATGTTACTTTTTATATAAGAAACGCAATAATTGAATGTTAAATGTGAGATAACAAATGTATAATACTGACTGATATTTTAATTATTATAACTATACATGTACATGCAATTGTAAGAATTTTCGTCATTGATGAATAAACAGTATATCTATCTATCTATCTATCTCTCTCTCTCTCTCTCTCTCTCTCTCTCTCTCTCTCTCTCTCTCTCTCTCTCTCTCTCTCTCTCTCTCTCTCTCTCTCTCTCTCTCTCTCTCTCTCTCTCTCTCTCTCTGTCTCTCTCTCTGTCTCTCTCTCTCTCTCTATCTGTCTCTCCCTCTGTGTCTCTCTATCTGTCTCTCTCTCTCTCTATCTGTCTCTCCCTCTGTGTCTCTCTCTCTGTCTCTCTCTCTGTGTCTCTCTATCTGTCTCTCCCCCTCTCTCTCTCTCTCTCTCTCTCTCTTCTCTCTCTCTCTCTCTCTCTCTCTCTCTCTCTCTCTCTCTCTGTATCTCTCTGTATCTCTCTGTCTCTCTCGCTCTATCCGTCTCTCTCTCTCTCTCTCTCTCTCTCTATCTGTCTCTCTCTCTCTGTGTCTCTCTATCTGTCTCTCTCTCTCTCTCTCTCTCTCTCTCTCTCTCTCTCACACACTTGTGCCGAAAATTGCGTCTTGGAGTACACGGTACCACAAAGCAGCAGCAGCAGCGGAGCAGGAACGGCGGCAGTGTTGTTTCGCTGATCTGACCTAAAAGGTTTTTCGTGTGACCGGTGTGGGCGCAAGGCGAGGCGAGCTCTCATTCTCGCTCGCGCGCCGTAAGCTCGTCGAGCGCTGAAAATGCCCGTTGCGTCCTGCGAGATAAGCATCCTGAAGGGTGAAACCCCCGCGTCGGCCCGAGCCCATCGAGTGTGCTCACGCCCCCGTTTTTTTTCCCGTCTTTCTCCCTCTTCCTCCCTTTTCCCGCTGGCGCCGACACCCGTTCCTTCTCCGTCTGCTTTTTCTTTTGCTCGAAGAATGCGCCAGCTCTCATCAGAAACAAAATGCAGCCGAGCGTGCTTTGAAGGCGCATTATACCGCAGTCAAGCGAGGAATGTCGCGAGCGCCGCGCACGCTCTGAACTCCGTGTTACACGAGTTCAGCTGAACCTCAAAGGCATCGCGATGTTTTTCGAGATACACAGCGCGACGCGTGCCTCGCCCGAGCGGTAAAGCTCTAAGCTCCTTATGAAGGAATAAAAGCGACTCGCAACACAATACATTCTGATTGTTCACAGAGTCTTTAATGGACTTGTTTCATTTCCAAGTCGGACAGTTTTATTTTTCAGTTACAGGGCGTACTTGAATTTAAATTTGAATGGATACGTTAAATACGTAAGACTATTTGTACACTACAAATAAGATTGATACACAGGGTGAGTTCGGAGTTATTCGTTGCGAGGAACATAAATGAGAAAAAGGAATGGGGATTTATTCGCTTCATCTTCTGTTCGTAGGAATAAAAATGGCCGGGAAAAATATGAGTCGTGTAATTTTATAAAGGGACCAACCCTGTCAGCACATTTCGAGAAGGTTTGAACGGTCAGCTGATTTCGTTTCATAGGTTCTAATCCTTTGACTATATGACCGGAATAGTAACGAGGTAATTTGAAATATCAATATTAATTCAGGCATCACCGGTAATAAAGTTACTCTCGGTTTCCACTCTGTTTCCTGACAAGTTAAGTCAATGTACAATAAATCAATATTTGCTCATCATAATTGATTTGCCATTAATCTAGCCAATGTAAGGAAATTGACTAATACGTAAACAATCTTCGCATTCTAATATTTTCATCTAATTTAAATGTATCGTTTTCCAATTGTATACTTCTGAATTAAATACAAGTGTTTATCGGTGCTTGTATATGTACATATTTATATTTATATAAGCTAAGATTGTCTTTACAAATCACACATAACTAAATATTTATCAGTAATTTTAGTAAGTGGAGAGCTGTTAAAAGTTTTATCAATTCTCTTTATCTTGTGAAATTAATTGTATCGTTTTTGTACACTTTTATTTATCGTTCTTTTTAGAAAGTTTTCTCATTAAAATGTTTGTCAGTATATAGTATGATAATATAAGTTTTGTGATACAGAGCGTTGAATATTAAATCTATCGATTAAAATTCAGATTCTATTATATTAAATGTCTAAAAAAAGTATCACAAACTTTCTTTTTAATTTCGCAAGTTTTCTCCCAAATTGATCGTAATCCGCAAAAGTGCACTAAATTTCTAATACATGATCGCGCAATAAAAAAAGGTATATTTTGAAAGACTATTTTTTATTGTTGAAAACAAGGCAACGCACGAAAATAAAATGCAATACACAATGTAAAAAGGAAAATTTTTATTTCTCACCCAATGTGGATCTCTGCTAGCGGGGTTTAATGAAAAAATAAAAGGCACATCCAGGCACTACGTAGCTACGAGCATTTCGCATAAAATCGTAACGTTACTCGAGCACATCCCCAACGACACCATTCACCCTAACCCCGCACGTCTGTGTGCTTGTCCGTGTACCTGCGTGTGAAAGACGGAGAAAAAAACGCTCACCCGGCCATCATCCCCGAGCAGAGATAGCCCACGCGCGCGAGCCCCCAACGCCGATGTACAAGTGCATAATACCGCGGCCGCATTAGATGCCGCAGATTACGACAATGATTCCTGCGCCGAGGCTACTGTCGCGCTCGCCTACCTGCAGCCATAAAGGGGAGAGAGCAGCGTCGGGAGGAGGCGGAGCGCTGCCGGCGTGGGCTTGGCGCAGGGGGTAAAGGGTAGCCCGAGTCGCCTGGGAAATCATCGCGACACGCTAGGCGCGATCGCACCGAGCGAGCGAGCGAGAGAGAGAGGCTCTTTCCCCGTCATTAAGGCAATCTCGAACTCTCGGCGCGAGCGCGCGCTTGCGGCATACAACGGATTACAATGGATGGAGAGGAGAGCGTATACCCGTTGTACACAGTGCGGGAGGCGCAGAGGAAGAGAGAGAGAGAGAGAGAGAGAGAGAGAGAGAGAGAGAGAATGCCGCCGGCCACGGGCGATACCGAGCGCGGACACGCGCTGGGACCCTGGCTCTCCGCCGGCTTACGCTCTCATTTACGGGAGTGAGGGTGCATTAAGTGCTTATTCATGCAGTACCGCCAGCCGAATGCCGCGGCGGCCGGCGCAGATCCGCGCGTATGACTGTGCGCGCGAGCGCATAACGGGACCGGCCGAGCTAATTACGCCACGCCTCCCCCGTCGTGCAGCAATCGTCTCAAAGGAATAGCGGCCGACAGTTGCTTGTGTATCAAGTTGAATTGACTTAGCCGAAACTTGGGCGACGCCGCCGTCGCCGCCGCTCTCTTTTGCCCGCGGAATTGTCCAACCTGGCGCGCGAGATAGCCTAACTTCAATGAATATGCAAATTGTTGCTTGCGCGGCCGGGGAGAGGGAATTACCGGGGATTTCGGTGCTCGAGAATTTCGCCCGATTCAATGAGAAATATTTTCCAAGCAACGACCTATGGCTAATTTGCATCGATCTCGTGTTTATTGAATATTAACTTCATTTTGTTTGTACTTCTTTGAGCAGAAATTCTGATATTTCCTTTTAATCGATTAACTAGGTCAGCGAGGAATTTACTGCTCGTTGGAATACAACGATTTCTGAGAATTAATCAAAACATTAACGTGCCAAAAGAAATGCAATGAATAAGATACAAAAGACCACTCAGGTAATGAACCTCCTATCTAAATATTTTCCACCGAAATACCCACTCGTTGGAATTGAGCTGAGTATATAGGTTTTGGGTGTTTATTACTGGAGTTACGATGTAACGTTGATTATACATTTCCGTCGCTACGTAATTAACCAGAATAACATTTCCTTATAACAGAGGGAGTGAAGCTCGGCGTACGGCAGGATATAAATTCAAATTAGAGAAAGGTTTAAAACAAGTCTGTATTTTACAGGATAATTTGAAATCACGTACAACACGCAAAGAAATTATTTAAAACATGCTAACCGATTAAGTAATTATCTGCATGCTAATATCGATCACTTCCTATCTGCTATTCATTTAAGTTGAATGGCAATTAAGTTTTCTTTCTGTTTTTATAATAAAGTGTTAAAAGCAGTCAAAGCTCCTTTTACGCAAATTAAATGTTAATTGTATTTGAAGCCTACATTTTAATTATATTGTATAAGATTTCCTCTTTTTTAAATAAGTGTTTCTTTATACAATCATACACTCAGAAAAAAACTATGGGGAAAATTCTCAGTTTTTAATTGTACGTTTGGAATATACGGTAAAATACTACTATTTATGATGCTACCTTTGAAATTGTACAATACTTGAAGTAATTATTACAAGAGTCATTTGTAAAATGTACTATGCAGCATGGTAAATATTACCAGTTGGAAAAATTCCTATTTTTAATTGTAATGCTTTCAAGAAAGTGTAGCGAAAATTCCCATTCTGACTTATAAAGTTCGAAATGCTGAGGGCTGAGGGCTTTCCAATACACTATGGAAAAAGTAGTAGTCGATCTTGTAACTTGCTCCACATAACACAGTAAATATTGCTGTCAAACATATTAGAAGTGCACAGTATACAGGTGAATTTTATAATTCGTTTGAAACTCAAATCAGCACAGTAACTCGGAACGTGTGTGTGTGTAGATGTGCGTGTGTATGTATATGTGTGTGTGGGTGGGTTTGTATGTGTGTTTGTGTATAGATGTGGATCAGCTTTACTCTGAATGTACACGGTGAAAATTAATGTTTCGGGGCTCATTGTTTTGTTTCTTTTTGCTAATGAAGGAGACACTAAAATAATTGTTTTTTGTCTTTCAATACGTTTTTCGTTTATAAGCTGTTTTTCAACCTTTGAGTTATAGTTTTTGGGTTTTTTGATACCTTCGAAATAATATCATCGATTAAGTGATAATACATTTGAAAGAGCATAAAGTTACCTATCTTTCCCAAAATTATAAATAAGCTATTTTCCTTGTTTTGTTATACACGAAATCGTCATTTTTTATCAAACGGTTATATCTGTGAAATATAAAAAGAAAAATTTTTGAATATATTGAGATGATTAGGAATATGAAGAAGAATATTCTGTAAAATTTTTGAGATTTTATCTTCTTCTTTTGAAAGGAAATAAATCTTTTTATAAAAAAAATCAATTTTTAGTCAACCACGATAACTGGAGTAAAATCGGCAGCATTTGATCTGAAAATTTCCAAAACGGTAGCTTTTCACTATCTTTTAAACGAGTTATTTTCCCAGATCCCAACGACCTTTAAATTTCGAGATTTTTGATGTTATCTATTTTTTTTTAAATTATAACAAGTTATAACAAATATTGTTAAGAAAATTTTTATTTTGTTTTGTTTTTATTAATATGGGTGATTGTCAAAAAGCGGTAGTTTTAGTGTCGCCGGTACACTGAGTAGAAAGGAAATATTATTATGGTTCCATAAACTTTCAGAGTTCTTCCAAATAATGTATTTGAACTTCTTGAACACAAAACTAACATAAAAACCGCTACTAACTGCTTTAGCAGAATGCTTTCTCAAAGAGAGGTCTTGTTTTATCGACTTATAGAATCTTATAATGTAAATTCGCATTAAATAAATTAATGTTAATATGAATTTATGATTTCAGGGTTCAGAATATCCTTAAAAGAATTAGTTCCAATAAAACTTAACGTATATTTTATATATTTTAGTAAGAAGTGCTAACAAATTTATTTCGATTTGCTAAAATATCTATTTTAGAAAAAATAGATACATTGTTCAAATTCACATTTTAAGAATTTATGTTCATCTTTTATATATCTTCAATGCAAACTGCTTATAATTTCTTAAAAATAAATAAGAATAGTTTTAGAAGAAATAGTTCGAAAGGAAATCATGCGCACTTTAAAAATTTCTATCTATCTTTTACATATCTTCAGTACAAACTGCCGAAAAAATGATTTTTAATTTGATATAATAGCTACTTTGTAAAAAGTCGTTAAAATCACGTTTATTTCTTAAAATAGCTTAATAATAATTTTAAAAATATAAATAAAAAATTTATACCCATATTTTGTATATTTTCAATACAAACTGACGAAAAAACAATTTTTCTTTTTTAACATTTTATATAAAAGTCATTTTATAAATTTTATCAAAAAAGTCCTAAATATTCTCCATTTAGCTCCAAATTTCTATCCGATCTAAGTTTAAACATATCTAATATATTTTCAAATTTTCAGTTTGTAACATACTTCCTTGTAAGAGTTATGGGGACACAACTTATGCTTATTGCTTTCATATATACTTATGTACATACATACACATGCATAGACATACAGGCATACATTTTTTTTAAATATATTCTTTTGACTCAGGAACCTCAAAAACATCGAGATTTATCAAAATCTCTTATCTGAAAATTTTCATCGTTATAAAGCTTTCTCTTTGAGAAAAATTCTTTTTCAACTTCTCTGTCTGCATGAGTAATTGGAATTTGTCGCCAACTTTTCAAGTTTTAGCGTCCCCGCTCAAGTTATCGTTCCGTAATTAGTAGGATAGCTTAGTTGAACTATCTAACCTATGAGCTTTTTCAGGTTAAGCTTAAAAAAGTACATAAACGCGCGAGCCGGTGTTTATTTGTAGTTTTGATAGCTAGTTTTTAGGTTATTTGTTCTAAAATTCCAAAATCTAAAAAAATACGTAATTACCGTTTCCATCATAATTAAAGATAAGTTTCATTTGTAAAAATGTTGTTATGAGGTATTCTGGTGTAATAAAATGTGTATATACACCTACTATGCTGAAAATTTCTTTTATTATATTAAAATAAAACTTTTAGGCATTTTTCCAGCAAAAAGTAATTACCATAGCCGTAATTATCGTGATCAATCTGGTAAAACTCCACAAGAAATACATGTACAAAAATTTTTGTCACCGTAGCTCTTTCCAAGAAAATTTTGTCTCATTTTACCATAAATATCAACTAAAAGCCCAAATTAACCCTAAAAGAAAGATTTGTAGTTTGGTCCAAAAGTTTGATGAAAAACTACTTTTTTTACAATCATCCATATATGCTTATAATAAGCGTACCTTTCTACCATTTAACGCCTGAAATGGCATCATTGCTTCATCATAGAGACAGCTTTGTGATGGTAAAAAAGGGTTTGCTAAAGTCGTTATATAAACATGTTTTGAGACATAAGGTATCAAAATATACTATTTTTAGAAAATGTTCGTATGGATGTGCGCGCGCGTGAGTGTGTGTATGTTAATATTTTAAAATCTGTCAGGCGTAAGATAATTTACATTAGATAGCATACAAAATTAAAACTTTAAAAGCGTTTTTTTACACTTACTTTTTCTAATTTTAAAAAGTGTTTGGCACAAGAGGTTTTAATGAATCTTTTTAAAACGTTTATGATAAGTTGTTTATGTTCTTTACAATCAAAGTTGGCACTTTTTATAACAATATTTTAACACAATTTATTGTGTCACTACTAAACAACATGAATAAAGTCATATTAAAAAAAAAATGATTTTGCTATAATTTTATTTTGAAGTTTTGTTTGTTATATTGAAGTATGTACAAATTTTTTCAGTCCATTTTATAAAAACTGTATGCGCCGATCACTTTTTCAAAATAGCATGAAATAAATGCAATAATAGCACACTGTAATATAAAAATAAGTTAAAACTTGAAAATGTGTATCATATAATAATAGTAAATATCATCAAAACCTCATTATGGGATAATGAAAAGTGAAATTTCTTTTTCTTCATAGTCCTACCTTAATAGATGGATCATGGAACATGGATCTGATATACTTTAATTAACAGCCGTGAACTCTAAGCTTAATTCATAATTAAACAAAACCACAAAATATAAGGTTTATATTTTTCAATAAAATAAAGTTTTCTATTTCTTTTTAAATAAAGATATTCTCTTTACAATAATTATTTCTATGTTCTGATAAAGAAGGCGTGAGCAATTTTATTGCTCTCTTGTGTATCTAGACGTATCAGGTGAGCTACAGACTCGGCTTCAAAGATTACAAAACTCTTGTGTGAGATACGTATGTGGTGTTAGAAAGGATGAGCATATTTTTCCCTACAGGAGGAAACTAAGCTGGTTAACTTTGAAGGCAAAAAGGGAGTACTTTGCTGCGGTACTGCTTTATAAAGCAGTTGTCATGAGATAAGCTTCGTACCTTGCGGCCATTTTTTAACGACATCAGTTTAGAACCTCCAGCAGGAATCCCAAGGAAATTAGAATTCCAAAGACGCGTATTGATATCGGCCTGAACTCTTTCAGAGCCCAAGGTGCTTGCTTCTGGAATTTGCTCCCCCGCAGCATTAGGTATATTTCGTCTTTTAAGAGATTTAAAATGGCAATACGCAGGTACATTTTTCAAAACCGCGATGTACAACATGCCTGTGATGAAAACTAACTGGGTTATACCGTCTAGTATTGAATTAGTTTTAAGTTTTATAATGTGACGTGATAGTTATAACCAAAATTGTGCAACTTTCAACTAATGTAATGAAATATCGCGACAAATCGTAATATGGATGTGATATGAATAATTTAATGTATCAAAATTGTATGTATATTGCTGTATATTTTTTTGACATGTGCAAAAGAATTTTATATCTATATCTATCCATCTATTAAAGTTACGTTCGTTAATCAATTTTAAAAACTTTGGATGAAATTATAATTCTGCTAAAAGTATCGCAACTCTACTTTCCTAATTTTATCAGGCCAACTAATTTTGAACGTCCGATCGGGGCGTTTCCGATAAACTTCCCTTTTGTTTGACGCACACACACACACACACACGCATACACACATACACACACACGCACTCACACACGCACACGCACATGCACACACACACACACATAACAAGGCCAAGAAACTTCTTTCACTCACTCTCTCTCTCTCTTTTCTCTCTCTCTCTCTCTCTTTTCTCTCTGTCTCTCTCTTTTCTCTATCTCTCTCTTTCTCTCCCTCTCACTCTCTCTCCCACTCTCTCTTTCTCTTTATCTCTCTCTCTCTCTATCTCTCTCTCTCTCTATCTCTCTTTCCCTCTCTTTCTCTCCCTCTCTTTCTCTCCCTCTCTCTCTCTCTCTCTCTCTCTACCTCTCTCTCTTTCTCTCTCTTTCTCTCTCTCACTCTCTCCCTCTCTGTCTCTCTCTTTCTCTCTCTGTCTCTCTCTCCCTCGCTCTCTCTCTCTCGCTCTCTCTCTCTGTATCTGTTTCGCTCACTCAGTGTCTCACCCTTCCACCTGAGCGAGCATCATCGCAGCTGCCAGAGCTCGGCGGACGCGCAAAGTTTGGCCGCCACCGCAGCCCCCGCATATAACGCGTACCGCGCGAAGCGTCATCTCTCGCGAGCCGAGAAAACGCACCTGGCTCTCTGTCTCTCTTGCTCTCTTTCTCTCTCTCTCTCTCTCTCTCTCTCTCTCTCTCTCTCTCTCTCTCTCTCTCTCTCTCTCTCTCTCTCTCTCTCTCTCTCTGTGTGTATCTGCCGCGCTTTTGCAAGCTGCGAGGTTGCAAGCCCGAGCTCGTCGAGTCTAACGACGTATGTTTGCTCCGGCGCGAGGGCGCGCGCGGGCACGCGGCATCAGCATAAATTGATTAATGGCCCCACACGCCGCCGTGGCTTCGAGCGCCCGGGCCGCGCGCCCATCGACATCCGCGCGAACAATTCGCGAATCCAATTGATCATGTGAATTACCATATCAATTTTACCCTCCGTTTGCCTTTGTGCTTTGCTCTCGGTGCGCGCCGGCGCGGATTAAGCGCTGCTTGGGAATCAGTTACGTCGCGCGTGCGCTCGCGTCAGAAACGACCGATGGCATTCCACGTTCTATCGCTCGCGGTATCGCTGCAAAGCTATTATATGACTACATGTTTCTGTGTGTCTTTAGCTATTCGATACTTGCTTAATTAACTGTACTCGAGTTTGCATTAACGCCATTGAGATTAATGGCCCAGTGTAGTTTCCGATTGGCTTGTTCAACCTACTTTTGATTATTACTGTTTCTTATTACCTGTGATTTCTAATTTTTTTGCATAATTTTAGTTTAAAATAAGACTACTTGCGACAGTGTGAGAAAGAATATTTAACAGGAGGAATATAAGGGTACCGTGATTTATACACTCCTTAATTAGTTGTACTTTACAAGGGAGAGTCTACATTCATCTCGACATCTGAGAAACTTTGCAGTATTTGTTCGGCGAAACAATTCGCACTAGCGTACAAAGTCCAGGAAAAGTTTCTCTAGTTACACGGATATCCTCTTGCGCATTAAATAATGTTCCGGTTTATTACTTATTGTCTGCAGGTTTGAAATATCTCAAGTAGAATTCTCTATATCAGTAACTAATTGATAAACCTGATATCGATATCTTTACGCAGAAATCAAATAAAATAATAAATATATTAAATTTACTTTATATACCTATAAGGGTGCTTGTCAAGAAAGTTGGATGCAAGGTATCCCCGATACCATCCATTTAAATGTTGTTCGTTTCGAAAGTCTAAGTATTTCGTTAATCGGAAAAACTCATGCTTAATGGTCAAATATTCGTTTTCGCGGCATTTATATTATAATTTTCGTACATTATTATTGAAATTTTCATAGCATGTTTAATTTATGAATTTATCAAAACTAATATTATATTTAGACATATCATGTATTTAAATTATAAGTCTATGATAAAAGAAACATCTTCTATTACATAATTTATTAGTTATATAATTATTGACAGTAGTTTCTCCAGTGTTCACGTACTTGATAAAATTGTTAGAAAACCCGTACTAAAGTAATACTTTGAAAAACTTGAAAGCGCCATTACCGAGGTTGATTGCGAGCTCAAAGTGAAAGCAATTTCGAGTAAGCCTCATAGGTCAATAATTACTCGTGATGCGCTGCACGCCTTCTTAATTGCAAGAAACCGCTCGGAGTGCCTTTAACGTCTATGTATACACACATACACATACACACGCACACACACACATATTTATGTATTGTTTTGGGTAAAGGAACAAGAAATAAGAAAAAAATAAACAAATACATACATCAAACTGACAAGGGTATTTTTGGTGTGCTTGCAGGATCCATAAGTAACATCGACGGCGCCGAGTATCACTGCAATAAAACAGCCGTTAGGAAAGTGATCAGCGGAGTTGTTGGCGCGGCGAGCTCCGTCACCTCCATACAAGTGGCTAATCTCCTCCGGCTCTTTCGTATCCCTCAGGTTAGTGATTTAATGAATTCCTATTTCTAACATTCATAAGTAAAATAAGTTATTCAAAATTAGATTGACTCAGCAAAACCGATTAAAAAAATTGTTTTAAAATAAGTTATGATTCAAATATAAATGATTTCTATTGGTAAAAAAACTATAGATATATAATTAATTTATTTAAAAGTAAATGAATTATTGTATATAGCTTATGAAATCAATTTTATTGCTTCTTTTTGTTATGGCAAAGAAAATTACCCTAAAATCTAAATGATTGCTTCTAAAAATCTAATATATTTAATAGCACAACAGAAATAACTACTTCTCGGACTTGATTGAAAATATAGTTAAAAACTAATAGTACGATGTAATAGGATTAGCAGAAACCTACTTTTAAATGATTTTCTCTTTTACCGTTTGACAAGTTTTTGAGAAACTTGCAGGGTACCATGCACGTTACCTTGAACATGTCTGTCTGTGCAACGCATCACTTGTATTACGTAATTATTCGAATTTCTGTGGGTGATTGTCAAAAAATTGAACAACTCCTGTCTCCCCTATTTTCAAAATATCATTGTAACTTGGTAATCTAAAAGGAAAATAGTAAAACCGATTTAACATAATCGATTGTATTATCTTAAGTTTTCAAAATGTTAAGTCTTTTCTATTTTATGTAAATAAATCTAAAACAATGCAAATGCATTATTGATTTCATGTTCACACGAATGTGTTAAGACTAATTATTAATATATTGAACCTTAATCAAACAAATTTGATGTGCACAAGTAATTAAGGGGGAAGCCACGGTAACGATTAAAAACCCCTTATTTTACATGCTTTTAAAAAATTAATAAGAATACTAAACTTATAAAAGTTAATTAACATATTTAAGTGCTGTAGCCTATGACATGAAGGTCTTTAAAAAGCGGAACAAACGGGAGGAGTTGTAACTCTAGCGGAAGCTTTGTAATATAAAACAAAATCCTTCTGAAATAACGTAAGATTGCAGTTTAACGTAGGGGTTTCAAAAAAATAATGCTGTTACAAAGCCCCTACGCTTAACTAAAGTTAATATTATTACAAAATTTCAAGTGAACCTTTCAGCTTATAATAGAATTATACAACCGTTAATACTTAAAGAAGTAGATTTAAATGATTGCTTTTAACAGTAAATTGTAAACGAAATTGTTTAATTAATTTTAAAAAACGAATGTTCTTATAAACATATTGCAAACATTCCAATAATTAAAGAAGTAGTTTCGAGAAAAACGATATTTCAAATGCTAAGGAATCTGCATTAAAACGTTTGTAACTAAAATAACTTCTTGAATTGGATTTTTCGAGGTTATCACCGTGGCTTTCCCAAATATAGGTATGAAAAATGGTCCAAAAATGATGCGCAACCTTTTAATTTATGCATTCGATTTTGTATGGTTGTTGCAAAATGTGTACCATGATTTTGATATCTAGTCTTGTATTTGAGAAAATTTACAAAGTTTAACTGGATCATATATTTATAACTCTTATATACATTTCGTAAAAGTTGCATATATACACGTGCGTGTGTATATATTTATGTGCATTAGCATATAACCAAAAAAGGTTTATCAAATTCAATTTTTGGTAATTCTATATTCAATATATCACACTGATATATCCCATCTACCTTAAGTGATTGCACACTTGGAAGAATTCTATCTGCTGACCCTTTTAGCACACTGTTCTAATAGGACTAATAGTTTCAATTTTTGTTTATATTTCTTAAGAGATTTTTGGCATAGGCACCTATTGCCTTGATTAGAATCTAAAAAGAATTCAAGGAAGTTAATGGGGGGGGGGGGGAGGGGGGGGTTTCCGCTAGATATAAGGCATAAAACAAAAAATCTTATGAGAGTTTATAAAGGTCCTATGATAAATCTAATCAAATATACTTAATAATAGTCCATAACTACATGACAAAAAAAGTTCCAGAAATATCATGACGGCATAAGTGTAAATATTGTCAATTGAAAAAATATTTAGTAAAACCCCAATTTGTTTTTTTAATTCTTAACCAATTTTAATGTTTCGGAGCCTATTTCTTTCCTTAAACATTTCTCTACAAAGTTAACGACAGAATATATTAAAATAATATATCTGTGATTAGAGAAAGCCAATTGTTTATAAATTCTTTCTCGTTTATTTATAAATAATTAGCTTTCACTTATTACAGATATATTATTTTAAAATTTTCTTTCATTAACTTTATAGAGAAATATTTAAAGAAAAAAATAAGCCCCGAAACATTAAAATTGGTTAATAAATAAAAGATAATTGGGGTTTATCTAAATATTTTTTAAATTGACAATATTTACACTTGTGACATCACGATGTTATTGGAACAATTTTTTTTTATGTACATTTTGACTTTTATTAAGTACATATTATTAGTTTTACCATAGAACCTTTATAAACTCTCATACGATTTTTTCATTCATGCCCTATATCTAGCGAAAGACCCCCCTTAAGGTGTGAATAATGATCTATCGGACTTACATATATAGCTTTTAATATTTATTCGTGGTGAAGCGACAAATAAATTCTTTTACTTTATTTTTTATTTATTTTTTATCCATTTCTTAACTTTTGAGTCTTAGTACTTCGGCTTTATCTGACCCTAGTATTTTTTTAAATCTAATTAAATGAAACGAACACACATTTATTCGAAAATGACTGCATTGTATTGTAAAATCTGTTTCAGTAAATCAGAATCTAATAAATTGTTTCTGAAACTATTAGCGTCAAAGCCTTTTAGTTGTACCGTGATACATAAATTAGCATACTTTGACTAGATCTATTAAACAAAAAATACAAAACCAATCCTTCTTAACACAAACTCAAAATTAAAAAATTATCCAGTATTCGCGTAATTATTAAAGCAAACGTATAATTGGTATCATCTTGCGAGCTCTTATGTCGATACGACTGGCACTGAGGGACAAATCCAGGCCGCGCATCGAGTGGATCTCGCGATTTATAATATTCCGCGTGCGGGTTTCGATTACTCCCAGGCCAGTTGATATATTGAGCGGCGATTTCGTTTAAACGGCAGCGACCCGTGAGACTTTATTTTTGCGACGCGGCTTGAAAAGCATTGGCCTGAAACCATCGTGGCGTGAAATCACCTTACCTTACCACCTCCGCCTTCTATCTTACACGCTGCAGACACTCCCCGTGCCTCTCTTTCTATCTCTCCCCTCCGAAACCACGCCACGCCACCCCTTCGCGTCCTACACTTTCTCCCACTTGCTTTCCCTTTATCTCCTTGTCGCGCTTCCCTTTCGCGTCCTTCGTTCTTTCTCTCTCTCTCTCTTACCCTCTCTCCCGCTCTTTGTTTCTCGCTCACAGCCACTTTTTCATTTTGCACCTGAATCGTAAGATTCCGCATTATAAGATTTCCGTCCTCGCATAATTCTGCATTGTTCGAGCAAAGCTCGAGCCGAATGGATAAGACTATACCTAGTTGCTTCTTTCCGCGGCCAAGGCGAGAAAAATCGTCTGCGATCCTGCGGATTGCATAATTTAGTGCTGAAGGATTTTTAAGTTTGTTGATTAAACAGAAGTGGGATATTTCTTTGGAAACGAGCATTTTGTTAAAATTATGTAATCGCTCCTTTCCTCGTGCACAATAATTTATGGGAGATCTTGCGTCGTAATCAAATACGTGATTATTTTTATTTTCTGTTATGTACTGAGACTCGCAATATTTTAAAATGGTTAATATTCCTGTATATTATTCATTGTTTTATATTTATGTTATTTTCGATAATCAAAATTTGTTTGTTCTTTTTATACCCAATTATTAATGACCAGATACTGCGGATAACAGTAAATTGCACGAGAGTTTGAATTCGAAAGCAATATCCGACAATAATCGTTAAAAGTTAATTATTGCTGATAATTAAACGATTGAACTTTTTAGTTTTCGCATTTCTCTTTACTGCGATCCGCAAACTTTTTGCAATTAATGTCCTGCATAATGAGATTTTTATGAGAGGTCGTAGAATGTTAATGCATTTCTGAATCGACAACTTTTCATTTGCTGCAGGCAATACACCCATTTTGAAAACTTAAGGGATCTTTCTATATCTAGAAGGAGGTCAATTACAATATTTATGATTTCTTATTGCGTGAAAAGTGCAAAAACTCGACTGCGCGAATTGACTGTGTTTTCAGATCATTTTTAAAAGGTAAGCTTCAACACAAAACCCCAACTCTCATCAACAATAATAATAACAAAAATAGAAGAATAAATAACAACAAAAACAGTTCGAAAAAACTTGTTATGCTCGAGAAATCCAACAATAGTGCGTTTAAGATCATTAAATGCAGCAATCCTTGGTGGATGCAGCGAAAATGAAAACAAAGTGTCTGAAGCGGTGATTACTGTAGTAAGCTTGTTGTCTTGGAAATCCTTGACTGCTCACAGATCATGGCAAATCCTTTGGACATTGCGTTCTTTGTACTCAGCACTGATTTGCCATCTCTAGTCTATAAGAAATATACTGTAAGTGCACTCGCGAGATACGCGCTCTGCTTCTACGACGAACAAAAAGGAAAAGAACAAAAACACAATAGCTTCATCTAGGAACAAAAAGTCCAGTAGACTATCGTTTATTTTAGTTAACATTTCTAGCAGTGTCCTACTTGTTTACATTTTGTATGCAATGGAGAGTTTAACTCGATTTAATGACTTTGCTGTGTCCAGCTTTTTATGTATTACTTCTATGCTTATTTTAGATTACATAAAAGTTTTTCAGAACGACTTCATGAAAACTTAGTTTACAATAAATAAAAATGTCCCTTTTGTGAGAGCTCAACATGTAGACTCTCATGTTAAAAATTGAAACTTGAAAATTAAAAATTTCAATTAAACTCCACTCTCCCCTATAATAAAACTTTTAAGGCATTTGAATGAAATTCAATTATTCGGTGAACGTCCTTAAAACCAATAGGGAGAAACTTGGCTGGATGAATATCGAGGGGAGAAAGGTGTATTTTGCGGTGCTCCTGCTGTATAAAGCAGTACGCATCGGTTAGTCACCGACCTTGCGACCTTTTTGAGAGAGCTTTCAGTTCCACGGTCGAACACAAACACGAGTCTACATTTCCTCAGAGCACAGGGTGCGCGACTCTGGAACTCGATACCCCGCAGCATTAGGTGCATCCATTCACTTAGTTTGATTAAAAGATGCATAAAACGACACCTGATGCAAATCCATGGTGTTAGTCCGCTGCAAACCCGGTGTACCGTGCCACGAGTGACTATATCTAGTCTTCTTATTTCCGGCTGTGATATAAGTGTACAATAGTTAATGTCGTTTTTATTATATTGTATTTTATTTTATTTTAATTTATTTATTGTACTACCAAACACTTAGTGGTTTGAAGAACTTAGTGGAAGAAGACTGATTTACAAGACTGAATTTTAACTACGTAATTTCTATATATGTATGATAATGTGAGGTACTTTGTACCCACTAATGTATTTTGTAATTTCTTCGCTTGCTCAAAGAATAAAACTTTTTCTTATCTTATCTTATCTTATCTTATCTACCTTATCAATAATATGGATGTATTATGAAGACTGTAGCAAAAAAACTTAGGGTCTTAATTCGTTTTGATATATAAATTGCACAGATGCTGCATTTTTCTTGTCTGAGGATGGCGAGCGCCGACCTCGAGCCAGTAGAGGGCGTGAGCGGGAAAAGACTTCAACCAATCAGAGCGAAGGAATCGACGATTCTCATTGGCTAAAGTCTTATTTCACTGTGCTGCCATCTTTTTTCCAAATTTGCTTCAAAATAATAGCTCATGTAATAATCTAATTAAAATCATACATATTTTAAATTTACTAGGCACTTCAATTACACTACGTGTGATTTTTCTTAAAATACTATTAATCTAATGCTAAATGTAATGTATTACTGTAATAATAAATTAAAAACTGTACACTTTTTTAGTACACTTTTGAGTTAATGTTATAAAATGAATAATCAAAATATAACAGATCTTAATTTTATCTGGAACAGTAGCGAAGTGATTAATAGTACATTGTGCAACAAGGGAAGAAAATCGGATTTTTGTATATAAGGATGATGATTAAGCATAAGTGGGAGTCGTGGGTGCCGAAGACGCCCGAGACTATCACGAGTGCTTAATATCATCATCCGAATCTGGTAAACCCTTTCTCCCCCCGTTACACACCGTATTTTTTTAACTACATAATTCATGTAAGGCCTCTTTTGTGCATGTGTAGCCAATGGAGAATGGTGAATTTCGAGTCGTCCGCTTCACACAAATTCGATTATAATATATATTATGTATGTGTGTGCATGTGTGTGTGTGGATGTGTGTATGTGTGTGGGCGCGGGCGGGCGCGTACGTATGTGTGTGTGTATGAACTGCTTCAAGATTTTTAAGTGTGTTTTTGACGGAGCGGGGAAAACATTTTTGCTTCCCGCTGCGCATAGACGCTCGGAATTCTCGATTTTCTATTGGCTTTACATGGATTGAACAGATGCCTTTTCAATGCAAGTATTATAAAAAAGTATTAACAGGTAACATACTTTTATTTTATATCGATTTTAACTTTTTCTTTTCCAACTACTCAGTTCACTGTAATGGTGAGCGAGTAGTAAATCTTATAACATCCAAGTTAAAAACCTCGAATTCTGATATTTTTTTATCTTCATTTGACTATATCACACAAATAGGAGCTCGTTATCCCAAACTTGATGGTGTTGGGGTTTATTTTCAGGTTCCAGAAAACACCTCAAAGCATCATCGAAATTCGATTGCCCCATATAAGTCTCAAAAATAGCTCAGGCTTCGTTGTAGAGAACATGCGTATATTTGCTTTATATCCCCATTTCACGTCCCCACGTTAATTCCCCACCTCCACTTTTTCCACTCCTCCCCCGCTTCTTCCCTTATGTTCCCACACCCCTCTATCATTCTCTTATTACAAAGGCATTAACCATTGAATACCTTGGTGTAATATACTTTTTTGCCCGTGGTGCATAGAGTAAAATAAAAATCACTTTACGCTCAGAAATTGACATTTTACACACCTTTTACTCTTGTGCTAACCCGGGTAAGAAATATTCTATGCAACTCAGGCATAACGTATTTGCACTCATTTTACTCGCGGAAATTAAAATGTCTCCCTCGTTGAATAAACAAATATTATCATAACGAGAAAATTTATTAAATTTGACTATAGGACCATCTTAAGTCCTAAAAACTTAACTTCATCCAATGGTTCGGAGTAAGAGGGACAGGGAGAGAGGGAGAGGGGGAGAGAGCAAGAAAGATGTAGATAGATACATACATTACAGATACATGCTTTATTTTGTCTTACAAACACAGATAGAGAGAGAGAGAAAGAGAGAGAGAGAGAGAGAGAGAGAGAGAGAGAGAGAGAGAGAATGAGAGAGAGAGACAGATTCATAACAAATTTTTATGATGCCAAAGTCTAGCTAGATCGAATGGCATCAAAGATACATAAAGGCGTAACAACAAATTTTACAATATAATAGCAATTACGTGTGATGAAATGTGATACAATATTCTCTCGAATATGTTCTCAATTTGACTTAAGTATACATGATATATAATATTTTCTATTAATGTTCGCAACTTATGTATTAAGTGATACAATAAAAACGTATTGATATTTAATAGACTTATGTGGTAAAACATAATTAATTTGATATATTCACTCATTCAATCTTATTAATTACATTTTTCTAAATCTAACAAATAATCTCGCAATGCTATCTGAAACGTCGATAATGTCTTCTTTAACCGAATACTGACTAGTAACTAGTCCCAAAACTCTATCGATTTAATAGAAAGTTTTTTGGTACGTGGAAGTTGTTGCTAACGGAATTATATGTTTGGACGATTGCAATAATTCAGAACGCTGAGTGCCTTTATCAACTTTATTAAAAAGTGCATCGAGATATGCAGGATTGCCAGTGGTAAATATTTTATAAGTTAGCACCCCTAAGGAGTAGTTTCGTCGTGATGCAAGTGAAAGACAATTTAGACGTTGAAAATATCGACGGTTGAGTGGAAGAAGAGGCTAACTCGGCGTTTGCTTGACCAAGGGGCTAACTCAGATTTTGCTTGGAGAAGAGACTAACTCGGTGTTCGCACGAAGAAGAGGCTAACTCGGAGATCGCGTAATGAAGAGCTACTTTAACTAATTATTTCTCGTATTTAATTTTGTAAAAAGCAACAATAAAAAACTCAAAACGCATGTTTCGCGAAAAAATTAATTTTCTTATTTTTTATTACTACTATTTATCAAATTAAATGCGTGAAATAATTAGTTAAAGTATCACTTCAACACACGATTTCCGAGTTAGCCTCTTCTTCAAGCGGAATCCGAGTTAGCCTCTTCTTCAAGCGAACGCCGAGTTAGCCTTTTCTCCCACTCAACCGTTGATTAGGTTTTAAGGCAGTATCGCGCCTTAATCGAAAAATAAACCTCAATACAGTATTAAAAAGTTGCTGCAATTTAACAATAAGATAGTGAGACATATTAAAAACCAGGCATGCATTGTCGAAATGCGGCATAATTAGCGTGTTAACTAACTGTATTTTGATATTACTACTTAATAAATTACCCCTAAATCTTAGTTTATAGTGGACGCTATGTAATCGCGAGCATATATGTGCGACATGAGCGTTCGATGACAAATCATTAGAAATCATTACACCTAGATTCTTTACAGAGTCATGTAGGGGAATCACCGCACCATCTACAATTACAGGTGGTATCAAACTCTTATCAAGTCGCATAAAAAGGACAGCTTTAGTCCTTCCTTCATTCGGCAAAAGACCGTTTGTGCGGACCCATGCTACTATTATTAATAATAATTACTATTAAGAAAGAGAGAGAGAGAGAGAGAGAGATCATGCACATATACACCTTTAGGATGCTTGGTGACAGGCGCGCGCTTCGTCATCTTCAACGCGATCCCGTTCACTCTCAGCCTGCGAGTTTCCGAACCAGATGCATTCCTCTCACGTAAGTGAGCCTATTTGCATCGCCGACGAGTTTCGATCCAATGGTCCTATGCAATCAATCTCGAGGATCTGCTGGATGATGATTCCGCGGCACTAGCTCGTCCTCTCAACCCCATGTGTATCGCCTTGTACTCCGCGCGATGCAATTTCCAGCATGAAACTTGAATATCACCACTTTATGCACTTCAAATCTATTTGAGTCTATTTACTGTATTTCTTGATTAATCTATAATATCGATTTATAATAAATCATTTGTTTCACCGACAAGCTTCTTGAATGACAACGCCAAACGGTGCTAATATTAATAATTGATGCACGAGCATCGTTGAAGCGCGAACAGTATCAATTATTGATAACCACTTGTTGTGCGGTCACTTCTGCTATATTCGTAGAACGAATTTTAACGTTGAACGGAAGATTCTGCAGAGAAGCGAATTAAAATCATTGGGATATGAATTCGCCATGCGGCTAGACGAGGTTTCTAATTGAATTAAAACCTAAAATAGAACATTGAATATTAGCTGGAATATTCCATTGTAATTATTCCGACTTGTATTCTAAAATTGTATTTATAAAATTGTATTTATTAAATAATTATCCAACTACATTTATTAAAAATATTTACAAATTTCAATCTTAATAATAAAATTCAATAATGAATACTATCTTTAGTGAATTTCGTTTTATCAAAAGCAGATTCTTGTAATGATGATCACGATTTTGATACATTTGTATAGAAATTAGGCGTTATATCAAATAAATCTTTTAAAGTAAATTTTGCTTCTTCAAAGAAGCTTTGTGTTAGTAAAAAAAATAAATTGAACTACAAAAAAATATATTAAAAAATGAATAAATTATGGTAAATTGATAATAGTATTTTTAACATGCCTAGTTTTAACTCCGAAAAACTAAAACTCAAATTCGAAAAATCGAAAAACCTTTGTAGAATAATAACAAGTATATGTTGAAATTTTGAATTTTGTATCTCTTGAAATTTCTTTTGAATTTTGAATCTACATTTAAAAAGATAGTAAAAAGCTACATTTTTGTAAAGTTTCAGATAAAATGCTGCCGATTTATTTCAGATATCGTGGGAGAAAGAAAATCGTTTTTTTTACAAATTGATTTTCTCTCAACAAAAGCAAAAGGACCAGAATCCAAAGTCTTACTGAACATTCTTCTCCATATTCCTGATCATCTCAAATTTTTAAACAAAAAAAAATTTTATGCTCTTTCAAATACCATTTTTCTGGATCGATGAAATTATTTCTAATGTACCAAAATTACCAAGAACTAAAACCCAATAATCGAGAAGAGCTAAAACAGAAAAACACATCGAAAATGAAAACAAAATTATTTTTGTGTCCACATCCTCTAAAAATAAACAAAAAATCCTTGAAACATTCAGTTTCACCGTATATGAATAAAGTAATGCTGATACACGGCCACACATACACACACGCACAGGAACACGAGCACGCGGGTCGGGATAAATACACCGAAAGATAAATTTGCAGAATAAAAATGTCGAAAACAAGAATTCCGAAAAAGAAAATGCTGAAAGTTAAAAATGCCGAAAAAAGTGCTTTTATTAGAATATGCGCCTGTATTATAGTAATGTGTTAATTGTTGCTACGTCGTTTCTTTTCAATATACGATATTTTTAGTTTTTACCCGTTGCTATTCAACATTTCGGCATTTTTAATTTTCGGTATTTTTATCCATCGGCATTTTTGCTCGTCGGAACTTTTTTTCGGCACTTTTGTTAATCGATTACTTTACCCGTTGGCACATTTCACCTCTCCACAAATTTACCCTTCGGTAAAATAAATTCGGAATTATTGTTCGTCTACAAAATTATTTTTCGGTACATTTATCTCCACCCCAAACACACACACACGGATATTTTCTAATAATAGTGTATTTTGACACTTGATTTTGTTTTATAGATTTTTAATAAAGATTTCATGATTTTTCGTTTTTTGAGTATTAGATTTTTGTTTGGGATGTTAGAAATATTATCATCGATTTAATGTAAATTCATTAAAAAGAACATAAAATTACCTATCTTTTACATGTGCAAATTTTGGATAGGCTCTATCCTTATGTTATATGCGAAAACGTAATTTTTAGTTTTAACGGTTATATTTTCGAAAGATATAGCAATTTAAAATTAATATATAAGAACAAAGAATATCATATTGAAACAATTAATTTATTTTGAGGAAGCTGAGTGTAAATAAATTAGCAGTGGCTTTTATAAAGGGTTAGTCATAATTTCCATTTGATAAATTATATCAAACATTTTAGGAGACTGTGAAAAAAATATTATTTGTACTTTGCACTTACCTGAATGTATAGATAATTCTTATGTATAAATAAAGTAAGTAAAAGAATAGTAAAAATTAAGTTTATTCAGTATCAAAGTAATCGTTTGAAACTTATTTCTGAACGAAAATTGTTTCTTCGTCTTATAAATGTTATTTGAATACTTTCAGTCATGTCCTCTTGTTATAACTATTCAAAAAACTATTGAAATATTTTATTTAAATGCGTTTGTTTACTGCAATAGTCAAAACAGTTAACGAGTTACAAGAGCAAGATTGAGCAATTTCTTGGTGGTAATATTATTAATAAATGTTAAAAAAATTTGTCTTTTTAAATTTAATAATTTTTCATCGTTTCTCGTGGTGCACGATTGCACAGACTTCAATAAGTCAAAAAGCCAGCTAAATTCTGGCTTGGAGAAGAAAAACAGTGTTCATTTCGGTGGCGTACGAGGCAATTCTGTTGTTGCAAGCGTCTCCTAACACGGTCTTTTGCCGGCGGAAAAGATTTACGCAATTGCTTCCACAGAATAATAGCTGCCATAATCCAACTGCAACAAGCCCGAGCACATACGCGCCAACTGCTAAGATCAAGATATTTTGTTTCTAACAAGATGGAGCGTCGCAAAAATTTCATGATAAAGCTTAGAACAGGCAATAACTGTTATGGTGCCATAATACCTGAAACAAGATTCTAGGATGCAACCGACTCTCTCGCAGTGATTGTGTTTTTTCTAAACAACTTTCTATAGATTTGTATAAAATATATATGTTATTCTATTAAATTATTAGATTTTGATAATTTATTACGTTACATGGAACATCCTAAGCTCATATTAGTTTAGTCTTTTATTAATTACTAGCAAGAACCGCTCGCTCGTGTTTTGGAATCAATAAAAATGTATTACTGTAATATTTTAACAATATTTTATTATACAATCTTTTTTTTTTAATATTTGATAACTTTGTAATATTTAATTTATTAGGTAATTATCTGGCACACGTACGTATGTATGGACGTACGTATGTATGGACGTACGTTAGAGGATCCGCTATTATTATGTATAGATAGAAGATATATGCAGATGAAATATTTTAAGAGAGAGAAAATGGAAAGTAAATGTATAGAATAAAAAGCCCGGAAAAATATTTTCAGAAATTATAACATCAAAAGATAATTATAACAGAATTTTTTCTATACTAGTGGTAATCCATTAATATAATGTAGATAGATAGATATAGAAAATAAGTGCACGTACACTCATAATGATGAATTTTCGATAGCAGTAAATAATATCGATAATAAAGAGATATCATACGCAGCATCCTGGATATTTGAACGACGCCCGAAATGATCATCTAATATCGATAATATCGACAGTAAAGAAAAATCATACGCAGCATCAAGTACATCTAGACCACACCCGAGATGATCATCACGCACACGTGCACAGACACCCATTATGAAGAATCTTCGATAGCAGTAAATAATATCGATATTACTGAAAAATCATATACAGCCTCCCAGACATCTGGACCACACCCGAGGTGATCATCTCGCATACGTGCACGGGCATCCACTGTAAAATTATCGATAGTAATAAAAAGTATCAATAATACTGAAAAATCATACGTAGCCTCCGGGACATCTGGACCATGTACGAGATGATCATCTCGCACACGTGCACGTACATCCACTGTAAAATTATCGATAGTATTATAAAGTATCGATAATAGTGAAAAATCATATGCAGCATCCGGGAGATCTGAATCACACCCGAGTCGATCATCTCGCACACGTGTATGTACACCCACGATAAGAAATTATCGATAGTAGTAAAAAATATCGATAACAGTGAAAAATCATACGCAGCCTCCAGGACATCTGGACCACACCCGAGATGGTCATCTCGCACACGTGCACGTACGCCCAGCGTAAAATTATCGATAGTAGTAAAAAGCATCGATAATAGTAAAGAATCATATGCAGCCTCCAGGACATCTGGACGACACCCTAGATGATCATCTTGCATACGTGCACGTAGAGAGACTGAAAATAATTATCGATACGTACGTATGTACACACGTTATAGGATCCTCCGCTAATATTATGGTGTGTAGATTGTAGATAAATGGAGATGTAATATTTTAAGAGAGGGAGGATGGAAGATGAATGTATAGAGAAAGGCCGGAAGGCCAACAAATAATCTTATCAGAAATTTTGTACAACAGTGGTATTCCGTTAATATAGTGTAGATTCCTGAGACATATAGTATTTTGCTATGAAAGATTCCAATATCTCTCTTTAAACTGTAATTGAGAAATCAATATTCACCTTCATTTATACTTTCAAGGAGAGAGCACACCCTCCGGGAAACGAATTTTATAATTTATTCTAATGGACCCTTGTTTTCGAGATATAAGATAATTTACTCCAAATATACATCATTTTAATGAAATGACCTAAAAGTCATAAAAAATAGACGGAAATTTCTTTAAGCTTTTTTACGTATAAGAATATTAATCTGATGAAATGTTATTAACATTTGAAGATAGTGACTAAAAATGCATAGAAAATCAACGAATTTAAAATGGACTATGCACACTCTACATATTTAAACTATATACGGTGCTATTATTCTACACCGAGAAATTATACACGACAATTTTGTGCACAACAATTCTCTACACCTAATTTTGGTTCAAAATAAGTCGATTGTGAAACTCTACACAAAAGAGTACTACACAACAATTCTTTAAACATAGTTTTTGTTCGAATTGTGTAAATGTGAAAACCCTACACATAAGCACACTACACAACAAATCTCTACACGTGATTTTCGTTGGAAATTGTGTCAAATGGAACTTCATTTTAACAAAAACTAAGTATGTGTAGAGAATTTATTGCGTAGTATTATTGTGTGTAGGGTTTTACAATCGCCATATTTAGATCCAAAATTAGGCATAGAGAATTATTGTGCATTCGGTGTAGAATAATAGCACCGTATACAGTTTGAATATGTACAGTGTGCATAGTTCCATTAAAAGAGTTCAATTTCTTCGAATATTCATGCAATTTCGATCACCTTCTTCAATTTTAAATAACTTTTAATCAGAGCAATGCTTTTATACGTTACAGAGCTTAAATAAAAGCTTTTTCCGCCTACTTTTCATTGTCTTTTGAGTCATTTTTTAATAATAAAATCTTGTAGAGTTACGGTCAGAAGAAGAGGTACCTTTTTCCATTAAAAGAACGCATATTTAGAGTGAATTACCTCGTATCTCGACAATAGGGGCCCATTAGAATGAATTGTGGGTGCTAGGCTTCATTATTAGGTACCAGAAACTACCTACTAAAGTCTGATCGAAACTCGTTTCTCGGAGGATGTGTACTCTCCTAGTTAATTGAAGTATAATTGGATTGAGAAATTAAAACAATAGAATCTAGAGATCTGCTTGAACAATTTTCATTTATATAATTGTAAAACGTAGTTCTTTTTCTTTTAAAAACTAAAATAATAATAGTATAATATCTATTATTTTCTCTTTATACTTTATAAAGCCTTAACCATCTAAGTCCCAGACATAAAAATCATCGTCAAAAAGTTCTGAAACATTTGGGGGGGGTGATTGTTGGGCCTTGGGATTTGGATACGAGCAATAATAGTATATTATGTACCAAGGGCGAGAAGTGAAGATGAATACTACAAACATACCAGGTCAAAAAGAACCTCTTGCCCGTAGTGCATACTATATTTTTTATAACGCGTGTATTGGTTTTCATAGACCAAGTTTAGGCCAGTTCTATTCTCATTTCTATTGGCTTCTGAACGAGCGAGTAAATACTTTACGTCTACCAGTCGGAAAACGGTCACTTCAATTCCGATTTTAAGAACGATAAAACGCGAAAATCGTGTATGTATTACAATTATTTTTAGTTTTGTCGATTATTATACGATCAAAAATAACTTAGACTTACCTAACCAGATCGGAAATAGTCCACTTCGACCTAATCTATATATTTAGAATACATAATTTCGAGTTGATTACGTAGGACCCACCATGACTTAAAGTGTTAAAGTTATTATTACTGTATTGTATCCAATAAGTGTAAAATATGCAATCCCTTAAAAGTTATAAAGCAGGAAATTGAAGGATCTTGCAGGCTTACGTTTAACGGGTTTAGTAACTAAAAATAAAAATAATGACCTACAATGAAGCTTAAGCTAGCCGCATCGAGATTAGCAGCATCGAGGACTAAATCGGCGTTGCGGAGTAAAAAAATTCTTTAATTTCATTATATTTTGCATACGCAGGAAGTATTTAAACTTGTTAATGAAATAAAAGTATTTTTACTCCTGGACCCCTGCGACACTGATTTAACTCTAAATGCAGCTACGCTCGATGCAGCTAGGTTCAACTTCATAACCTACGATGAAAATAGAGATTTATGATAAAACAATAAAGGACTATAATTCATAAAGTTGAAAACCAATCAACTTAGAATATTGCTTACTAAAATGTGGAAAATCTATTAACAGAATAAAATCTCCAATTAAATCACTTTTTAAAGAATTTAGTTATTATAGCAAAAACATTTTTTTAATTTAAACTGGAAGAAGATTTATTTTTTAAAACTTGTTAATTGTTACATTTTATTAAAAAGTATTTATTTAGACACTAGTATTTGGGTATGATTAAATCGAGGAATATTTATTAAAATTTAACTTTGAATAATTATAAATTTTGCAGAGAAATATTTGATGAAAATTGAATTAAGTTAACATTACAGCGTTATTTGTTTTTATTAAATTTAAAAATTATTTTAAGGAGGGTCAGGAGTTACAAAAGAATCAATTAATTTTATTTTATTTTTCTTTCTATTTTGTTAAAACTTGTTAGTGTCAATCATTGTATATCTTATACTAGTACACCTTATGTAAAGGTAAAGTAAAGCTCCGTTTTCCTACCGGCCGGCAAAAAAGTAGTGAGCGGACAAAAAAGCATCTTCCAAAGATACTTTTTTGTCCGCTAAAGATTTTTTTTTAAATAGGCCCTAAAGCGTTTAGGCCCCCAATATTTGTAGTATCATCTGTATGATACCACATGTTTATGGAGACCTAAACACTCTAGTAGCCTGAGTTTTAAAACTTTGTCCTAAAAATGTTTAGACTCTCCAAAACCTGGGGTTCCATCAAGATGATTACTAGATTACATGTTTATTTATAAACAACTAGCATCCCCGTCACGGCTTCGCCCGTGCTAATAGTGCGTGGAACTCACAAGTAAATAATATCTATTACTCGTATTTGACTTGGAGACTTGAAATTTTATAATATAATAAAATATATATGTGTTATGGTTTAGATAGGAAAGGATTTTACCCCTTTTGGGTAACCATAAATCCATAAATTGATATTTAGGTAGTTTCATAGGCAACCTTTGTGAATAAAAATCGAATTCATAACTTTCGATATTCCGAAAATATCGATAAAAACGTAAAAAAACCCGTTTACATCCTTTTCACCCTCTTAGAGGTAAAATCTATCCTTATCTCACCCCTACACCATGAGATATATACCACACAAATGTCAAGTCTATAGATCCAGTGGTTTGGTCTGGACGTCGATGAGTGAATAAGTGAGTCAGTGAGCCAGTGAGTAGGTGTATCGAACATCTTCTTTTATAGATATAGATTGATTTATTAGTTGAAAATTAACCTGAAGAAATTTATACTTTTTCAAAAAATTCGCGCATGAATTAACTTAATCTTTTGTCTTCAGTAAAATCTTGTTTCGTTGGAGAAATTAAAGAAATATAGTACAAAAATATTAGAACACATTTCACCCTTTTCACCCCTTAGGGCTGGAATTTCGGCAAACCCAGAAATTCGTTGTTACATAATCGTATTTCTGATATTTTGTCGCTAGAATCAATTTAAAATCTTATTTCCTTGCAGAAATACAGTAAAAAAACATAAAAGCACATTTCATCCCTTTTCACCCCTTAGGGGTGGAATTTCAAAAAACCCTTTCTTAGTGAGCACCTACCATTTAGTAGGAAAATACCCACAAATTTTCAAGTTGATCGGTCCAGTGGTTTTGGCTGAGCGTTGATGAATCAGTCAGTCAGTTAGTTCGGTCATGTTCTTATATGTATATAGAAGATATTTCCACACTCATCGTAAAATACTCAAAAAACCAACGCAAACTATCGAAAATAATGCAGGATCACAGTGATATTACTCACGATTGTCTAGGGCTCTCAGACTCCTAATGCCTTCTTAAGGCTATATCGCCTTTATATATACTCTAGGCTCGATTGTTTCACTTACGGGTAAGGCTCAGCGTAGCCATCTAGTGGTACTTTATCGGTACTATATACTTTACTATGTATGTGAGACATGTATGAATCTACTTTGATTGGAGAACATAGTAAAAGAACGAAAAAACACATCTTAACTTTTTCCATCCCCCCCCCCCGGGATGGAATTTCATAAAACCCAGAAATCGTTCTTTATATAATCTCATTCTATATATTTCGCCGCAAAAACCGTCTCAAAATCTATTTTCAATGAAGAAATATAGTAAAAGAACTAAAAATCACATTTTAACCCTTTCCACCCCCTAGGGGTGAAATTTTAAAAACCGTCACTTAGTGAGCACCTACTATGTGGGTGGAACGTACCCACAAATTTGCAAGCCGATCGATCCAGTGGTTTTGGCTGGGCGTTGATGAATCAGTCAGTCAGGACAAGTTCTTTTATGTATATAGTTAAGTTTTTCCGTAGCATAAATTATTTTAAAATTTTCTTTCGTTCGATCTGTCAAACGACATTCACGGAACAAAATAAGACACCAATCATTAAAATTGAATAGAAAACTAGAATTTTTTGCATTTTTAATTACTTTTTTTCAATTGACAATAAGCGTGTTTGCAACATCACAATTGTTGTTTAAAAAAAATGTATGTACATAAGGTATACTAGTATAAGATATACAATGATTAACACTAACACGTTTTAACAAAATAGAAAGAAAAATGAAAATAAATTGGTCCTTTTTTAACTCCTGAACCTCCTTAAGTATATAATTGAACGCAAAGTGACCGTGCATACTTCAAAAATTATTAATTACACGATAAAGTCTTCGCGAAATATAATTAAGCGTTAACATTGAAATTCAAAGTAATTAACACATCTTGAAAATCAGGTAATACTTGAGCCAACAATCGCCCGGAAGCATTAATAAAGTCTGTTCCATCCGACTGTTATTCCACGAGAAGCCCGGTGTAATTCATCGCCTTGGATATTAAAATACAAAACACAGAAACAAAAGAGCCGGAAGGCTTTTATTACGATTACAAGCCACGAAAGCATAAAGGACGAACAATACTGCCAAGTAGGTAGCTGGCTCTGATGCGTCTGGAAACGTGAAAGAGGAGATTGAAATTAATAAGAAGCTCGATTCAACAAGTGATGTTCCGCACTGATACTGCTGCTACTGCCATCGCTACTATACTGCTTCATTTTACGATCGCGCGCAAGAAATTCCATTCCGAAGATCTTTTAACGACAATAACTCGCGGAATTTTTTACACAATCGCGCGGATAAATGATTTACCGGGGAATGTTTTCATCGGCCGCGACGTTTATTCCCCCCCGTTCGTAAACGGAAATTTTCCACGTTCTGTCCTGCCGCTGATAGTGCTCTGTATTTAGGAAGTGGCGTAGTTGCAAATGACTACGTCGACCAGAAAGAACAGATAGAGAGAAAAATAGAAAAGGAAAGCTCAAGCAAAAGCACGCGTGTGATGGTCGGCGATCGAATAGAAAGGCGGTATTACACACGCGTTGCGTTTGAAGGCTCAATGTAGAAAGGCTTTTGCTCGCACTCTGCTACTGATATCCCCTCCTTCATCTCCTCCCTCTGCCCCCTCTCTCTCTCTCTCGTTCTCTCTCTCTCTCTCTCTCACTCTCTCTCTCTCTCTCTCTCTCACTCTCACTCACTCTCTCTCTCACTCTCTCTCTCTCACTCTCTCTCTCACTCTCTCTCTCACTCTCTCTCTCACTCTCTCTCTCTTTCACATTCTGTACACTTCCTCGTACGGTATACAAGTTCCCAGCGAAAAATGTTCCGGTCTCGGATATAAATGCAGACCTTTCTCGAGAATATGTTTTCTAGATTATTCACAGCACAATAAAGCAAGGTGAATACGGACATACGTGAGGAAAAACCTAAAGCGTTCAATCCATTTCATTTTTATGTTTTCGTTGTATTGGGATGACAGTTTTTTGAAAGAAGGCCAATTAAAATAAATAACTACGCTGATGCATCCCAGAGCATATTTTATTTTCTCAGGTTTGTAAACATTTCAGTTTCGTCAACATAACAAAAGTTTTGTAAACATCAAAAAATATTATTGAAAAGTAAAGTAACGTTAAACTACCCTGTTATTTGAAAACAAGGGGAATCACGTTTTCTATTTAATTTTCAATTGAAAAAAAAAATATTTTTTTGGCACCTTGTTGTTTTTGGGACATTATGCTAGCTTATGCTTAAAATGGGTAGGACTACATCATACATCCGAATGTAAAAGGGAAAACCAGCATAATAACTGCCCAAACTGTACATTCAGCAATACTACGTACAAGACTAATCTATACACCAAACATGTAGTTACGGATTGTATTGAATGTGAAATATTAAAAAACAAGATAAAGAAGTATATAAAAGTTTATAAAAGTCGAAACCGGAAAATGACAACGAGTCCTTCTTTATCATCGGTGTCACCGTCAAAATTAAATACAACATCGCCAAGAGAACATAGAGGCGCAAAAAGAGGAACGGAAAATGCAGCAAAATCCAGATTTTATTAGAGTATTACAAGCTGAAAGTATATTTTGCGACGTCAGATCTCTTCATAATAATGTAGCCTGTGGCGAAAAATTAATCATATACGTAAATATAAAAAGTCTTAATGCTAATTATAACAAATTAGAAGTGTTTGTAGAGGAGATGATAAACAAGTCTTTTGTGATAGTCGGTGCCGAAACATGGAACTTAGAACACTATCAATACTATCAATTAAAAGATTATAAAATTTTTTACAATAACAGTACAATAAACAAACTAGCTGGTGTTGTTATGCATATTTGAACTGATGTTATTGAGAGAACACAAACCATTGTAATTCATTGATTGAGCATTCTAAGCTCGTGTATAAAAATAGATTCTGAGAGTGCTATTGAGATCTCTGCATTGTACAGACCACATGATGTACAAAAAAGTGAATTTATATACATACTAAAATGATATATAAAGAATAGTAAACATATAAAAAATCACTGCATAGTGGGAGATTTCAATATTGACTTGATAAATTTAGATAATATCAACTTAGAATTTCTGAAATACTTCATGGAAAATGAATACATTCCATGTTTTCAAACAGTAACGAGACAACATGTTTTCATAAAAAGTAATAAGATTAAATCAAAATCATACAAATTACACTATTCGATACCAGACCACCTCCCATTGATAATAAGAATAGATAAAATAGAATTGAAACAAAAAGATAATATGACTGATTCATACATCAATTACAATAAACTATATAAGGAGGCAAGTAAAATAAGTTGGACCACAACATTATCTATGCAAGATCCTGATATAGCGATAAATACAATAATCAACAAAACAAGAAATTGTGTTCTTACATCTACAGTAAAAGAAATCGAACAAAAATACTAACACACCCAGGAAAAAATGAATCAATAAGAGTATAATTATGTCTACTGAAACTAAACAATTACTCTATAGTGTGTGGAGAAAAGATCCAACAAATATGATACTAACAAATCAGTACAATAATTATACAAAAATAGTAGAAAAAGTGATTAAAGATGCTAAACTCATCTATGAGAGCGATCAAGTGCACAAAAATAGTCAAAATCCAAAATCGTTACGGAAAATTATAAATTCTAAATTGAACAAAAAAGAAAATCGAAACAACTCTGACATACATTATATACAACAAGACAATAAAAAGATAACTGACTCACGATAAATATCAAATAATTTGAATTCGTTTTTCTGCAATATTGGAGAAAAGCTTAGTAACAAAATCAACATACCTGATAATATAGATTTAGATCTACCTCCCAATAATTCTAATACTATTTTTATTAATCCCACAAATAATGAAGAAGTTATGAAAATTATAAAGAACGTGAAAAACAGAGCTGGAGGGGTTGATAATATAAATATTAAAACAGTAATAACAATATCTATGTACATAAAAATGCCACTAGTACATATTTTCAATCTTTGCATCGAAAAATCGATCTCGCTAAAAAGTCTCAAAGAAGCAGAAATCATCCCTATTTTTAAAGCTAATAACAGGCACAGTCTGTCGAACTACAGACCTATCTCTCTCATATCAAATATACAACATTTTTTGAAAAAATAATATTCAATAGAATATATGATGTTGTGGATAAAAGTAATATACTAGCTGACAATCAATTTAGATTTATTAAAAATAGGGGAACAACTGATGCATTAAAACATATCACAAAAATTATATACAGTAAATTAGATAAAACCAAACCAATAATCGCCACATTCCTAGACCTATTAAAAGCTTTTGATACGGTCAATCATAAAATTCTATTAGATAAACGGTACACATATGGAATTAGTGGAATTCACATAAACTATTAAAAAGCTACATAACAAATAGACAAAAGAGAGTCAGAGTAATTGTCTGGATTAGTGATAATTAAGAAATGATTACAGGCGTACCTCAAGGAACTATATTAGGTCCACTACTTTCTATATTATACGTAAATGATTACTAAATAAAATTCTAGTTTATCATATGCAGAGTATACGGTTATCATATCAACAGACAATACGTGGATATATGCTCAAGATAAAATGAATGTACACTTAGAAAATGTAGCCACTTGGTTGGCTTTAAATGAACTATTTTTTTAAATGTGAATAGAACTGCATACATAACTTTCGGTAATTATGTTAATATGTCCCAAATACTTTAAAAGTAAAAATCGGCGTAAAATAAATAAATAGAGTAGAAAGTTGGAAATACCTAGAAATAGTGTTTGGTTTTAACATGAAATGGGATAAACACATTGAACAGGTTTTACAAAAAACAAAATGTCTAGTTTTTATTTTTTCCAAAATATCCATGATAATGCAATTTAAAACATTCATGATTGTTTATTATGCATTTTCCATAGCTATATTAACTACGGCATAATTACTTGAGGGGGGGGGGGGCACATAAAAACCATCTCTATTTGTTACAGAGTCTGCAAAATAGAATTTTAAAAATTATAAGCAAGAACACGTTCATATCTCACAATTACGCATTAAATCTTGAGCAGTTATTCACTTTAAATTCATTACTACATCATTATACTGAATTACAAAACAATTTCTTAGAGTCTACAAGTATATCGAGAAATGAAAGTTTATAACTAACAAAAATAACTAAAACTATTAGTAACAAAAACAGCTATGTTGTAGAAATAAGAACTTAACTAAACTAAACTAATCTGAAAATGATAAACAATTAATATATATTTAAATTTTAAAAATATGCTCTATACTTGTATATAAAATACAGGAATTGAGCATTAAATTTGTTATATATCACGAGGAGTAAGAAATTCTCATACTACGATGGACGATACTTTCTGATAATATTGTTTGTTAATTAATTTTAGTTTTAGGTATATTTTTAAGTATTTGTAGTTTAAGATAGTTATAAGTCTTGCCAGACCTTGTACAGGTAATATTATTACCTCTATAGAAATTTTGCAATATGTAAATTAATTTTCTGGTAAATGAATAAAGGTGTTTGTCAAAAAGTTGAACAATTCTTGTCCCTCCTGTTTTACAAGGTAATAGAGCATTATATGAATCTCAAAAAAATAATACTACAACCGGACTATCGTAAACAACAATCTGCAAAATATTCAGAATATCAAGTATTTTCTATTCTGAGTAAGAAATAAAAAACTATGCAAAGTGTCTTGTCCGTCCCGTGTCCCAAGCCTTAATTTCATTCGAATATACCAAGAAATTTAGTAATACACTAAATTTTAACCAAAGAAAATTACAAAGAGGGTTAATGTAAGTCTTAGTTAATCCAAAAATGATGCTCGATCTTTTAATGCGCATATTCTGTTTGTGTATAGTTGTTTCGAAATGGGTCCCCTAATTTTGATGTCTTGTCCATTCCAAGGGCTTTATTCAAAGAAAGTTGTATTAAAATATATTTTGGGTTTCAAGGACTTTATTTTTTTGAAAATCATACTTTTAAAAGGAGCCAACTTTTTAACAATCACCCATAAATAAATAATAAATAAATAAATAATTATATGTGAAAATTATTATACACAAGTAGTACTATATTCAGGTACTTATATTTTTCATTAAAAAATACAATACTGGCCATTATTTAAAATTTAGTAAAATTTAATTTGAGAAGTTTATGTAGAATTCTTCAGGAACGTACAAAGATATTCATCATACTCATACTTTCTCCCGCGTTATTTAGTCGAACATAAACCTCCGTTATCCGAGTTCCTCTCCGAAGCTAAACGAATGCATTTTTCTTCTCACATAAATAGATTTTCTTTTAAGGTATGAAACTAATTTAAAAAACCGCTTCCAATTCAATGGCACTTAGCTTTCTGAAGCTAAATTAATTATTCTGATATGAAATTCTTTGTTCTAATAAATTAATTTTAAATTGTTATATCTCTTTCTAAATAATACCTCAAGTAGGATCTGCTTCTTTATCACTGATAGTTTGACAAAAGATAATTTTTAACTAAAATTACTAAAATTACAGAACGATAGGTAATAATTCTTATTACAGCAATTTTTTATCTACGCGTAATTTATTTAAATTATTTAATTATTTAAATTAACTGTAATCAGATGTTAGTACGTAGATTTTCTGAATTCCTAACCAACTAAATATTTGTGAAAGATTTGTAAAACCAAAACTCAAAAAACCAAAAATCGAAAAATTTTTATAAAAAAAGTGAGTCGATGAATGTTTAAATTTTGTTTTAATTTCGAATCTTAAGTCGTAGTAAAGAACTACCATTTTGGAAAGTTTAAAATCAAATGCTACCGATATACCTCCAGTATTCACTACTGAATAAAAATCGTTTTTTTCAAAAAGATTCTTTTCCCTTCAAAAAAAAGATAAAGTCTAAGAAGTTTAACAGAATATTCTTATCCATATTCCTAATCATCTGAATTATTTTCAAAAATTTTTCTTATATTTTACAGATATAACCGTTTGAAAAATATGACGATTGCGGGAATAACATAACAAAGGAAATAGCTTATTCAAAATTACGGGTAGGAAAAAATAGGTATTTTTATGCTCTTTCAAATGCGTTATGACTCAATTGATAATTTTATTTCTAAGGTATCAAAAAACTCAAAGCACTAAAACTCAAAAATCGAAAAACTGCTCAAAAAACAAAAATACATCAAAAGACGAAAAAAAAGTTTTTTGAGCAGCCGTCCTTAAAGAAAAACAAAACTAGGGGCCTCGAAACATTAATTTTCACCGTATATATTCAGAGCAAAGTAATCCACATCCATACACACACACGCGCGCACGCACACACACATACATACACAAAACACAATACATACACACACACACAAATACACATATACACACACTCACACAAATTTTATAGAAATAGTGTATTTTGATTCCCAGTATCTCAAAACATGTTTCTAACATGTATTTAGCAAATCTGTATGAGGAAGCAAAACTGGAAAATTATCTGACAAATTTCGCTTAAAATTAATTATAGTTAGAATATATAAAATTTACCTTATTTTTAATATGATGGGTTAGCGAAAAGTGTTAATTAAGCTTTATTAGTCAAACATTTATAATTACCATACTACAGTTATACGAGTAAGTTCTGCGAGGAGAAAAATCAGTGAGTATAAAAGAGAAGCTTACCGAGGCTGTAATAGGAAGACAAAATTCCAAATAAATTCCAGCTGCTAGTGAGAATTTACTTTGGCACTCTCGGGAGAGAGAAAAAGCTAAGCGAATTTCATCACGACCTCATCAATCAAAGAGAATACAAGCAGCTCAGCAACTGGCTCGGCCAGCTCGAGCACAGCATTTTCTCGAGTCGCTCTTAACAGGAGTAGACTACTCGAATATTGCTGTTATATATATATATATATATATATATATATACCTGTACATGATTACGTAGCGTCCTCGCCGAAGCTCCGTAATGCATCCACGTCTACGTGTGTTTCTACCTTCTTCTTCTTTATACGAAAATAGGAGTCAGACGGATGCAGTGGCTCATGATATAACGGTTATTACATGACCTTTTACATAAGAAGGCTTATCGATCAAACCTAATTGATCTGCATAGCAAACAAACGCCCCCTCCCTTTTAAGTGGATAGTACACTTTGTGTCCCCCTGATTAATAGGGCTATAGACAGCTCGCTAATTAGAGAACTTGTCGAAAAACGTGAAGTTCGCAGTCTTTAAAAGGTAATTCCGTTGAAAACTTTGATTATTGCATTATTCTTCAAAATTTTCATATAGAGAGCCTTAATAGCCATACTTCAGATGTAAATGTATTTTTTTTTTTTTTTTAAATGGCATTTCGAACTCGAAAGTTCATCGCCTCATCTACGCAAGCCTTCCATGTTTCCCTATTTTGTGCCAACCCCATCCATTTCGCGCCTTCCCGCCCAATTTCAGTTATGTCTGATTTTACGTTATCCTCCCATCTGCGTCTAGGTCTACCAAGAGGCCGAGTTGCTTTCGGTTTTCCTTTCATTATGCGCGCTGCTGTACGATCATCGCCCATTCTTGCCACGTGCCCTGCCCATCTTAGTCTCCGTGATTTTATTATTCTGTTAAGATGTAAATGTATGTAAAGTAAAATTACGAAATTCCGTAGCTGATATTACGGACATTCTCTAAATAGAGCGCTGTTCTCCTTATCTCACAATTGTCCAAAGAAAAAAATCAAAGTTGTCTCTTTGCGTAAATCGAAAATGACTATTAGGAAAGCGATAGCAAACTTTTTTCCCGATATACTTTCATGGTGACTGAACAATCTGAATGGTCTATCTTGATAAAGACATTTGTGGATCACGATGAAAGCAGAGGTGAGCATAATAGGAATAAGAGAAAAAGCAAGAAGGACTGACTTTTCTGAAAGGAATATCCATTAGTTTCCTGCATTCTCAAAAGAGCTTTCTTGTTTCCCAGAAAAAAAAAAGGAAGAAGAGTCCTATCATTACACAAATCTAACGTCAATGCTTCAATGCAGTCTCATAGTGCGCCACATATATTATCTTTTCAAATTTCTTGTATACAAAAAAGCCTGCATCTTTTTAGAAAACTATTAGATGATAATTATTTTACTTAACAAAAAATAGATTTTTCCTCAAATTCAGTAACATTTCATTATCCGCAGATTAAACTATTTCTCTATCTCAAAAAAATGTAATTATAACTTAAAAGGGCAGACCTGGGTAGAAACCCAAAAAAAATGATATTGTATTAGTACCGAACTGTTTAGATGTAATTTATAACATTTGGAGCTTCTGTTTCCAAAAATAGGTACACTTGCCGCCCTCCGTTAATTAGATAGTAAATGCCCGAACATTTGAATACTGGAGTTGAAATAAGCACTTGTTCGATAGTTATATATTAGATTATATCGTTTGTAAATACAAATATCTTCAATCTGTGGCCTGTACCAAGTGACTCCTTTTGATAATCCGTTTTCTTATTTTCAATGTCTCGTAGACTTCCTCGGCAGCCAACCGTCGATATGGGCTGAAATATTTAGGGAATCTTTCTGACGCGTTTTCTCATTAAATGAACGGAGTAGATTATCAAAAAGTCAATAGAAAATTTATTAACATTAAATAACCTAAAATAATTGAATATTCGTATTCGCAATTTAGGATTATATACTTGTAGAAATTTCTCTTGTAATTTTTTTCATAATCTGATCCGCTCATTTTATGAGTAAGCGTATCAGAAAAATTCCACGAGAAATTCCACCCATGTCGATGGCTGGCTGCAGACAAAGTACGCGAGTTAAAAGTAATAAAAAATACATTATTCTGAGATATTTGCATTTAAAGTTGTAAATTGATAACTAATATTACAATATCGGCATTACTTACATTTATGAGATATTTAGTCGCACGAGTTATTTTGAAAGTGTACTAATTTTAGCTCTAGAACAGACTGTTTTATATTCTATTCATAACTTCTATGAGGTTTTATGAAAAAAATTTGTAAATTTTAACAAAACCTTTTTTTTTATGATGGACACACCATTATAATTTTAGTCCTCTTAATAAAATGCTGTAGATTTTTCAAACGAAGGTAGAGCTTCACGTTAAAGAAATAACTTATACTTCAATATATAAAATAAATGATTAAATAAATTATTATGCGTACAAACTTTTATATATAGTTCAGCATTATAAGAATTCTCATTTATAATAAATGTAACTGAACAATTATTGAATTGCAAATTGAAACGCTCATTGTTCAAAAGATTTCTCGTGTGGAATTGTTGGTTAGCCAAATTAATCGACTACTCTTATGTATTGTATCATCATAAGCTGTGTCCAAATCACTCTCGGAACTAATTTTTTTACAATTACTTAGAGCTACTAAAAGCAAGACGACTCAATGATGAGAGAAGTCTCAGTCAAAATCCTAACCATGGTTGTATATAATCAACACCTACGTCAAGTCGGTAAAACAATTGCGAATCATTCTGACGAAACGAGTGAATAATTTCAAGCATGTTGCGCACTCGCTTCCGAATGTTTCGCCCACGATGAAAAAATCGACTGTTTCGCACACGAAAAACAAGCACAAGAAACCATGTTTGGCGCACGGCGTGTTAAAAAAAAATTTAAACTAAATCTCCATATTGCAAAAGTATAAATATCGTCGAATAGAGAAAACATTCGACAAAATACTGGAGACTTTTTTATTTTCTATCCGATTTTAATTCTGAAGGTCTCATTTTGTTCCTTGAAGGATTTTAGAGTGACTTAGCGATATAAAAATTACAAAAAATCCATAAGTTTGCAAAGTTACAGCCAATTGTTTATAAGTCAATACTCATGTTTTTGTAAATTCGTAAATGTACAAGTATAAACTATTGTATAAATGAGACCTTCAAAATTAAAATCGGATAAAAAGTAAAAAAGTCTGCAGTGTTTCGTCGAATCTCTCTCTAGTTAACGATATTTACACTTTGCAATATAGAAATTTTGTTGAAAATTTTCTTTTTCGTCCCTTAGTGTCCTCCTTTTATATAATATCGTTTCTCATATTGTAATATGAAAACAATTTATAATATAAATACTGTATTCTTAACTGCTATTACTCTAATAGAAAAAATAAGAAGTAACAAGCAGATGTTCATAAATTAAATTATTAAATATCTATAATTAAAATTACTATATTACTGATACCTCTTTGAGAAAACCGAGTCCTAAATCAGTTGGCAGCGCATTTTAATATAATTATAAATAATAATATTATGTATCGTTATTATTTTGTTTATATCCTTTACTACATGAGTATACTTAGCCTTACTATACAATAAAGTTCATGGTAATACATTATGCAGTATCAGTAATAAGTGCAAAGAACAGTTTTTGCATAAAATATTTGGGACTCTATGTGTAAAATGAGAGGAAACACAACCTTTTTGTGGATTGTTACTTTATAATTTTTGGAAAACTTCTGCAGTAAGCGAATGCAGTAGCAAGAGCGTTAACAGTAGCAGCAGCAGCAATAGCAACAGCAACATGGCCAGAGGCGGTGGTAGTGGTGGTAGCAGGTCGACCGAAAATCCCGCGAAATTGCGCATTGGGTTTCGAACGTAATCTCATTCAGCGTTTCGTGCAAACATGAATGTAGTAACGCCACTGAGAAGGAGCCAGCGATCGGAATAAAAAAAGTGTCGTGAATGCAAATCCGGTGCGGTCCGCTCATAACTACTAGAACACGCGAGAGATAAAAAGAAATTAAAACTATCCGCTCCGTGCCTAATGGGCCGTTTAACATAACTACACTTCAGTAGCTGATTGCGCGTCATATCGTCAATGTAAATTGCGCTCTGTGCTCCGATCGATACGTCCCTTTATTATATATATGTTTGTATGTGTGTGCTCGGAATCTGAAATACATGAGAATGTATAATGCGTTATTGTTCGCGCTGCACGATAATAGTATCGTTTACTTTCATTATCTTTATTACGGAATTTTTATGTTTTTAATTTATATTAGGATGATATTCTAGAAAAATATTATGCTAGGAAGTGGAGATTATCGAGAATTATTTTGACGTAATCGGTGGATTAGCATGATTTCACGGTGAATAAACTTTGTTTCGATTTAAATTACACCAGTGGGACCCACTTGACAAATGCAATCTTCTATCATTGGTCAATCTCTTTGAAGCTGACGCATTGTAATCTATATCAAAATATATGTTTACAAATCTATAGCTACACCTCATTTATATACATGCATTGTGAAATAACCATATTCAGTAATTTATTCGCTTTATTTGCATCCCACAATTCTAGGCATAAATATTTATGAAAAAATTTGCTCTATAAATGATGAAAAACTATTTTGAATAAAACTTTGCAAGGGAGGAGTCTGTTTATTAGACCTTTTTATATAGATTTGCTGAGTATTTCGAATTTCAAAGTTTAGATTTACACAAATTAGAAATAACTAGTTTCGACAAAAATAAAAAATGAATGTAGAAACAGTCAAAGAGAATATTTAGAGTCCTTAATTAGACGATTTTTGGACTAAGATTGATAATAAGTAGAATAATTATAAGTTAAACAAATTAAAGTATTACTGCTTGAAAATTCGAAATGAGATGTTATTTTTACACTCGTACATCATTTTTCTAATAGTTACACGTTTTCATTGTATTATCTATTTATTCTAATGAATTATTTTTCTATGTTTATGAAACAATATTAATACAATTTCCCTTCATTTATTTGGACGTCGAATTATTGACATATGTTCATTTTAGCATTAGTTATATTTAGTGTCGAAACTATGAACATTCTTTTTTATCTATTTGATGCAACGAAAATTTTAAATTTATAGCAGATCTATAAAAAAACAGTCTAATAAACAGTCTAATAACCCCCCCTTTCAAAAACAAACAGTTTTTGATAGTAAAACTAAAACGAGATAAAGTAGAATTTGATTATAAATAAAATCGTATCGTACAAAAGTAGAAAAAAAACGCTGCTAATTCATTGGCACTTAGCTTTTTCAAATTTAATTAAATTTTTATATATAAAATTATATGATCTAATATATCAATTAAATTATGTAAGCAGTTGTTAGTACGATTCACTTAATATTTTTTGATTAACAAAATAATGGAAAGAGTTTATCCACAATTTCGGATTGTAAAAGATAGGTATTTTACGCTCTTTTAAATATATTTACACTGAATTGATTATATTATTTCTAACACACCAAAAGACTCAAAACAAAACTAAAACAAAAAAATCGAAAAATTGTTAAAACAACAAAAACACTAAAAGAAATACGAACATTATATAAATAGTGTATTTGTATTGCACATGTCCTTAAATATATTTATAGCTTATGTATATTAAATAAATTGTCGATCTCAGAATATCATAAATAAAAAAATTGTTTCAAAACAAAAATGAGTTGATGAATCTTGAAATTTCTTTTTAATTTAAAATCTTCATTAATAGGAAAAAAATGAGCTCCTTTGGTAAAAAATGACTGCACTGTTCTTGAGATATATTCGATCAAAATAAAAATTAAAAAAAAATCAGATATCTCAGAAAATAAAAGATCTCATGATCTGGGCAAACATACAGATTATCAGATAGTAAAAAGCTACCTTTTTAGAAGGTTTCAGATAAAATGCTGCCGATTTACTCCAGTTATCGTTGGAGAAAGAAAATCTATTTTTCTTACAAAATTATTTTTTCCTCGACAAAAGAAAAAGATCAAGACTCAAAAATTGTATTGCACATTCTTCAATATGTTACTAATAACCTCCAATATTTCAAACATTTTTCGTCTAATGTTTCCGAGATATGACCTTATCCAAACGTTCTGAAAAAGTTAAGCAATTTTATGCTCTATCAAATGCATCTCCGCTGAATCGATGATATTATTTCTAACATATCAAAAAACCCTTAAAACTAAAACTTAAAATTCAGAAAACCGATAAAAAACAAAAATGCACCGAAAAAAATGATCTTTGTCCCCATTCTCTAGAAAAAAACAAAAAAAGATTTAGCCTTGAATCATTAAATTACGCCGTGTATATTAAAAATACTGCTGATCCACGCACACACACATACACACACACATACATACACATGCACACACAGACACACACACACACACACACACACACACATACATACACACCCAACAGATATTTTCTAAAAATAGTGTATCTTGATTCCTAATGTCTTAATACATATTTCTATAATGATTTAACACAACTTTTTTTCAGAGAACTCCGATTTCAGAGGCGTACACATACAGTTCAGAATTTAATTGAAATCGGATAATTGTATGTAGTAGTAACTTATGTGAGATTGATAGCACTTTATCACTTGTATAACTGCTGGTCAGCACTTGTCCATCGGCGTTCAGCTGCATCAAGCGGCAGAGGCGGCCAGGCAGTCTCGATCGATTTGTCCAAAGTACGCCTTAATCCAGCTAATCGATTATTCAAGTACCATGCTGATCCAAGGATCTGGCAACTCCGGCCCCCGATGCAATCTCTGGATACCGTTTGATCGCTCCATTTGTCGGACACTACAAGATAGCGCAGTAACGTCATTTGTCAGACGCTTGGATGCTCGCTCAACCTGCGAGCCGCCTGCACTCTATCCCGAAATCCAATTATTCGCCATGCATGCTTCATTTTTTTATACTTCACTTTTAGAATTTTAATTCTTCTCACCTGCGGATCCTCACGTACGATTCGCCGCTGCAGCGAGCCCGTTCGGCGATACTCGCGCGCGAGCCGAGCTCTGTCCCGCCTTAATTAAACGCGGGGGCCAGCATAGTGCTATGCGGTTTCCACGTGAAGAAGGAAAATCATCCGGAATTCGTGGGAAAAGCGTTCACTTTGCTTGATAACGGAATCTCGGGGTAAAAAACGATTTTTCAAGTCCGTTAGCTCAGGCTTGTGATAAAATATTCAGCGCATACAAATCGATGCTTCCTCGGCGCAAATAAATTCCTTCGAAGTTAAGGAAAATTTAGTGTTGCAAAAAAAAGTATTGATTTAAAACGAGTAGCCGAATAATTTATCTCGCGCAAGCAACTAACGCACGCATATATCCGATTCAAAGCATGTTTTTTTCGGATACGTAGTTCAAAACAGTGATTACGAATGCAAATTGCCGTGCGACTATAAACGCTCTCGACAGCAATGTTAAAATGAGAGCTAATTGACACGCGACAGTGAGTATGGATTTAATTCGAGACATTCTGCATTCACGGAGATTCGGCGATTGCGAAATCGAATGAAATTTGATACATGCAGTGAGACAAGTTTATAATATTGGTAACAAAAATGTACTATAATTTCTAGTGTGAAAAGGATGCAATTAAATATTTCTAGAAAGTGCAACTAAAAAAGTTAGTAACGTATACTAAAAAAAGAATATACTACTACGATAACCTTTACTATTGCCGTTTCTACACCTAGCGAGAGACTGTTAAATCGAGCTTTAATGTTTTAGAAAGATGAAGCGCGTTCTGTCTACACTACACAGCAGTAGATATTCTGTCTTAACCTTAAAAATTAATCGACTGTTTGCATGATTATTGACAATAATTAACGTATTTACGAGACGCATATTGCTTTTATTTGTAGGATCATGAAATATCTTTGACTAAAATATGAAAGAATCTACGTTTTTACACAATTTATTTCAGTGTTCCATAACAAATATTTCTTTAACAAATTGTCCTTTATAATAGTGGCTGCTTCATGTCAAACTTTAATGAATCTTGACCAACTACACAACAGCTCGATTTAACAGTCTCTCACTTTATCATTAAGTGTAGAAAAGGCATATAACTAAAAAGTTTAGTAAAGTTTAGATCATAAAATGTTGAATTTACTCTCTGCTTTGCAATTCTAAAATTACTTTTAAAAAAACTGCTGCGAATCCATTGACACTTAGCTTTCTCAAACTAAATTAATTGCTTCAATATGAAATTCTGTGTTCTAATAAACTAATTTAAATTTCTATATCTCTTTCTAAATAATACCTCAAAAAGAGTGTGCTTTTCTTATCATTGATGGTTTGAAAAAAGATAATTTTTTACTAAAATTACAGAATGATAGGCAATAATCCTTATTACAGCAATTTATTATTTCCACGTAATTGATTAAAATTATTTAAATATTTAAATTAACTGTAATTAGATGTTAGTACGTAGATTTACTGAATTCCTAATCATCTACAGTTTTGTGAATGATTTGTCAACATAGATTTCCGAGATATAACCGTTTAAGCTAAATATGAATTGATTCCTCATAGAGGAAGCGTTGTGATGGTAAAAACAAAGTTTTTCTAAAAACATGTTAGAAACATGTTTTGAGATTCTGGGAATCAAAATACACTATGTTTAGAAAATGGCTGTATGGATGTGTATGTGTGCGTGCGTGCGAAATTTAAAGATTTGTCGACTTGTTTCTTCTTTTCGTTTTCGAGTTTTCTGGTATATTAGAAATATTATGGTCAAATTAGTGTAAATACATCAAAAAGAGTATTTACATAGTATTTTTAAAGTAAAAGTAGAGTGTAAAAGAGAGAAACATAGTATTTTCTATCGTTGTTTTAAATACTCGGATAAAGAATTAAAACATTTAGTGTTGTCAAATTCGCTCATTTTGTGAATATTTTTTTTTGTATCTTTATCTAAACATTGTTATTAGAGATAAAAATTACAAAAAAATGCTGGTACCGTGATTGCATCCGGCCGTTAAATTATGCAACGGCATGTGCGAAAGTTCACGTAAATTGCAGTTATACTCATGGATTTTCGTCATATTTTGAATGGTCTTGTGACCGTCACATGACCGTCTTATGACCTCGATGACAGTCATGTCACATCACTGAATATCTAACACTTGTACCACACAGGAATGTGAACTCCAAATTTTTAATAACACAATTATGAAGAAAAATAAAATTATATTGAATTTTCATTGTAAAAGTAACCTAAAAAAACTACATTTTTAGCTCTATTTATGGGTAACACTTTCTTAATAAATTTATTTTGTGAAATCGGAGTTCATGGTTTTATTCGAATAAGTTGAATAAGATATCCTTTAAGTTTCAGGTTAATTAAGTGTATCCTATGCGCATAAGACTTGCTGAACATTGGAAAACCATAAAGAGAAAACCGCACTTTTGCAAAAAAAAAAGGAAATAATTTTCTGATGAATTAAACCAATTTCTTTATCGCAGAATATCGATCAAAATATTTTTTTAATAATTCCTATGTTTTCTGAAGTTTGTCTGCATAGTATAAAGTAGATTTGGACACGGGTTTGGATTCGGTTATTGTAGGAGCACGTTGGATTGTGTGAAATAAAGTTCAAAAGAAAAATACGTATAAATAACTATTAAGCTCATTAAAATTATTTTTATGGTCAATCTTGCCAATACAAAATTATTTTCTGTTCTAAAAATGTACAAAGTATTAGAAAATGAAATGAAAAAAAATCGAGCTTTTCGTCAAATTTTACTATAGGACCACCTTAATGAAAAACAAAAGAAATGAGCCACGAAACATTAATGTAACACACACATACGTACGCCCGCACGCACACACATCCGCACACATACACAGACCTACACATACACACACACGCACACGCACACGCACGCACACACACACACATCCACACAGATGTTTTCTAAAAATAGTGTATTTTGATTCCCAGTATCTCAAAACATGTTTCTAGCATATTTTTAGCAAAAATTTTTTTTATCATCGCAAAGTTTTCTCTATGAGGAGGCAATAATTGTTTTTAAACGCATTTGTTAAGTATAACAAAATAATAGTAGACTTTGGTGTATTGCGAATTACTTTTTCTCAGTATATCAGAACACTTTTAACCAAGTAAAATCGAAATGACATTTTACCTTTGTATTATCTGGGTTATTATTTTATATTGCCTGCTACTTTAATGGTCGGATGTAAATAAATTTTATTTACTTTTCATTCTCCATTGAAAACCGAGCTAATCCTCCGTACAAACTCATTCATGAATTATAAGTATGGACTGAGTAAACCAACATCAATGAAAGTCAGAGTATAACATACCGTACAATTTCATTAAGTATTCAGCCTGTACAAACTTTCGAATAATTAGCTGAATTTGAGAACTAAATACGTCTATTTCTCGTAGAATAAGATAGAACGGATTCTGACATTGCATCGCGTTATTCCTCAAACCATGGACGGGGACTGACGCACTGGTATAAATTCAAAAAGTAAAGCTCAGATCTTTTGGCGCAAGGGCGCTCGGCAAGCGCAGCAACTCCACTTGGGTTCGACTCCTTAAGCATTTCATAAGATGTCTCTGAGAAATGAGACGAAAAGAAGAGATAACTCGAGTTAAACAGGCCCAAGGAGCTCGGGTGGACGAGCGAGAAAAGTAAGGCTAAGGATGGCAGAAAAAGAGTAAACGAGCTTGACGACGGCGCAAGGCGAAGGAGAAGCGAAGCTGAGGCTGACGCTGAAAAGAGAGAGATAGGAATACGACTTTGACCTCAGAATCACGTCGCGAATACCTATTCCCTAGTAATTGCAAAAGTCTCGCTCCTTCCGGTGCGAGTCGCGAGGCGAGGCTGCAGCAGAAGCACGAGAGGCGGATAAATCGCCGAGCGATCTCCGGATGAGGTCAAGGAAGGAACTTAAGTACCAATTTCCTTAAGGGGCTTAGGCGTGGATGCGATTCCTTATCGTCGCAGTTCGTTACGCGCTCTTTCATCGACGTCGTTACGCATCCGTAACGCTCTCGATGCTCGGATATCCAGCCCGTCGACGCGAGTCTCGCGTCTAATGCATCGATTACCGTTACATTACTGCTAGGACCTAGCAGGCAAAACCCTCTGGCTACGCTCTCGATTCTTCCCGTAATTAACGTTGTATCTGAATTGCGACTGATATTCTCCGTTCGATAAGATAACGTGAATTTCAATGTTACGCCGAATAAGTTTCGGACGTAGTAACGTAGTTTGACGTTAAATGCGGAGTAACGTTCAGTAGTTTTCCTTTATGCTATATTAGTTTTGTGACGATAACAGTAAAAAAATAGTTTTTGAAAGAACATGTTCAAAATAAAGCTAAAGGTATTTGAAATCAAAATACTCTATTTTCAGGAAAGTCCTTACGATAAATGCGTACGTGGAGGCGTGTATAGTATATATCCCTATACAATTTATAATCAATTTAAGATTTTTGGGCCAAATTTTAAATTATATTAATTTAAATATAGTTTCAGATTGAAGTTAATTTAATTGAATTAAATCTAATTAATTTTTTTCTGACTCAATTATTAAACATAAGGTAAACGTACCCATGCTCGAGCGCTTATGCCCAATAATTGGACAGTTGTTCAAAGCTCTGCATATTTTTAAATAAAAGAATATTCGTAACGTTAATTATAAAAATCATTTAATCGATCATTAGTTTATAGATCTGGGGTGATTACGAATTATTTCATGTATCTAATAAACGCTTATTTTCAATATTGTCCGATCATAGGGACCTTATATGTGTTATGTATATTTGGTTTCAGATTCATTTTTACGGGCCTATTTCAATTGTTAAAAATTAAAATTCCGCTATCTTTTAAATTTCTTTCCCATGAATAAATAAACAAAATTTTTTCAAAATAATATTGAAAAAATATCCTATGTTTCTAGACCAGAAACATTTCATCCGATTTCTTATGTGCTATATAGTGAAATCATATTTTATTTTATTTTCGTATGACCTAACCACCTTAACAATTACAAAAAAACAACTGCTACCAATTAATTGGCACTTAACTTCCTCACACTAAATTAATTGTTCCAATATGACATTTTTTGTTTTAAGAAATTAATTTTGTTATATCTCTTTGTAATTAATAGCTAAAAAAGATGTGCTTTTGTATCATTCGTTGTTTTCTCAAAAAGTAATTCAACAACATTTTTTCAACCTAAATTCAATATTTATTTTATTCTCATTACAGTTTTCCATATCACCTTAGAGGTATTTAGACCCTTTAGTTGTGACGGTTATTTTTGTTCTATGATAAAAGTAATTTTTTGTAAGTTATATTTAATAATTTTTACCCAATTTACTTTAAATTTTTCACGTATTTTCTATATTTATACAGTTTTCTACGCTATCGCCGATATCGGCGTTTAAACAAAAAATTACGTTTTTGTATAACAAAAGATAAAGATAGCTTATAGAAAATTTCGCGTCGAGAAAAATAGATAATTGTATGATCTTTGAAATACATTTACACTAAAGCGATCATATTATTTATAAAATACTAAAATAATTTACCTTATCGATTTCAGAATGTCGTAAAATAGAAAAATCGTTATAAAATAAAAACGGATCGATGAATCTCAAAATTTATTTTCATTTTCGAATCTTCATTAAAAATTGAAAAAAGCCCCGGTTAGCAAAATATGCCCGCACCGTTCTCGAGATATAAACAATTAAAAAAAATTTGAAAAGAGACATAACCTCAAATAACTCGAAATATGAAGGGCGTTATAAACTGGGCAAAAAAGAACTCCAGAAATAGTAAAAAGTTACCTTTCTAAAACGTATCAGAAGGAATGATGCCGTTTTACTCAGTTATCGTTCGACATAGAAAATCTTTTTTTCCTCGCAATAAGAAAAGAATTTACAGAATATTTTTCTTCATATTCATATTCTCCTAAAATTTTTTAAATAACTTTCTATATTACATTTGCCAGATAACATTGTTTAATCAATAAAGTACTTTTCCGTATATAACAGAAAAATGGAATTACCTTACTTAAAATTTCGGGCTGCAAAATATAGGTAATATTATGCTCTATCAAATACATTTAAAATAAATCGATAATATTATTTCAAACGTACCAAAAAACCCGAAAACTAAAACTCAAAAATCGAAAAACTGCTGAAATCAATAAAACATTGAAATAAATTCATTTGTTATTATTTTATCTTTCTACACCTAAATAATTAATATTGATGATTCATAATACTATTATAAAAGACATATCTTTGGTTTAGAATGTTTCATTCCTTTAAATAAATACATCCAAGCATTTATTGTTATATTCAAAAAAGACCCAGTCACTCCCGTGGTTCGCAATGCTTTTACTATTATATAGTAACAAAATGGCGTTACGTAATAATGATATAGATGCTAAAAAATTTGAGACTATATCGAAAGATTCAGACGGAATGGAAGTTCGGATCAATACATAATATGGTACTGAACCTCTAAAAAAAAGCAGTGGAACAAAATTTAAAAAGTCGGTGAGTATATTATGTCAGTTTTAAGTAAAAAACTATTATCGCCTGCCAAAAACCAGCTTTATCTATTTTTCATTTAGAATCTGGATCATTTATAGGTTATTGTGGAGGTTCAGTACCAAATTATGTATGCTCTAAACACAACCAACCATAAACTCCTTAGAGGATCGAAAAAGTTAAAACAAATTTGATCAGATGTTCCATCGAGTGTTTATTTTCAGGATGTAACTTATAAAGTGAGTGCACACACTACGGGAAATCGATTTTAATCAGGCTTTGGTAGGTGGTTTTTGGCAATCAGAAACGATGCCAAATACCATCAGTTTTTTCAAATGGACTTTTATTATGTGTTAAAGATATAGCATATTGTACCCCAAATATGTATTACCTAGAACAGAAACTCGAAATATAATAATAGTAGGACGGAAGTGCTTTAGTTAATACGTTCCATAGGGCATAGTTATTAATAATTAAAAATGATGACTAAAAATGCATAAAAAATATTCATACACTTTTACTCACCATATTAAATTGTTAGTAAATGTGGATCAGATTCATATTTTTATATCAGAAAAAGCTTTATGAATTAAAACTCCTCCCGTCTACTTCTATTATCTTTTGGACAATGTTTTTCTAGTATAAACACAAAGTTATGATATTAAATAGAAAAAAACTCTTCTTTAAATAATCTTTTTCCCGGAAATGAGCCATTCTCTTTATTAGATTTAATAATATAATTTCTACTTTTAAAATAAACTGCTAAAATTATACTCCTTAGTTACTAATACAGAAGCTTTTGAAATGATAGTTATTGCTTTTCATTCCATTTTGTCTCAGAGCGTTTATCTAAATGATCAAGCTTATTTTGGATTTAAATTTGCATGAAGAGAGCTAGTTAAAAATGATTATTATTATATTTAAAATTTAGATTAAGTTAATAATTTACTCGTTCAAGTGACATTAGGTTTTTTAATTCTACAAATCAACGAAACTTTTGTACAAAATTTTATTACATTTGAAAATTTCGGAATCTCTTAGGCTTGAGGATAGAATAACTTACCATAACTAAAAATTTGCATCCACAGAAAATTCTTAAAATGGTCATTCTTAATATAAGAGGCAACGAAATTAAAATGTAGAAACGGGGCAAATATTATTTTTCTGGAGATAACGACCAGAAAAATTTATGTCGAATCTAGAAGATATCCAGCTGGCTTGACCTCGAGGAAACATTAAATTCTTAGCTTGTATATATAATGACTTACGGTAATGCCACATTTATTTATTCGGCCAACGTAGACTTTTCATTTTACGAGGATTATATCTTGGCTTGGAGTGAGAAATTTATTTGTCTCGGGGGAGCATTTGAAAGTCAATTCAAATTTGGTGTTATTTTTCACCTTAGGGCGAAGATTCGCTTCTCCCGCGTGTATTGCTCCCACGGCAAAGGGAGAAAAAGCGAGAAAGACGTAACGCAAAGGGGGTAGACGACTAGAATTTAAAGCCAAGTCCCGGAGGATATCGGTATAGCGAGTTGGTGAGGCTTCGAGTTTCACAGAACGTTTGCTTCGAACAAACCTAAAGGAGTCTGAACGACGGGACGCTCGCCCCCAAGCATTTTCGAAAACCGCTTGCGTCCTACAGCTCGAAACGACTCGAGGCTGAGAGAGGGCGAATGACTGGGAACGAGCGTGAGCTTCCACAATTATATTTATTAAGCGCTATCATCGTCTCAATCCCCTTTTCCATTACTCGAAACAATTTTCTTTTATGTGAACGCGATAAAACATTTTCCAAATCGCGGAGTAAAACGCCGAGTTATCCCCTTTGGGGAGAGAGAAATTCTTCCTTTAATTTCCAGTATATTGAATCGAAGACATGAGTAACGTTACCGCACGCGCACTCGCGCCATTCGCGCCGACACTGTCCTCTGCGACCTAACATTTTCAATTAAGAAAACGGCTGGTTAACGGAATTTTTTGTTCATAAAATGAGTGGACAACCCGACATAATCAATTTTCTTGAAATAAGAGAAGAAGCTTGTTTTTCCTTTTCAAATGTATCTGCAATACGTTTTCTTCCACGTCTGGAAAGCATTTTAACTCAGCTTTTTCTCAGTGTTAACTCTTTATATTTCTAATGGAATTTAGCCTCAGTATTGAATGTTTCTCTTAAGCTCAACTATGTGCACTTTACAGTGTAACAATATACTTCGTAATTCATAAAAATTGTAACCAGTCACGATCTTTTTCTCGACTTACAGATTATAGATCTCCATAATATTTGTTTACGTAAACTAAATTGTTAAAAAAGTTTTATATTTTAATATAAATATTGAGGCACATAGAAGCATAATAATGAACATGCATAGGAATAGATTGATTGAATACTTTTTACATGCGTAAAAAGATTCTCGATTATAAAAATAATAATAGTAACTCACGGTGAAATTGGTTTTTCACTTATTAAATTCATTGGCTTCTTACACTGGATTCGCCCAAACTAGAGATGAAGCAGCGCAAAAGTTCTTATCTATAGCACGACTTCATTTTTCACAAGAAGTCAACGTCATGACCAGAGTAAAAATGGTCCAGGCGCGAGCATGCACTATAATGCATGGAGCATAATGCATGGAGCATAATGCATGATCATGCATGATCATGCACGAGATTTGACCGGGATATTCCTGCATGGGTATGCAAGTATCATTAAAAAATGTAAATTATTGTTAAAAAAATTCTACAGCCATATTTAGACTATAATAATAATATTATCTCCAGAAAAACAAAAAAAAAATTATTGCCCAAGGGTAGAGAATCGAACCCAAGACGCCGGCTTTTCAGCTCGACGCATTAGTCGAGTGAGCCACGAACTCGCTTTAAACAATAAAGCATTTTTAGTGTATGTTCGACTCAAACTCGGAAATTTTCGAAGTCCGCGCGAATATTATTTAGAGCAATAAATCTATAATCGAATACATATGATGTCTACATGCTCCTAAGTCTTTATGATTACATTTTTCTGTATTGCGCTATATTTTAAATTAGCTTTAACGTACATGAACATGCATAAACGTGCCTGCACGTGCATATAAGTGAATTTACCTGTTGAAACGTACATGTTTATGCTTGTTGATGTGAAAAACCCAATTGAAAAGAGATCCATTTTTTTAATGACTCTTTAACTTGTATGTATATGCATAAAAGTGAGTGAAAGTATATAAATACGTGTATGCACGCATGGTACAGCATTATCATTTATATGCATGCATTCTTACAAAATTTCAAAATTACCGATTCAAAAAACGTAACCATTCATGCTTGTACAAAATTATAAACAATCATTCACAAGCGTTCTTAATTATTCATGAACTTGCATTAACACACATGAATCTCTATGATCACGCGTATGAATCCCCTGTCAAATTTCGGGCATAATAACGTATAATCATGCATAAATATGTAAAAATTCAAAAAATTATGAGCGTAATCACGTATGATCATACACGAACATTCATGGGGATTCATCATAATTCATGAACTTATCTGAAATCCATTTTTACCCGAGGACGACGTGAGCCAGCAGCGCGTCTTCAAAGGAAACAACTTCAAGCTGACAAACTATGATAAATATATTTGTCTTCGCTCCCCTAGCATGTGTATATATAGATGAATGGACACTGCAAAATCCAGGCTGGCACAGCAAAACTTAAAAGATAAAAGGCAAAACCACAACAGCGGCTATAGCCACACTCCGTCCGGCTCCCGTTCGGTTATGTCATAGCGGCCGCTCAGCAGCATGGCGCCAGAACTCATTTCTGGCTATATAAACTGGCTGTCTTTCCTCTCGTGTCCAGGGTCCAGCGATGATCGAAACTTGGATTACGCTATTACTTGCACCGACTCTCTTCAAATCCTTTACTACCCGTTGCCGCGCTCTTACTTTGTTGCTTTAAAACTTTTACGTCATTCAACTATTTAGTATTGTCTCTTTATAAATACGTTTAGATTACGCCGCTCAGTTGAAAACAATTATTCTTTTAATAATTAACAATTTTTTCTTTTTTCAAAATCGTTAAAAACTTGCCTCTTTTAGATCGTTTTCAAGTTATGAGGATGGCGAATTAGCAAACTTGTTTCAGAAGGTAGCACGGTGATATGAGACTCCAGCCAATCACAAGCGATGATGTATATGCTGTAATTGGTTAAAGTCTTGTTCCGCTTAAGCCATTTATTAGCTGAAGTTTGGTGCTCGTAATCCTTGTAGGGGGGAGCCACCTTAGATACATGAAAATTTATTGGTGATCGAATACTAATTTCAAGCACTAATATTACTTGCGTGCCGTCATTTTAACCTGAATTCATGCGGAAATAATTTCTTTAGATTAATCATACTCTGATAATATACGATTAGACTAGCTCAATTAAAAGTATATAATTCTGTACATATACTCAATTTGTTATTTGTATTGAAGTAATGCTTTTTTCACTCCAACAATCATGCATAATAATGAATATCGACAAAACTCATAAAAACCAGTCGATTTCAAATGATCATATCTTGAAAATTACACGGCAAATTAAATACAGATTTAAGATGCATGTGTATTAAACACCTAAATTACAGTAATGCCTCACCTATTTTAACAGTTCGGGATCGAAATCCCTCATCTATTTTAACTTTATCAGTTTTTAGTTACTATTGTATTAAATCAGCGTGCGTTCGAAAAACGTATAAACATACTAAATATGGGATAGATACATGCAAACATATGTAAAATAACATATGCAAGACATTTAGAATCGGAAATTTTAGAAAAAGGCTTCTTACGAGTTTAAATCAGAGTTTGGCAAGTTCTGGACCGCAAAATATTTTCGGATATTTTCGGGTAAATCGGAGTGGGGCAAATGGGATACCAAAAACATGAGAAAAATTCAAAATTTAAAGAAATTTGAAGAAATTTAAGTTGAAATGTTAAATATGTTATTAAAATCCATTGAATATTACCCCAAATAGAAATCAAATGATTTATAAAGCGCTTTTCTAAAACCAAAAACTTACCATTTAAATAAATTGTTAGCTAATAGTTTGTTTTATACAACCTCAAGATTTCTACTTTTTTATTAGGATAATAAATAATACTAAAATTGATCAAAGTTATTTCTGTTCAATTTTAAATACGTATATTTAGACTATGTTGTGAAGCCAAACCTTGTTTTACCCCATAGTTTTTGTAAATACCAGAAAACAAAAATTAACTTATATAAATTGTTTATACACTAAAACGATTTTTATTTAATAACTTAACAATTAATTATTACGTTATGTTAAATTATTATACAACTCTTAAATTGTGAATTTGTAGAGAAACGTTTAATGGAAAACATAAGCTACGAAATCTTAAAACTGATTGATAAATAGAAAAGAATCTTTAATTTAAGTAGGATTTCTTTAAATTGACAATATTTACGCTTCTGAAGTCACCATTTTCTTGAAATAATTTTTCTCCATTTTATTAAGCATCCTTCTTTTACATACTAATTATTCACATTAGAGAATCTTTACAAGCCTTTATATAATTTTCTTCTGATGGTAATTTACAAACGCTGCTGATAATCTAATCCTATATCATGTTTCGTTATTATTATTATCGCATTCTTGGTCTACGGTAAAAGCAACTTAAGCTATGAATTATGCACCTTTTGACGGCAATTAAAAATTTATCAAAATCTCAGATTTCAAATTTGTTATCGTTACCCTGGTAGAAATCTTATCGTGGCGCCCACATTCGCTATAACGGTCTTTATAGACAAACTAGATAGTACTAGACTATACAAAACTCGATAAATCCACACAGATCTACATAGTTTTCTCAATAATAATATGTACGTATGAAATCTGTGAGGTTATATTATTTATTGTATAGAACTTTTATTATAAAAATTAATGTTAAAAAAAATTTAATATGCAAGTTTTTAATTATAATAATAAGAGCTACAGTCCTATTCATACTACTTACATATAAAAGTAGTCAGAAAGCATATCTATTCTAAAAAATGAAAATTTAGAAATAATATTCCTTGTATGTGAAAAACAGTGATCACAAAATAATGTTATTGATTGATTTAGTTGTTTCTTGAAAAGTAATATATAAATAATAATATCATATGTACAAATATATACTTTATGACATGCTTTATTTAAAAACTAAAATTTTAATTTCATAAACTGCTCATCCGTGACAACATTTTCAAAGACAAACACATTAGTCGAACACATGTAGTCGACAATTTTCTTTATAAGTAACAAATTATTATGTTTTTACTGGCCATAGATGTCAAATGAAAGTGTTTGATCATAAATTAATCACAGTAGGAAATACAAGAATAGATCATATATAATAACTTAAATACATTATTTCTTTTGAAAAATAGAAAATTAATCATTTGTTAATAAATGTGTGTGAAAATAGTTTTCCTTACATAAAGCATACAGGTTTTGAAACCAAGCCTGTATTTAGGATGGAACATAATCAAATGTAAGGGAACTAATTTTACATGAACAAAATAAATATATGCACTAATTCTTCATATAGTTATTTGGATTTTCAGATTATTTTCTTATTTTGATTGTTTAATATATATGTGCAACATAATATTGTTATTGAGTTCTTAAATAAAAAACTCGATAAATCTAGAATTTGATAACCTAACACTTTAGAGGTTATTTACATTGACTTAAATTGGTAATAGGTGAACAATAACATGTAAATACCTTTAAATCAAAATAATACACAAAAGCATAATAGATTATATTTCTGTTTCTTAAAACATAACCTTGCAGTGGTTGGTATTGTCGTAATTATGCTTATCTAGTTTTATCGGGGAAAATAATATGGGAAATTAGAAAGGACGACCGTTACACGCCTTTATAGTAACTATTAGTTTGCCTACATAGATCTACACAGCGCGAGATTATTCTACATAGATCTATAAAGTGGACGGGATAAATTTCTACCTTTTCTTTGATTGATAATAAAAAATCAGCCTTTACAAATTAAAATTCGTTGAGTAGTTTTCGAGATATATGCATATTTGCGCGTGCTCACTCACACGCACATACACATACACATACATACACCCAATTATACATATACAGACAATTATACACGTGTATACGTACATACGCATACACACACCCATACATTCATTTCGAAAAATTATGTTTTTGGCTCTAAATACCTCAAGATACATTTCTACTTTGTTTTCTCGAAAACTTCTATTTTTATTTTTATTACAATATTATTATTATTTTTATTCTTTTTATTATTATTATTATATTGGTAAGCTAGTAATGGTTAGCAGTAATAATGTCTGAATGACAACAGCTATTATAAATATGTCATAATCTATATGTCAGCTGTGATCATGCTTACATCAATACCTTAGGCAACATAACTAGTTGTGAAGTTGATGTGACTCGATTATTTGCCAAATTATTAATATAAAGGTGGAATAAGGAGAAGGATCCCTGCGAGTTAAAAACGTATATTTGTTTACGTTTCAGATGCATTGGTGGCATCCCTTTTCAAGGCTACAAAAATAAAATTTAATACAACATAAGTATAACCATTTGAATTATTAAAACATGTTTAATGAAAAGAAAAAAAAATTTAAATTAAGACCAAACAAAAAAAAACAAAAAAAAAAATAACTCACCATCAAAAACTTCTTATGTCTCACATCGGGTATAATTATTTACATAGCAATGTAAGTATCAATTGCCAAATCTTAGAAACCTAATAATAATTTTTTTTATTTAAACAATTAAACCATGTATTACGCGACATTAAAAGTAATATTATTTAAACAAATGCAGAACTTACGTATTGTGTCACACCAACTTCGTTTGGTAGCGGACTAACGAAAAATTACGGAAGGTAGTCTCCGCATCTTGTCGACTCTCCCGCTAGACAGGTACTGCGAAAAACACCTCGAATCCAGTGAATATTGCTGAGAGCACAAATATGGGAGAAAGAGAGGGAAGCGTCTCGCGCGTGTCGCGAGAGTGCATCATATACTATAAAGCTGGAGGCAGCATGTATATGTGTACTCACACTATCTAAATTTGTATAGTAGTACTATATACGAGACGCCTCTCTCTCTCTCTCCCTTATTTGTGCTCTCACCAATATTCGCTGAATTCGAGGTGTTGTTCGCAGTACTTGTTTAGCAGGCGAGTTGACAAGATGCGGAGACTACCTTCCGTAATCTTACGCTCGACGGTTACCAAACGAAGTTGGTGTGACATAAAACGAGTTCTGATTTGTTTAAATAATACTACTTTTAATGTCACGTAATAAGTATATGGTTTAAGTGTTTAAGTAAAAAGAAATTATTATTAAGTTTCTAAGATTTGGCAATTGATACTTACATTACTATGTAAATAATTATACCCGATGTGAGACATAAGAAGTTTTTGATGGTGAATTATTGTTTTTTTTGTTTTCTTATTTTTTGGTTTTTAATAGAAACATTTTTTTTCCTTACATTAAACATGTTTTAATAATTCAAATGGTTATACTTATGTTGTATTAAATTTTATTTTTTTAGCCTTGAAAAGGGACGCCACCAATGCGTCCGAAACGTAGGCAAATAAACGTTTTTAAGTCGCTGGGATCATTTCCTTATTCCATCTTTATAACATAACTAGTTGTTGGGACTAGCTGTTAGGAGCTATATAGTTTATAGTAGCTTTATTTACACAATCACGCGTTTTCTCACTATTTTTATCCAAATTCTGTCCAATCCTCCTCGTAGTATCCTATTTCCCGTAAATTTGTGTAAATATTATCCTTCTACCTTCGTCTCAATCTGCCTGGGGACCTTGCACCTGACAATTTCCCTACAAGTACTCTAAGTGCTGTTCTTTCACTTCCTATCCTACTTTTCGAAAGTTAATTACTCTAGAAGACTAGGATAGATTGAGTACACTATCACAAACATTCCTCTTTGAGAAAGCAATTGAATAAATTGACATTTGAAGTGGGATTATTCTAATCGAAAACTCATTTTTGTGGAGATAAAATACTAAATAATTTAAATCTTCCGCATTCAGCAACTCACATTTGAAAATTTGCTTATGCTAAGCAGTCATCGATAAGAAATGTCTTTCTTTTCTGGTACACGGAAAAGCCTTTCCATGGTAAAAAGCAATATTAAAAATAGGAATAACAATAAATTCATATACTCGCAGCTTCTAAATCCATGACCGACACTTGTTTTTATGCAGCCAACATTAGCATCTATATTATCGTTGATGCGCCCTTTGTTTACAAGTGACGCCAACTTCATTTTCCGTACCGCGGCATAGATTTTCCACACGAAGATCGCAGCACGCGTTTTTCCGGTTCCGTGGCAACGTTTTTTTATGTACCTGGTATCAGTTATTTTCGGTATAAAAGACGATAGATGGATACGTAGAAACACTTTTAAAAGAATGAAATTTCGTGAAGTTTATCCAGAAAAAATTTAATAAAACGTTATTAAAAATAATTTGTTTTATTATTTACGATAAAATCATAATGGCTTATTCGGTGACACATAGAAAATATTTTAAAACTATAAAATCATTTTAGAAAAGTTCTATTGATCAAAGAATCCCAAAAAAAATCTGAATATGCGCATTAGAATTGTAAAAATACATTTATTGTATTAAAAACTTTGGTTCTGAAGAAAAAACTTTTTTTTCTAAATTTGGCGTATGTTAAGAAAAAAATTGCTGACATTTTTTTGTAAACGTTTTGAGTATAGAAAGATATATGAGATTATTTGAAAATCACTATTTTGCAAATTCAAAAAATCATAATATAATGAGCTAAATATATCGTTATACCAACTTTCATTAGGAAAACTTAATCAAATACGAGTTATCTAACTTCAAAAAGTTCATGGTCTATTATTACATTTACTTGCAATAAATCTACTATATAAAATTATAGCTTATATTAGTCCGATTGATTAAAGCATGATAACTACATTGTTTAAAAGCATTTGGCAATAACAAATACTTGTTATGATATACTTATTATACTCTTTATACTATAATACTTATAAATGTTGTACACTTTTTTCATAATTATTTTATTTCCGACTCAACCATAATGGCCACTTTATTGACCTTACAAGCGGGACAAAAGTAGCATATGATTCCCACACATCTACTTTTTCCCGCAAATTTACTTTTTTCCCACAAATGCATTTTTTAAAATTATTTTTCTCTATATCAATATAGATTTTCAATAAATTCTAGTTTTTACAGAAAGTCCCTCTTTTTAAGCCAATAAAGTAGCCAAGTTAAGTTCATAATAAAGTTCTATATGCAACACGGGAATAAAGTCGAGTATTCCATCGGGTGATTATTGGTCTCGCTTCGATCGGGCAGTAAACCCACCCTCGAGAATAATCTTCGACTTCATTCCCTTGTTACATAATGTACTATTTTTTCAATCTATTAATTTCAAGTATTTTTCAATCTATTCGCATCATCAATCCTTGAAAATTCTAAACAATAAATTTAATTGTTTATAACAACCCACTAATATGCTTATGTTTGCCTCGAGCCTTCATATTGCGTTAAATGTAAATATTGAAAGCAAATTATTTTGATACTTATAAAAAATTTACTAAATTCTATTATTTTTATAAATTTTTTAAGAAAAGTATATTATTCAAACGTAATAAACAAACGTTTAATATGCAAAATATAGGTTAAAGGGCATGATATGTCACGATACGATCGCTGCATCTTCGCACCGCTATTTCTCGTGCTTAGAAACGAAAAAGCCCATGCCATACATCGAGAATTAATGCACCAGATTTAAAAAATAATGATGCTAAAGCAGAAATCTGAAATTTCAGTGCTAGTGCCGATAAAAGTAATACCATCACAAGTTTTACGATGATTGATTCGCAGTTATTTCATGTGCTATGTTTAGAACTGGTTTTTGCCATGAAAAGGTTTTTCCGTGTACGGTCTCAACTCACTGTCGACAATAAGCGTACGAGCGATATCGAGCTACGAGTCGTGTAATCACATTACTACCACCAGGGATGTGCCAGGATTAAGTTACGGGCAACCAGATTGCTTCGTAATTGTAAAGCGTTTTCCCGCCCCCTGTACCGAAGAATTTCACCATGTTCTATATCACATTCTTTCTATCTCTTCCCAATACCGCATACTCTTTCTCTCTTTCTCTCTCTTGAAAACCTGCATCTCTCTTTCCTATTTTCGCAGAAAATATTACTTGAAAAATTCAGCGCAAAAATAAAAAAAACCTATTAACGATTAATTTATATAACTAAGAGAAAAGCAATTATTAATTAACAAGAATTATTCATTTTCATAAAAGATATAAAGCTTTATTATTTGTATTTCAGGTTTCGTTCTTCTCGACCAGCCCGGAACTGTCCAATAAACAGCGCTTTGAATATTTCACCCGCACTATACCGAGTGACCACTATCAGGTTAAAGCTATGGTCGAGATTATCAAGCAAATGAACTGGACGTACGTATCGGTAATATACGAAGAGAGCAATTACGGCGTTAAGGTAAAATTACATTTACTAATAAATTACTGTACGTATTAAAATGTTTTTTTTTCGTGATATTTCAAATAAATTTAATTACCAAATTGATATCAATGTGTTATTAAATATCTAGAACTGTCATGCAGACTGCAAAATTCATAAATTTTCATGCTCTAGAGCACTACTTTTTTAAGGGAATGTGAAAGGGTTCTGATCCATCATAATTTCCGGTTAATATAATGTTACTTATTATTAACATTTTAATGTTAATTAATATTACATTACAAAACTAGCGTTAATAAATAGCTTGACGTAGTTCGAATCGTGTTATAAATTTAAAAAATTAACGGACGTTTCATAATAGATTACGAAAAGACATCACTAGAATTTATGAAAGGTACTGAAAATTTCAATTTCTTTTATATTTCCCTTCGTAATGAAAGTCGGAAAACTGGTGAAAAATTATCTGATAAGCAAAAACTATAAGCGATTATATTGAAAAATGCTCGTCCCACGCGAAAATGATTTATAGATACAGACTCTATACATACTGTATCAGATCTCTGTATACAGACTCTTCAAAGATGATCCGATACAATCTATATAGAATTTATATATAATTTTTCGACATCTATGATGTAAAGTCTAGATACAGTCTGTATACATTTTTTTAGAAACCCTATATATATATATATATATATATATATATATATATATATATATATATATTCGTTGCTCATATATATATGTGGGCAACGAATATAAGCGTCTATATTCATTGACATGGGACCCCAATTTGATACGTCAACCCGTGGAAAAAAATTTTTTTTTTTGCTGATCCTTTGTATATATGTTACGTATCGTAAAAAAGTATACATATACATTTTTAGACCCCAAGACCCAATATATCTATAGTATCTATCCTATTAAAAATCAACTGTTTATTATTTTGGAGAAAAAATTGTCACAACATTCTTTGTTATAAATTATCTGTAGAATAAGCATGAATTTTTTCAGACCTTAATTTGAATGATTCTGATTGGCTGATACAATGTGTACCTATTCCAATCATTTTGAAGGTGTTCGACGAGGTAATTCTTTTTCCTCCGGAGCTTAAAATGTTTTTCAAATAACACCTTAAAAATGAGTACCCGAACAAGATGGGCGAAGCCCAATAAATATTAGCAATATTATTTTAAAGGTAATGATTTTTTAGCATTTTTGTTATAAAATACTAATAAGCTGCTGATAACATTATACTTGACTTATGCTTGATTCAATACATGCACAGTATCAATTTTTTTTCAACACAATCATACAACTAGAATTACTAACACAGCAACAATTTTTAACAATTAAGGCGGTGCCACACTTAATATAATACTCAGTTTAATAATTCTTGTAATTTACCTTTAATTGGAATACGATCAGTAGTCAGAATAATTAATACGTATCAAAAGCCGCTTGTGGGATAATGAAAAAAATGTTGAAATTCATTTTTAAAAATTAGTACATTGTATATTACGTGGAGTTTTTTTACAAGTACAATGTATAGTGGAATATATATGAGACATTGAGTGCAAAAAAAAACTTATTAGGGTCAAGTAGTTTTTATACTCAATGCCTCAGGTATACCATTAGCTTTGCTGAACCTATTAAGCTACTTTTCTTTACGCAATAACAACTAAATCTGTAGAATATAGACTTCAACTTACTTGAATTACTAGACTTACGAGAATACTTACGAGAATACTAGACTATGGAAATTGAAAGGACCGGAACGAAAGGTGGTCCTTAACCTCCTCAAAATTTCGAGTACATTAATTTTGAATGCTATTTTGTATATTATACACTACATCGGTATTTATTTGATAGTAATGAATTTTATCGTTGAAATAAAAAAAGGTTCACTTAAAACGATCCATTCTTTCATTATATACAGCAGGTTGAAAATTAATTCTCCCAAAAGCTTTTCAATTTCGGCATTAGGATGTTCGATTTTTGTCTCTTCCCTCATGACATCACTTCCGACTTTCGGTTTTATTTTGTACACAAATATATATATATATATATATATATATCGACACATATAAATGTGTATAAAAAAGGTTATACGTGTGTGATGGTATTCAAATTTAAAAGGTATTATAAAGTATTTACAGTAAAGGTGACTTGTCCCCTTAATTTAATAAAAAAGCATAATTTTTAGCAAATAATAATATTTTTTAAATGATTTAATTATTCTGAGAGAAAATCTTTTTTGTGCAAAAAATGTAGAATTGAAGGGCTGGATGCAATAAGGGGACTAGCGCTCGAAAACGCGTAAAAGTATTGTCGAAGGAAAGAATTTTGAAAATTGATCAAATTGAAATGTTGACTGTTGATACACATAGTAAATTTTAATGGGCATCTTTTTGTACTAAAACAAAATTTAGATCTTTTAGCTTGAAAAAAATTCAATACATTTTTCTTTTCAACTCGAATAATCTTCAACATATACTACGCGTGTTAGAACATTAAAAAAAATAGTTTTTAAACATTTTAGAGTCATATAGTAAATTTTTGAAAATATTACTATGAAAATCTGCCAATGATACAATAAATCACAAAAGTTGTGTTACAGAATTCTGATTCATAAAAACTTTCAGCGAGAAGAATGTTCTTTATATGTCGAGGAAGTTTATTGGAAAGTTTCAAACCTGATTGATAATGGTAAAAAAGTATGAGCCATTTACAAATTGCAGGCGACTTTGGTGCAATCGACGCAGCCAGCGCTGAACTATACTCCACAAGAAATAGCAAATATAATGGGTAAAATATTTGCTAATAATTCTAGTGATTCAAATTTTAGTAAAGAATTTCTTAAATATAAAAATAGAATAGAAAAAGAAAATATTGACCTCCAGACAGATGAACCCACAGATGCAAACTCGATTAATAATTTAAATTGTAAAATTACTTTCCCAGAACTACAAAATTGTTTAATGAACAGTAACAATACAAGTGCAGGCCCGGATGAAATACCCAATAATTTCCTTAGAAAACTTACCAGTTATCGGTCAAAAGTACTTACTTGACATTTTTAACAGTATATGGTGTAACAATTTCTTCCCTGATATTTGGAGAGAAGCAACGGTTATACCTATAATCAAACCTGGTAAGGATTCCCACTTAGTGGGAATCATACAGACCAATCTCGCTAACATGTTGTATGTGTAAATTGTTAGAAAAAATCGTAAACAAAAGATTAAAGTGGTACCTCGAATCTAAAAACATAATAACGCCCCACCAATATGACTTTCGACAACATCATTCAACAATGGATAGTTTAATATTTACAGAGACAAGAATATGTGACGCGTTTATTAACAAACAATACCTTATAGCAATAGCATTAGACATGGAGAAAGCTTATGACATGCTATGGAGAGACAGATTATTAAACTTTTAGCTAAACTTAATATTAATGGCAATCTTTTGAACTTTATAATAAACTTTCTTAAAAAGCGATTTATACGAGTAAGGGTGAAAGGACAATTTTCCGAAATCTTCGAAATAATCAACGGCATACCACAAGGCAGTGTGATATGCGTCACCTTATTTCTACTGGCAATAAACGAGATCACGAAAATAATACCAAAACTCGTTGAATACACCCTATACGCCGACGATGTAACCTTACTCCTTGCTGGTAAAAATATTGACACAACGCAAAAACTCCTACAATATACCTTAAATAAGCTACACGAATTTGCAAATAAAGCAGGCTTTAAATTTTCTAAAAATAAAACTACAATCACCTTTTTTCTAAACAAAATAAGGTAAACAAACAAATAAAATTATTCATGCAAGATCAAGAACTATCTGTTGCAAATGAAATGAATATACTTGGTCTTAAATTCGACCATAATCTTACTTGGGCACCACATTTAAAAAAGTTAAAAAAAGAATGTTATAAAAGACTAAATGTTATAAAAACACTAGCATCAAAAAATTGAGGTGCAGATCAAGACATTTTGATTCAGACTTACAACTCCCTGATACAATCCAAAATCGATTACGGTAGCATAGTATATGACGGCGCAACCACACGCACATTACAAATTAAAACCTATTCAGAATACAGCAGCAAGACTAGCTACTGGCGCCTTCCGCACTAGCCCATCAGAAAGTCTTATAAGCGAAGCTCACTTACTACCACTTAACTTTAAAAGAACAAAATTGTGTATAAATTATGCTATCATAGTAATCTTGTCTATGAAAAAAACAAAAGTTGGCACCCAATACCAACTAATATAAGATTACAAAATTATCTATATGCATTAGACATAAAGCTGTATTCCAGTTCTTTACAACAAACAGCCGTAATACCATTCTGAACCCTAAGCACACCTAAAGTGCTTATAACAGAACAAAACAAAAGTAACATCAACCACGCTACAATTAAAAATAATTTCCTAGAAATTAACAATCAGCTCAAAGATTTCTTAGGCATTTACACAGATGCTTCACAAAATAAGGAAGGTATGGGCTGCGCTATTCTACAAAAGAAAGTCAACTCTTGTTCAAATTACCAAATGATATATCGGTCTTTACCAGTGAAGCTTTCGCAATTTTAAAAGCTCTCGAATATATCGATCCAAAAAATCACTGTAAAGTCGCCATATTCACCGACAGGTCAAGCGTTCTCAAGGCCATTAACGACGTAAATTATGAGAACGTTATTATTCGGAAAATAATCATCAAATACAATGAACTGATATCAAAAAATAAAAACATCGTTTTTAGTTGGGTACCCCGCTCATGTCGGAATCGACGCTAATGAACAAGTTGATAAAATGTCCAATGAAGCAACTAATTCAAAATTACCAACAAAATCACTACTATTACCCCAATCAATGAAAAATTTAAAAAAACAGCGTACAAAATTAATCTACAAGAACTGGAACAGACAATGGCAATCAACAAATCACTTAAACTCCATGAGATAAGAAACAATATCTTCGACAAAAACTCCGCCCTAGCGTTTAATAGAAAGGATCAAGTCGTCATCAATAGTCTAAGAATTGGGCACACTAACATCACTCACATACACTTAATCACCAAAGAAAGTAAAATGTGCAACAGCTGTAATACTCCCTTATCCGTGTCCCACATACTCCTGAGCTGTCCTCAATACCAAACTTGTAGACTAAGAAACAATCTTCCAGATAAATTAGAAAACTGCCTAAATAATATACAATCATGTCAAAAGACTATTTTACTATAGCCTTCTTAGGAGACACAAATTTATGGAACTGTATTTAACTAAATAAAATTATCCGTATACATATGTAATACTTCTGTTGGAAATTCACTGAATTATATGTAATTTTTCTATATATAATAAAATATTGGATATAGAATGTAGCGGCGTAGTTTTATACAATGTTTTCGACGGTACATATATATGTGTACCGTCGAAAACATTATATAAAACTACGGCTTAAAAAGCGGCGTAGTTTTATATCATGTTTTCGACGGTACACACATATATATATATATATATATATATATATATATATATATATATATATATATATATATATATATATATATATATATATATATATATATATATATATATATATATATATATATGTACCGTCGAAAACATTGTATAAAACTACGCCGCTACATTGTATATCCAATATTTTATTTATAACTATCATATACTATTTTACGACAAATCCTATGTAACAATACAAATATGTTAAAGAATATACAAAGAAACTTATGTAAAGCTGTCGCTAATAAGCCTGAGTGGTAGATGCGACATTAAATAAATAATATAAAAAATAAATAAAGTTGTAATATTTTGACAATTATATTTATTCAAATACTACTTTATTCAGACCCGAAGAAAGTTCTAAAATCTCTCTAAAACTTACTTCTTACAAAAGTATAAGCTAGGCAAGTATGATTCTTTCTGCCTTCTTATTAGCTCATGAAAAACATATAAAAAGTATTCTAAAAAATGTATTAATTATAAAACATCTGTGTAAAATATTAAATATATTCATGAAACTATATGTAACTTTTCATTGCATTTTGATCAAACGTTATTAATAATTAATGTTTGTATTTACTATTTATATGCTTTGGAATGGTAAATAAGCGACACAATTTTATGCTAAAGAAAGTAGGAAAATCAACTAACAAATTGTCAACTAAAGAAAAAATTTCTTTTCTACTTGTAATTTCCGCTTTGCCACCGTTCTGTAATTTCATTTTAAAATTTTAAATTACACTGAAAGATTATGCATGAACATAAAGAAAAGTTACAAATTATACTATAGCAATGCAGTGCGAGCTCAAAAGAAATATCTAATGGTTGAAAATAAGTGATAATTCTACTTAATTGAAGTCTATACTCTACAGATTTAGTTGTTATTGCGTAAAGAAAAGCAGCTTAATAGATTCAGCAAAGCTAATAGTATGCCTGAGGCATTGAGTGTAAAAACTACTTGACCCTAATAAGTTTTTTTTGCACTCAATGTCTCATATATATTCCACTATACATTGTACTTGTAAAAAAACTCCACGTAACATACAATCTACTACTGACCGTATTCCAATTAAGGGTAAATTAAGAGAATTATTAATTGTTGAAAATTGTTGCTGTGTTCATATTTTAGTTATGTGATTGTGTTGAAAAAAAATTGATACTGTGAATGTATTACTAAATCAAGTATAAGTCAAGTATAATGTTATCAGCAGCTTATTAGTATTTTATAACAAAAATGCTTAAAAATCATTATCTTTAAAATAATATTTCTAATATTTATTGAGCTTCGCCCATCTTTTTCGGGGTCTCAATTTCAAGGTCTTATCTGAAATAGATTTTATTCCATACTCGACCGATATGGACACTTCTTGTGCCTGAAAATCGGGGCGAAAGTAGCATATATTTCCCGTAAATCCATTTGCGGAGCGCAAGTAAAATTTGCGGGGCGAAAATAAAATTTGCAAGGCAAAAGTAAAATTTAAATTTTTTTCTTTTACAATTTTTTTTGTTTACAATACTATTTATTTTATAATAAATTGATATACATCTAGTGGTTATTTATAAAAAAATAAAGAAATTGTATTTACAAAATAATCAAAATCTTTATTTACATATTTTCTATTAGAGCGCGAGCATGCGTATTCTTCTAGATCAACCTAGAAAAATATAAAAAAACGCGTCGGCCGTACTTTTCAGGGTCAATAAGTGGCCACGGTCGGGAGTGGAATATAATACTATATGCAACACGGGACGAAAGTAGATTTTTCCCTCGGGGTGATTACTGCTCTCGAGAGAAGATTTTTCGCTTTGATCGTGCAGTAAACCCACCCACGGGAAAATTCTACAACTTTCGCCCCTTGTTGCATACTGTACTATTATTGCCCATCTGAATGAAAATGGCCACTTTTTTCCCTGAAAAGCGAGACCAAAATTACACTTTTTGCCCGCAAAAATGATTAGCGGAAAAAACTGACTTCACTAGAAACTAGTTAAAATTCCTTTATTTCATGAAGTTCTACCAAATACCCTGATTATCGATTGTCTTTTAACAATATTGTCTTTTAACTGTCCATTAGTCCCGCTTCCCAAGTCAAAAAGTGTCGACAGTTGAGTTGGGTACTATATGTAACTCGAGAAAGAAGTCGATTTTTTCCCTCGGGTGATACAGTGAACTCATCCACGGGAAACATATTCGACTTTTTGCCCTCGTTATATAATATACTATTAAGTTCCACAGGAAAAATTTGAATAGATACACATTGTATCAGCCAATCCAAAACGTTAAAATTAAGGTCTGAAAAAATTCATGCTTATTCTACAGATAATTTACAACAAATAATGTGACAAATTTTTCTCTAAAACGCACCCTATCTGCGTTAAAAATCATTAAAGATATATTTTTTTTATAAAAAATAATAAGCAGCTGATTTTGAATACGTCGATAACTATAGATATATTGGGTCTTGGGGTCTAAAAATGTATATGTATACTTTTCTGACCATACTTAACCCATATAAAAAGTTTCAGCCGAAAACAAAAAAGATGTTTTGTCCACGGGTTGACGTGGAATGACGCACATATATATATATATATATATATATATATATATATATATATATATATATATATATATATATATATATATATATATATATATATATATATATATTATAGATTTCGATTGTTTAATAAAAATACGCGGTTGCCAGTCAAATATAAAAAGTATTTAATAAGTAAGTAAAATGGGTGTATCTTTGTAAATATATATATATATATATATATATATATATATATATATATATATATATATATATGCGTCATTCCACATATATATATATATATATATATATATATATATATATATATATATATATATATATATATATATATTGTATCGGATCATTTGATTCATCATTATATCGACGGTTGAGTGGAAGAACAGCCTGTTTCGGAAAACGCTTGAAGAAGAGGCTAACTCAGTTTTCGCTTAAAGAACGGCATAACTCGGTTTGCGCTTGAAGAATGGGCTAACTCAGAAATCGCGCAAAGAAGGTTTAATTTAACTAATTATTTCTCGGGTTTAATTTTGTAATAGACAATAATAAAAATAGGAAAATATGTGTTTTGTGAAAAAATAAATTTTCTTATTTTTTATTATTTCGTATTACAAAATTAAATATAAGAAGTAATTAGTTTAAATAGCCCTTTTTTGAGCGAATGATGAGTTAGCCCGTTCTTCAAGCGCAAGCCGAGTTAGCCCGTTCTTCAAACAAAAACTGAGTTATCCTCTTCTACAAGCGCTTCTCGAGATAGCCTCTTCGTCTATTTAACCGTCGATGTACATTATAGATATCCAAAAAATTGTATACATACTATATACAACTCAATACAGATTGCATCGAATTATAGTTTTGTATATAGTCTGTATATAGATCATTTTCACGTGAGCAACACAAAATTATTGTCCAGACAAAAGTCATTCAGTATTTCTTTTCATGGATCTAAAAACACATCTTCAATAGCCTTCATAACTATTTAATCAAGTGGTACAGTCACTTATGTAAAAAGCGTCTCTTACAAAGGAAGTAATCCCGCCGGTTTTTTAATTGCTTCTTTTTACTTCGCTTTGTATTTACTGTCTATTCAGCTTTATCGTCCGCCTCCTCTGTTCTCTTGTAATGATTTATATGAGTTGTCAGCGCGGTGGAAGCGCCTTTCCCTCAAAGCCGCCGAGATAGATTTGCACAAAAAAGAAAAAGAGATCCGATATGCCGCGCCAACGTCGAGCCCAGCCGCGAATGTAGAATGAAAAATAGGAGACACACAAAGAAAGATATTTGCAAAGAGACGAGTACTGGATAAAGCATAACAATAATCTTGACGACAACGACGACGGAGACCACGCGAATGTATATATAGTTATATAGACGGCACTGTGCACTGTTTCCATGTTTCTTACTTAGTGCGGCGTTATCTCGTCACCGGCACTTTGCATCCGCAAAGGTCGCCTCTGTTTTATTCACAAAAAAGGAACATATCTAACAAAAACTCATAATTGAGAAATATATTCTGGCTTCGCGCTTCTTTGCAAATGAAAACCACTTCTAAAAAAGAAAAAGTAACAAGTCAGCGATGCTAGCTGTTTTTTGCTATCTCAAAGAGAAAGCTTTGTAACTATGAAAATTTTTTAATCAGAGATTTTGATGAATCTCGTTGCTTTCGACGTTCCTGAATCAAAAATGATAGGTTCTTAAAAAATGTCTTTGTGTATGTGTGTGTGTGTATATGTACATCTGTATGATACCTCATTTTATGTCTACCATAACTGTTCAAGGGAAGCACGTTACGAGCTAAAATTTTGCAGACATATTAGGCATGTTTCAACTTAGAATTGATTAGATTTTAGAGTTGATTGGATAATAAAAAGTATATTTTTAAAAATAATATATTAATTTTAGAAAATTAGGAAAAATCGAAAAAAAATGTTTGTGTGTTTTATACGTTAAATATGTTAAAAGTTTGTGTTTTCATAAAGAAGACGACATTTCCTTACAATTGATATACCAAACAATTATTTTAAAGCTATTTTTGTGAAAGAAAAATAAAAATATAAATTTTAGAAAAATTGTAAAAATTTAAAAAAAAATGTTGTCATTTTGTATGGAAAACACGTTAAAAACATGTACATTTTCATAAGGTTTATGTAATTTTCGTCTAATTTGTATATATAATAATCACTATTAAGCTATTTAGTAAAAAGAATATAAAAATATTAATTTAAGAGTTTACAAAAATCGCATAAAATGTATGTTATCTTTTTATACGTTAAACGATTTAAAAATATGTGTTCAAAAAGAAGACGCAATTTCTTTCCAATTTATATTTCTAATAATCATCACAAATCTATTTTAGTGAAAGAAAAATAAAATTATTAATTAAAAAAAAAATTAAATAGCCACTTTTATTTTACATACTTTTGAGAGTTAATGCATTTTCCGCGTGCAGATATATTGAAAATTATTTCGAGTTATAATATATTTTTACACTGGCAATACTTAAATGCTTCTGTTTAATGAGTTAATTTTAGTATTGTTTAATTTATAGTGATGTCTAATTATAATAAAACCGGATGATTTAATATAATATAAGCGTAAAGTAGATAAATATAGCTTCCTGAATCATCAAAAATTAAGTTTAAATATTTTTCGATCATAATTTTACAAAGATAAGCGTTAATAAGGTTTTCGCATTTAATTTAGATCTTGTGCTCCTGTTTAACGAAAGCCTTTGCAAATTTTCTTCGCGATATTACATATTTTTTTTTTTACGAGTACCGGTAATTGAGTTAGCTCTATTTACTTAGCTCGTTTATGAAGAGCTTAATTAAATACGACTTTCGTGCTTCGTCTTTTAAATCAAAGTTTGTATTTCGGCAATAATTGAAAGTACTTTAGTCGAGTAAAATTGAATTTTCTTTTATATACATGGTCGATTTTTAAAAAGGTTGCGCGTTGTATACAAACACCTTGGTCCTTTAAGTGTATATTTTAGTCTCTAAGTAAGATTCATTTGTATTGAAACAATCGACTTTTGTTTCGAGTATAGAAGATCTTTATAAAGATAAACTATTAAGAATCTTAAGCTAGTTTATAGAATACAGTTGTACTTGCTGTTAAAGTACAAGCAAACATTCTGTTAACATGTTAACATGTTAACATTCTGTTTATTAACAAAGGTGAAAAAATATATTTTATAACAAAGTTAAATTAATGAACGGTTTACGCAAGTGAATAAGAGTCATTTAAGTTGGAAATTAAAAAAAAATAATAATTTAATTTGTAACATTCTTAGTGTGAAAATTAAATATCGATCATGTAAAATAATACAAGTAGAAAATTAAAGTAGAAACTAATTTTTTTTCTTTTCCACGAAAAGAAATATTTTTAATTTACTGGAAAAGATGCGTTAGGCACAAATACACAATATTTTTGAAAATTATCCATGTATGAAATTTTTGTTTCATTTTAAATAAATAATTATTTAATAATAATATTAAATGTAAAATGCTCGAAAATTTTGGTACCTACATAATCTTAGGATTTAAACTTTTTCAAGACATCCTATTGCATGACTGAGGTATTATTTCAGGCTTTTGAGGAACTGGAGAGTCTTCTTGCCAAGAATGGAATATGCATTGCTGTCAAAGAAAAACTCGTGAAGGATTCAGGTGTCGCTGGCGAGAGTGTTTATGATTCTATCGTGCAGAAGTTATTAACGAAACGCCGAGCTAGAGGTGAGTAATGCGAGGGAAAATTTTAAACTTTAGAGGTCAACGTCTTTGTAATTAAAACATAAAACCTTCGTAAAAAATTTGAGCTCACTAACTCCAAATTGTCCTTTTAAAATTAAATTTAGAATTTTTAATATAGCAATACGGACGCATTTTAAATTGTAATTATTTTAAATGTAGTTATAAAAATCATGATAATTTAGAAAAAATTACTTCATTGTGAATGTAAAATATGTTTTTATTTTTTTGAGCTATTCAGCTTCGAACACTAAACTAACTGATAAACGTTGCATCAGTGATTAGTCAAAGGAGCAATACATTTGACCATTAAGTTTACTCTGGAGCTACGTTTGTAACGAGTTCGTTAATGATCTTTATTATGGCTATGGCTTTAGCAGATGCAATGATATTTTAATAATATAGACCGTAACGTAATTGACAAAACATTTGCAAAGTTATATTGTAAAGCATAAAAATGGCCAAGCAAAACATTCAATAATCTATTTTGTTTCCGCCACGAGCCAAACCAAAAAAGAAAACAATAAACTGTCAAATTCGTCAGCAGAAAATAAGCTCCAAAGTTTGAAATTGCATAAAAGTAAAAAAGTAAAAAAGAAAAATAAGAAAGCACCGGCGTGTGCGCGGTGCGTATCTCCGCTACCGTACGCGTCAGCGTGAGAATCGAAAGAGAGAAAAATATAAGAGCCGCAACCGTGTGCGGTCGCATAAGAATACGTCAAATATTGTGTCTCGGTGTCGCGTCGGCTTTGCGCCTCTCGCGTAATGCGAAAGTTCCCGCGCATCCGCCGCGCGACAGATCGATCGACACGGGCTTTATCCATGCTCGGCTTGCAGGCTGCATTATCTACGGCTCGGACCAGGAGGTCGCCGGCCTGATGAAGGCGGTGAGGCGCAGCAACGCGACGGGCTCGTTCTCCTGGATCGGGAGCGACGGCTGGAGTGCCCGGGGCCTGGTGAGCGACGGCAACGAGGCCGAGGTCGAGGGCACCCTCTCCGTCCAGCCGCAGGCCAATCCGGTCGAGGGCTTCGAGGAGTACTTCCTGAATCTCACCGTCGAGAATAATAAGAGGAACCCCTGGTTCGTGGGTGAGTGACTGACTGACTGCCTGCCTGACTGACAGCCGCAATTCTCTTTTCTTTCGCGCCCCCCTGCCTGCCTGCTAGTCTTACTTTATTTCTCATCTCGACGCTCGTTCTATCTCGCCGGACAAGTTTATCTGACGCGAGCCGAGCTCAGATATTGTCTTACGCATAAATTACGAACCGAATTTATTATGTAGCTTACGCACACTGATACCGTCGAGTCTTCAGCTTGTCAACACGCGTGTTTTCCTACTTTCGCATCTAAAAAGTGAGATGAGTGCGCGACAGAAGGTGTTCGTCACGATTTTGCTATTTATGACTTAAACATTTAATATCAGGATTAATCATAGTTTCCTAGCTAGCTCACGAAAACCAGATCTAAACAAAAAAAACCAGGCTTGACGCGTAGAGTCTTCCCAATCTTGTTAAAAAATTAATTAGAAATTAATCTGATAAATAATAATGATCCGCTAAGTAGAACGTTTCTCGAAACTTAAGCTTCTTAGCGTTCACTTTAAATAATGAAAGTAAGAGCATTATATTAAAAACTTGTAATAGCACAATGCAGTCCAAATAAAAAACAGCTTCCTGAAACTTAAAAACAATGCAAATTTCAAGGCGGTGAAACGAATCTTAATTTTCAAATTGTTTGCTCAAGAAATTTAATAATTGATTTATATCTCAAGGAGTGAAATCTTAAAGAAGGTGCAATCGGCTTGAAGTTTTAATTGAATGTCTCATCGCGAGAGGCATGTAATTAAAAGCGACCTTAATTAATATCCGGTACATGAGCTAGAAGCCGCTTCCGCGGGCAATGGTTTATTGACTTTTGTCGCTCTCGAGTTTTTACGAGTGACTGATAGTAGTGGGGATCGCGCGCTCCATCGTTGTATTACGATGCCGTTGGTGCGCGGTTTTTTCTCGTGCTTTTATTGCTTCTTTAGAAAAAATTGTGAAGCAGCCTAATTGCGCAGCATATGCGAATTTTATTTTCCATGTGTTGTAATCATTACCGTCCTTCCATAAGTCTCGTACAATGCTTTTCGATTTTTTGGAAATATTTTCTTTTAATCTTTTCATTAAAATTTGTTCTTTTTTATTATATTTATATTAAAATAGTAATGGTCGTCTTCTAAATAATCCGTTTATAAACTTGCAAATTAAATTTATAGCCAATGCTCCGACATCGTAAAATTGATAAACACAATCTCTTGATAAAAAAGGTAGTTGTAAATATAGTTACGTAAACGATTTCTGAAGTCATAATTGAAAGCGTGGAGAATCTAAAATAGCATCTAACTTATTCCTTTTCTGAAATTATGAAAATAATCGCAAACAAGTATACGAAAGTACGCAGTATCAGAATGTTCAATAATGCAAAAGTCCGAAAACTCACTTATTCCTTGAAAAGTATAAGTCGGTTTATATCCTTGAATAGAAATAAGTTTTTTCCCCGTCTCCTAACTAAGCCTTTGATATCTAAATCAGCATAAAATATGCGCGGCCAAAGCGGAAGTGATAATAATTTCTTGAGCTTCCGTCAATAAGTGAATAAAAGCTCGGCAAAGACGGAAACCGCGGCGCGCGGATTGGAGGGTGAGGAGTTGGAGAGGTAGTTGATGAAAGTGAGGAATGGGTGTCACGAGTCTCCCCGGGCTGGAATAAAAAAATTTGCATTGATGATTCCCCGTCGCAGTGGGTACGAGAGCGCGGCATCTCCATTCGTCGCGCATATACTCCTTGCGAAAATGCATTTCCGCGCTCGCACTGCTGCAGCGGCATCGATGTAACCTGATTCGCTGTCGTTGCCTCTATGAGGATGGTGTTTCGCGTTACCTCAGACTCCCAACCAATAGCTCTTCTTCTCCCCTTTCGAGTATCTGCTGTTTGCACGTGACTTACGCGCTTCCACTTGCATCTCGAGTCTTAGCCGCGGAATGGAATTCTTTTCGATGCCCGATCGCGGCTGATGCATCGAGTTCGCGTATATGAAATACACAGCCTGTCGGCGGGGAAGCAGACCTACGTATGCTCTTAGGGGGTGCTTTGAAGTCAGAATACGTAATTACACTCTGCATTTCCTTTAATCCCGCGCAATCAGTTTTGCGTACGCGCCCCTTCTGGCCTTTGCGCGTCTCGTAGCTTAAGATATCTTGATTACGTTTAGTTGCAGAGCAATCAGCTTTAAAGTGTTTAAATAATTCTGCGCTACAGTAAATGTACTCTGAATTTGTCAGTGTACAGACTGTACTACGTGTTTGAATAAAAATGTGCTTTTCGTTTGATTTCAGAATTTTGGGAAGATCACTTCAAATGCCGATATCCTAACTCATCATTAACTCCGTACAATAGTAAATACGAAAATTTCTGCACTACTAAAGAACGCTTGAATAAAGGAGATATGGCATTCGAAAATCAATTGCAATTCGTATCTGATGCAGTTATGGCATTTGCGTATGCCTTTCGGTAAATATCATAAGAACTTCCTGTGCGTTATAAAACGCAGTATAATAATACCATACAAATTTTATAATTTTGATTAACAGTGATATGCATAAGGATCTTTGTCATGGAAAAGTAGGATTATGCGACGAGATGAAGCCAACCAAAGGCGAGGAACTTTTAAAATACCTTCGCAAAGTAGACTTCGAAGGTAATTTTATATAAGTATAAAAAATTTTACATAAGCATAAAAAATTGAAAAAAGTTCGTTTGATAAAGAAGGCTAGAAGTTATCATAGTATATCCTATTCTTAAATTTAAATGAATGCCAATAGTAATTAGATAACTGAAATTTGTAGGTCTTAGTGGCGACAGATTCAAGTTTGATAATAATGGAGACGGACCTGCACGGTACAATATAATCCACTTCAAGCAAACCTCTGCAGGCCAGTATAAGTGGATTCGTGTGGGGAAGTATTTGGAGGGAATTCTACACCTCAACATGACAGGTAGGCTTAAATACATAATTACTGAGAAGATTTATCAGCATTATTAAATGCTCATATAATATAAGATAAACCTCTCTGTGGAAGCAAAGTGTCATATAGGTATTAGTAGAGATTATTTTTGAGTAAAAACAACATGCATATAGATACATTAGATTTAATAGCCGTCATTGAAAATATTGACATGTAAGAGTATAATTAAAAATAAATATTGAATTTTGGAACAACGAAGCTATAAAGGAAAGTGGAAATCCAAAATGAATAATAGCTTGCTTGTATATAAATGACTTAAACTGCCTGAAAATAGATCTTTTGAAATTGATGCGCTAGCGCAGTGGTAGCTAAGACAACGAAGCACTTTAGCCGGCTATCCTCTCGAAGACAATGGGGCCTCCACTTTACATTGTAGGTTAAAATAGTTTCTGATGTGCTCGTAGAAGTCCAATTCCGACTGGAACATGCTGCACCACCGGAGAGCGTATGCTCGTTACCCTGCGAACTCGGCCAGGCGAAGAAATACGTCGAAGGCGAGAGCTGCTGCTGGCATTGCTTCAATTGTACTCAATATCAGGTCGGTAATGTCGTCGGCGTTGCTGCTCGGGATGGCTGAGCGGGAAGGGGAGGGGGGAGGAGGGGGGGGGGGTGAAAAGACAAAAAGGGGAAGGAGGCCGAGCGCCGAGGCGTCGATGGAGCCTCTTTCGCTGTGCGTCCGCCCTCCCTTTCTTTCCCATTCTTTGCGCCTTCTGCGGGGCTCTTCGAGTTTCATCGACCTCCTTTTGTTACCCGTAATCAACCACAAAACGCTGAAACTCCATCGCTCGACTTTTTCCACTACTTTCTTTTCTCTCCTTTTTTTTTCTCTTTTAAACCGCGAGCGCGTTACTGCCTCTCCTATGTACTCTCGTCTCGGTGCACAGAGCGCGACTTTTCCTACTGCACGAAATACAACAGTATTCGGCGAAAAAGTTTGGCATTGAGCTTGTTGTCGTTGGTTCGCGAAATCAAAATTTTCCGTCATTTTTTGTCATAACTCGCAGTGCTTTACCTTGTTAGGCACTCTGAAAATTTACTGTACCATAGTAGCTTGCGACCCACTTTGTGACCGAAAGTGTTGTGCAATTGTTTCGCTTTTTTACCTTATTATATAAGAATGCAATACGTTGTTAACTACGAAGACATTCTTTTTTCTTTTCCTCAAGTTGAGTTTTTCAAATGAGAAAGTAGGACAGTTAAGAATTTTGGAGAAAAAGTAGACGTTTTCAAATTACAAAGAGAAAGTATAAGGAAGCGTCGTACAGTACGAACAAGCTTTGAGTATGAACACTTTTTAGTTCTGGGCTACTACCGTTCGATAGCAACGTCTCACCAAATGAATTTGGTGTATGTTGTAGTTTTATTATAACATAATATGAAGACGGTATTTTAAATTTATATCTGCCAAAGTTATCCCGCAAAACTGATTTTTAGCGAGTCAAAAATTAATTATTTTCGGAAGTTAAAAATCGTCGCTTTTCTATTTTAATAGATAATAATTTTACCGATTAAATATGAATTCCACTACTTCTTTTCTTCAGAAAGGGCTATTCAAAGAAGAATCAATTGTTTTTTAAGAAATGGCTCTAAATTAAAACTATAATTAAAATTAGCTATGGGTGTTCATACTGGATACAACTTTGTAAAAAACTTATAGTCGTCAGTTTTGCATTTTAATAGATAAATGATTTTGCCAATTATATTTGATCTCAGCCATTTTTTTTTCATTAAGAAGGGCCCTTCAAAGAATATATCTTTTTTGGAAAATCAATTTTCGTTGCTTTAATCAAATACATATTTCCCTATAATTTCTACTACATTAATAAATATATAACTTAATTTTTGTGCAAAAATTTATGTTGCCTAAGGTAGTTCTTCTACATAATGACTAATTTATGGCAAATTTAATTGTAATTGAAGTAATTTTACTATAAAGTAACATATTTATTTTTGTAGCAGATTTATTAGTAAAATGAATTAAATTAATCTAATTATACTGCGATGTGTCGTAAATTTTGAATTAAAAATTAATATTTCAAAATTAAAAAATGAAATTATTTCACTATAATTTTGAAAACCCCATTTGTTATTTTGATTTTTTTATTCTCACATAGGTTAACAATTCACTTTATTATAAAATTGAAAATTCAATAATAAATTCGTATACGCGCCCTCGACTTAAGGAGTTTGTATGCGTAGATTATTAGTCATAAAAAAAAACAATTTCTTACTATAATTTAATCTCATATAATGATGTGAAAGTCCATATATTATAAAATAAGAGGTATTGGTCAAACTAAAATTTCTTTTTAACAAATAAAAAAGTCTCCACTGTTTTGTCAACTTTTTCTCTTTTAAAGTCTGAAGTTGACGATATGTAATTTTACAATAACGGAATTTCGATAAAAAAATTTTGTTTAGTTTGACAAAAACCCCTTATTTCATAATATATTTACATGTATATCATTATATGAAATTGAATTGTAGTAAAAAACGTTAGTTTTTTATGACATATCTATCCATACAATCTCCTTAATATAGCTTCTTTGATTCGCCCGAGGCACGTGTTGAGCTTGTAAATAATTCTTTTTCTCTTTCAACAGATACGAAAACCAGACGACGAAACGCAATGTATTGATTGCCCCGAAGGGACTGTTCCCGACGACACTCACTCATTCTGTCGAGATATACCCGAAGAATTTTTAAAGTTGGAGAGCGGTTGGGCGATCGGCGCCATGTCCTTTTCATCGACAGGAATATTGGTATTAAAACTTTGATGTTGTGACGGAAGCGCTCGTAATTTATGATCGACCTTCTTTAAAATTAACGAGTATTTCAGTCACGTAATAATGAAATCGTGTTCGCAGGTGACATTCTTCGTGGTCGGCGTTTTTCTCAAGCACAATGATACCCCGGTTGTGCGAGCTTCCGGGAGAGAATTATCCTATATTTTATTGTCGGGCATACTTCTTTGTTACTTAGTCACGTTCGCACTTGTTCTCCGCCCGACGGATATTGTTTGTGGGATTCAGAGGTAAGACAAGTGGTTGCAATGCAATGTACCTTCTTATTTTTAAATTTATTTCTCCAAGAATAAAACTTTCCAGGAAATGTCTTTAAAGCTTTTTTATGTTCCGTCTGCACACTATTAACAATCTATTTATCAAATTGAATTATTTCTATTTTATTTTATAGTTCGAATCTTTTAAGTGTAATATTACAGGTATACTTCAAGCTTCCGATAATTTTGATAAGTCTTCACAATTCATGCATCAGAATTATTACACTTTTTTATTAAAAGGAAAGCTTTGAAAGTTCAGCTATTATCTCGTGATTGCAAACGAAATTGAAAAAAATCTTTCTCAAAGCTTGCTACTTCCCCGGCCTCTTGGCTAAAGAGCAGAAAAACAGGGATCTTGAATTATAAATGAAAAAGTACAAACAAGCCAGAAAAATTAAAATGAAATTTCAAAAATTTCCGTCCCATCCTTGATTAAAACTTTTTCCCACAAAATCTTCCATCGAAGCGCCCGAGTCCCGTCTCTCTCCCAAGTTCATTAGCGATAAGAAGTACGGCGAAGCGTTGGTAGCGTTGAAGGAGAGGTAGGATCGGGTGGGCGAAGAGACGAGAAAATAAACAGAGAGAGAGTATAGGAAGGGAAATGAAGAGCACTTTGACGCTTACAGGTTCGCGGCCGGCTTCTGCTTCACCGTGGTTTACGCGGCCCTGCTGACAAAAACCAACCGGATCTCGCGGATCTTTCGCGCCGGCAAGCACAGCGCCAAGAGGCCGTCCTTCATATCGCCTCGCTCGCAGCTCATCATCTGCTCGATGCTGGTCTTCGTGCAGATCCTGATAAACGGGGTCTGGATGATCATCGACCCGGCCAAGGCCATGTACCACTACCCGAGCCGCGAGGACAATCTGCTGGTCTGCAACAGCTACATCGATGCCAGCTACATGATCGCCTTCACCTACCCCATCATCCTCATTATCATCTGCACGGTCTACGCGGTACTCACCCGAAAGATACCCGAGGCTTTCAATGAGAGCAAGCACATCGGTAAGGGAGACTATATATTTTCAGCTTGTGCATTCAATTGCATTTTTGTCCTTATATTCTACTATGTATGCTATTTTTATCCTTATATTCGGTATGTATGCTTCAGTCCCGGTCTTTAAAATAACTTGTCAAGTATTTACCATTCATCCACCGTTTAGCTTGACACATGTTGCTGAGAAAAAGGCTCTTTCCTTTAGCGTGTGTCGACTAATCACATCGCCAAGTACCTGCTCGTAGCGCAGCTCACGTTTTACTCGCTATTTAGCTTCGCGTAACTGCTCTTTTTCGCTGTATACCGACCACCGACTAATCACATCGTCAAGTATTTTGCCTTACCGCTCAACTGCCGTTTTACTCCCGCTTTCATGCGGTAAGAACGCTTGTTTCTTGCCAAATGCAGACATATTGCATTGCTAGGCTGCTACTTAACTGCTTGCTTCTTGTGGCTAAACACTGTTTCTGATGACTTGCCAACTTTACGAAATGTCGATATAATTTTATTTCTTTAATGTATATCTTAAGAGAACCTTTCTTCTTTCTGATGAATCTCTTTATTAAAGTAAATATAAAGCACTCATGCAAATAAGAATGTAATCGTATATTCAATAGCTTTAGCAACCGTAATGCGGCAATTCAGAGGCAACAGTTGCAGTGAAAGTTTTAACAGTACTACCCAGACCAAATATTCCTCCGAGTTCTAGTTCTATAAATTAATAGGAAGCTCAAAGTCGGATTGTCAATACGCCCGGAAAAGGCTTCACGATTATCTGAATATGAGCACAAAACACGATTGAATGAATGATGAGAGAGAGATAGTGAGAGAGTGAGAGAGAGAGAGAGAGAGAGAGAGAACGATCCGCGTCGGAATAAAATTAGTGAACCGCAGCTGAGTGAATCGATGCTCAGGTACCTACCACTATGAGAGACGGCAATCACACGAGCGGTGTTCGACGATGCGACGACTAGTCCGATGCGCTTCGACAAAGAGCGTTTTCGCGACGAGAAACAACTAGTAGAATGACAGATGTGCTGCCAGCAGCTGAACTATAGATAGAGCGTGGCAGAAAAAGGCGATTTAAAGGCAGAATTCTGTAACAGGATAGAGAAATAGTCAGAAGTTAAAATATAGATTGAACTCAAGTTTAAAATGTAAAACATTTATTCTGTTGGTGAATTTATAGGCAATTTTCAAGCATCATTCTCGGTCCTAATTTGTTTTATTACAAGTATTTATTGTTGAATAAAATCTGTATGAAATGTGCATTTATTGACTTGACAAAATTTAAATCCAACGAAAAAATTATGAGATTGAATGATATTGATTTTTTAAGAACCAATATTTAATTAAGGTGATGCTAAACCCACTCTCATCGTCAAATACGGGGAACCACTTATTTAATTAAATTTTCAATTTTGAGAAAATATCTCTCTGGGAAGATGTTGTTTTTGATTAGGACAATAACGTTTCATAAAAATATTTGCTTAAAATTGAAAATTAAATGAGATAAGTAGTTCCTCGTATTTGCCGGTGACAGGTGGTTTTAGTATGACCTTTAGAGTAAATCGTTTAAAGGGGCAAGTTACTTTAAAACGCTAAATTAAAAGAAATGATACCGTTCATGAAAAATCTTTTCACAGCAATCATGCTGAATTTTGTATTAACTGAAAATGCTTTATAGATAATATCTGTATGTTAAACTGTGTGAAAACCACTGTTAACGATTGAATTCATTTGCAATGATTTAAGGGGACCTATCCATCTTAAAATTACAAATAAATCAGTTATATATTTTTATGCGGGAATAAATTATTCATGATATACAAACTATTTGTTATGGTAGATTTGAACATTTTATCAAAATATAATAAAAGAACTTTTTTTAAAAAAATTTTATGGTACACTTTTATTAGGTCTCTTTGTTTGGTATAATACAACCTTGTATATTTCTTGCTCTGTCGCAAAATTTTGGGAGTAAAACTAATTGGATTGGAGTTTTTGAGGTTTGTAGTGTTCAAAATTGGAGTTTTTTAGATTTTGTAGTGTTCAAAATACACATAATTAGGATATGAGTGTGGGAATTTAAAAAACAATATTCAGGGCTAAAGTTACAGATTATTAAACCATATTTTATAATATTAAAAAAAATTGAATAATTCAGGCTTAAATAGGCTATAACTTAGACCAATAATTTTGTTTTTATCAAGAAACATGCAAGGTTGTATTATAGGCAAACAAAGATACCTAACGACCATAAAATAAATTTTTTTTAAAAAGTTTTCATTATATTTTGATAAAATGTTCAAATTTACCGTAAAAAAGTAGTTAATATATTATGAATAATTTATCCTCACCTGAAAATATATAACCAATTTACTTATAATTTTAAGGTGGTTAGGTTCCCTTAAAAGTAGTAAGTGATAAAGGCGTGCGATAGGTTGTTTATAGTTTGAATATGATAACGTTCTAGGGTCTCTTAGCGAGCAGCGGCTAAATACAAAGTTACTCCGGCCTTTGTAGATATCAGTAGTTACGACGCCTTTTGTCATAAGTTGCCTAACATACGTCGAATGAATAACCAACTTCACTATGAATTGTGTATTAAATTATTTTACCCAAACCCTTAGTATAATTTCATCCCGAACAATCACACAATCTTAACCCGTACGCGCCACAATTTATAGCCATTGTCAAAATCTTATTTTTTGAAGGACATTTTTTTCTCGACGGTTACACTACTTATTTTATACGGCTTAATCAAGTATTTACAGTTTAAAATAAAATTCAGAATGATTACTTTAAATTCACTATCTATGGTTATTGGAGAATATTGCTTAGTTTAATTTCTATGTGGATTGAGGACAAATATTTGGATATTGATGTATGATCATTTTCATATAACTAAATATTTTTTCAATGCAGGTCACATTAAAAATTCGTTAAAAATTTTCTATATTCTATATGATAGTGAATAGAACATATACTTTTCAATGTTATTACTGGTTATAATTTTATAATAACATTATAAATGTTAAATGAAAACAATGTTTGAAGCTTCATAAATAATAACATATAGCTTCATAAATAATAATAACTTTAACTTTCCACATTATTAATATCACGCATTTGCAATTTTTCAACGACTTCAAAAAGAAGGAGGTTCAATATTTGTCTCGTATATTCTTTACGACTCTCAGTATTCTAGTTTCCATAAAATTGCTATAGCGCGCAGAGAAAATAAAATCTTTAATAAATCCCTTACAGTTATAATAAGTACGAAAGGGTTAATGTACGACTGCCGCTGAACTTTACTACTTGTTCTACGCTTACTTTCACCAACGATATAATTAAGAAGTCTTGTAAAATTTATATTAACTTCTTTCAGGTTTTACGATGTACACAACTTGTGTGATATGGCTGGCCTTTGTGCCGTTGTACTTCGGAACGGGCAATCACGTTGCCTTAAGAATCACCTCGATGTCCGTAACTATCAGCCTCTCGGCCTCCGTGACCATTGCTTGTCTCTTCAGTCCAAAGGTAAATTATAGAGCTCGTTCATTTGATGCCTCTCTCGCAGAGCCTCTAATTCCCGGGAATTTTGAAGGCACCGGTGTCTTATTTCACATGGGTAAGTTTGTCGGCATTTTGCGGTTTCGCATTCTGACCAATAAATTATTACACTTAACTTGTAGTTTTTTCAATTTAAAAACGTTTTATAAGCTGCAGAATAAAAAGTCCTTTATACGCGTGGCTGACTATGCACGGACATTACTCCTGAAAGTAACAAAATTCATTAAAACAATGAAATGATTTACATTTTCATGAGTCATTTTTTTCTCTGCAAATATATTGACAATCATAACTATACGAAATTTCACTTTAGCTTTGATAAATCATTTTTCATTGGATTATTATAATCGAAAGCTAACTCGAGAATAAAGAGCGGCTTCAATAAATTTGTATAAATGGGCAAATCCAATGACAAAACTTTTAACTTTGGGTGTTTTTCTGATGAGGCACACGACTGAATCAGCGCTTATATAGAGAAATATCGATTGCGCCGTTTGATGGACCCGTATTAAAACACCAGTACTCATTTCTATACATAAAGATACAAAAAATTGCCCCGGCTGAATCGTGTGCCTCGCCAGGAAACGAAACTACAGCTTTTAGAAGACGACAAAAGAAACCTAACATCCAAAGCTAAAAGTTTTTCGGATCTGCCCATATAATACGTCGTCGAATTCGCAGCGTCATAAAAGAGCGTAAAAGCGCATGCACACCTATACGCGCCGAGCGAGAAAGCTAAAAGCCCCGGCTGTATGTAGCGCGCGTGATGGCCGGGTGCCGCCGCCGCCTGAGTCGGCTGCGCGAGAACGCGAGCGCCAAATTGAAAAAGCGCCGGCGCAACATACCGTTCGTTTAAACAGCCTCTCTCTCTCTCGTCTGTTCCAGTTGTACATCATCTTGATACGGCCCGAGAGAAATGTGCGCCAGAGCATGATGCCCAATAGGCACAGCACGACAAAGAGTTCGGCGGTGACGGACACGAATGCATCGAGCATGATGGCGCCAATCACTCTGACTGCGGTGACATGCGATCAAAACAAAACCGTGCAGAAGCACGTCACCACGACGATGGATTGCTCCACACAAAGCGAATGTGAGTTCTGAATTTGCACGCCGTTGATTTTCAATACCCCCCCGATCTCCCGTCGTGATCTATGCGCTAATTCATGTCTCGACTGTACACGTGCGGACATGATGTGTGTCGCGTCAGTACAAGAGCGCCTCCTCAATTCCTTCTCAACTCCCGCTTTTTTTACATTACGTTACTGCCGTATAAATCTCTGTCATTCGCTGCTAATTTGTCACTTTATTTCAATTTAAGAAGTAGGTTTAAAGGTTCTACTCTTTTTTTAGAATATCAAAAAGGTATCTGAATTTTTTAATATTTTATATACAAGTTGTATTTATTGTTCTGAGAAAAATTGATTGCCAATATAGACACTTTAGTAAAACCAAATATCTAAGTTTATTGCCAGATTTCTTAGTAAAATTCACTATTTTATTGCAATGTCAAATAAATGCTGTTAGCAAAAATTACTATTTATCATAGCGACTTAATAGACTTACAGATGAAAGGTTTTAAAGTAAACACGTTTCTGATTTCTATCTGCATACCTAACTTGAAATTCTTAACTTTACATGTTCAGATAGAAAATAGTAAATGATACTGAATACCATTTCCTATACGTAACCCAAATTTCGTTAGTAATTGTTATTGAAATAATGTAGTTGTACGGATTTTATACTAGAAGCTCTAGTACTAAAGTTTTTACTAAAATCTCAAGCTTGTGGGCTGCGCGACGTGGTGCGCGGGGAAAGAATGAATAGGATACCTAGATTAAGTTATATGCGTATCGCAGTAACGTATTATTTTTTGTTGCACCGGCAGACTATGAAATGATGGCGAGAGAATCGCAGAACGGCAAGCCGAAGGGCTCGCTTGTCTCGACGGCGACGCAAACTCAGAACAATAACAATAAAACTGACTCGATGTCGTCGAAGGAGACCGCCAGTAACGAGAATTCGGAAAATACTACAAAGCTGCTGTACAACTCAAGAATAGGCAATGGACCCTTAAACCAAAACGACGTTACCTTATAGCACGACAAAACCACTATCGAAGGTAAAATTGAAAATGCTTGTTAAGCAAGAAAACTTCTACAAAGCACACACGTACACTTATATGTGTATAATGGGTATGTGTGTGTCTGTGCGTATTCGCGGAATCGACCGACGCTTCGTTACACCAACAATGCATCTGCATTTTGAGCGAAATTTTGAATGAATATAATCTGAGATAGGCACCTCTCTTTATTTAAGAATGCATGGTTTTCATATTTTAAACTTTTATGTTTTGTTTTTGAAACTTAAATTATTCATGTAAAGTTCAAGATTTTCTTTTATCGTACGTAGATTGAGAGGAAGCCGTACTAGATCACGAAGAAAAAATCGCAGTTCTTCACTTATTCTTGAATTTTTAATATTACAAATTTATAAAAGTTGTCCCCAATTCTATATAACAGAAAAAAGAACCGGGTATTTATTTAAGAACGCGAGTACGGCCTCCACTTAATGGGGAAGGCCCATGGTATCTGGATACTAAAGGTATCGAGTTTTTTAAACAAATTTTGCGTAAAGTCAATTCTTTTTTAAATTTTGACCAAAACATTAAAACATTTTATAATACATATTTCAAATGTTTACAGTATTATGAACATTTTGATACCTACTGTAAAAAATCAAAATTATATCAAAGTACCAGATTGAATGTTTCCACGCGGTTCCCTCGAAACTTATTTTTCTAATTTATTAAAGTTCCTTGTAAAATAAATAAATAAAATTGGTAGTCGTAAAACATGCAGCTTTTATATATTTTTACAGTTAAAATATGTTTTCTTCATTTCACACCATAATTTGATTTTAACCATCAAATCAAATATTAACTTCTGTTCATGTAGAGTTAAAAGTATTATTATTAGCATTATTATTATTATTTTTATGGGTATTATTATGGGTATTATTATTGTTATTATTACTATTATTATTATTATTATTATTATTATTACTATTATTATTATTTTTACTAATTAATAGTAATTCATGGAATTAGGATGTTGAGATGTCTGTACTAATATAAATAATAATATTGCTCGATGCAAAATAGTCACGTCCTTTTCGCTGAAAAGCGCATTATACAACATTGTATACAATCATTTTTCGAATATTACTTATCAATCCTTAAGTTATCGATGGTATATCTAAATTGAGATACTTCTCGAATTTTTTGTTTGAACTTTCAGTTTTTATTTGAATTTTTAGTTTGAATTTTTTAGAGTGAAGGGGGGGTCACAGTGGAATCTGCTCATTATTAAAAAAATCGACAGCGATTTCATTTATTTTGTATTTATTTATTAACGGATATTGCTGCTCATTTTATGCATCCGGCTACAATTCGATCATCGCCTACAATAAATTTCGATTGACAAAGGATTTTAGCCGTCGAAAAAATCGAATTAACGGGGAGAAAGCGTGTTACCGCCTGTGCCCTGACTGCTCATTTATTATACAATTTTTTTCTTAGTTCTTAAAATCTGTATAAATGCATGCTAAAAGTTTGATAAAAATCCGCGGCATTTTTTTTTATAAAAAATTGACGAAAGAGAATTTTATCATTGAAAAATCATAATATTTTTATCGTCCAGATGGGTCTCCCTCAATATTGCGATGAAAATCGTACAGTCCTGTTTAAAATATTGCTTTCATTGCATGTTTCTACTTCGAATTTTGTAAATAATCAAGTGTCTGTGTCAAATTACGAAATCAGTGGTGCCCGTGTCTGATTAAAATAAAGCGTGATGAAACCTATATTACTCACTATTCAGTGGTAACAAATATGCCAATATTTCGTACTGGCCAGATATACGTAATGAAAAACAATATTGTAAAAATCGATGTATAAATATTTAAAATAACTGTGCGAATTTGTATTATGGATTTTCCTAATCAAATGTCTTCATGTTTGTAAATACAGCATAACATATTTATTAAGGAATAATTGTTATTAAGATTTTATCATTAAATTTTAAACGAAGTTAAGAATATAAATTATAAACACACGTCACATCTTATGAACATTATAAAAATTCTATGAATTTTAACTTTTAATCCGTTATGTTTTGACATATTAAAGTGGATTATTTAACACTCTGATTTGTTAGTGTAAAAAGTATTTTTTAAATTCCATGCGGAAATATTTTTACTTGTTTTAAAGTAAATTTATAATCTACATGAATACCTAATGCGTATTTAGAGCAAATATTAACTCTATAATAAAAATAATTCATCTATTAAAAATCAAAGATTTATTATTTGATTCATATGTTGTAGTTATATTATTTGGAAAAGTTATACCATATATTTTTCTATTTCATAGAATTTATTGATATTATTCTGCAAAAATTCTGATGTAAAATATTTATCAAAGTTAACAGCACATTGGAGTAAATTAAATATATACATAATAATAGGAATAAATGTAAATATTTTAAAATTATGCAATAATTAATGACGAAAATGTTTGCGTTCGTAAATGATAACAAAATATTACTGCATAAACGCAATATCGATTTAATATAGTAACAGAAATACTACGCTTTAATATAAATGTTAAAATCAAATGTTCAACAAATATAAGTGATCGCAACTTCTTTGATAATGCCAAATTCTATCTGTTATATTTTTTAAACTTCATTTATCTAATCAACATGTCTTGGAATGACAACAAAATATTTACAGTCTACTTTCATAAACGTTGAGTAAATCGTTTATTTTCTGTTTATGATACAATATTCATATCACTTTGAAATAACTTAAATTCTATAATAGAATAAAAGGCAATGTTTCAACGCGGGCCTAAAGTAATCTAAACAAATAAATAAAAGGCGAGTATAAGAAAGTTGTCGAGATGACTTTGTTAACTTCGGTTATTTTTGTAATAAAATCGGTAGAACTCGATAAATGCCGAGATAACAAAGTCAAAAACTTTCTCCTATTATTGAATATAATTTAAAGTGATATTTTGTAAATAATAATTACTATTAGTAACATTGTACATACGAAGGTTCGATTATTTCTTGCGCATTCGCTTATATGAATATCGTCATGCTAAGCGATGGCTAGCACCGCCTGGTGGATGATGTAAGAACCCTAGAGAGATCGAAACTCACAGTTCAACAATCTGTAAGTAAAACATATAATTTTAATTAAAACGAGTTTTTAATTAATATAGCGCAGTATTTAGAGTATTAATTAAGGGGCGAGTCCAGAAGATAATACGTTCTGAGAAAGTATTACTGGTGCAAATATTTTCATGTACTGCGGTATGACGAGCAAATCATAAAAAAGAAATGAAATTCTGCTTGAGCATTGATCATGGAATATTTAAAATCATTTTCTTTATGCTGGGATATAAATATAAATCTCTTAATTACAAGCAAAAAAGCAGACTCTCTATTTTATTTTGTGTTAGCGCTCTTTAATCGCCTTAAATCGAGTGATATACATAGGCGATACTCACTTTGAACATATTTTCTAAACTCATTACCTAAATACTCTAAAAACTCCGTCATATTAAATAAACTTATTTTTATTAAAGTTACAGGTTTTGCTTACAGAATTTTGAACTGCGCGTTTCTGAACTCTCCAAAGTTCCTATTTCATCAACCAGGGCAACGCATCCTAGCATTTCACATGATGAAAGTTATGTATTTAAATAATTAAGTAAAATATTTTGTATAATATCATAAATTTTTATATAAAAAGTGTGAATGCACAGACGAAAATATGTCGTTTATTGTAAATATTTCGATTTATTATGGAATTATAAATAAGTAAAAAACAATATTCTGTAGTAATATAATATGTATATTTAGTAAGTTGTAAAATATCTGTTAAAATTTTTTGTTTGTACTGAATTGATTAGTAAGTACAATTTATTTATCCCAATAGAATTGTATACAGCAGCAACTAAAAAATGAAAGTTTAAAATAAATAAGAATTACAGAAACTGTGCACACTATGCATAGGAAACCTTATAAAATTATGATTAATTCATAGCCGACTATGATAATTCGAAATATCTTGGAAGGATATGAATGTAGATGGCAAGTTATAATAGTTAAGTAGACAATTTATATATAAGTGTAAATGTTAAAAAAGATAAAAGTAGTCTAATTATTATAAATTGCTTAGTTATAAAAAGATTAGTGGAAACGAAAGTTCATAGTCAACAAATTTTGTCAGAAATGAGTGTCCTAATACTTTTGGCTCTCAAACTCAACTTTCGATTCTACTCTGCAGACTGTAGGAATTGCAAATAATAGTAATTTTTTAAAATATAAAATTACTGAAAAAAATTCTATTTTTATTATTTAATGTGCAACTTTATTTGAAAATTAATTAAATTTTTTTAAGTCTTGAATATTACCTATTGTATAGTTTAAATGTATGTTAATTCATATCTTATATGTTCATCGATGCATCAAGATTTTTTGTTCAAGTTTTTTAAATTCTTTTTTAATTACAAGGTCTCTTCTACAGGTTCTGAATATATTTGAGCCCCATATTCTCAACCTGCTGTGACTTTGAATAATAGTAATTTTTCGAAGTCATCGAGACACCTTGGCCGTGCTCCGATAAAACCTGCTTCTAGAAATTTTTAACCAAATGAAATTAACAAAATGTAAATAAATTTTTAAGCTCCATTGTAAAAAGGTCATTGATATTTGTACAGAAAATAATATTGTAATCATTAATTTAATGGATTGTGAAAATCAACGCCAAATTAACAGTTATAATGATTTTAAAGATTTTTCAATTACCGTACTATGCATCAATATGCAAAGATAAATGAAATTTGTCTGTTACTAGCAATTCATTTATTCAAATTTCGATAAAATAATATAATATGTAACGTTAAAACAAGGAAGTTATAAATTGTAAATAAAAATTCTAAGATATTACATATTGTTACTATATCAAATAAATGTAAGGAATCGACGAATATTATTCATGTGTTCTGTGACTTCTCTATACACGCCAAAAATAATAAAATTGATAAAAGATAATTTTTAAATGCTAAAATAACACGGGTATGTAAAGAGCGATTGGTGGATGTTTAAATATGACATATTCTTTATTAGGCTTCAATTAACGGAAAATGATGATTGATTGTGTTTTGTCAAATGAATTGGGTGAAGAAAATAAAACAAGAATTAATGCTATATTTTGATTTCTACAACACTCTTTTATAAGTAAAAGTAGAATAAACGTAACAAGACGATTTTTTAATAATTTATTATTTTTTTTAATATGTATTTTTTTGCGTTTTTACGTAATAGTACATTTTTAATCAAACTATAGTTATAATATATATAAAAATAGACAAATCTTAAAAGTTGTATAAATGACAATCAAAATGTTGATTCTAAAATGTACTGATTATTTACAAACACCTATAAGGAAGAAATAAATTATAATTTATTTTACTCAATATGACATATGATTTAATACAAATGGTTCTTTTTTATTATGAATTGTCGTCACTCAATAAATTAAAGATTTAAAAATTATAAATGTATCACAATTTAGAAAAATAGAAAGAAAACATTTTCTAAAGTTTTTATTTAAACATTTTTATACCACTCTAACCTCAAAATCACAACTTTGATATGATTTTTCAGCGCTCGTGGTATAAAATACGGTTTGCAACTAGTGCGGAAGTAGATTATTTGCTTCATGTGACGTTTTTCGCTCGAGCGAAGCGAGACGGTACTATTACAGTAAATGCAGTAGGAATTTATGAAAATTTTAAAAATATTATTGTATTCGTTATTAGCAAAAATTACTTTCTTTCTTTTTTTCTTATCTTCGTTGTTGTTCAAATTACATTGTACAGATTTTTTTATGAAAATTGTTACTGTACATTACGAAATCTAAATTTATTATATAAGTTACTTTAAGAGTAAAGTTACTTTCTTGGATTCTACATAATAATAAGCCATTAATTTTATTTTATAAAAACATTTTAAATACAACCTAATTTACAACCTAACTATTCGTATAAAACACTTCACCAAACATTGACCATTAAAGATGCATAAACAAATATTTATGAACAATTTTTTGTAAATTAAATGGCCACGGTAAATTTTTAACAGCAGAATTCTTTGTTATCTGACTGAGATACACAGTTTCTTAATTGTACAGTCGGTATCAACTGCCGCAACGAAATTTCAGAACCAAACTAGAAAAAAACTAGTTCATGTCTTCCAAAACTTACTGCTCCCTCTAATACCTTTTCCTTTTTGTTGTTTCTTTTTTGCATCTGGTGGCACTGGTAAAGCTTCTCGACAGGATTCGCTACCTCCTGTACTAGAACCTCCAGCTGCCATGTCAGCTCCCTGAATTCCACCAGGACCAGTTTGAGCAACTAGGGTTTTTTTTATATTTGCAATCTAAAAATGATTGGACAATAAATCATACACTGAGAAATATATCAATTTTTCTTATATCAAAAATATTATGTTAGGGCATTTAAAAATTTACTAAATATAATTTAATAAATGGTTGTAAAATTATTATGTAAAAAATAGATTCGTAATCAAATTGTGTTGAAATTTTTACTATTAAATATTGTTATTAAAGTTTAAGAAAATGACTAGCTAAATCTTTTTTGTAATACTTGCATATGAGAATGTTTGATATAATATCTTAATTTTTAAACTGACTAGTATGACAATCTTTTTATTCCGAGGAATAACACATTATTTTTCTGCTAGTTTTCAAAAATACGAAATTTACACTTTCTATAATACTGATAATAAGTTTAATAATCAAACTACATTACTAACATAAGTAAATTACTAACATCTAGCTGTATTTTTTCTTTATGATGAATTGCTCGTAGTTTTTCAGCATTTGCTTGTTTAACTTGCTGTTGGATACATTCTAAAATGTCACTACAGGCTTGTCCCCATTCTGCAAAAGTTTCTGCAACAGTACCAGTATCTCCTGGCCTAACATCGCGCCCCAAACCGGCATAATCTACTTCTAATTGAGAGTTCCTTTGATCCAACTTTCCATGTATAATATCCGCATAAACAGCCTCAATTATTAAATCTTCTAAATCCCGCACATTTTTTATATCCAGCTCCTCTAAAAGAACTGAATATGGTATGCATTTGGACTTTGTGGCTAATGTCACAATAGTTAGATGTTGAAGTTTCTTCTTTTGTGTGGGTGTCAATTCAAGCAGTTTACTTTTGTTTTCTAGATACTCTTTGTATGTTCCATAAGCAAAAAGATTTAATGTGTTCCAGTATGCTGCATGTGGACCATTTTCTAGTTCTTTAATATTAGGCATATCTAAGAGCTCGCCAAAAACATGAACTCCAGGTGTTTCAACTGCTTGTTTTATTAATTCTAGAGCTGCAGCACCTTTTGCAGTTTTTGCCAGCAAAACAAACTGCTCTAAAGGATTGCATCCTGTCTTTTCTGTGCTGGTTGTTGTTTCGGGTGACTCCTCTGAGCCCGTCATTTTCTTACTCTAGAATATCATAAAATATTTCTTATTTACAGGTTAAGACTACAAAAGAAAATCTTTACAAAAATAATACAAATTTATGCTTTTATATATTTGTATAAAATAGAAAAACAGACCTAATTATTTAATGTTAAACTATTAAAACCCCAATCTTCTTATTACTTTCGTTTGAAGTCTCGTCTCCGCGAAGAAATTGGCAGCGGCATCATCGAAGTCGACATGTTTTTGACTATGCGCAGCCGGTCGACTGCAGAGTGTAGAATACACTGTATATATATATATATATCTGTATTCATCTATATATAACATTTAGTGTAGAAGACTTTCATTATCGACAAACATATGACTTGGTCGGTCAGAAGGTATATTTATGGTATCGTCAGGCATACTCGGTCGGTCAGAAGATATTTGTATCAGTAACGTTATACACAGTTGATAAAGTCGCATTCTTTATATATAAATAAAAATATTTTAGAATATATGGGATTGGTGGTCGTGACGTCATACTCCTTGCTTCCATCTTGGGCCTAACAACCTATCAGATATATATATATATATATATATATATATATATATATATATATATATATATATATATATATATATATATATATATATATATATATATATATATATATATATATATATATATATATATATATATATATATATATATATATATATATATATATATATATATATATATATATATATATATATATATATATATATATATATATATATATATATATATATATATATATATATATATATATATATATATATATATATATATATATCCAAAATTGGGAAGTAGAGCTATCTACAGTCTAATAGTTTTCAAGCCTTATTTCAAAAACTGAAATAAGAAAGACATGCAAGTGATATATGTCCATATAGACGCAAAATTCATGTATAGCCAATCGGGCGACATATATGGCCACATATGCAACATTTTTTCCCGAGTGTTTTCTCTTAAAATTTAATTTCTACAATAAATTACAAGAATTTTATTTCTGGTCGTTATCGTTGTCGTCAATTACAAAAACCTTATTTTTAAATTCAATTTTAAACTTCGAAAAATTTAAATCAAAAAGAATAATGTGAATCTGATATTTTCATAAATTTGAATATTAAATATAAACTGCACCTTGGTAGACGCTATTGGCAAAGAAAACTACCCTTACGGAAAAAAACGCTCAAAATTTGAATGTATATACTCAAAATTAAAAGTGAACACCCGTATTTGAGTGTTAACATTCAAATTTGAGAGTTAACACTCAAAATTTAGTGTAAATACTCCAACATTATGAGTAAAATGTCAATTTTGAGTGCGTACACTCAAAAGTTGAGAGTAAACTCAATGTTAAGTGTGAACACTCAAAAATTGAGAGTAACCTCTCAATGCTGAGTGTGAACACTCAACAGTTGAGAGTAAACGCTGAAGGTTGAGAGTGTATGCTTAAATTTGAGTGTGTACTTTCAAAAATGGAGTGTTCATACTCGAATTTGAGTGTAGACACTGAATGGTTAAGTGTACGATTCTAACTTCGAGTGTATATTCCCAACTTTGAATGTACACACTGAAAAGTTAGGTGTTCACACTAAAATATTGAGTGTACACTTCCAACTTTCATTGTACATACTGAATAGTTGAGTGTTCACGTGCAAATGTCGAGTGTCCCTAGTGAAACAGGAATAAAATGTAAGAAAACGTAAGAAAATGTAAGAAAATGTAAGAAACCGTAAACAAATGTAGCAAACCGTAAGAAACTATTGGATTTCGGAAATTTTTACTTTTGTTTACGTTCTTCACGTATTTTTATGTTTTATTACGTTTCGTAATTTCGTGAAAAAAAATATACCTCGAATTTTTCACCGATAGGTGGCCATGCATATACAAACCAATTCACGTGTACAAAATAGAAACTTTAAGTTACTTAAGAAGCTTTGACACTAAGAAAATATATTTTTTGGAATATTTGACATTATGGAAGTCGCTTTTGTGAGCAGAATTTTTAATGTGAAAATGTAATCTAATGTAAGAAAACGTAAGAAAACGTAATCTAATGTAAGAAAACGTAAGAGAACGTAAGAAAACGTAAGAAAACGCAAGAAAACGTAAGAAAACGTAAGAAAACGTAAGAAAACATAAGAAAACGTAAGAAAACGTAAGAAAACATAAAAAATATATGAATACATAATATAGAACGTTCGAAATCCAACAGTGTTGTTACGTTTTATTACGTTTACTTACACTGCTATACGTTTCTTTACGTTTTCTTACACTTTTTACGTTGTTATTTACGTTTTATTACATTTTATAATTTCCACAGGGGGTACATACTGCCTACCATTGAATGTACATCGTTGGAACTTACAACTGTCGCAAACGTTTTTTTAATATTTGTATCGTCGCAGCGTTATAGGTTAAGATTGTTTTTGTTTGTTTTTTGAGCCTTCGTATTAACAACTTTTAAAAATTTGAAAAACTTTGCGACAGTGGACAGTGTTGTCGAGTATATATTATATAATACTCGAAAAAATGGATTATTTACAGTTTAAAAATTGGGGAAATACTGTCATGAATTGAGAGTTAACTCTTCGATGTCTAACTATTAATATTGAAAGTCAATGTTTAATTAAGTGGCAATGTTTTAGAGTTATCACAAAATAATTTAGCATATATTTTATAAATTGTTTCCCACAGTTAAGGGTAATTTCCCGACATTTGAAAATTATTGTATCCCGCAATTATACCTATATTTCAACCTAGAGACAACTTTTTATTTATAATTAGTGTGTAAAATATAACAAAAGGTATACCTTAGAGTTATATCTTAGGGTCTTATTAGCTACAGTTAACTTATTTTTTTAGTAATTTTATAGAATAGAAATTTGGAATTATTTTATAGAAACTATTAAAAACAAGATTACTAAAAAAGTCTATTCTTCGATCTATTTTATTATTGAACTTTGTAGTTTCATCATAACTCAAAAATGAAATGAGCTTATAAAAATTTTAATAAATTAATTTACTTAGCATTAATAAACCATTATAAACATTTTTTTCAAAATATATTTTTTCGTGTTCGTGATTCTGCATAAACACATTAGATTTACCTTTTTTAAATACGATATTCGTAAATAAATAGCATTACTATTAATTTGAAAACTTTTATGTAGTGTATTTTACCTCGAAATATATATTTGAAAAATAGCATATTCAATCAAATAAGAAAAGATAAAAAACAATAAATATTTATGTTTTTAAGAATATTTTTTATTCTGCTAGATAAAATAACTTCAAAAATTAAAAAAAAAACTAAACTATGTGTAAAGATTGTAATTTTGCGTTATAAATACATGTTATGTAAACCCTATTCCTACCTTACTGGCACATCATGTCTTATTTTTAAAATAGTTTATAAATATTTATTGAAATAAACCTTATGTTAGCCTTTCTGGTTATCAATAAAAAATTAAAACAAAAATTTCACAAAACTATGATTCTGGATTCTAAAACCGATATTCGATATTCTGAAACCTAAGTTTGGTATTAATAATAATGACAAATCACTTGAAAATATTACATTACTGTTTATTGATAAAGAAACTTACGATCTATTTTAAAAATAAAATAGTGGTGTCGATAAGGTAAAAATCGGATCAATTTTTCACGTTTTTTGTACAATTAAAATAATTTCAGAATTATAAAATTCTACCACTATCTTTGATCTAGTATATTTTTAAGATTAATTTTGACTAAATTAATTATAGTAGGATTTTTAGTATCATAGTTATAAATTAATTCTAGAGAATTGCAAACAAGGGCTAAGCATTTATGCATGTAATAATTATATTGTAAAATGATGCCAGATTTGAAATCAGTCATCTAAAAAATATATAAAATATGTTACACTGTCCATACGTGCAATGATCCAGTTAATATTTGACCCAAAGATAATTTATTATAAACACTGAAGACTGGAGAGAATCGGGGTGCCAATAAGCTGTCATTCGTCAAAACTACTGGGTATACCGTTGTACTTCCGTTTTTTACTTTACAATATAGTCTGAATATATTTACAATTAAACAAAAATATCTTATAAATCTTAACAATAATCTTTTACAAATTTTAATAGCACATTCATTTTAAAGATTAAAGGAAAAAAAATTCATTTAAAATTTTTCTAGTACATATAAAAAATAATTATTAATTGTTAATTATTATTAATTAATATTTAATTACATATTATTTAAATTTTTTTTTCACCATAATGTACAGTACGATCAGATAGAGCTGGTACCTTATTTTGCCCCATACCCCATTTTGGCCCAGTTTCCCCGACATATTATTATTAACAACTTTTACAATAACTAAATGTATTGCTTGTAACAGTTTAAAAACTGGGTTAATTAATATATTTAATAATTTATATCTTAATTTTTCCGTAGATCAAGAATTAAAAGTATTTTTTTTTAAATAATTTAATTATGCACTAATTCGATAAAAAATTGTTTAAACAAATTAATTTTAAAAATCTGATAACAGATTCGGAATCAGCGACCCCGAGAACCTACCCCCTTAAAACATATACAGTTTATATATACATTTTCCCAGTTTCTTATATGCTGTAAAGTGTTAATTACCATGTTGACTATCAGAGATCGCGATGGCTTAGTCGGTAGTGTACGAGATTTTTTATCTAAGGATTGCCGATTCAAGCCCCAGTCTCGGTAAACTTTATTTGGGTGTTTCTTCTTTAAAGAATTTACTCCCATTGCAACTTGAAAGTAAATACACAAATTAACACTCAATCTAAGGTGAACAGGTGAACATTTAAGTTGGGAGTTAATAATAACATGCAACTCTCGAATTGAAGGTATGAAATAACGCTGAAGTTAAGAGTCTATAGTTAAGTGTTATTTTTGAGTGTTTCTTTAGTGCATACTCTCGGCTGAAGGATTACTCTCAACTCGAGGGTTACTCTCAACTTGAGTGTGTGAAATATCGCGAAAGCTGAGTGTATATTTCTGTGCTAATTTACATTCAAGTTGAAAGTTCTACTGACAAGGAGGGACCACGGAGTCCGGATCGCCGATTTTGATAAAACTATAGGGATCGTCTTCTGATACCTAAAAATGAAGTCCAATACTCGTGGTTTTATCCAATGGGCCTTTGTATGGTAGATACGGCGTATTTAATTAACGTTGATACCCTGGTAGAAATTTATCCCGTCCACTTTATAGATCTATGTAGAATAATCTCGCACTGTGTAGATCTATGTAGGCAAACTAGATAGTTACTATAAAGGCGTGTAACGGTCGACCCTTCTAGTTTCCCATATTATTTGCCCCGATAAAACTAGATAAGCAAAATTATGACAATAAAAACCACTTAAAGGTTATGTTTTAAGAAGCATAATCTATTATGCTTATTATGTATTATTTTGATTTAAAGGTATTTACTTGTTATTGTTCACCTATTACCAATATAAATAATTGTAAATAACCTCTAAAGTGTAAGGTTATCTAATTTTAGATACATCGAGTTTTTGTATTTAAGAACTCAAAAACAATATTATGTTACACATATATATATTAAACAATCAAAATAAGAAAATAATCTGAATATCCAAATAACTAAGTATATGAAGTATTTGTGCATATATTTATTTTGTTTATATAAAATTATGTTCCTTACATTTGATTATGTTCCATCCTAAATACAGGCTTGGTTTTCAAACCTGTATGGTTTATGTAAGGAAAACTATTTTCACACACATTTATTATCAACTCATTAATTTTCTATTTTTATAAAGAAATAATGTATTTGAGTTATTATATATATATATATATATATATATATATATATATATATATGTTCTATTTTTGTATTTCCTACTGTGATTAATTTATAATCAAACACTTTCATTTGACATCTATGACCAGTTAATACATAGTAATTTGTTACTTATAAAGAAAATTATCGTCTACATGTGTTCGACTAATGTGTTTGTCTTTGAAAATGTTGTCACGGATGAGCAGTTTATGTATTATAAAAACTCGCAGATGGATACAAAATTATTTGTTAAAATTCTAGTTTTTAAATAAAGCATGTCATAAAGTACATATTTGTACATATGATATTATTATTATTTATACATTACTTTTCAAGAAACAACTACATCAATCAATAACATTATTTTGTGATCACTGTTTTTCATATGCAAGGAACATTGTTTCTAAATTTTCATTTCTTAGGTTAGATATGCTTTCTGACTACTTTTATATGTAAATAGTGTGGATATAACTGTAGATCTTATTATTATAATTGAAAACTTGCATGTTAAACTTTATTTAACATTAATTTTTACAATAAAACTTCTGTTCAATAAATAATATATAACCTCACAGATTTTATACGTACATATTATTATTGAGAAAACTATATAGATCTGTGTGGATTTATCGAGTTTTGTACACTCTTGTACTATCTAGTTTGCCTATAAAGGCCGTTATAGCGAATGTGGCCGCCACGATAAAATTTCTACCAGGGTAGTATATCTATATATATTTGATTTTTAGCATTGCCCATATGAGCAATGTCAATGCTTTTGGCACTATTTCAGATTTAAAGACCCATTGGATAAAACTACGGGTATTGTGCTTCATTTTTAGGTTCCAAAAGTCGAAGTCAGGTTTCCCCAAAGTTTCATCGAAATCCAAGACCCGAACTCCATGGTCTCCCCTTATGAGTGTAACTTTGGGTGTTTTTTTTATTGTAAACATTCAAAAATTGAGTATTTTCTTCGTAAGGATACCACCGCGTCTAAAGGGGCACTGTTCCACATCAGAAAATAGCGAGAAACATGGTGGCCGCGGAGGCAGTTTAGATTTCGATAGAGATAAATAGATTTACAAGTATTATATGTGACAAAGAAAACTATCAACCTTGTTGTATATGCTATATGAAGATAGTATAATGGATAGTACACGGAGAGATGAGATGTATTAGAAATTACTATTTTATGTAGGAATGGTGGGATTTACTTGCATTCTCGTATTTTGTAGAAGTTATTCTTAAACGTGTACGAATTACTGCAATGAATCATACGAAACTTTACTATCTACTGTAGTAAAAAATGTCAACTTCTAGAATTTACAAAAAAAAAATTAGTAATTTGTGCTGAATATTACAGCAAAGAGTACTAGAAATTATAGTAATATTTGTTATCTTTTCAGAATACTTCGATTTTTAAGTAAATTTTACGTACTTATTAAATTCTCGTAAATATTCTAGTAAACCGGTCTCGACTCAGATAATCTGACCTCTAAAACTTTGTAATCTGTTGCAACTGACTACGATACTTTTAATTCGATGATACAAGATCATTTTTATTATATCAATACATGTAAGTTAATTAGAACTACAACAATGCAAAGGTGTATCATTATTTAATGAATATTAACAAGATAAGCATAAGCAACAACAAAGCCTACTGTAGATTATAAGGACGATTCGATATTTAGTAAATAAAGATCATAATGGCGCAGTTGGCAGAACGTCAGCTTCAGGAGCAAAGAGTCGCCGGTGAAAATCTCCACGAGATCGGTTTCTTCGGTTAAAATATTTTTATTTGAAATTAAACTGTACAAATATACAAATTATAATATTTAAATTAAATAACATTCACGAAAACATTGAAATGAAAAGAATTTTTAAAAAAATTTGATTTTTAAAATTACTATTTAATATTTTAAAAAATTACTGAACTAAATTGTAAAAATTACTAAAATACGAGTACCTCCAAACATTACAAATGAAAATAATAAAAATTCATTCATTTATTAATAAGAATTAGTGTATTGTCTCTCTCCATGAACCTAGTAACAAGTATTTTTGTCACATATTAAACTTGTATTTCAAGTACTAAAAGATTTTCCCGTGTAAATCTTATAGAGAAGCTGCCCCCGCTGCTGCCATGTTTAATAGTTTATCCAGAAACCGCTAGTGTCGCATTGCAAATTTAAACTCCCAATATATGTATAAATGTATATAACTTTGTTTAGTTACATGACAACGTTTAGAGTCTCTTAAAAATTTTTGAAATTGAAAGTTTAAATGCTATATTATTTTTGTATTGCACTTAAAACCTCCAATAATTAAATTAAATAATTGTAAAAATGTTTTAACGCAAACTTTTCTTATACGAAAAGTAACTAAAACCTATAGATGTGAATATCTTTATAGAAATCTTTTATATATTTGATATTTAGCATTTATTAAGTTGATATATACATTCTAAATAATATAAAGATATTCCCACCCGATCGGTTTGACCACGTTCACCGCTATTGGCTATGTGGAGAACTTTGGCGCCCCGCGTATTTTACATGATTAGGTGGCGGATTTCTGAACTATTGGGCCCGAAAAATGCATTAGCTTATATGGCAGATTATCAAAAAATAAATATTTTTTAAATTAGTAGCTGTTTATAACGTTGGAATTGTATGTTTGCATCTGATATACTTATGATTACCGCACAAAAAAGTTTGCTTCATGTGTGAAATAATAGTTATCTGTAAAAATAGTACATTATGTAACAAGGGCAAGAAGTCGAATATTTTTCCCGCGGGTGAGTTTACTGCCCGAGCGAGCGAAGCGAAGCGAGGGTAGTATCACCCGAGGGAAAAATCGACTTTTTTCTCGAGTTACACATAGTACTTTATGCCCATCTCAACTGTGGCCACTTTTTGACTTGGAAAACGGGACTAATGGACTATTAAAAAACAATATTGTTAAAAGACAATCGAAAATCAGGGTTATTGGTAGAACTTGATGAAATAAAGGAATTTGGACTAGTTTCTAGGGAAGTCATATTTTTCCCGTATTTGCGGGAAAAAAGTAATTTTGGTTAATCATTTTGCGGGCAAAAAGTGCAATTTTGGTCTCGCTTTTCAAGGAAAAAAGTGGCCATTTTCATTAAGATGGGCATAAAATATTTTTCGATAACCTCCCATATAAGCCAATGTATTTGAGCAACCCAATAGTTCAGAAATCCGCCACGTAATCATGTAAAATACGCGGGGCGCCAAAGTTCTGCACATAGCGAATAACCCCTACAGAAAAAAACCTATAGTGCGCTCTATAATATGCACTATAGAGTGCATTATAGTGTGAAGTACAATGCGTTCTGTAGTATTTTCTCGAAATAGATGAGAAAACCGCATTACCAGTCCCAAATGGGCAATCCGACCTACTGGCAATCAGGTTTTCTCGTGTTTTTTCCTCGAAATACTATAGTGTACACTATAGTGCACTATAGTATTTCACGAAAACATTGTAGTATGCACCATAGTACACACTATAGTGCATACTTTTGTGCGCTTTATTGGATTTTCTCGTACGGTATGGATAAATATAATTATTGACGTTTTATACTTAAACTTAAGATGTTTTGACCTGAAGAAGAATGTAAGGACACTCGAAATGTTGTCATGTAACTAAACAATGTTATATACATATATACATTCAATATCGTCTACCAACGTGCTGCTAGAGTTCTTTTTCTTAGTATATGTATAAGTAAAGTAGATGCTCAAGTCAACAGAGAAACTAAATATTGTTAAAATATGCATTTACATTAAATAAATAAATAAATTGGGTTACCGATTTGTCGCTAAGAGGGGGGGTTTATTCATATGTCCTGTATGACCGAATTTTTTTAAACCATGAATTATTGCTGTAAATAGATTTTTCATAACAATAAATGTTAGCTTCAGTTTCAGTTCAGTTTGAACTTAAATGTATTTTTAATAAAAAAAAAGACGCTGCTAACTGCCTTAGCAGAATGCTTTCTCAAAGAAAGATCCTTATTAATTGATTTAAGGAATTTGGTGAAAAATTGTTTTTCTGTGAAATGTAATATACTTTCGTGAAGAAATAGTATGTACAATTTAATTTACAAGTTCATTTTATGTAATGATACTCTCAAATTGTTTATAAATAAATACTTGTTAAAAATAAATGTTTGATAAACTTTACTTAACTTTGCCGAAACAATTCAAATGTAAAATGTTGATGTAATAATTGTCATTATCAATATTTGAAATGCTTTTGCGCCAAACTTTGTCTAACATTGCAGATAGCTCCATTGGGTACAGTTAGGAAATTTCTTTGAAATTGAAAAATTTCAATGAAAGTGCAAGTTAGTTTGGATTTTTTTTAAATATAAGTATTTATACAGTTATAATTCATTATTCACTAAGTCGGTAAAATAAGAGACGAGAAATTTTAAATTTGAATTCACTTTTGGTCTCTTCAAACAATTCTACTTCGTAATTAACTGCATTTTCGAAGGTAAATTATTTTGACAAATGTACGACTAATAGTTTTAATTAGTAATCTTATATGGGTGATTCTGCTATAATTTACTCACATAAAATACAGAGCTCGTATACGAATATACGGAGATGAAAACAAATATTTGACTAATGTGTATATAATGTTGGGAATTTTCGTGGAAGAATTACATGAACCGTGTTTGCTAACTTTTTTAGGCTAAATCGGTAATATAGGGTCAAAATGTCAGTTTTATTCCCCATTCAAAGCACGATTTTCAGTGAAACCTTATATCACATAAAAGAAATAAGATATAAGTCAAATCGTCACATAAGTGTTTTAAACTATAGGGTTTATAACATACATGTCTACTATTGTTAGAGGCAAATTCAATTATTAACTATTATAAAAGAATGCATCATTTTTGTCCAGCGATTTGAACCAAAATGTCGAAAACAACGTTAATCGCTTTGAAAAACGTGCTGTTTGACTTCTCAAAACTATCTAATGATGAATTTTTAAAGTATATGTCAAGACTGTCAAGAGTAAACAAAAGCAAATGTCAGAATTGTGAAAGGTTTGAAAAATTGCAAACGCGCACAAGAACATTTTTTTAAATTTGTAACGTACAAACATTTCGATGTTCCATTAAATTATGTTAATTGGTCAACATAATGCATTTTCTCATAGTATTTGGTGAATATAAGAATCATCTACGCCGTAAAATTTTAATAACAAATATACGAGACTTTACGAGCATTTTTAACCTAGAATGTCAGTCTCGTCCCTGTCAGTGTCTCAGTTCTGTTTCTTGCTAACATCGTATAATATTTTGTACATTTGGATAGGAATACTTTTTAATGTAACCCATTCAAGAATTTTGTTTTAAATGTTATTATGAGTGCAAAAAAATCAAACTAAAAAAGAGTTAAATATGGAGAAATAAAATTTTTTTGGTCTAATAAATTTTCGGATACTTTTAAAGCTAAACTGGGGCAGTTATGGCAGAATCACTCATATTCATATGCATTTATGTTGATACGTGAATCATCCCGGATGCCGTTGACATAAATCAAATGCTTGTCGTTTCTTACTTCCCTACTATTATTGCGTAACCGCAATGTCTTTCGTCGTTATCTCGTGACATTCAGATATGATGCATCATATTATCATCAACTCGAACGATGCTTCTCCGTATTTACATCTACTGATGAGCTATTTCTTGATCACGATAAAAAATTTATCGTAGTATAAATTTGAATATGAGAATGAAAAGCGAGAATATTTATAAAAATAGATTGATTACTGTTAGTAATTTAAAAAAAGGTTCAGACATTTAATAAAACATTGACCTTATTCCAAATAGTTTTAATCAGTACAGTAATAGTTTCAACAAAATTAAACAGATAATTACAAATATAATATAAATTAAAGTTTAACACTAGTAAGTATTTTAAGAATGTCCTCATTTATCGTACAAGAATATTTACGTTGATTCCCATCAGTCATATATTCTCATTACATTTTTCCATTATAAATTAATGAACAAATTATGTTAATAATATATTTTAATAATCTGTTTAAATAGCCAACAGTATAAATAATCTAGTAAATAATAATGAAACATATTTTTCATATAACATTTTTGATACTTTTTACGAAGCTTGGTCGTTAACTAGAATAATTAATATACATGTTTAGAAAATATGATTCAAATACAGTTATATTAACAGTATATCTCGTATAAGAACTTTTAACGTGTAATGAATACATAATACTAAAATACTTGGATCTTTTTGCATAAAATAATTTCAACACAAATTCGTTGATTGATAATTTCAATAGTTTAAACAATAATTCATGAAATTAATATTATAAGTTAACATCCAATCATTAACTTATTATAAATCTGTAACTTGATATAAAATATTATTTTGCTCCATAATCATTCATTTAAAATTAATAATCTAAAAAATAATAATTAGTGATATTTTTTCTTCTAGAAAAAATATTGAGTCTTTGATTTAGGAACTATTTAAAATTCAAGAATTTATACTATAATTGATACGTTATATGATAGTGTCTATTAATATAAGGTGATTAACCAAAGTGAGCATAAACATGTGTTCGTTTTACTTTCGTTCAAGCATAAACGACTTAAGTACAAAAGAAAGTAAATTTCACTTTTTGTAATTTATTCTTGCAACATCGTTCCTTTGGCATGGTTTATGAAAATACTATATCCACATTGAGTCATAGAAGTTAAAGAATTTCAAAAGAAAAGACCGGCTCGCCTTGGCATTTCTAGTGGATAATCACTTCCTTTTAAAGCACGTTACCGCATTGAAGTAACAGCGCCAATAAACACGACCCTTTGCTTGGCCTCGACGTTGAAGATCCATCTGCAACAGGTTATTAAAGTATGAGTGAGGTTACTTACATCAAAGGATATATAAAGGACGTATATGGGTATATAAATATAGATATACATGAAAATGTTGAAAAATCTTTTTTGTTGAAAATGCTCAGATTGAATGTTTATTAACCCAATATTTTCTAAATTTGGAAAAACGGTATTATGTTTACTGGGAACCGAAATTCTTTCAGGTGGCTACATTATCTGCACCTACTATATTACCAAAGCAAGGTGCTTGTATTATAAATGTAATTGTAATACACCTAGGAGTCTAAAAAGATGTATTTTAAAAAAATTAGAGTTTTCAAGGATTACAAGCTTACCGTCTTTTCGTCAGAGAGATGCATCCTTTGCGACTCGGGCATATCCGAAAAATCCGGTAGTGATCTTACATATGACTTCGAGCCTTCCCTTCCTATCTCATCGTTATCGACGGCCTTTTGCAACGCTACCAACAGCCTATCAAGTAAAAGTGCTGCTCTTTTTGGCATGACCCTCTATAGTGTAACAAAAATGAAATATATTTTCTTTTAGTTAAACGTTTACAACGATCATGATAGTTTAAAGTTAATGAGAAGGCAAAGAAAGATGCCCATGGTCCTATAAAACTGTTGTGAGCATGAAGAATTTATAAAATTTCAAGCAATTAAACAACAATTTTCTTCTGTATGAAGCGGAAAACATGAACTACTTAATACTTGATTTTCCAACTTATTTTATCGCATTTGACCTTCTTTCTTTTAAAGTTTAGCTCTACTTCATCAAAACAATTTTTTTTATATCATTATATTTTGACAAGCTCTACACAACAGAGTTAATTTTGTACGTTTCTCTACTTTTTCGTAATTACTACGCATTCGTGGGCATCCTTCTTTCTTTCAGTATCAAAACATACAGAACTGTCAATGGCACAATATAATTGTTTAGAATTTGTATATATACAATTAGAGTTATTGCATACTAAAATAGTTATAGCTAAGAATACTATCTTATCGAGCCATCTTACAATATAGCTAAGAATACTTTCAATATTGGCAAAGAAAATTACCACCGAGGGAGAGTGGCACCGCTGTCGACCAGCCCACATGGCCGGTTGAGGTATACATTTTACATTGGGTTTCTATGGTAGTCGTAGGTTTTTATTAAAATAAAAGTTGGTTCTCTTAAAATAATGTTTATCGCTTCAATTGTAGACATTATGAAAACTCATAAATTCATCACGATGCTTCAGCAGAGTGTTCGAAGATCATAAACTATATTTCTGACCAAAAAACAATTGATGGGACGCCTGAATTTTAACAGTTGTACCTTACTGCGTATTGATTAATAAAAATAACGCTGCAAATTGCTTTGGCACTACGCTTTCTCAAAAAGAATTTAATTAAAATTATTATATAAATAAGGAAGAGCTGCACAGTACCGCCCACCATGGTTATTTTCCTTCTTAACTATTTTCATTTAGTGATTTGTGTCCTACTGAAAAATTAATATCTTTCAATAAACAATTATCGATTATATCGTATATCAGGGTGTCTTTAGTTAACGATGTGTCATTGATTCGAAAATCTATTTTTATCTATAAAATCAAATGAAATCTATACCTATTAAAGATTGAATTATTGGTTTCTTTCTTTCATTGCAAAAAATACAATAGACACAAGAACGCATCATTTTGTAAAGTAGCTTATTTAAAAATTTTACTACTATTTCATAATAGTATAAAAATAATGATTTTTCTATGCTATATTATAGATATATACAGATTCAGCATTGCAAAAATCAATTATGTATGTATGTATATATCTTTGGATTTTTTCGTGCTATATAATGCGTAAAGTTGGCTAGAAGTGTAGAATATTAAATCTCATATATAGTAATACTTAATATCTACAAGAAAAAGCACAATGATAAAGCTAAGAGATGTCGTGATATACAGGGTAAAAATGTATTGTTTAAATTGAATAATCTCTAATAGCTCAGAAGATTGTGAACCAAATCGGCTCAAATATATTCAGCCAATAACCTGACACCTAAAAAATATTCTCTAAAATTTTTAAGTCATTACATGAAATATTACTCGACTTATCATTGTAAAAAAATATGCATTTTTTTGACATTATATTTCTTTTCTCAAAAAAACAAACCGTCGCATTACCTAAAAATTTACAGTAATATACCTCTATATAAAAAAAGTATTCAAAAAATTTTACTGACTTTTATCATATAGTTTTCGAGTAATAAGTGTTGAAAAAAAAATAATGTTGTCAGACAGTATATATAACAACTGAAAACCGGATCACATAAAATCGTTTGCGGTCCTGAAATGGAGGACTTTATGAGTACTTTATTTTATAAAAACTTCGCTTCCGTTCCCACATTAAAAAACACTTAAATTTGAAAATTCTTAAATTTTGAAAAATGGTCATAAAAAAATTTGTTTGACCACTTTTGCTGAAACTTTTAAGCACACACCGAGTATTGATAGCAAATATCTGTGCAAAGTTTGGAAAAGTTATACCGTATAATACACACATTCACATGCACGCACGCATGCACGCACACACACGCACACACACTCATACGTACACACACACACCCACACCCACACCCACACACACCCACATACACATCCACACCCACGCACACACACACATACAGACATTTTTTAAGACTAGTCTATTCCAATTCCCCAAGGCATAAAATATTTTTATACATTAAGATAGTGATAGCTTTCTCTTAGAGAAAGAGAAATAATGACATTAAGACATGTTACCATACTTCTGCAGAATTTATTTAGTTTTTTCAATAGCATAGTCTCCAGTTGCAGCAATAATGTTTATTTTCATTTAAAATACTATTATTTTAATTTAGAACTAAATCTCTCATCTAAATCCAGTATAAAACGTATACTCTGGCCGATCACTGTTGTAGTTCACGCGACGTCCGCTAGTGTTGCATTGAAATTTTAAATATTTAAAATCGGATTTATTGAAAATAAGTTGAAACGGAGAAAGTAAATAAATTCAATAAATTCAATACAGTCGACGTTGAAGCTGAAAATGAAGATTTTAGTTGTTCTAAACTGATAAATAGGAAAAATCTGCTTTATTGTATCACAATGTTTTTAAATAAATAAAAATTAGTTTCATTAAATTTCTACAAATATGGTACTATATTTTTATAGCGCATATCGTATTTTAAGGTTAGGTTGACCGTCCATTTAGCCGACATTATTTGGCGGCTGTTTTCCATTTTAATATTTACTATGTAATTTTACACGTATAAACATGTAAATGTAAAAATAGTAATTGATAAAAAAGTCTTACGTGATTATGTACTAGGAAAGTAAAAATTGCATTGATCTGTGACATTAGGTTTGTTCTTTATAGTGACATATGGTTATAATGGGAACGTGTAATAACTAAACGAATAAATATGTCTTTTTACATGTATCACATACTATAGTAGTCTATTCTGATCGCTTCTCAAGGGTTCAACGATTGCAATGACTGTCAAGGAGACGGTGACTGTGTTGATATTTACCATTTTTTCCAAAGAAACTTTGCTCCGGATTAGTGTTTATATAAAATTTTAAATGTAAAGAAAATTAAAGAAGTTTTATTAATTTAAAATTTTTATATAATTTAGAAAAATTGTTTTTGTAGTTTAAAATTTTTATATAATTCAAAAAATTAATTTTTTTAATTTAAAATTTTTATATAATTTAAAGAAATTATTTTTTTAATTTAAAATTTTTAATTTGATTTTTAATGATCTATCAGTATTTCCTTTTATAGCCCGTCCTTTGCGCCCATCCCTTCTAGCTTTGCTCAGACGAAAAACTGCATCCTTGCTAGAATAACTTGCTTTGCGCACTTGTTGCGTAATGTAGTATTTTGAGTCGGTTTAATAATATCCTCGACCCAGTGCAAATGCAATTAGAAGAACATAAAATTTCCTACCTTCCGTGACCAGATAATTTGAATGGTTATATCTCGGTAACCTATAATGGAAAATTTTTGAAAAAATGTAAGATGATTAGAATTATTGTGCCGAATATTCAGTAAATTAACGTACTAACGTCCTCTATCATAATTTAATTTAATTTAAATAATTTTAATAAATTATGCAAGAAAAAGAAAATCGCTGCAAGTAATAACGATTATTGCCTATCATTATATTATGACAAAGAGAAAGAATATATTTTTTTAAATAGGTTATTAATAAAATATAGCGTTTTATATTAATATATTAAGTCAAATAATTTCATATAGGTATAGGAATAATAAATTGAATTTGATGAAGCAAAGTGCCAATTAATTGGCATCGGTTTTTAATTGAATTATCTTGATTATTAGGTGATCCTGCAGTGATTTACAATTATATTTGGGGCGTTCAGAACTATAATCAATTAAGCCAATTTTTGAAATTTTGCAAATTGTCGCAAACATTTCAACATTATAGTTATATGAATTAATACATTCCCTGGTAGAAAATAGCCCAACCAAAATTATCTATTTGCCTACTGTTCACCTATTTCGGTTGGCAAACTACGTTGGTTAGTAACTAGTCATCTTGCGCATGCGCAATCAGGTTAAAAAAGTATCGCAATTCAGCATTCGCGGCGAAGACTAACGCGATTCCGGAATCCAAATTTATCACGCTGTCTAAACGCGTAAAATAGCTCTTGAAGTTTTTTCAACTCCTAACATATGGTATCATCAGCATTATCCTCCCACGTTTAAAGGGATAACAATTAATTTAACCCTTTTAGATCTGAATTAAATCTAGTCATGATATACCTACCACTTTTTCAAATGTATTTTGACATTTTACGGTCTTACTACAAAATTTGAGTGGTTACAATCAAAAAATTTTTCAACATATTCATGCTCGCTTCGCTCGAGCAGTAAACCCACCCGTGGGAATAATAATCGTAGCTATTATTTCTAGCTTAACTATAATAGCCATTTTACTGACCTGAAAAGCGGAAGGAAAGTGACGTAGTATTCCGTATTGACGCAAATGCGGGAATAAAGTGAAGTTCAGTTTCTCTGGCTTTCTCTCTTTATCAATTTTGAATTATTTATTTCTCTTTCCGCGGAAGCCACTCTTTAAATCAAGAAAGTGGCCACTGTTAAATCTGACATAAAGTTCTATATGCAACAAGGGAATAAATTCGACTATTGCCTCGGGTGAATACTGGGGTGAAACCCACCTGCGGAAATAATCCTCGACTTTAATTCCCTTGTTGCATATAGAACTTTATTTCCGGCATAACTGCTGCAACGAACAAAAATTTCGTTCATCATGTCAACTAGAATCGTGACAGGAACAAAGTTCCTTTAATAAATATGATATTGAAAATAGAGATTTATTGTGACATGTTGGATCAAGATTTTACTGTTTTACAGCAGTAAAATTTAAGATATTAAGTATTGATAGCATACAAATTTTCAGAATGATTACTTTTAAACATAAAAGGTTCTCTGGACTCATAAAAAAAATTTCTTTTTGGGTTCAACTCTGGCCTACCTTCTTAATTATAATAATGAGCACTGCTTTTAGGAGTATTTTGCTTTCTCATAGATGAAGCTTTGTGATGGTAAAAAAAAAGTTTTGCTAAAAACATGTTAGAAACATGTTCTGAGACATTAGGAATCAAAACACACTATTCTTAGGAAATGTCTGTATACATGTGTGTGCGTGTGTGTGTATGCGTGGATGTGTATTAGTATTACTCTGAATGACATAGTGCATTTCTTACACATAAGAATTGTACACGTAATTATTGTGCACAATTTAGCATTAGTCAAATATATCTATATATAATTTGACCAATGCTAAATTGTGTACAATAATTACATGTATAATTCTTATGTGTAAGAAACGCGCTGTGCCCTCTAAATACACGTGGTGAAAATTAATTTATCAGAGCTGATTTTTTCGTCTTGCTATAAGGATGGCGGTTCAAAAAAACTTTTTTTTGTTTTTCGATGCGTTTTTATTTTTTTAGTGGTTTTTCGATTTTTGAGTTTTAGTTTTTCGAGTTTTTTGATACTTTAGAAATAATATCATCATTTGTGCGATAATGCATTTGCAAGATCATAAAATTACATATCTTTTCAGATCAGAAATTTTGAATAATCTTTTTCCCTTGTTTTGTTATACACGAAATCCTCATTTCTTCAAGCGGTTATATCTGTGAAATAGAAGAAGGAAAATTTAAAAAAAAAATTGAATTAATCAGTAAGATAAAGAAGAATATTCAGTAAAATTTTTGAGGTTTCATCTTTTCTTTTGAAGAGAAAGAAATCTTTTTGTAAAAAATATCAATTTTTTGTCACCTACGATACCCTGGTAGAAAATTATCTAGTTTTATCGAGGCCCTCGATTATTCCCGTGGCAAACTAGATAGATCTACACAGTTCTAGATTAATTTTCCACCAGGGTAACTGGAGTAAATCGGCAGCATTTGATTTGAAACTTTTCAAAAAGTTACCTTTTAACTATCTCTTGGTTCAGTCCTTTGTCCAGATCGTAACGACCTTTATATTTCGAGATATGTGAGGTTATGTATTTTTTGAAAGATTTTTTTGATTGCTTATATCTCGAGAACGGCGAAGTCATATATTACCAAATAGGGCACATTTTTTTAGTCTTTAAATGGAGATTCAAAATTAAGGAGAAATTTCAAGATATATCTACTCATTTTTGTTTTATAAAGATTTTTCAATTTTTCGATTTTTGAGTTTGAGATTTTCGAGTTTTTTAGCATGTTAGAAATATTATGATCAATCTAGTGTAAATGAATTAAAAAAATAATAAAATTACCTTTCTTTTACAACCGCAAATTTTTTATAGGCTCTCTCTTTCCTTCTTCTGTTATACACGAAAACGTAATTTTTAGTTTAAACGGTTATATTTCGGGCAGATATAGCAATTTAAAATTAATTTATAGCAACAATAATTTCATATTGAAGCAATTAATTTAGTTTGAGAAAGCTAAGTGCCAATGAATTGGAAGCACGTTTTCGAATTGATTAAATACTTTAAAAGTTTATTTTTAAGTAAATAAAAATGTCATGTAATCTGGTATTTACTGGCCTTTAACGGATCATTTAATGATGCAAATATCGTATATTACATGTAGTATATCTTCTGCTTTTATTCTTAGTTTTGCTATTAATTAATTTAACATTACTTTAAGATAAATAGATATTTTTTAAACAAGAGACGTATAAAAAGTGTAATTGAATACTTTCAACAGAAAAAGAAAAAAACAATGAAAACAAGTAGAATTATCATCACTACGCTTTTTGTGATATTATCATCCTAAATGATGAACCCTCAGATAACGGTAACGAGGTGAGAGATAAAACTTTAAATAATAGAAGTATTTAATCTTATTTATCTTAATTTTTATATTATTTAATGTATAAATTGCAACATTAATAAGAAGTTGTTTTAAAACGTTCCTAATTATTTTAAAGTAACCAAAATATGAAATATGAAACATCGAATATGTTTTCAATTGAAAGATATGTATGAGATAAGTTGACGATAAAAATAATGAGCACTCCTCGATACTGTCCTTGCTAGAGTATATACAGTCGACATACAAGCGTTTATTTTCTTTTGTTACCCTTTTGTGTCAATCTAAAGATTTTCATTGCTCTGGTTTCTCAGTTTTCTATGTCTAAAGAAATTCATGAACTTATTTTATTGCATTTTATTACAATGAAACAGAAAAGCTTTATGCACTAAAGACAACAATTTTTATTTCATTTTTCTAATTTATAAACATAATATAGAATTTATTTATCTATGTTTTGCATCTATTCAAAAGAGAACATAGTAATCGCATTTCAGACCCGTGTTTTCAGTAAATACATTACTTTTTCATACTTATTTAAAGAATATTTCGATTTATAGAGTACAAAACTAAAAATTTCATTATTATGAAATGTATTAATGTATTTACTGAAAACGCGGGTCCGAAATGCAATTACTATGTTTTCTTTTGCAAGTTCAAAAATTGTTATATTTCGGAAACCAGATGGAATATTCACAACACCACGTATCGAAAGTTAGCCAAGAATGCTTAACTTGAAATGTTCAATCATCATTGTAAAAACATAACGTAACATAGTATAACATATACTATATCATATAGTATAACATTAAAAGAAGAAGGTATTGTTATTTAACTTCATTGTGACGTTGTAATAAGATTTTCATCAAAAGTTATAACATACTCAGTATAGATATATGTACCTTGGAATATTTATTTTATCGATAGTTAACCTATACAAATTTTAGAAAAGTAAAGACTATGCGTTAAGGCACAACATAGAACTTGAAATTTTAATTTAAAACAATTTCTTAGAATCAGTAAAATTTTTTTTCTAAATATTAACAATTTTTTAGTTGAAATATGTTTTTATAGATGGTTTCTTAAGAGGCACCAAATGAGCTTTCTTCCAGGTCCCGAGAAAGACTCCATTAGACAGAGAGGAGTTTAAAATTTCAGCATAATGATGACCAATAACAGAAAGAGCCTTCGCAACCACACTTTAGGAAATATCTTCTATTCTCTTTGCTTGAGAGGTAAAGTAAGCAACTGCCAGATATCTCAGTAAATTGAATTTCTTTAAGCAAAAACGTTGTCACTGAATGATGCAACGATGTCACTCAGATCTTCCTCAGATTCCTGAGACACAGAAACCCTGGCAAAGTGGGTGTTGAGGTCGTCTAGTGTTAAGCCATGCTGATCCTCGCGTGCTTTTGGCAGAAGCCCAAGGCCTTTCAGATATCCTTCTTACTATCAAAACCCTCAAAAATACAATTCTGGAAAAAGTATTCCGTGGTTCATTGCTACGCTGTTCAGCAAGTGTGGCGAGTTGCTGGTACTTCTGATACAGTTCATTGTCTTTCGTTTGATACGATAGGTAATTTTATACTCTTACAAATGCATTTCTAACATACCAAAAAACTCGAAAAACTAAACCCCAAAAATCGAAATAACGCAAAAAAAACAAATCGAAGCCGAAAATCTAAAAGAAATTATATTTGTACTCCCAGCGTGTAAAAAAAAGAACTAAATGAGCCCTGAAAAATGAAATTTGGTCGTCGAATACTCAAGTTATTGAGGGTCACATATACACAACACACACGCATGCACGCACGCACTCTCACGTGTACGTACACACGCACACACATGCACATACACACACACGTATCCATACGAACATTTTCTAAAAATAGTCTACACGTATCCATACGAACATTTTCTAAAACTTTTTTTACTATATTCAAAACTTTCTCTATGAGCAAGAAAAATAAAATTTTGTTTATGACCCGATAAAAATATGTTATTAAAAGCACCTATTCTGAAAATTTATATACTATAAATACTTAATAATAGCTGTAATTTTATAATTACATTACCTCAGAATCTTGCTCCTACATGACGCAAGATATTAATTGTCATTACTATATTTATTGGAAAAACTTTGGGGGTGCACGTTTCTAGGTGATACGATCAACAAAAATTTTCCAACAGTAATTTGACTTTTATGACATGTACTAAGACTTTTACGATTTACTTTTTTGTTAAAATGTTTTTTAACGTTATTTTTCATTAAAATAAAAAAAAAGTTACATTACAGTCGGAAAAAATGATTTGTCGATCTAGAAACGATTACGCTGCAAAGTTTTGCCTATAAATATAGTATTGAAAAAGGTAATATCTTGTGTCACGTAGGAGCAAGATTTTGAGATTTTAACGACTGTAAAATTACAGATACTATCAAGTATTTATAGTAAAAGAAATTTCAGAATGGTTGCTTTTAATGGAAAACTTTTTATCAACTAAAAAAATTTCGTTTTTCGAGTTTAACTCAGACTGGCCCCCTAAACCCATTGAGTAACGATGTTAAAGAGACTTTTCCATGAAAGTTTTTCCAATAATATATTTCGCGGGAAACTTTAATTGATTAGATTTTGGATCAAAATACCTTAGACAGAAGTTTTAGATTTCACGAAAAGACATATTTTTCTTATTATAATTTTTTCGCTAGGAGCTAATAATTTCAATATAACCGGGATTAAATACAACATGCCTTTATGATCTTCTTTTGGCACTCAGGAGGTTAAGGTGATTCTTGTCAATAATCAAGTACTGCAGAAGAATACGAAAAAAAAATATTTTGTTCTTTAGACTTTGAATTGTTATTTTAACATACGTCTTATGTTAAAAGCCGAGAATATACTAGTATGAATTTCGCACTTTGAAATGAGCGAAAAAGAAGTATGGCTAACCGAACTTCCTTTAAAGGTATTTATTGTAAAAATAACGTAAATGCCAAAAATACATAGGTTTCTAACTTCAAAGCGTGACTGCGTGAATCATATAAGCGTAAAAATATCGTTCATATAACAACAAAAATTTAATTTTTTGTACAACTATAATATTACATATTGTAGTATCTTACATATTACAATTGTGAACCTTAATTTTGATTCTATTTACTTTTATTTCTTAAAATTCTCTTTTTATTAAGAACATAAACAAGGGTATAGTTCATCTAAAAAATGCCTTATAGTCTTCTGTAATTTTTAAGCTAGTTATTATTAATAAAACAATTTACTTTAACTTACTCTTTTATACAAACTTTGAAAATGAACATTATGAATAATAAAGTATATAGGTTATATAGGGTATATAGGTTTCAGTAATGAAGTGCCAAGTGCTTTGAAATCACTAAAATTATATGTTACATATAACAAACTGAAAATTAGTAAATTACTCTATTTTAATAGGAAGAATACTTAAATATATTTGATTAATAAAACTCTAGCTAAGTTATTTTAATAGTGATTCAAATAAACTCCAACAACATTTTCTTTTGATCACAGAAATAAGTATACTAGAGTTAATAAATATATATATTCTCTTTCTATTATATGAGTATAACTTACTTACCCATTTTTAGCTTCTATCTTGGTATAGTTTAGAAGATGCGTAGTATGTTGCATTTGGTTACTGTTCAAAAATAATATTCTCATAAGTAACTCTTTTGAAGACAAAGAACTCAATCACTACATTTTAATTAAATAAGTAAACAGGTAACTGGTTACTTAATATTATTAGAGAATCTGCACATCGTATTATTTCTTATAGGAGCTTTACTGCAGTTATTCAGAAAATTAGTAGTCAATGCCCAGATCTAACATGTTACTTATCTGCTAAACAACTTTAAAATGATAGTAACTGAAAATGGATAAGTAAGTTACAGTCGTATTTCTCTAATTGAAAGAAAATTTTGTTGGATTTTATTTGAGTTAATATTAAAATAGATCAACTAGAGTTTTATAATTAAAATATTTTAAAGTATTCTCTCTATTAAAATAGCGTATTTACCATATTTTAGTTTGTTATATGTAGCACGTAAGTTCTCATTTAGTTTCACTAATTTTAACATAAAAAAATTCGTATTGCATACATTTTTAATAATTTAATACATGTATAAACAATTTTACTTTTTGAAGAAGGATGTATAAAAACTGCGTATTTTTGTCCCCAGGGAACGTTAAATCTTCATCATTTATTAGTATTTTTTATTTCATGTTGTTTAATTTTAGTGTTCCTTATATACACCCAATGGTAAAACCATTTTTCCGAACGTGCCCTTAATAACAACTTTTTCCTAGGTGTAAGAAACAAAATCGCATCTTAAGTCATTTTTATGTTGACTTTTTGATAACATGAGATTCTTACGCCTATGAAAAAGTTGTTATTTAGGGGCGCGTTCGGAAAAATGATTTTACCGTTTGGTGTACATCCAGGGAAAATTCAGAAGTACTGTACCGTGCACAACAGAATTACACGACAGGAGAGAATAATAAAATAAATACTATTTTACATATTACAATAGCTTTATTATACTGACCGTAATTGATACAACCCTAAGATGTGTGTATGCTACGATGGATAAGAGAATACTGATTCGCAATTATTATTAACAGCCAAAGTTTTTTCGTAATGTTTATCATTTGTTTTTACAATCGCATTAGACGTATACAAATTGAACCTCACAAATATTCTAGTTGATATTTGAATCTGAAGGAATTCATCAATTAGGATATATATATATATATATATATAGCAAATACGTTTTTAGTTATTAATAAACGAGGTTATATTTACTCATTTAAGAATGAATAAAGTTTATGGCTGTTAGAATCAGACTGAACATAAACAATAACATCCGCGACGTTGTTGATCTCGTTGCTAGGGGTTGCTATGCGCGATTCTCGGTGTTCGAATCGCGCAACGTTCGAGCTCGGTCACAACAATATTATTAAAGGGAACGAAACATTATTATTTTTTAAAGATGTTAAATTTTGGAAACTAACCTAGGACATTTAAATTGTATTGGTATGATACAACTTTTCTACAATAATTAGGTTATTAGTACGCAAATAGTGGTTCATAGTAATATATTAGAATAAATAATTTCTTATCTAAATTTATGATGCGCCTAATGCAGTAGCTGTAAGATTATGTTTTTGGTCGAAAAGCATTTTTATAATGCGATATACACACGTCGCGTTCGCGCTTTACTTTTTTTGATCTTGGCGGATGAAACGCTACCGCGTACCTTGATAATTTTCATTAACGTTGTTAATACGTTTAAGAAGGTAAGTAAGTAAGCTTACACCACTGTATTAGCATAATTACTCTCTGGACCAAGTTTCATCATTAGTTCAAATTATTTAATAAAGAAGTTTTAATACTTTTAATGGGTATTTAATACATTTTGTGATTCAATGATAGTAACTCGACCGACATTTAGAATTTCAGATTTGGACAATACTAGAGTAAGTGTGGGTATTATTACAAAAGTCTCGATTACTGCGGATTTTACAAAGTCGACAAAAATACTACTTTTTATTAAGTATTCCTTTATAAAATATTAAATTTTATATATAACTATGAAAATATGCATGTTTATGAAGGAAAAATCCTATTTCCTTTTATGTATTTGCATAATCAAAGAAGTCGACCGCAGTAATACACACCATGCCTATGCTTGTATTACTGCGGATCCTAACCAGTAAATTGAATATACAGTAATCAGCGTGCAGTAATACATGCCGATCCACAGTAATACAAACTAGCGAAAATAAATGTTTTTAAAGCAATTATTTAAAAAATATACGTTCTGGAATCTTTCCTTTTTTGTGAATAGATTCTTGAAACGGATAGATTAATTTGATTTAGAAAAAGAATCACATCTGTGTCTATATTTGTTCGTACGCGCGATATTATCAACGCTAGACCTAACTTAACTGAAAATTTCGCAGTAATACCCACACTTACCCAATTCTGTATTTAGCTGCAAAACTTTTACATGAGCTTAGCATAACGATTCATGTATTTATAAGCAAGTGCAACCAATTATTTATTTCTCAACAAAAAAATCCATATTTTGTTTTTCATTTTCAAGATAAATAACTATGCTGGTACAACGAGATTACATTTTATCTAAATTCAATTTTTTCCTCATATCTAGTATACCCAACGGTAAAATCATTTTTCCGAACATGTTCTTAAATAACAACTTTTTTTTAAGAATGTCAAATCACAAAAAGTCAACAGAAATATGACTGCAGATGCGATTTTGTTTCTTAAGCCCATGAAAAACTTGTTATTTAGGGGCACGATCGGAAAAATGGCTTTACCATTGTCTGTACGTTCACTTATGCATTAATATGTGTACAGTCTCCTTAATCTTCTAGATACCACATGTAGTTCATCGCTTACGTCGTTAATACCTATGGACAACTCTTTCTTAAATATGGCTTACAAGAATCGATAGCTATAATCTGAGTTTAATTAAGAGTCTGTATCTTTAGCGACTTGCATTGAACGTTATTATTAATCCCAATACTAAGACAGTATTTTAAATAGATTTACACGTGTTTATTTTAAAATATTTGCCAATTAGTAGAATGATTATAGGAAATAAATTAAGGGATATGGAGCAAATTATCTGTAGGTGTTACGTATAATTGAATGTTTCGTTAAATATAATTTGATGTAAAAATCAATTGATCTCCAAATATCCTTGAAATTGATATATATATAATAGGAATAGTTGAATACAACATGTACACAGTGATATGAAAACTTACTTTAAGTTATGTTTCTGATAGAAACATGTTTTGAGGCATAAGGAATAAAAATACATGTGAGTGTGAGTGAGTGAATATGTGTATGTGCGTGCTGTGTGTGTGTGTGTGTGTGTGTGTGTGTGTGTGTAAGTGTGTGTGTGTGTTAGTAATTGCTATCAATACTCAGTGTGCGCTTGACCGAAGTTTTACCAATAATGGTCTAATAAATTTGGTTTTAAATCCAATTTTAAAAATTAAAGAATTTCAAGTTTTGGTTTACTAAATTTTTTTCAATGCAGGAATGGTTTCTGGGAAGCAAATTTTTATACAGTAAAGTACTGATACAATTTTTCATTTTAGGACCGTAAACGATTTTATATGAGTCGTTTGTCAGTTATTATAATGTGTGACTAATTGTTTTTTTCAACATTATTACTCAAATACTATACGATAAAAGTCACTGAAATTTTGACTGAATACCTGTTTCATTTACAGGTATATTTCTGTAAATTTTTAGGTAATAAGACGGTATGTTTTTGAGAAAAAAATCTAAACGAAATGCATTTCTTTTTGGTTAACGATAACTTGAGTAATACTTGATGTAATATCTTGAAAATTTCAGAGAATATTTGTTAGGTGTCATCGTCCTGTATTGATATATGTCGTGATAGATCTCTAAACTTTATTGTTGTGCTTGTTCTTGTAGATATTAAGTATTATTATATATGAGATTTACTATTCTACACTTCTAGCCAACTTTACTCATTATAGTGCAGGAAAAAATTCAAAGATAATGTTATATTAAAAATATTATTATTTTGTGATTTTATTTTTAAAATGATTTAATAATGGCATAGTTTAATTTTGCAACATTGAATCTGTATCTATCTATAATATAGATGAGAAAAATTATAATATTTATACTATTTTGATGGTGCCATTTTTAAACTAGTATATGTTAAATAGTAGTAAAAATGTTGAAAGAGTGACTTTAAAAAATGATGAGTTTTTGTGTCTTATGCATTTGTTGCAATGAAAGAAAGAAAAACAATAATATAATCTTTTATAGGTGTAGATTTCATTTGATTTTATAGATAAAAACAGATTTTAGAATGAATGATACATCGCTGACCAAAGACACCATATATACGATAATATGTTTATTGAAAAATATTCACCTTTCAGTAGGACAAAAATCACTAAATAAAAATAGTTTAAACATAAAAATAACCATAATGGGCGGTACTGCGCAGCTCTTCTTTATTTACATAATAATTTTAATTAAATTCTCTTTAAGAAAGCATAGTGCCAAAGCACTTGGCAGCGTTTTGAGCTATTATTAAGAAAGAAATATAGAAATTTATTTAAATTGGCTTGCTATTTAGTTACACGATGGAGTCATATGATTTAGAAACCTATTCTTATCGATTATCGAAATTATGTGCGAGGTTGAAGAGTATGGATTATTAACTATTTTATACAATTTAATTAATTATCCTGATTCCTATTTTGAAATTATGAAACATAATGTAAGTACATATATTTTTTTCTGTGTGTTGGGGGTATAGAAACATAGAAAACAAATTATTTCGTGCAGGTATGACAATATGGCAGAGTTTCTTCTTTAGTGAGCCTACCATTATTTGATCGGTGGAGCTCTGATACCCCCGTAGTGGACAAATGCGCTCTCCATTAATGCGATGTTCAGACGATGCTATTTTAGAGTTCGCTGATATTGACCCGGCATAAAACAATCGCCGAATTGTGGGGGGTACGTTAACCTCATATGGCCACGCAGACGGATTTCGAACGGCGCTCCGTTCTCCTTTCAATGTGAAGATTTTTTATTTGTTATCTGATTTGAATTTTGAAGGTCTCATTTCGTTCCTTGAACAATTTCATGCAGAGGCATTTACCGATTAAAAAATTGGACAATTATCAAAACATGCTACTGATTTGTCAACTTTTTCTCAAAAATGTTATGTATAAAACAATTTTAGAAAATTACAGAAGTACCCGGATAAAAATAGATTTCAGGTGGGTTCATCCATGATCATATAAGATAATGCTCAACCTTTTTTCAATTTGTACATGTTTGCGCAGAATCATGCATCATTCTTGAAACTTGATCGGGGATATACAGACATGGTCATAGATGTTCATGCATTTTTATGGAAGTTCATGATTAATAATTCATGAACTTTTATAAAAATGCATAAATGACTATGGCCATGCCTGTATATCCCCGGTCAATTGTCAGGCATAATGATACATGATTTACACAAACATGTACAAATTGAAAAAATTTTGATCATTATCTTGTATGATCATGGATGAACATTCATGATAATCCATAATAATTCAAGATGATTCTCGAACCCACCTGAAATCCATTTTTACCCGGGTAAAAATAAGTAGTACAATAAGTAAAACAATAAGTAATATCATCTTGAAAGTTTTATTTTGTATATTTTTGTGGTTACTGATTACAAAATTTAGGTCAAAATAAAAAAGTATTTATTTATACGAATTTGATCTACCATTTTAAATCCGCCATTTTTACAAATTTGATCTGCCATTTAAAAACCAATAAATGATACAAAAGCACACTTTTTTTGAGCTATTAATTACAAAGAGATACATACATACATACATACAAATAATAATATTAATTTTTCAGAACAAAACATTTCATATTAGAACAATTAATTTAGATTCAGGAAACTAAGTGCCAATAAATTGGCAGCGGTTTTCTCATTTAATATTCAAATAGCGCAATCGAACATTGTTGTTTTTGTCGGTGACAATAGTGGGTTTGGCATTACTTTACGGTAGTTCATGCGTCAATACGTACCTAAATTAAGAAAAATTATATAATAATCTGTTCTTATGCCACAATATGCGGACCGATGGACAAGCGACGAAAAAAATTATCATATAAACTTTTATATTTTGGTTACATGTCGACACATGAACCACCTTAAGATTTCGCCAGACAAGTACTTAAGGGGGCAGGCCTGGGTTAAAAAGTAAAAAATCATTTATTTATTGCCTATTTGGATAGCAAATTTTTTGTACAATAAGCTCCTGCAACCATTGTTACGATATTAAGTTTCGTTACAGAATTATAGCTAAAATTTCAAAGTAGCTACACGTACAGTATACCTATATATAGCGAAATTGACTGAAAAACTATACTCGGTCGCTGTTTTGAAATTTCGCCACCAGGTGAAATTTACATGGGCTTTTTGGCGCGTCAGTCTCGTTTCGGTGCCAATGCACTAAGGTAGTGCGGAATGTTCCTCTGGAACTGTCTTTCGACCAATCACTGACCAGAACGCCGATATGCTCTATCCGCTTCTGTATGAACATTGTGAACGCTCTTTAATGTTGTTTACTTTGAGATTAACCTCTCAAAATATTTGTGATATTTTTGTATAAAAATATTATACATTATTTTTAAATTAAAACCTATATTCACCAGCCTTTTTCAAGGCTTTATAATTATTGTGTAATACTGTATAAGTATATAAGTATGTAAGTGAATAATTATATAAGTATGTATTAAAATAAGTGTTAAAGTGCATAAGTGTTTTTTTTAAATGTAAGAAAGTTGTTTGTGGTGGGTTGTGTATAAATATTTATATATATTTTATATCATATCAGTATACAGTGTAAGTGTAATATCTTCGAGTGCCAGACCAAGGGATGTTCAAGGTAGAGTGTCGGGTGACCCTGGTAAGCTTACTTGGGGAAGACAAACAAAAAGAAAGAAGATTTTGTATGAAAGAAAAGGAAATGATCCTCCTCCAAATAAGCCAAGAAATCCAACTTCCAGTAGAAAAGTTCAGGACATTATAACTGAAGGCAGAGAAATCAGGAATAGAATTGTCGACATTGACGTCCTATTTCCTGAACTGCAAAAAATTGCATGTTGCAAGATATGTCATGGAAAACTGAATTTCTCTATATCTGATGTACGGGGTCTTGGATTTAAAATTGACATTTCTTATTCAAATTGTACAAATGCAAGAGTTGCATCAATTAATTCAAGTAGATTCATTGGCAAAAAAAGTAATGCATATGAAGTTAATAGAAGATCTGTTTTGGCATTTTGTGGAATTATGGATTTGCCACAGACAATGTCGCACAGCAATTTGGACAATATCAACGATCAATTGAGTGAAGCTTGTGAAGTGATTGCTAAAGGCTCTATGAGTAATGGTGTGATATAAGAAATGAGTATCTTGCCTTCAGATAGTGCTGGACTTCCTGTGTCCGGAGATGGTTCTTGGAGAAAAAGAGGTTTTTCCTCACTTCAAGGTGTTTCTAGTGTAATAAGCAATTCTACCGGAAAAGTGCTTGATGTTTCTATACAAAATAATTTTTGTAAGAGTTGCTCTTTATGGGAAGGAAAAGAAAACACACCAGCTTATGAAGAATGGATTGAATCGCATCAAAGTCAGTGTATGTCAAATTATCAAGGCAACGCTGGAAAAATGGAGATAGACAGTATTGTGAAAATTTTTCAGCTTTCTTTTTTTTTGTTTCAGCACTATCATGAGATCACATCGTTAACGTATCACACATGTTTTTTTTAAGCAATAGTGTGAAATATATTAATGAAATATATAACAAGAAAATACAAAGCATTCCTACTTTTTCTTTAGGTGAGTATTGTTTGTATGTGTTTATTGTGTTTTCAAACTTTAAATGCAATTATCTCAAAATAATGTTTTTTTATTTTAGAGGATGTTTCTGATATTTTTCCTCATAATATGAGCGCAGCAGATTATAAAAAAAGTCTATATAGCAAGTATTCAAAATATATAACCTCAAAATTAATTAAAATATATAATTATTTAAGGGTTTATATTTTTAATTATTACTACATAGACTTTTCTAATAATCTGCTGTACTCATATTGTGAGGAAACATATCAGAAATATTCTGTAAATTATTCAGACTATGTGGATGGCTGGATGCTGAGAAAATCTTCGAGGAGTGGTTGAAAATAGAAAAATAGAGTATCGAAATGAGTCACTTGTTACGAGCCACATATTCAAGATATTTAAGTTATTAAACGGTGAAAATCTTTGTCTTTTTACCTACTTTTGGTAATAAAAAAACTTCCTAATTCTAAATCACATCTAAACAGTTTTGTATAAATAAAACTGCAATTTTATTTTTTTAGATTTTAACCCAGGCCTGTCCCCTTAAATACCTTGAAAATTAAATAACATCATGGTCTAAAAACAGAAATCAGTTAAGCGGTAGGAAAAAGTTACCTGTTCGGAAAGCTTTAGATATAATGCTGCTGTTTTGCTACATCATACATTTTCGAAATTTAAGATGGCTCCGTCCTTTTCTTAAAATCCACCATTAACAAAAAATAAAAATCTCACTGAAAGTGTGCGTTTTATACATTCTATTGAAATTTTGGTTAGGTGAAGTTATCATGGCGAAATATGCATTTACGCCTGTAACTATGTGAAATCCCATGATTTCTTTATAGAATCACCAGGAGATTGTATCTTTTTAATTATAGATTTCGATTGTTTAATAAAAATACGCGGTTGCCAGTCAAATATAAAAAGTATTTAATAAGTAAGTAAAATGGGTGTATCTTTGTAAATATATATATGCGTATTGTTGTTATTTCTGATATATTATAACATATATTTAGATCAATAAGTCTGACATTGTTATTGAATCATTTCTATTAAAAATTTGTTCGTTATAAGAAAAAAAATTCTGTTCCCCCACGAGGCCCCGCGTAGATACCGGACTACGCGACGGCGCCACCTTAAACGTTTAATCTAAATATGACGTTTTGCGGTTATAAAATATAGGTCATTTTATGCTTTTTTAAATGTTATTACACTAAAATTATCATAATATTTCTAATATATCCAAAAACTGGAAAAACTAATATTCGAAATTCGAAATATCGTTATAAAATAAAAACAATTAGATAAATCTTAAAATATCTTTTGAGTTTTTAATCTTCATTTAAAAATGTTAGTTTTTCGTCGATGTTCATGGGGAAAGTATGTACGCTAAAATAGAGAGAGATTGTACTCTACTTGAAAGTGAAAGATTTCTACTCTATTTTTAGAGTTAAACATCCAGTCTAATTGGTGTGAGCATGTAATTAAATCATTCATATGTATCATTTTTACCCAGATTTATAAAAAATAAAACAAAAAATACTGATATACATTATTTCACTAATCTTCAAATACCTTTTTAATCAATATTTCAAAATATCAATGGAAAAGTTATATAAAAAAAAAACAGAAATATCACCGTTTATAAGTAATTTTAGACTCTTTCAAAAGCAAAATTAACCGATCATAGAGCCCCCCTTGTCTCATTGGGTAGGACGCTTGCCTACCGATAAGAGATGCTCAAGCAGTCGAGGATTCGATTCCCGACGAAAATTCTCGAGAATTTTTCGTTCGAGTTTTTCGTCGGGAAAAGATCTCCGACTACGCATTGAGCTTTGATGCAGGACGTTATACGCCCATGTAGCCTCCTCAAAAGTTTCTGAGACGCTAGGAAGCAGTTAATGGGTTTCGCTGAACCGACGTCGCACAACACAACAAACAAGTATATAAAATACAAATGTAAAATATAAATTCACATATGCATTGTGACATATCGGAGTCCCAAAACGAAGGAACGCATGGCCATTAAATACAAAGAAAGATAGAATTAAACAATCATATTATTTTTAAAATTTACATTATATTAATATTTCAAATAATCATGAAATTCAGTTTTTCATCAATTTTTTAGCGCTTCTATAATTTTGAATCGTTTTTGTGTTGCAACTTATTTTCTTTTATTATATTGTATTAATCTATTACAAAAAAATGTGTGTAACTAACATATTTATTATAGTTTTATGGTTTAAACTCTTTTCGTCTCTCCGTTGTGTGGTTTCTGATATCTTTCTCCCATTTTTTTCAACTATATCTTAATTATTTGGAAGGGGTTATAATTTTCTTTTGACTTTTGCGTTTTATTTTGTACCTTTTTGTGGTCATTCAGTTCCTGCCAAAATAAATATTCTGCTATCATATTTTATGGCTTTATTACGTTTTTCATTTTGTCTAATTATGATTGCTCATGTCTTATTGTGGTTTCTGATGTTCTTTTTACATTTTCTTTTGTAGCATTTCTTTATTATTTCGGCGTGGGTAAATTTTTTAATGGTTTTTTTCATTTCATTTTGTTTATTTTTGTATTCATTTTTATCTTACAAAATAAAAAATATTCTTCTACCATATTTTAATGTTTTTAATGCGTTTCTTACGTTGTCTGATTGTGGTTTTTATTGTTTCTCCTACACTTTTTCTCAACAATTTCTTTATTATTTTATCGTAGTTCAAATTTTTTATTGATTTTTGTATTTCATTTCGTTTCTTTTCGTGGTCATTCTTTTTCGCCATTAAAGAAAATATTCAGCTAGCATAGATTTTATATTTTTAATACGTGTTTTTCATGTTGATTTAGAATTTCGATTATATGGTTATTTACGAAAATCGAAAATATTTAACGAGAATTAAAGACATAAAATAAGTGTAAAATATATTTTATTTCGAGCATTGGAGATAATAATAATATTAATTAATCATAATAATTAGTAAATAAAGTAATATTAAGTTTTTAATATGTTTTTTATGCTGTCAGAGTATTTCGTATATTTAAAAATTTACAGAAATCAAATTGGTCTAACGTGAATTCAGCTTAAAAATAAACGTTGAATGTAATTTATTTCTCGTATTAAAGATAATAATGAATCTAACTATACATTTTGTATATCTGGGTTTTTACGAAAATCGGAAAGTTCCTGCGAAAATTAAAGATAAAATTATTAAATATTAAATGAATTAATAGCACAAAATTCTACGTTAGGTATGTGCCCATGTTAGGAGTCAAAGCGACTCCTACGGGTCATTCAGTGGTCAAATCCCTGTTTGGTGCAGGAAAGTTGGTAAATCGTGGTTTGTCCAAAAATTACCCAATTCAAAGTTGTTTGAGTGGAAGGGGTTCATAAGTTGCTGACCTTGACCTTGACCTTGACTTCCATTTTCAAGGTGATTTGAAGGTTGACTAGTGTTTTTTATTTAATTTATTATATTTTTTTTATTTAAAATGACCCAATTAAAAGTTGTTTGGGTTATAGGGTGCCATAAGTTGCTGACCTTGACCTTGACCTTGATTTTCATTTTCAAGGTGATTTGAAGGTCAACTAGTATTTTTTATTTAATTTATATAATTTTTTTATTTAAAATGACCGAATTAAAAGTTGTTTGGGTTATAGAGTGTCATAAGTTGATGACCTTTACTTTAAGCTTGACCTCCATTTTCAAAGTGATTTGTAGGTCAACTTGTGTCTTTTATTTAATCTTTTTAATTTTTTTATTTAAAATGTCCCAATTAATAGTTGTTTGTGTAATTGGGTGCCATAAGTTGCTGACCTTGACTATAAGCTTGACCTCCATTTTCAAGGTAATTTGAAGGTCAACTTGTGTCTTTTATTTTATTTTTTTTTATTTTTTTTAATTAAAATGACCCATAATAAAATTTATTTGAGTTATTGGGGGCCATAAGTTACTGACCTTGATCTTAAGCTTGATCTTCATTTTCAAGGTGATTTGAAGTGCAACGTGTGTTTTATAAACGGGAATCCACAGTTTTTATTCCGGATTTTGAAAGAGTACGTCATAATAAATCACTGTAGTCAATACCATATTTATTGAAGAAACTTTGCGGCATGCACGATTCTAGGTAACAGGAGAATCGAAAAAACGCATTTTACGCACACTATTGCAAAAAAAGAGATTTTCTATGGTTTTTCTTATTTTCACCCGTGACACGCGCGGGAAAGCGTGTTCTCAAACAAAAGTTTCTCAAACAACTGTTTTTGTGAAAGTGAATTATTTTATCCTGAACCGAAACCTTTATATATTCTTAGAAAATATTCATCAGTTTTAAAAAGAACAAGAAAATAAATTAAAAGAAAATAATTTTAAGTTACTAAAAAATATTGAAAATAATGTTTCAAAAGTGTAAAATAATGACAAGAAAGTGCACCTATAACTGGCGACTTATGACATGTATTTGTATAACTCTCTGTATAAAACATAAGTCGAAGCTCGTTAAATCAAGCTTTAAAAAATTGAGTTCTAACAAAATATAATTAAATATAATACGTTATTATGTGGGTAGGCCTGGGTTAAACCCAAAAAAAGATTTTCTTTTTTAAGTCCACAAAACTTTTTATGTTTAAAAGTATTCATTCTGAAAATTTTTATGATCAACACTTAATAATATCTTTAGTTTTACCGCTGTAAAACCTAAAAATTATCACAATAAATCACTATTTTCAATACCATATTTATTAAAGGAACATTGTTCCTCATACGATTCTAGATGACATGATACACGAAAATTTGCTTTTCGGCGGTTATTCGATTCGTTTTTTATTATTTTTTATGGAGATTCAATTCATTCTTTGAAAACATTCTTTGAAAGAGATATTATTAAGTGTGGATAGCATACAAATTTTTAGAATGAATACTTTTAAACATAAAATGTTTTGTGGACTTATAAAGGAATTTTTTTTTGGGATTAACCTAGGCCTGCTCCCTTAAGACATAAGTTTGGCTTTAACGTGGTCATTGAAACCATATATCGCCTTTCTCAAGTGCTTCGAGAAGGATTTTTCGCTATAAATCGCTTCCTTTTAGATTTATTTTCGTTTATTAATTTTATAATAACTTTATTAATATAAAAATAAAACATAATATTGTTTTTATAATCTTAGATCATCATATTGTCAGTGAAAAATTATTTTCTCTTTATTTATTGTTTGAAATTAGATTAATGCTTTTGTTCACGGCATTCTATAAGATACACATTACAGTTGATTTCATCAAAATTTTATAGAGAAATTAACAAATACATTTTT